>VDFB02193867.1:337783583-338073106 GCA_007258455.2 Sequoia sempervirens | reverse complement strand
TGATAGGATATATATATGAATATATATATGTATATTTATGTATATAGGTATATATATGTATATATATGTATATGTATATATTTATACATACATTTCCTAGTTACACCGATAGGTATAATATATAATGGCATCAAGGGGGAGGACTGGGATGCATGCAAATATTTTTTTGTTAATTTTTTTAGGAAACTACTAAAATGGTTGACATACATTAGATACATGATACATTGTAAATCTAGATAGTTAATTATTAGGTTTCAGATCTAATGGTGGACATGTTGTTGGCCTATCTTTCCCTAAAATGTAACCCTATTTTATGAAGGAATTGTATTATGATTGTGGTAGAGAGAGATAGTGATGTATTCCGAGAGTCTGACAGTAGTCATGTTATCTCTTGATCTTTGAGTGGTGATACTCCAGTGAGAAGCTTGCTTTGTAAGTATATTATAATCTTTATGATTTCTAAATAATATATTGGGCGACTTTTGGAGTGTGGGGTTTTTCTCCCAAAATGGTTTTCCCCACGTAAATCAATGTGTTGTGGTATGCATGATATTTATGTTTATTTTTGTTTAAATTTCTATAACTGTTAAAGATCTATAAAATATTTTCATTATTCTCCTCTCAATATTTTTGTAGGAAGTTGTTCCGCTACCTTAGCTTCCTTACTAGTGGTATTAGAGCTTGATCACCTTTGTTTTCAGTTGTGGCTTGTTAGGTTTTTTAAATTAATCTAGATTTGAGTGGGAGCTTGTGTAGAAGATACTTTGTGATCTTGTTGCAAGAATTTTTAGATGACAAGTTCATCAAGGAGAATAGAGGTGGATAAATTTTCTAGAAACAAATTTGAAATGTGGAAGCTGAAGATGGAGGATTTGTTGATAGATCGAGATATGTGGGATGTTATTGATGAGAATGTTTCAAGGCCTAAAAATCCTACTGAAGATACTCAATATGATGTTATGGACCATAAAACCAAGGGCCTAATCAAATTATCCATGAAAGATTGTTTTAATTAATTTCCATGAGGAGACCTTTGCACAAAAACTATGGAAGAAGCTTGGTGAGATGTATCAGGTCAAATATTTAGTGAACAATATTTTCTTGAGGAAGAAGTTGTATTCCTTGAGAATGGAAGAGGGTGGATGAATCACAGACCACTTGGAAGCATTCAATATGTTGGTAGCTCAATTGGCATCAATTGGTGTCAAATAGGATGAGGAGGAGAAGTGTTAGACCTTGCTTTGTTCTTTGCCTGATTCATGGGATTCTCTTGTTATGGCTATTGGGATTACTTCTATAATTTTGAAGACTGAAGATGTAGCAGGTTCTTTTCTTTCTGAAGAGATGGAGAGGAAGGTATCTGTTACTACTAAGGAGGCCCTGAATGTCCATGGAGGACCTAAGGAAAAAGGTAAGAAGAATGAGAAGCATGGAAAATCCAAGTCCAGGGGAAGATCTAAATCTCCCAGAAAGTCCAAAGTTATTTGCTAGAACTACAGTAAGCTTGGACATGTTCATAAGGAATGCAAAGAAGAAAAGAAGAAGAAATGAAGAAACTTGATTTTGATTCTGAGTCTGAGAAGGAAGATGGTAACACATTCATTGTAGCTTTGGAAACTCATGCAGGTAATGATGCATGGTTGATTGACTCAAGTGCATCTTTCCATATGACCTTTAATAAAGATTGGTTTTCTGAATATGAAGAATTTGATGGAGGTAAGGTGTACTTGGGTGATGATTCTCATTTAGACATTATTGGTCGTGGTAAAGATAAAATTAGGTTTCCTTATGGTAGAATAAAAAGGATTAATGGTGTGTTGCATATCCCTAGTTTAGCATGAAATTTGTTATCTGTGAGCAAACTAATAGATGTGGTTGTCCAGCTAGTAATTTATGATGCAAGATGCAAGAAGGTTAGAGGTGCTATGGTGATTGCTAGATGTTGGGAATTAAGGTGTCTCAACCTTTGCAATTTCCTAGCATTAAAATATTAATTTATTAATGTTTATGTTCTAATTTCTTGCTCATATTAATTTTTCATCTAATATGACTTGGCACGGTGAGTTGTCAGCATATTGGGAGGTGACATGGGATGTGACATGGATGTTGTGGTCTCCACATGAAATGTAGGCATCCCACTTTGGAAAGAGATTCCTTGACATGTGTTAGCATCTTTGAGGGATTCTATGAGAAATTATGACATATTCTTATGACGAATTCCTATGATGATCTTATGATGCATAAGAGCTAGATTCTATTATAGGTTGGACAAGTGTTGGAAGGAATTTTCGCATGAGGAATCTAGGTGCTCGAGTTTGATCTATGACAGGTTGTAAGAGAATGTAAGAGGCATCTTCTATATTTAGTTAGTTGTGAAAATTTCCCTTACAGTTATAAGAGTTGTCATATATGATAGATTCTTTGACATTGTAAGACATCTATCATACCTATTAGGGGAAAATTTGGGGTGCCCAAGTATGGAGGCATGTAAGGGGGTTAGGAATCATGTGACAAGTGCTACAAGAGTCAAATATGTGTTTGAAAAATGTGCCACATGGATTTGAACACCCATCTCTTATAGCTTGTTCTAGAAGCTACCTTTATGCTTGTATTCTCTATATATTGGATGTCTTGGAGTGAGTTTTGTATGTTGAATATTGCAGATATCAAAGTGCTATCGAATTTTCTCCAGAATAGAAAGATGTAGTCACCATGTTAAGGTTGCAAGCCTGCAAGTGTATTGTAAACTTATTGTTGCATATTAATACATTGTTTCAATGCTTTAGATTGTGGGGTTTTTTACCCAAAAGAGTTTTCCCCACATATATCATGTCTTCTTCTCTTTTTTCTATCTTTCTTCTATTCTTTGTGTTTCTCATTCTTGAAATGTTAATTTGCATATCGTTACGTTGCTAAAATTTTATTAGATTTGAAACTACATCAACTTTCCTCTAAGGGTTAGTACATGGGAAATTAAATTGTGTTTGTTTCCACTTTAAGCCATAGTAGTATGTGCTTGTATCAAGTTTTTGAAATCTAATTTGTTTAAAGAAATGTAAGATACTGAAGGTGCATACTAGATCTTGGAAGGATTTTTGAGTTCATCATTTCCTTTTCACTAGAGGTTTCAGATAAGCCACATTATATAAGCTTGATTCATACACTGTTGAGTGCAATAGTACTTTTGTGAAAAGCAAGTCTGTGGAAGAAGTGAGGGTTTCACCTTTAGAAAATGGTCATGGATTTTGGGTACCCAAGGGTGCTATTTCTTTTGAGACAAAGTTACCTACAAAGAAAACTATGTTATGGCACCAAAGACTTGGCCACATTGGAGAAAAGGGTCTAAGGACCTTGAAAAATAAAAACCTTGTTGAAGGTTTGTCTGATTGTAATCTTGAATTTGATTTTTGTGAGCATTGCATTTATGAAAAACAAAACCACATTTAGTTTTACTCGAGTTCTCATAAATCTTGTGGTGTGTTGGATCTTATTCATTCTGATGTGTTTGGTCCTATAGATGTTCCTTCGATTGGTAAATCCACATATTATGTTTCATTTATTGATGATTATAGTAGAAGGACATGGGTATATTTTTTAAAGAGTAAATCTGAAGTTTTCAGTTGATTTAGAGAATTTAAAGCAATGGTTGAGTAACAGATTGGAAATAAAATAAAATGTTTAAGGACTAATAATGGTGGTGAATTTTTCTCTAATGATTTTGATAGATTCTGTAAAGATTGTGGTATTCATAGAAGAAAAATCCATATTCTCCACAATAGAATGGAGCTGCAAAAAGAATGAACAAGAAACTAATGGAGAAGGCTAGGAGTATGTTGAGTGGTGTTGGCCTAGAACAAAGGTCTTGGGATGAAGTTGTTTCCATTGCTTGTTGCTTGATTAACAGGTCTCCTACATCAACTCTTATTGATAAGATGCCTATAGAGGCATGGTCAGGTCGCAAGCCTTCATTAAGACATCTTAGAGTTTTTGGTTGTGAGGCCTATTCACATGTGCCAAAGGAGAAGCGAACAAAGCTGAAGAACAACGCTGTGAAATGTATCTTCATCGGATATAGTTATGGTGTGAAAGGATACAAGCTTTGGGATCTTGTTGCACAAAAGGTAATATATAATAGACATGTTATTTTTAGAGAAACTAAACCTTCTTCTATTACATTTTAGCTAGAACAAAGTAAATAGGAAGATGTGATTCAATTTCCTTCTACACCTGAGAAAGTTGAATCAAGACCCAAGGATAGACAAAAAGTTACGGAGAGCTCATCTAGCTCTAGATCTTCAAAAGAGGAGGAAGAACCTCCAACTCAACTTGTTTGTAGGTCTACAAGGAATAGACAAACACCTTAAAGGTATACACCTGATGATTGGAGATGTATTTTTTCTTTGAATACTAACATGGATGAACCCAAATCTATAGACAAGGAATTAGATATGAATGATGTAGAATCTTGGAAGATTGATATGGATGAAGAAGTGACATCTTTGAAAGAGAATGATACATGGGATCTTGTACCATTGCTTGAAGGATGAAAACATGTTGGTTGAAAATGGGTGCTCAAGAAAAAGATTGGTTCAGATGGAGGTATTGAGAAGTATAAAGCAAGATTGGTTGCCAAAGGTTACTCTCAAGTTGAGGGTGTTTATTATGGTGAGATATTCCCCCTGTTGAAAAAATGACATCCATTAGATTTTTGCTTGCTATTGTTGTTGCTTATGATTTAGAGGTTGAACAAATGGATGTGAAAATTGCTTTCCTTCATGGTGACTTGGAGGAGGATATTTATATTACATATCCAAAGCACTACGTGGTGAAGGGTAAAAGTAAATTGGTTTGCAAATTGAAGAGATCTTCATATGGCTTAAAAAAGAGTCCTAGAATGTGGTATCGTAAATTTGATACATATGTGTTGAGTTTGGGATTTGAGCATTCTAAATCAAATTATTGTGTTTATTATAAAACAGATGGTGATCATTTCCTATTTATTGTATTATATGTTGATGATATGTTATTTATTGGCAAAGGGAAAGGTATGATTTCAAAACTAAAATCTCAACTTGCTGCTAAATTTGAAATTAAAGACCTTGGTGCAACTACACATATTCTAGGGATGGAAATTAAAAGAGATAGAGTGAACAGAAAGCTATGGCTTGGCCAAAGTAAGTATGCCAATGTAATTTTACAGAGATTTAACATGCAGGATTGTAGACCATTGTGTGTTTCTATTTTAGTTGGAACATAGTTATCTATTTTAGATTGTCCAACATCTCCATTAGAGATGGAAGACATAAGAAGAGTGCCTTACCATAGTGCAGTTGAAAGTTTGACATATGCTATGGTTTGTACTAGACCAAACAATTCCCAATCAATGGGAATTCTTTCCAGATATATGTCTAATCCTAGTATAGTTCATTGGGATGCAGTTAAAAGGGTCTTTAGATATTTACACGGTACCTCAGATTATTCCTTATGTTATCATAGTAATGTGATTGAAGACAAAATTTCCCTTGATATTCATAGTTATGTGGATTTAGATTGGGCAGGTGATATTGATAGCAGATGATCCATCAATGCTTATGTGTTTACTTTATTTGGTGATACAATCAGTTCAATGAGTAAGTGACATGTCGTGGTTGCTTTGTCCACTACATAAGTAGAGTATATGGTAGCTACTCATGCTTGTAAAGAAGCCATTTGGCTTAAGAGATTGTGTTTAGATATTGGAATAAAACAAGGTGAAGTGAAAATTTATTGCGATAGTCAAAGTGTGATATGTCTAGCCAAGAACCCAACATTTCATGTTAGGACCAAACATATTGATGTATAATATCATTTGGTTTCTAGATATGGTCGAAGATGGTAGGGTGAAGTTGGTTAAGGTAGAGACTTTGATGAATGTTGTTGATTCTTTAACTAAGCCTGTGAGCATAGATAAGTTCATATGGTGTTCAGAGATTATGGGCCTTTAGCCCCTAGCAATTAAAAGACAATGTTTACTCCCTCCTATTGCCATTGCAAGGTGTTCAAAAAGTGGGAGATTTTTTGGGAACAAAAAGTGGGAGATTTGTTGGGAAATTGTGTCTCAAACTTGCAATTATGTAAAGTTTATTGTTGATAGGATATATATATTTCCTAGTTACTATCGGTGTAATATATAATGGTATCAAGGGGGAGGAGTGGGATGCATGTGCGTCTACATAATCATTTGTAACTTTTTCAGGAAACTACTAAAATGACCAATGTACATTAGATACATGATACATTATAAATCTAGACCATTAATTATTAGGTTTTAGATCTAATGGTGGATATTTTGTTGGTTGTCTTTCCCTAAACTGTAACCCTATTTTATGAGGGTGTTGTATTATGACTATGGTAGAGAGAGACAATGATGTATTTTGAGAGTCTAATAGCAGTCATGTTGTCTCTTGATCTCTGAGTGGTGATTCTCTTATGAAAATCTTGTTTTGCAAGTATATTGTAATCTTTATGATTTCTGAATAATATATTGGGTAGCTTTTTAAGTGTGGGGTTTTTCTCCCGAAAGGGTTTTCCCCATGTAAATCACTATGTTGTGGTATGCATGATATTTATGTTTATTTTTGTTTAAGTTTTTGTAACTATTAAAGATCTACATAAATTTTTTGCATTATTCTCCTCTTAAGATTTGTGTAGGAAGTTGTTTTGCTACCTTAGCTTCCTTACACTACCTCCATCCCTCACACCCCCATCTCATGTCTCTCCCTCTATTTATCTCTCCTACTCTCTCTCTTAGGTATCTTTCTCCCTCTATCCCTCTCACCGTCTCTCTCTCTCTCTCTCTTTAGTTTCTCCCTCCCTCCCTACCTAGATAACTCTCTATCTCTCTCCTTCCCTCTCTCTCAGGTCTATCCCTCTCAATTTTCTCTCATTTAGGTATCTCTCTCTCTCTTTCAAGTCTCTCCCTCCCTCTATCGCTACCACACTACCTAGACAATTATCTCTCTCACTCCAACCCCCTCTCAGGTCTCTCTTGGGTCTCCATCCATTTATCCCTCTATCCCTCACACCCCCCTCTCGTGTCTCTCCCTCCATTTATACCTCCTACCCTCTCTCTCTTAGGTATCTCACTCCCTCTATCCCTTCCACCCTCTCTCTCTTTGGTTTCTCCCTCCCTCCCTACCTAGATAACTCTATCTCTCTCCCTCCCTCTCTCTCACATCTCTCCTTCTCAAGTATCTATCTCTATCTCTCAAGTCTCTCTCTCCCTCTTTGATCTCCCTTTCTCTATCCCTCCCACCCTCCTCTCATATCTCTCCATCCATTTATCCCTCCTACCCTCTCTCTTAAGTATCTCGCTCCCTCTATCTCTCCCACCCTCTCTCTCTTTGGTTTCTCCCTCCCTCCCTACCAAGATAAATCTCTCTATCTCCTTCCCTCTCTCTCAAATATATCCCTCTCAAGTCTCTCTCATCCAGGTCTCTCTCTCTCTCTCTTAGGTATCTCACTTCCTCTATCCCTCCCATCATCTCTCTTTGGTTTCTCCCTCCCTCCTTACCTAGATAACTCTTTATCTCGCTCCCTCCCTCTCATGTCTCTCTCTCTTAGGTCCCTCTCTCTCCCTCTTTGATCTCTCACCCTCCATCCCTCCCATGCACCTCTCATGTCCCTCCCTCTCATGTCTCTCTCTCTTAGGTCCCTCTCTCTCCCTCTTTGATCTCTCACCCTCCATCCCTCCCATGCACCTCTCATGTCCCTCCCTCCATTTATCCCTCCTACTCTCTCTTAGGTATCTTTCTCCCTTTATCTCTCCCACTATCTATCTCTTTAGTTTCTCCCTCTCTCCCTCCCTACCTAGATAACTCTCTCTCAGATCTATCCTCTCAAGTCTCTCTCATCCAGGTCTCTCTCTCTCTCTTAGGTCTCTCCCTCCATCTATCCCTCCCACCCTACCTAAACAATTATCTCTCTTGCTCCAATCCCATCTCAGGTCTCTCTTGGGTCTCCCTCCAATTATCCCTCTATCCCTCCTACCCCCTCTCATGTCTCTCCCTCAATTCATCCCTCATACCCTCTCTCTCTTAGGTATCTCACTCCCTCTATCCCTCCCACACTCTCTCTTTGGTTTCTCCCTCCCTCCCTACCTAGATAACTCTATCTCTCTCCTTCCCTCTCTCTCAGGTCTATCCCTCTCTCTCTCTCTCTCTCTCTCTCTCTCTCTCTCTCTCTCTCTCTCTCTCTCTCTCTCTCTCTCTCTCTCTCTCGCTTAGGCCTCTCCCTCCCTTTATCCCTCCCACCCTACCTAGACAACTCTCTCACTCCAACCCCTTCTTTGGTTTCTCTTGGGTCTCTCTCTCTCTCTCAACTCTCTCTCACTCCAAACCCTTCTTAGGTCTCTCTTGAGTATCTCTCTTTGGTCTCCCTCTCTCTATCGCTCCCACCTCCCTCTCTCTCATGTCTCTCCCTCCATCTATCCCTCCTACCCCCCCTCTCTTGGGTATCTCGCTCCCTCTATCCCTTCCACCCTCTCTCTCTCTTGTTTCTCCATCCCTTCCTACCTAAATAACTCTCTCTATCTCTCTCCCTCCCTCTCTCTCATGTCTCTCCCTCTTAGGTCTCTCTATCTATCTCTCTCATGTCTCTCCTTCCCTCTATCCCTCCCACCCTACCTAGACAACTCTCTCTCACTCCAACCTCCTCTCTCTCACAAACAAACTCTCTCTCTCTCTCCCTCCCACACCCCCTCTCTCTTGAATTCATATAATAATGTATTATTAATATAGAATAAATGTATTATATATTATATGTTATATATATACTATATATTATATGCTATATAATATATACTATATTATATATAGTACATAAATTATATTATATATTATATTGTATGCATAGGGAAAAGCTTCAATAGGTTTGAATTTCTTAAAAATGGATATCCATTTTTTAAAAGTGGATATCCATTCCTTAGACCACAGACACCTTGTGTTTGAAGACATCAGGGTTTTTTTTTCAAGCTACAAGTAGCTGATATCTGCTACTTAAGCATACTAGATATCCATTCTGTTGCATAATGGATATCCGTTATGGACAAAATGAGTACCTGTTTTGTTTTGTGTTAACTATAAATATGTATAGATTATACATATTATATATAATATAATATAAAATAAATAATTTAGCATTATAATATTATATAAATAATATAATATATTAATATTTTATATTATATTATGTAAATATTATAAGCCTTATATATATAAATAATATATTATATTATTAATATATAAATATATATTAATATATTATATAACCTAATATAAAATATACATAAATATTAATAAGAATGTGCTAATAAATGGATGTCTATTACAGAATAACAAATATCCATTTTGTTTTGGTATTGCTTCAGTTCTTGGCTTGGTACTTGGCTTGGGGACTACCAAGCCTAAAAGTTAATAGCCCCAGTGTGTTTACAAGGGTTCTAAGAGTTTTTTGAACTTCACCCTTCATGCTAACGGCTTTTTTCATCTGATTTTGATGAAATGAAAGGGTTTGTTTAGAAAATTGTCAGGATTCTACCAATATAAGATATGCTTTATTTTCAATTTAATAGATAATTATTATTGATTTTCTACATGCACTGTGTAAAGTCCTAATTGATAAGCTGATTGAAAAATATCTATAACTTTTAAATGGTTATATATTTTTTGAATCCGAAAGATGCACCACACTATGTTTCACAAACTATTGTTTAAAAAAATATGAATTTCATAATTTCTTTACCAAGTTAGGGTGACCGAACAAATAGGTCTTAATATTTTTTAAAATTCCTACTAGAAAATTGATAACTAATTATTTACTTGCAAAAAAATTACAAAAAATATGTGTCACATTCGGGCATGTGTCCTCTACTTATATAGAAAGATATAGAAAATAAAATAAAAAAATTCTCATTATTAGGTTTAAACACCCACTTTTTATTTTTTTCTTGAAAATTTAGTACTATTGCATTGAAATTTCAAATTTTAACCAAATAGATTTACTTTTTTCCAAAAAAATACTAGTAGCTTAGAAACTACATTCAATTTGCTACAAATTGTGTTCTTACATATTTTTCAAATTATGTTAATAACCTATTCAAATTTTTATGTCAAGTTGTGTAACTCTCTTTTTTCTGAATTTTCATTGCCACTTAGAGGCCTAGTTTGGCCCCTTATGATCCTGCATTGACCCTAATCAAGCATGATGTTGAGTTCCTTCCCCTATTTTTCACTCATCCCCATTTTTATTTGACCTTAATTTAAATCCTTATTCATAGGCATTCCCATCCAATTAACATTTATTACAACCCCAATGTTTAGACATGGATTCCTCAAATTAATAATCTTTTGTCCTAGCCCAATCTCTTAGTGAGTGACCCATCCCATATTGTACAAAATTGACCACTAAATTTTAAAATCTATATATTATGGATTTCTGATCATTTCTTTCCCACCACATTCATTTTTTTAGACTGTAGGAATCAAGTAGCCCCCTATAAACTGTAGTGTGCCTGGTAAATTTTTTTCACATGATTGGTGATGTTTCTGTGACACGCCCTTTGGTACCATGGGGATAGAGGGGAGACTAGACCTCATGACCTCTTGCCTGCAATAGGATGCTTTACCCAATCAAACTTTCCCACCACATTCTAACTTGGTACACATTTCACATAATTTATTGTTATTTAGTAACATATTTGAAGGCTTTCAATGTGCATTAAATTATCATCCAAGTATTCATGTTCAAAGAGCATTTGATAGTAATACTTCTATTGAAGCACTAAAAAATATATATTTTCATCAAAATCTACATGTTACCCGATTTTCACTTGTGGGCTCAATCAGGAAAAAATTATGTTTTAAATTCGGCACGTGGATTAAATGTGGCTCCCATAAGGGTTGAGCCCAACGTGCAAGTGTTTGGTTTTCATTGGGAAGGTCTTCATCTGATGCTATTTCACAAGGAGGTCAGTTGGAAGGCCTGCCTCAGTCAGATTTGGCATAAGACTCCTAAAGAAGAAAGTCGCTGAGACCCTCCTGTTGTCTTGTCGACTGGCAGTTTGGTTATGTTCATTTGAAATCCAAAGTTTGCCAAGACATCTTGGTCGCCATGAGTTTTTGTATATCTCTCTGCTTGGGAAGTCTTGCTGACCGTTGTTCACAAGCCTGTCGTCAGGGAGAGTGGGTGCCATCGGTATGAGGTCTCATCGACGGGGTGAGGTCTCGCCGAAGTAGGATGGTTTCAGGGTGATGTCTCACCGAAAGGTTTGAGTTCGACATAAGGTCTAGCCAAATGGTGGAGGTCTCGGCAAAAGAAGGGTTGCTCGGCTTGATGTCTCATCGACCGAAGGTGGTTTCGCCGAAGGAATCTGTGTTCGGTGTGATGTCTCACCGACAGGGTGAGATCTCGGTGAAATGAAATGGCCTCGGTGAAAGGTCTTGCCGACCCGATGGTGTCTTGCCAAAGGGAGTAAGTGTCAGCTTGATGTTTTGGGCTTGGCGTGAGGTCTCACCAACCGCTGGTGTCTCACCGAAAGAGATTCCCTTTGGTGAAAGGTCTTTCCGAATACGAATGGTCTAAGCTCGCCGAGAGTTTGGTGGTTCGGGGAGATGTCTCGCCGACGGGTGGAGGTCTCACCGAAGGTGTTCATAAGGTTGCGGCATTCGGGTGACTCTCCGACGAATGTTTTGAGCTCAGAATGATGTCTCACCGAGTGCGACTGTCTCGGTGATGGAGGGGGATGTCGCTATGACTAATGGAGACCCACTATGATGTCCTACCAACACAGGGAAGTCTCGCTGAAATGTTTTGAGCTTGTGGGGATGTCTCGCCAATGATTGTTAGTCTCGGCGAAAGGTTGTGCCTTCGGTGTGATGTCTCACCGACGGGGTGAGGTCTCAGCGAAGTGGATTTGGGCTCGGTGTAATGTCTTCCCGACTAATGTTTGTCTTGCCGATGTAGGAGGATATCGATATGACTCTAGCCACTCGCTATGAACTCTTGCCGACGGTTGTGAGCTATGCCGATAACTGCTGAAGGGCATAATTGCATCGGGGAGACACGGCTAGTGTCTCACCGACATGCGATTCTAATGAAGCAACCTTTGACCGTCTGGGAATCTACGTGGCATGAGGTCAACCAATCAGAAGGAGCTAAAGATGGACCATGGTTAGTTTGACTATTGTGACTATCCTTGTGAGGAAGATCAACGGAATGTGTGCGGGATGGATCTACTCTGTGATCAAAGATGATGATTGGCTCGGTGAACAATGGCGTGTGGATCTAACATGAAAATTGGATGCTGTCTCTCGAGGGGGTCAACTTGCAGAAGGATCTAAAATGATAGAAAAGCTGAAGGGGAAGGAGCTGCGAGTCTGAGTAATACCTGTGATGTCTGCTGGCAAAAGTAGATCGATATTAACGACTATACTCCAAGACATTCAAGGCAGTTCTAATGGAAGTTTGAGGGTGGACACGAAGGCTAGAAATTAATGCGATGGTTGCAAAAGATCTAAAAGGTCATCCCTGGAGCGATCCTTCACCAACATGGACACAGGGGGATGCTCATTGAATGCAACATTAACGTTAGTCCAAAAGATCTGACGACCGATGTGTTCAGGAACCGACTCATTTTTGTAAACCCTAGGGCAGGGGCCAATTTTTGTTGTATATATGGCATTTTTTCCTCTTTGAAGGAGAGTTCTCCATATGCAGATAAAGACTTTGTGACTTTAGAAGTCCCTTGTCATACTTTTGCAGATTTTGTAACTCATTTGGAGCATGATATACAGCGTTCACCTTGGATACCATTGATTGTCTCATTTTGCCTTCTTGTTCTTGCAACATCGTGTATTGCCAGGTGATTGATCAAGTTATTTATGAGATCTTTTTTATTTCCCTGTAGCTTTGTCTCATGTATTATTCCCTTTCTGCAAAAGTATGGTTATGCAGGTTGTAAATTGTGTTTTAAAGTTGTATATGACCCTTTTGATTTGTGAAAGTTACCTTTCCTTCCTAAAAGTGTATGTAAGTCAACCTTTTTACGAAATATTCATGCATAAACTTACGGTAACACGTTGTGCAGTTCAATGTCAGTCATCCTTATTCGAGTGTATGCCAGTTTGAATGTTCATAGCTCTTATTACATTTAGGTGTACCATCGCCAGAAATAATGTTCTCATTAGTTTTAATTTTTAAGCATTCTCCTTCTACCCCTTTTCCTTTACAGAATCAGTAGTTTAGGTGACACCATAGGAAGCTGGCCTTCTTCGGAGGTTGACCTCTATCTACAAGAAACCCACAGCTTTAGAGGTCTTCCCATGTTACACTGAGGTGTTGAACATCAGGTTCAACAGGGTGCAAATTTCAGTGGATAATAGTTATGGCACGCCTGGTGGGACTAAGAACTAATTTTCAGTCTCTCTTGTCCTTATGTTACTGCTGTTTGGTGTGTACAACTGTAGCTTCAGCCTCTTGCAGGCAAGTTCAATCACATACCTGGCGACTCCAAGTGTGGAAATTTTTTGGTTTCAGTAGCTCAAGTGCTCACATGTTTTAAGTTTTTTGGAAGGAAATCTAATTTGAATGGAAAAGAGATGTCAGGTTTTCAGGGGAATATGGCCTTTCACCCTCCATTCCATGAAAACCTTGCATATATGTCCTCTTATCAACCATATTATACAGAACAATCTGCTGTCATTATTCCAAATGACCCTGTAGTAACAGAGTTCCAACATTTTTATCATGCGTCCCACCCTCCCACTCCTGCTCAATCTCAATGTCACCCAACATATGCTCAGATTCAACCATAGGAACTCATTTCTTCACAAAAGCAACATGGTAGTTTCAATAACCAGCCCCAAAATGCTAATAAGGGAGTTAGCGATATTGATAAGATATTGCTTGATTTCCAAAGGAAGATGGATGATATGAAGAGAGAGCAAGAGTTTGTTGTGCAGGAGGAAGAGCTTGCTTGTCAAGCTTATATTCAGCATCAACAGGATATGGAGATCCAAGAGTATGAACAAGAGGTTGCTGCTAGACATGTTGTAGCTAAAGAAGAGCAAATGAAAAACTTACTTGCATAAAAAAAAAAGTAGGAGTTTCATCAACCTTCTATGTTCCTGAACAACCTGTTCAGGAGGAGATTCCCAGGTCCAAATTTTCAAGTTTTAAACAAAACTTACTTTCTGAGTTTTCAAGTCAGCCTTCTAGTTTTGAAATTCCAAGTTGGAAGGGAACATGCGTTCAACCTTGTGAGACTCCATTATCAGACATTCAAATGGAACTAAGCTCTAATGTTCAGAAGGCAGAGGAGGAGCAACTTATTGATCAAGATAACTTAATCCTCTGGGAAAATCTTAAGAATGCAAATCTTTTGCATTTAGCCATTAAGTGTCATCAATTGCAGCAACAAATAATTGGACAGGAGGAAATATCTCAAGTTCAAGTTGGACGACAAGAGGACGAAATGGAAGTAGCTATTGAGAAAGGTCAATCTACAGCTTGGAATAAGGGACTATCTCAATTCTCTCAGCTTGATGGAGAGGAGTTTATTGCCGAGTTTTGCTCAACACTAGAAAATGAGGAATCTAAACTTTTGCAAGAAGGTGAGGAGAATCAGGTTGAGCAGCTTGTTGTAATGAACATAGCTAAGAATCAGAAGGTAGAGTTAATCTTCTCATTTGATGATCTACCTTACTTCATTAACAAGGATGAAGAATTGGACCAACATGAGGTTGATGGAGGTAATGCTGATTTATTATCGCATAAAGGTGAAGGTGAGTTTGAAGTCTTTACTCGCGAACAAGGAGGTTTAAGTAGCACTGTTCAGGGAGAGCCACATTTTGATGTGCATGAAAATACCCATCAAGTTGAACAAGTCCCTGAACTGGACTTACTATTTTGCAAAGAGGGTGATTTTGATGCTTTATCAAAACTAGATGAAAACTGCATTAGGCCTGAAATTAGTCTTTCTGTTCAGAAAAGTAAAGAAGACATTGAAGAGGATACACTTTGGAACGATTTAGAAGCTTTCTATACTAATTTGGGTGCTGAACTATTACCTCTTGATGAAGTTAATCATGAACAACTCGAGCTTACTGAAGAAGCTTCTTTTTTCTCACTAAGTTAGTCACAGGGCTTAGACTTTTCCAGCCAAGGCTATAAAACAACAGTGAATGGGCAAGAGACCAGCAAGGAGAGCTCAATTTTTGTTTTTACAAGGGGCTGTCCGATCAGGGATTTAGCCCAGATGGAGTTTAATAAAGCGTCAATGGTTAATCAAGCACTCACACATGGAGCCACAGCTGAAAGTGGCATAAAGGATGCACTTGCAGTTGAAAAAGAGTGTGTTCAATTTACTTATCCTCCTTTGAATACAAATGCATATGATCAGTTTAAAGAGGTAAGTGAACTTGTTACCCTCTTTCATGAGGCAGTGCATTGCATTTTTAAACATTTTTCAGTGTACCATCTTTATTCAGCTACCATTAAGCTTGAGAGTCATTGCATATTAAGGAGAAAGGGCAGCTATTTCAATCATCATGTGAATGGTTTTGTTTGACCAATTTCTTACTGGTTAGTGTAGGGTAGGTTTAGATGCAGTTTTCATTCCCTAAGTGTTGTTTCAACACAAGCGAGCAGTTCTCTTTCTGTTGTTTTGTCTTGAATGAGCCAGGGCCTCGTGTGTGTCTATCTTCCGAATTACTGAGGTCCTGCATAAGTTTTCAATGGATAGGCCTAGGTTCCCAATGACTCCATGCCCAATGGATAGGCCTAGGCTACTGGTTTTCATGTTTAGCAGGCAAACATCTAGCTGAGGTCACCATAAATGTTACTCGATTTTCACCTGCGAGCTTAATTAGGAAAAAATTATGTTTTAAATTCAGCACGTGGATTAAATGTGGCTCCCATAAGGGTTGAGCCCAGCGTGCAGGTGTTTGGTTTTCATTGGGAAGGTCTTCATCTGATGCTATTTCACAAGGAGGTCAGTTGGAAGGCTTGCCTCAGTCAAATTTGGCATAAGACTCCTGAAGAAGAAAGTCGTTGAGACCCTCGTATTGTCTTGCCAACTGGTAGTTTGGTTCTATTCATTTGAAATCCAAAGGTCGTCGAGACATCTTGGTCGCCATGATTTTTTGTATATCTCTCCGCTTGGGAAGTCTCGCAGACCGTTGTTCACAAGCCTGACATTGGGGAGAGTGGGTGCCATTGGTATGAGGTCTCACCGATGGGGTGAGGTCTCGCCGAAGTAGGATGGTTTCGAGGTGATGTCTTGCCGACCGGGGGAGTCTCGCCGAAAGGTTTGAGTTCGGCATAAGGTCTGGCCAAATGGTGGAGGTCTCGACGAAAGAAGGGTTGCTCGGCGTGATGTCTCGCCGAAGGAATTTGTGTTCGGTGTGATGTCTCACTAACGGGGTGAGGTCTCGACGAAATGAAATGGCCTCGGTGAAAGGTCTTGCCGACCCGATGGTGTCTTGCCGAAGGGAGTAAGTGTCGGCGTGATGTTTTGGGCTCGGTGTGAGGTCTCGCCGACCGCTGGTGTCTCGCTGAAAGGGATTCCCTTCGGTGAAAGGTCTTGTCGAAGACGAATGGTCTAAGCTCGCCGGGAGTTTGGTGGTTTGGGGAGATGTCTCATCGACGGGCAGAGGTCTCATCGAAGGTGTTCATAAGGTTGTGGCATCGGGGTGACTCCGCGATGAATGTTCTGAGCTAGGAATGATGTCTCGTCGAGTGCGATTGTCTCGGCAATGGAGGGGGATGTCGCTGTGACTAATGGAGACCTGCTATGATGTCTTGCCGGCACAGGGAAGTCTTGCTGAAATGTTTTGAGCTCGCGGGGACGTCTCACCGATGGTTGTTAGTCTCAGCGAAAGGTTGTGCCTTCGGTGTGATGTCTCACCAACAGGGTGAGGTCTTGACGAAATGGATTTGGGCTCGGTGTAATGTCTTCCCGACTAATGTTTGTCTTGCCGATGTAGGAGGATATCGATATGACTCTAGCCACTCGCTATGAACTCTTGCTGACAGTTATGAGCTATGCCGATAACTGCTAAAGGGCATAATCGCATCGGGGAGACACGGCTAGTGTCTCACCAACATGCAATTTTGATGAAGCAACCTTTGACCGTCTGGGAATCTACGTGGCACGAGTTCAACCAATCAGAAGGAGCTAAAGATGGACCATGGGCAGTTTGACTGTTGTGACTATCCTTGTGAGGAAGATCAACGAAATGTGTGTGGGATGGATCTACTCTATGATCAAAGATGATGATCAGCTTGGTGAACAATGGTGTGTGGATCTAACATGAAAATCAGATGTTGTCTCTCAAGGGGGTCAACTTTCAGAAGGATCTAAAACGATAGAAAATCCAAAGGGGAAGGAGCTACGAGTCTTAGTAACAGCTGTGATGTCTGCTAGCAAAAGTAGATCGATATTAACGACTATACTCCAAGACATTCAAGGAAATTCTAATGGAAGTTCGAGGGTGGACACGGAAGCCAAAATTAATGCGATGGTTGCAAAAGATCTAAAAGGCCATCCCTGGAGCGATCCTTCACCGACATGGACATTGGGGATGCTCATTGAATGCAGCATTAACGTTAGTCGAAAAGATCTGAGGGCCGATGTGTTCAAGAACAGACTCATTTTTGTAAACCCTAGGGCAGGGGGCGATTTTTGTTGTATATATCGCATTTTTGCCTCTTTGAAGGAGAGTTCTCCATATGCAGATAGAGACTTTCTGACTTTAGAAGTCCCTTGTCATACTTTTGCAGATTTTGTAACTCATTTGGAGCATGATATACATTGTTTACCTTGGATACCATTGATTGTCTCATTTTGCCTTCTTGTTCTTGCAGCATCGTGTATTGTCAGGTGATTGATCAAGTTATTTGTGAGATCTTTTTTATTTCCCTGTAGCTTTGTCTCATGTATTATTCCTTTTCTGCAAAAGTATGGTTATGCAGGTTGTAAATTGTGTTTTAAAGTTGTATATGACCCTTTTGATTTGTGAAAGTTACCTTTCCTTCTTAAAAGCGTATGCAAGTCAACCTTTTTACGAAATATTCATGCATAAACTTACGGTAACACGTTGTGTAGTTCAATGTCAGTCATCCTTATTCAAGTGTATGCCAGTCTGAATGTTCATAGCTCTTATTACATTTAGGTGTACCATCGCCAAAAATAATGTTCTCATTAGTTTTAATTTTTAAGCATTCTCCTTCTACCCCTTTTCCCTTACAGAATCAGTAGTTTAGGTGACACCATAGGAAGCCGGCCTTCTCCAGAGGTTGACCTCTATCTACAAGAAACCCACAGCTTTAGAGGTCTTCCCATGTTACACTGAGGTGTTGAACACCAGGGTCAACAGGGTGCAAATTTCAGTGGATAACACTACATCTTAGTACATTTACACACTTTCTTGTTGTTTTCCAAAATTTTCCATAGTCCTAAAGTTGACAAGTTTTGAGGGGTTGACCTATGAGAACTTGACTCTAGTGATCTAGTAGTCTCCCTAAGGTATTTATAAATACCAACAGTCCTTAACAATTAGCAAGGAATAAACTTTGAGGTAAACTAGAGAACAAAAATCTAAGTTTTACCATATCATATCCACGAGCGTCATAATAGATCCATGCTAATAGATGTTACCCAAATCTATAAATTTGAACTCGAAAATAATCGCACTCTTACATAAAATTTCAAGCAGTTGAAGATATTGATTTTTCTTTATCAACTAACCAAACTATGCAATGCATCAATTTTTTTTATCACATTGATTCTAGAACTAACCATCTATATCCCACTTTACATTTACTTTGATTATAGAACTAAACATCTCTATTCCACTTTACATTTATTTTCTTAAAATAATTTCAGATATTTTATTTCTCTCAAAAATAAAAAATAATTAACCTAAAATAATTATAACCATTTATTTAGTTCACTGAATATATTTTAAAAATCAATCTATTTTCTTTTAGTGTATTATATACAATGAATGATAGCTTTGGTTAACTTATTGGATGCATTATTATATATTTTTTATAATTAGAATTATATTTCAGAGGACAAACTTGTCAATTATTACTTGTCAAAATGTTGTGGTTGATAAGACAATATTGCTATTTATTGCTTTACTTGACTGAACCATTACTTTTTGTAAAAAGTTTGTTCAAATACTTCAATGCGCAGAACAAGACACTCTAAAAATAGGTGTATAATGAAGTGGGTAAAAATAGAGTACCTCTATGATTTTGTTGTTCAGCAATACTAAAAGCAATAAAAAGTACAAAGTTCATATATATGTACTAGAGCTATTGTTTTCCTCTAGTCTACATACAATTTATCAATAAAAACAAAAACATCAGACTACATAATCCTATATCTGCTACATGTGCTTATTATGAGTTGAACAACAAAGCAGTACAATACATGAACTAAAACGGTTGTCCAATAAGGTTTACTCCAATTATTTACAAAAGCAGAGGAGATAAGGCATCCACAACAGAAATCTAGTTAATATTACCTTCGCCAATTGAAAAGCTTCGCAAAGAGAAATGCTACAGCGCTGTCCATCAGTTCGAAGCATTTATTCCTCCACCCCACTTTAAATGCAAGCATCATAGCAACAGTAGAAAATCCCATTCCAACTGACAATCCAACACTCATCTCATACCATGGAAGTGCTTTCTCTGTCTCCTCCTTAACATTCATGATGGGAGGAGGAGAGAATTTTGGAAGAGAATGAGAGCACTTCCTTTCAAGAGGGCATCCCCACAAATTTGGATTTCCCAAGAATGATGAATTATCTTATGTCATCATATGACGCCCTTCCAGTGGAATCCTTCCTAATAGATTGTTGTAAGACAGATTCAAATACCCCAAATAATCTAGAAGACCAATCTGAAATGGAATATGTCCTGAAAAATTGTTCAGAGAAAGGTCCAGGGATTCCAACTGACTTAAATTTCCCAGGGCCTCTGGAATTGGTCCGCTGATAGTGTTCATGGAGAGATTGAGAAACATCAAACCTTGAAGGTTTCCAATTACAGGGGGAAGATGGCCCCTCAATCTGTTATCTGACAAGTCAATGCATGTGAAGCTAGAAATAATGTATTCAATGTGCCTTTCTTTGCCCTTGAAACTTATATATAAATCATCCTTATAGTACTTATCTACCGTATAGTACCCGTCTCTCACTGCCATCTGGAAGTCCCCCTGCTATTCATTGTTCATGGCTGAAAAATTGAAGTAGCTTTCAGGGATTTCGCCACACAACAGTTTTGAAGAAAGGTCTATAATCTGAATATGAGGCATTTTACCGATCCGCAGAAGAAGTTCTCCCTTGAATTCGTTATGTCTCATCCCCAGAACTCGCAGATTGGATAAATTAGCAATCCAATCTGGGATGTTCCCTGTCAAATTGTTTTCTCCCACATCCAGCACTTCTAAGTCGAAAGAATTTATGAAAGAAAGCAGAAGAACTCCTTGTATGTTATTCATTTGGACATGCGGAAAGACTTAAGTTGTGTAATATTACCCAGCTCATTAGGGATCTTACCCTTCAAATGATTATTTGCAATATTGAATATGGCAAGGTATGTTAGGCTGCCAAGGTTGCCAGGAATCTCTCCATCCAAATGATTGTTTCCCAAATTCAGCACCACAAGATGTGGCAAACCACCCAAACTAGCAGGGACACTGCCTGTAGACAAGTTCCCTGACAAGTCCAGCGAAAGCAGAGAACTTATATTTCCTAAGGAAGCTGGAATTTTCCCTTCCAGTTTGTTGTCCTCGAGGAACAAACTTTCTAGAAACAAGACATGCTCATCAATGTTTGCCATTAAATGTCCAGTCAACTCATTGCTAGAGAGATCCAATAGGTTTACACTAACCAAAGTAGGAGAGAAAGGACCTTCCAAATGATTATACGACAGGATTAGACCTCTCAAGTCTGATGAAAAACCCCATAGCCAAGGAGGGAGACTTCCCACAAGTCCAGTATCTGGCAAGTCCAACGTTACAAGCCCATATTGCGTTGAAATCCAACTTGGGATTGGGCCTCCAATTTTGCATCTTCTCAAAGATAGCTCCGAAAGCTGGAATTGGGGGATCCAGCTCAAGCTAAAATTAATACTCAATCTATTGTCACTCAAACCAAGTGCTTCTAACTTGAAAGTGTTCTGAAAAAGAACTTCTGAAATTGTTCCAACCATACTGTTGTTTGTAAGGACTAAAGTCTAAAGAGAGGGCGGTAACTGAAATGGAGGAAAACTTGCATTCAACACATTGTTTCTCGCATCGAGACAAGTGAGGGAAGACAGTTGAGAAAATGATAGGGGAAGGCTTCCACTCAGATGATTATCTCGTAATCCTAAGCTGACAAGAGCAGAGAGATTTCCAACAGAGGGAGGGATTTGACCGCTAAGTTTGTTGCAACTAAGATCTATGTTAAAAAGATTCATATGAAAACCCAAGCTAGGTGGTATTGTGCCTTCTAATTCGTTGCACCCGAGATCCAAATAGGAAAGGCTTCTGACATGAGTGTGCATATGCCACAGAGAAAGTATATTACCGCTCAAACTATTGTGTGAGAGGTCTAAAAATTCAAGATTGGTGAGATTTCCAACAGTCTTGGGAATGCTTCCACTGATTCTGTTCAGGGAAAGGTTAAGGTATGTGAGGAAATGAAGATCTGCTAAGCCAAGAGGTATAGAACCATTCAAAGCATTGGAACCCAGGTCAAGTGAAGTTAATTTGCTCATATTTCCCATCCAACTAGGTATTGATCCCGAAATGTTATTCGAACCCAGGTGAAGTGAAGTTAATTTGCTCATATTTCCCATCCAACTAGGCATTGATCAAAGAATTAAGCACGGTGGAACCAACCAGATCACACTCGGATAGCTCCAGATGGTTAAGCTTCAAGAGACTACCGATACCTAGGCTTATTTCAGAATCTTCCAGATATAACCCATTTGATGAAAGATATGTTAAGTTTGTTAAAGAACCCAAGCCTGCAGACAACATACTTTCCCAGAAAAAAATATTATCCCCCAAATCCAAATGCTCGAGATGTTTCAATTCAAGCAAGCTGGAATTCATTTCGCCTTCAAGTCCGAACCCATGGATATCCAACTTGGAGACCGGTCTACCCATCTCCAGATCATCACAATGGACACCTCTCCATGTACAACAATCGTCTCCCTTCCAAGAGTTAAGCTCTCCGCTGGAGTCGCTTAAACTGTTCTTTATACTCAAAAGAGCTTTCAATTCTTGGAGAGGACATCCACGGAGACAATGAGATAGAAAGCTAAAAATTACAATATAGTAAAGGAGGATATCCAAACCTTTCATGCGAGACATAATCATCTTTCACCGCTTTTGTTCGGGGGCAATGTTCTTCCGCAGCAGCATAAAGTAGCCCACTCTTTGGGTTTCCCCTATAAAGGGAAAGGAAAATGCCTAGAAATTCTTAGGCTAACAGTCGATTAAACGTAAAAATGTCCATTTTCACAGCACTGTGACTTCCCGTGATTGAATAAAGAAAGACCTAGCATAGCCTTTAATTGGGAAAATACAAATAATTGTTGTTCCGTATTAAAACCCTTCAAGACGACAATTGACTGACGAACAAGCACTAAATGTTGTACAGCAATACTCACTGTTAAAGTCGATTATCGTACGCCCGTATAGGTATATAATTATTATCTGTTAGAATGACAACGACTAGACGAACAACACTGTGCCTAAAATTTCGTTCGTTCCAGATTTTTCGAAAGATTAGATGGAAAAGTGCGTGCTGTAAGTGACCTACCATTGTCCATAAAAGCACTGTCGACTCTTAATCGACAAAAGAGGACCCAGCAAAGACTTTGAATAGAAAAAATTACAACAATGGAAGCTCCACATGAACCCCATTAACAAAGGAATCTTTTTTATTTCCATCAGGACGAAAAAGAAAAAAGTATCTGAAAGAACTCTGGTGAAAATTTTCTTCAATTTAAGATGAAAATGTAAACGCTGTTATGCAATGAAAGATAGGAATCTTATTTGGAAGCTTATCATTCTTCTTTATCACATCGCTAGGAATTGACAGAAGATGGCAGATACTTGTTTAACAGATTGACCGGGTCCAACTTTGCTAGTAGCATAATAAGAGCGGGCCTTCATGCCGTTGATGAAATAAAGAGGTGCATATGGCTTAAATTTATTGTAAATATTTTCATTTAGGGTCCCCCATACCAACTATTGAAGCTACTTTTTAAGTATATTTGTAGTATGCATTCTCTTTTTCAATTATATATTTTGGGTTTAGTTTATTTATTTTTAAATAATAATAAATTTATAAGTAACATATTTTTTAAAATTTTATTATGATATTATATTATTTTGACATTTTAATTAATAAATTGTGATTTAGGGGATCACATTTTTTATATTAAGTAACAAAAATATTACATATATATTTAGAGGATAGTAAGATTATAGATAAATTTTAAGTCATTCTTCTAGGTTGAAAATAAAATGTCTAAGTCAGACTCATATAATGAGCTATTAATAGAGGCTCTAACAACATTCAACTTTGTATATTCTCATCTTCCTTAAAATTATTACTAAGATAAATCATCTATTCAATACCAAAATTGTCACTACGACTTACCGCTTGTTTTAGGAATTTATTGTCTTCTTCGGTTTCCGCTTTTTCCTATTTTCCTATTGGACATTTTTGGTGTAGAAAAATGGCCTCCATCTTGCTATCAAGGGTCCATGTTCCTATTGTGGAGCTCTAGTCCCTATGGTAAGCCCCAAACCAAAAGATGCAACTTGTAAAGTTTCATTAGGATCATTGAGCAAATATTTCTTAATCATCACATTTGCATAGTGTCAATGGTTGCCTTGTCCCATCTTAAATCAAGTAGAATCCCTATAAAAATGGATGCAAAATTTGAATTAACTCAATACTCATGGTCAGTATACAAAAACTCTTCACCCCAAACCCATTGAATGACATCTAATAAAAGACTTGGTGTAGTTTTAAAGACATTTTTTAGGTGCACACTAAAAATTAACCCAAGAAATGTCATCTAAACAATGTTTCTAATCAAGTGCATGCTTATGTCCATATTAAATGGTGAGTCAATAGTGTTTTTGATGCTTATCATATTGGTTTGTTGCTTCAAGACAATTCCATTGTTGCCTTCCATTTCATAATAGTTAGGAGATGTCATGATTTGTATCCTTGTAGGATTAAGTTAACATGTGTGAATAGATTTATCACCCCTAAATTTTATGAATGTTGCAAAGTAATTCATTTAATTTCTTGTTTTTGCTTGTTTTGGGCACCTAACTCATAAGAGCCAATATTCTCAATCATTAATATTGTTTCTTATTGAAATCTCATACATCTTTTCAATAGGATTTTTTGCTAGATAATCAAGTTGCACCATTACATTTCCTATATATGTGTTGTATGGAGAAGGAATTTAATAAATCAACCTATAGAAGTATATTACTAATTTTCTAACTTGTATTTTCATATCAAGTTGATTATGACCATAGAATCAAATTCAATGAACAATTCTTTTATATTAGTGGTAGAATTATAGGCCAAGGTTATGCTTTCACCTCTACCTCATTGTTTGTTTGATCCTTTAACTTGTTTGAAGTGGTGGTAACTAGATTATCTTATAAATATTAAATTACACTTCCCACTCAAAAAAATCAAGCTCTCCTCTTACTTCTTTGTCAAAATTCATTTTGGTCCAACCATTTGAAGGAGACACCCATTTTATATGTTGTCTCGTTTTTCATATATACTTTTCCCTACCAAACCTATTAATGGGAGGTGCTCTTAAGTCCTTCCATCTACAAGAAAACTCACAATGTTAGAAATAAAATAATTTATTTTTAACCAGTTGGAACATTGCTTTGTTGTTTGCTAGCACACCCATCATAATTTATTGTTTATTTAGAAAGGATTCCAATAGCATTGTTGAAGCTTGGAAATCCTTGAAAATCCCTTCCTCCAAACTTTTCCATATCACCCTTCAGTGACTTAAAATCCATAAACAAGAGAAGGTTGATTATTTTTGAAGTAAAGGCAAAGAAATGAATAATTCCTTTATATCATTTGGAAATGTTGTGCTCCACACTAATTTGTCACTAAGCCACTACTAGAATTTGTTTATAAATGTTTATCCTAAAAGTAAATGGTTTGCACTTTCTTATTCTTACATGCATACCACATATTGGATGGACCCTAGAAGCCTATTTTTGTGAATCTATCCACTATAAATATTTTCTTTTGAATTATAGATTAGAAAAAGACCTTTAGAAAACAAATTTTGTGTAAGAAAATATGTACCCTCCACTCTACAATCCTCAATTGTAAATCTCCTACCATGTAGCCAAATTTTACTATATACTCCCCATATTTAGAACAACTCCATTTGATTGCATCCTCCCTAATAGTTTTAAATATTTTATTTAATGCATATTCTCTAAAAATAGATTTATCCTCCCCTTAGGAAATTTAAGAGTTTTGAAATATTTCCAAGTCCAATTTTGAACTTCATCCTTATTGCAGGTGTTAGGCGCAAGTGGAAATGGGGAATTATAGACTAAAGATTTGTACCTTGGTATCCCTTATGTAGGTGGTTTATATCCCAAAGGGTGCAGTGATAGAGAATAGTAAGTTTGGTAGGAATCTATATCTAACAACACATTATGTATATCTTAAACAAGAATAGAAACCATCTATAAGATATATATCTATTTAATTCTTATACCTCCTTATATGTATTCATATAATCATTAAATTAGTAAATCTTAGTCTCTTCTTTGTATTCAATCATTTTCTCTATTCTCATCTCATCTAATACTACCTAATGTGTTATCTATTGCATACATATATCAATGCTTAGTCTCTTATAGAGACCTGACCCTTGTAGGGTACCCCTTATAGGGTACCCCTTAGTTTGTCTTCCTTGTTGGCCTAGTGTTCTGCAAGAGATTTGTGGTGAGTTGTGATATCTTCTACTATGTTCCCTTTATTGTGCTAACATCATCCCCCCTTTCAAAATTATGTCTTGTCCCCAAGACATGTTGCTCAATTACCTAGGAAAATGTGCTTGTAGATAACCTTCAACAACACTAGTGTGTTATCGCTTTGTTGTTTGGTTTTCTATAGTAATTTTATGTAGCATTGTGTGCTTATTAGGGTAGCTTCTACCTCCACAATATTCTTGGGAATCAAAATTTGTTGAGTTGTAGTTTTGGCCTCCCGTGATACTCCGCATAAGTGGGCTATTTTGATGTTGACTATTTCTTAGAGTTGGTTTTACTTGCATCTTTATATTCTCCCTCTGTTCATGTAGTTGTTGTAGCTAAGTGTGTGCATTCTATAGTTGTACCATTATTGTCCCATCTATATATTTCAATGGATCATAGGATGAGGTAGCTTGCAAATTTAGGATACATCTCTAGGAGAAAGTATTTTAAGAAAGGTGAGCTACATACGATTAATAGTAGATATATCACAATAGTAGCTTCATAATAATGACACCCACATAGGATTGTGATGGATAATCATAACATTTAATGGATGTGTTGTATATTGAGGGTGATTTTATAAGAGTTCAAGTTGTGGGAAAACTATAGAAAAAACGTTAAAAAGTTGAAGGAGGTTACAAATTAGGTGAGGTTCAAGCCTAGTTTAGGGCTTATAGAAAGGATTATAGAGAAGGAATTAGTAGAATAAATAATATAAGATAACTAAATTCAAGGTAACTAACAATACATCTTTCAAAAATAAGGGAGCACTAAGTAGAAGGTTTGAAGGAGGCACCATTTTACAATAAAATGGAATTGGATACAAAGTGTTGAAAGATTTTATCCTATTTCATGATTAGATGGGCAATTTAATAAGGAATAAAGAGAATGGATTAACAAAGAGCTAAGATGGATGTGCTATAAAGAAGGCCAAATTGACAAAATAAGAGAGATACACCAAAGTAGGATCTTAGAAAGAATAAACCTATGCTATCAGGTAGGAAAGGCCCTTAAGAGATAATAGAGTAGCTATTAGAGATAAAGCATTATTTTATGTAGACAAGGCTAAAGGACCCATAGATATTGGAGCTCACAAAGATGAGGTTATGCAACAATAAATTATAAGTATGGAGGAGCCTCTCCCAGTGGAGACAACATCAAGGAAATGCATGTGCATAGAAGTGATACTAAATGATATAAAAAAATGATGAGGGAAGTGGTGCACCTAGGAGTACAACCAAAGTGGTTGAAAATTATATAACCTATTTTATGGATGATTCTTTCTTCCTCATATTAGCTTGTTAATGGGTATTTTATGGATGATTTTTTTCTTCCCTCTCCTTAAATACAAGAAAAATATCAGAAAAAGCCTTGCTACCTAATATCATCAGGTACTTGGTCTTCATCATAGACATCCACTTTTTGTCCTCAATGCCATGTTCTTCTTCTTCATCCTTGACATGTGGTGAAGGGAATCTCTGATTGCACCTCTTCATCATTGGGAACATGCTCAACAAGTTTCTCCTCCATTGTCTCCCTATCTCGGGTTCCTCAAAATACCTCCACCATGGATGGACCACTAGTTGGTCATCAATTTGCATCTATTTGATGAAAGCAAAATGAAGCTAATGATTTTGTTGGATGATTCTCCAATTGTGCCGGATCCTCGCTTTTATCTTCTTAGCTTCTTCCTCAGTTGAGTTCATCGTGCTCATAAAACTCCCATCAACATAGGTAGCCAACATTTTCTGCCTTCTCCATCAAATTTGTGTAATGGGAGAAAGGTAGGTGTAAAGGATTAGGGTTTTCCTTAAACATTTTCTCCTCCACCTCATTTATGGATCAATCTTCTTTTCTCTTTCTCACGTCCTCATTAGGTACCCAAGTTTTTAATAACATCCTTAGAAACATGAAATGGTGATAGTAAGTAGACCTACCTCTTTTTCTTCTTTCCTCATTGATAAAACCCTTAGGTGTGTAGTTCTTAAGCGGTTGGAATTTCATGTTAGATTCTTTAACATGGCAAAAGTTCTCACCCCCTCCTTAGTAGTAATAATTAAATGGGAAAACCTAAATTGACTAGGGATGAAATATCCCTTCTTCACCAACCTAAATTGTTCTTTTTAGCTTCATCCAACTACCACATTATCTCCATAAAAGGTCTACCGGACACATAGATGGGTATGTAATGAGGTTGCACTAGGGTGCCATATATCCTAAACACCATGAATTGTTGTGCAAGTACCAATCCCAGTTGTGCTTTACCCTAGAATAAGGATCAAATTGTAGGGTCTCAATATCTTCATAATTTTATTGATATCCTTTTATCTGTCGCAACCTAAATTTCCCAATAATACCCTACACCAAAACATTATGAAAAAACACAAAGTTTGACTCACTATAATTTTGGTCCCATAGATAAGTCCATATTTGGCTTGCAAACCTATCACTTTCATCATTAGTCCTTAACTCCATAAAAATTTCTCCAAGCCTTCTCACCACTCCACATAATCATATGCATTAATAAAGAACATTGCCTAAATTATAGATGAGCATTGGGCTCCCTCAAATTAGTTTTCTATTTATGAATATTTTTTTACATGGTATGCAACAAAATAAAATCCATTTTAACATCCCTATGTTGGATGTCGTAACTAACATCATCGAGTTAATTGACATTCTTAAATCATAATCTTTTCCCAAGACCTGCCATAATGCAAAGTAGGTATTCTTGAAGTAATCCTCAAACTCATCTCATATTAAATGGCTCTACCTATTTAGGGGTGAAATTTACCTTTTTCTTTCTTGTATCAATCATACGTGCTTTGGTATCCAATAATAACTATATTTATCCTTAGTATATTCTTGAAGCAAAACTGAATTTAATTAAAACTATAGTGAAGGCGATTCAAGTCAAATGTTCTCACAATCTACCTTCTTGAGATATCCAAAGAGGTTTGGCATTCTTGCTTTTAATTACCTATCCTTAGGGTTGTAATTGTAGTGACAAAAATGTATCCCTTTTACATTTTCTCACTTTTTTGGGCCCTCCTAGTTTAGATTGGACTTAATTATGCCTTAATTTAGTGTTGTAAAATGTACCCCTAAGTTACATTTTCACACTTATTTAGGGCTTCTTTAATTAATTGAGCTTAATTTTTTCTTTAATTGGCCCCTTAATTCATTTACCAAGCCTATTTAATTACATTTTTTGAAGAGGAAACTTGACATTCATTAATGACTAAACATAACACTTCTCATTGGGCAATGTGTGTCCTAGTTTTATGGACCTAGGACCCGTTCGCCCATGGGAAAATGGGTCCTCCCTATATCTTAGGACCTAAATTTATTTATTAAGTTTTTGGTGGTACTTTAACATATTCAAATCTGTGATTCAATGTTGACTTGTGATATTTGAATTTCAAGAAATTGAGGATACGTATCTATAAATATAAGGTTATTTCACTATGTTTCACCTAGAATTTTCAAGAGAGAATCCTTGCAATTTCAAGAGCATTTTTGGAGAACATAAAGGCATTCAAGAGTAGATTTATTAGAGTTTTATTTTTTTATTCAAGATCCAATTGTCATATCAAATTCTTCTTGCATCATGCATGTTTTTGGAGCTAATATGGTGATGTAGGTTTCATGATCCAATCAAGCATTCAAAGCATTATTTCAAGAAAGATTCAAGTGTCAAGATCCACATACATTGAATTCATTTCATGCCAAGGTTTATTCAAGTGTTTGTTGAGTGGTAACATAACTTTTTTTATTCTTCATTCCCTCTTTCATACTTTTATTCACTTCAAGGCTTGATTACCAAAATGGGGTTTGACCAAGGAAAACCACCATTCACCCAAAAAAAAAAATTTCTCTTTCATGTTGTGTTTACAGATCTAGGTGGAAGAAATCTTGAAGATCTCTTGAAGAGAACATTTAAAGAAGTTGAAAAAGTTGCAAAAGTTGTCATCTCACATAAACTCATCTACATAATTTAGTTCTGACATTCTAACACTGCCACTTGGACAAATTGGAAGATTCAAATCTATATCAAAGGCTCCTAAGAGTTGCAGAAAATCCTTGACAATGGACCCATCCACCCTTGGGAGAATGAGTCCTAGTCAATCTTTGAAAACTGGATTTTGGTGAAAGGTACACTTAGATGTGCCCTTCTTTGATCTACAATTTGATTGTAGGTTATGTTAGTATTGAGCTTTATCTTGCTATCTCAAGTGTTAAATTTTATTTTGGTGTTAGTTTACTATTTTAGCTTTTCTCCCCAAAGTGTTGTTTGACCTTAACCCCTGTCCTTTAGTCGTAAGGAAATCTGTAGATTCACATCTTGAGTTGACTCACCTAAGCGTTGTAAGTAAATTCTTTATGTAGATCTCATTTCCTAATGAAATAAGGAAGATATGTTTATCATACCCCTATTTTAATAAACACATAATAAAAACCTATTTCCTTTCATTTCAGTATCATTCTAGATATTAAACTTCATGAAATATACATCAACAAACACATTTGGCACTTCTAGATTTCCCAAGTTTGAGGTCCACAAATTATTGGCCGGCTATGGCATGTTGCTCTTCTAAATGCATAATCAAACAGTTTCCAACCACTTTTTGGGGTTATGCCATCACCAATCGACTAAGCACCATCTTGCAATCGGTCACTGATATGTCCTACACCTTGAGCATGTTTACCCCTCTATTTTATACCAAAAACTGAGCGACAAGGTCATCCTCCATAAACATTGTCAATCTCTTGGTTGTGGATTTAGATTTTCTACTCACTTCACTCTTTTTGAAGAACTTTTAGTATACTAGGGTTTTATATAATATTTTTAGAAAAAACTCTAAGGTTTTACAATTACTCAACAACTTCAAGAATTTTACAATTACCTGTCACAAAACCTAGGGTTTAACAATTACTTTCAAAAATTTAGACCAAAAACTCTACTTACCCAAAATTACCCTAGAAGTGTGGGAGTAAATGGTGACTCCCTAACACCCCTAGAAATAGTTGCTAGACCAAAATATCTTCCACAAGAGAGAAAATGGTAAGAAATCTTCTTCAAATATGCAAGATTGAATAATGGTTGAATATGGTTGAATATACAAATGTACATGAGATGCCTTGCTTATAAAGGAAAGGTGGAGAGATAATATTAGACAAGATAATGAAAATTGTCTTAATCCTATAACATGTGACAACTAACCAATAACTACTTAGGATAAGATAAAGTCTAGATATGAAAACTAAGACTTCTAGAAGAAATCTTATATCCTAAGCAAACTTAACATGTGAATATGTCCCCTAATTACCTAGTGAGTGAATTACCTAGGTACAAGACATTAGTTCACACCAATACCCCCCCTTAAGTGCAACTTAGGGAGAAGATTAAATAATGCAAACTATGTAAAGACGAAGATGAAGATGGGTTTCAGCTACTAGGCCATGTTAGGTACTCATTTACAATACAAATACAATCTCTGACAAACAGATAAAAGGAGAAAACCCAATGAGACAAAACTCCTCTCCAAAGGAGAGAAAACAAAACAACAAACATGATGTATGGAGGACTCAACAATACCCCCCAAGGACTACATCCATCATGTATATACAATCAATGGCCCCTATTAGTTATTTTTTTTAGAACTGAACTTAATCTCAATCCTTCCCTATGAATTTGCTAGAACTCAATCATCAGTTAGATTGAGGATTGACCAACACTTGAGTGAAGCACTAGGTACCTCACTTCTTCTCTTCGGGATCTGTGATACCCAAGAAGGTTATCCTATATATGCTCATAAATATTTCACACTTGGTCAAGAGCAATTCTACACACAGATGCACTTCTCAATGAAACCATCTCTTCAGATGGCTTGGAAAACCTTTGGTGAAAGCGAAGAGTGTTTCAAAGAATTCCTCTTATATACTAAAATTTTGAGCAAATTAGTTTAGAGTATATTGTGAATTCATCTTCGTTCTGAATCCTAGGCCAAATTCAATACTAACTCAATATATCACAAAATAAACTAGCAGAGTAACCAGTGCCTTATCTAAGGGAAGATGGAGTCATAACTTGTAGTTAATCAATAATACAATTGTGATCTGAGCATCAAAAATTAGTGGACTGTCACTATGCCACTTTGTACCATCTAACTAACTGCATTTTAAAATATTCCTTTCTTACTTAATCCTATATTATCCCTTTACAAACCAATGGGCTCTCTCTAGTATTTTAATCAACTCATTGAATTGAAAGATACAATTAGCTCATTCATTTAGTGCAAATGACTAAAGACAAAAAAAATTAAATTTAATAACTCCATTCATAATTTGGAAGAGAAAACACATAGGAGAGCAACACTCTAAAACTAATATTCTTCATTCCTAATACTTCTTTGTAAAACCATGTTTAGGATTTTCATACAATATAAATTTCTCCCTAGATATGCATCTAATATATCTATTACTATGTCTATTTACAATATACTTGCTCTAAAGGCACAATATTCACTTTGACCTATCTTAGGATTCAAAATTATTTACTTCGAACTCTATAACTTCAGCCATGGAATCCCTTTTATAAACGGGGGAACAACAAGCACCCAACTGAGTTACATTTACATTTCATTTCAATTTTAGAAAACCTAATTTCAACAGTTTCTTCGAAGGAATCCCTAGGTGGTTCTTATGTAATCATTCCTTGAGTAGGGGAGGAAAAAATGACAAAACACATGTGCAGGATAAAATTCACTATCACCACTTTTAAGTTTAAACAAAAAAGATATTATAGCAGTTGGAAAACATCCATATAATCATGGGAGAACAAAAGATAGACCACGGCCATATCGAAACAAATACCTCCAATGCAAAGACCATGGTGTCATAAAAAACTAAAGCATGGAGGAGACTCTATTCAGAGTTGTCGGCATCAGAGAGAGCTTGACTACTGCTTGTCCTTGATGAAATAGGTGGAACCATCACCACATCATCGTCAGAGCTCACATATGGCACCAAAGGAAACAAGTACTGACCATTTCCTGAGTCGGTATCTCCTTCATGATCAGAAATACTATCAGAGAGCACAATAGGAGAATTATGCTTGCCTAGACAAGCCCTATGTCTCCAATTCTTTTTCCTAGCCCTTTTCATTGGTTGAGCTAGTTCCTTGGCTTTGAAATTGATCACTTCTCTAGGAAGGGTCCTATTGCTCAAATGATATGTACTCTGCACAATTGACTTCTTTTTATGACCTCTAGCCCTTCTTTTTCCCTTTGAAACCTTAGGAGAAGCCTAGGCTTCATGCTCAACTAAATTCTCATGTCACTCATACATATTTAGTCGGTTAGACCTAACAAGCAGAATTGTTGCACCATCTTTTCCCATTTCTTTAAAACTAGCAGAGTGATAATTAAAAGGATTTTTGACTTAAGACCCACAGGAGAAACACCCCAATCCCAGTAATTGCAACTAGTTCAAGCAACAGAATTCCTAAATAGACCAGAGAACCCAATTTCATACCAGCCTATATAGGACAAGAACACTAAAACTTTTCTGAAGAAAAATTACAGCCTTTTCAATCTTCTTCACTACACACGCCTTGCTTCTACTGTAGACTGAAAAATGGTGAAAATGAACAATGATGAACCTGCATTAAATAGGCATTTTTTAGCATGCAGAGTCAATGATTCAAAAACTACTTGCGCAAGTGAGTTGATAATTGAACATTTCAGCTTTGAATTTGGACCGTTGATCTTAAAACAATTAAAACTTCACCTATGGTGATTTGAGAATCATTTTTTCGGCCATAGCAACTTGTCCCTAGAAAATAGTGAGGCTACCCCAAATGCTGTCAGGTTCTTCTTTAATCCTGATTTAATCTCACACGGTCTAACAATTAGCATGTATCGCTAGCCTAATCCTTGCCTTTCCATTAATATCGGTGAAGTACATGAGAACGGTATTCCTTTTTAGAGAGAACATTTCTTAATTCTATTAATCACTCATAGCTATTTTCCCCAAACTTCTTAGGGTAAAATCAGCGATGAAGATACTGCAGCGATGAATTTTAGTCCATTGGATCATCTGGCTTTGAAACCATATCAACAACTCTCCATCTATCTCATCTTTTTCATCCTTGCTTAGTGCAATATCCACCAGATTCTACCACATTGCCTTTTCTAGCATTAACCATCGCTTATCGCGGATGCACCTTGTTCTTTATTGGCTTTATTAGTGATTGTGATCATCTTCGTGATGAAATCTCAGCCTTTGGATTAATGTCCAATCCTTGGTCACGTTCATCTTTCCATCGCGCATCGGTAATCTGCTCCTCGTATCTTGGGTTTCATCAGTGACCAGAGATACCGCCAAAAGATTAGATTGGGACATGTACACTTGCATAAAAATCAATGGCACAATATACATCACACATAAGATCTCATTACATTAGTGAGAGAACCTTTCAATATAGGGTTCCATTGTTCATCACCATTTTGGAACTTAATTTTCAAAATGAATCCGCGATGAGCGATAGAACATAGGAACCTCAAGCCATCGCTTGTCGCTAATTCTCCTCATACATTTACAAGCAATTACCGACGAGAGGAGTACATAGTGACAATGTGCATCATGCATCACTAATTAGAACTTTAGTACATAGCACATATCCACAATACACAATGTAAAAGGAATTTACAACATATCGCTTATCACTGATCTTACTTTTTTCACTTCATGACTATCCACGATGGGTGATGAGAGCATAAGAACATAAGAACATTGCTCATCGCTATTACAATATTGAAGGTTCAAAAACCATTAGCGATGAGCGATCCTTTTACTAATACAATGCACATTGTTGTTTCTATTCAAGATCTCAAGAAACTATTAGCGATGAGCAAGAGATAAGGAAATGTTGTTCATCGCTTGTCATCATTTCTAAAAATATACTTGGAAAACAATTAGTGATGGGCGATGAAGTGTCACGACCTCTATTTTCAATAAGTAATAATACTATTTTAAGTTTGTATTTTATTTTTCTTTATTAAATTAATTAGTAGTGAATAAAATGTAAGGAAATAAAAGAATTAATTACAATTATAGATTTCAGCTAGCAAATAAATGACGATGTTTAGTAGTTAGAAATAAACGTTTTATTTGCAAATAAATGATGTTTCTTTATAATATTTGAAATACATATTTAAGTTGAAATTAAAATGGTACTTTCTTTAATATTTATGAATAAATATTGTGCAAGAAATAAAAAATTTATTGTTATTATTATTATTTTCAAGATTCAGTTTTTGGAGGAAGTTGAAAAGAAATCCTTAAAAAGGAGGGAAAAGAATATCGGAAAGGGACAACAGTTTTTAAAAATTTCTTGTTTTCTATGGAGAAAGATAATTGAAAATGGGTACCAGAAGTAGGTGTTGGGGGAAGCACAGTAAGCAAAAAGACGATGGTACACGAAGAAGGGGAAGCTTAAAAGAGGAAATTAACTAAGTGCGAATTCTAGGTTCTCAATTTGTTTTTCCAATTCTTTAATTTCTCAGAAGTCTCTGAACTCTTCTTTTTCGGCCTGAATAGGCTGTACAATTTGTTTTGTTTCAATCTGTACAGGGGTTCCGTAAGTACTCCATAATGTGCGGTGAATGTCTTGAATCTGCGTATCAAATACCTTAGTTCTTGTTTTATTACCTGAAAGTGATCATAGAAGAATCTTTGTTTTTCCCTACCATTTTGGTTAGCGTTCTATATAAACCAGTATATTGCGTCCATAGTTCTACACCATGTCATAGGTATTAGTTATTGCCATTCTTTTCGATATCATCATCTTTGGCTGAAGTGTTTAACTTTCTTTCCTTATGTTTCCCGGGTTTATGGATTTTGAATAGTACTCACTGACGGGAATTTAGTTTTGCATTTAAATGGTAAACATAGCCTTGTAACTCGTTGTTTGGTAGTTCGCACTCATTGAGCAGCGATTTGCATGATTATCGATGAATAAGTTCTTGTTTGGTAACCGAAACTTTGATAGAGTGATTCATTTGTTCCTCTCTTCAAATTCAATTCAATGTCTTGATTTCATCTTGATAATTCTTGAAATAAGGCCGATGCTTGTAAGAGAAGAATTTTATCCTATAGCCGAGTTGGGATTCTTTAAAATTTGATAGCCCTGCTATCTTATGCCGTTAGTTTTTGGAATTCGATGAAACTCTGCCCTAGTTGTGGATAACCTTCTTCGTATTAGATGATATATGTATATGAGTTTAGGCGGTGTATGGTAGTCGTTGTCCTCACTAGCAAGCCTCTAGCAGTCGCGTTTCAAGTGGAAGCCGAATGCTTGGTAATTCTTTAGAATCTTCATGTAGTATATATTGAAAGGCACTTCTCATCATTCGGGGTGATTTAAAAGGGCAATGGAAAACCATTTGCAGTGAGATCGCATGTAGTATACAATGGCGTGTGGAACCAGTCAGCCTCCTCTGGGTTTAATGTGGGTACCGGGTTGGAAAGTTGAAACTGATGCACAAAGATCTTCTTGCTGTATTTACGAGGTAGCTCATAAATGAACACTTTCAATTTCCGGTAGTTCGCAAAACAACATAAATGATCTTTTCTAATATCCTGAGAATTGTTGGCAATTATCTTGAGTGACTGCCTGGCTCATATTCGAGTGTTGGTGTTGATAAAAATCTAACTTGCTAATTCTTTCTTGAAGACAATTAAAAGGGTTTGTTGAAAATAGGAAAGGGGAAGGTTTAGGAAAACCATGCAATTACATCACGTCTTTTACCTCTTTCATACTCACTCAGTTGTAGATCAATAATACGAATTGAATGTTAACATGTTACTTACCCCTAGATTTAGGAGAATCATTGTTGGTATCAAATTCATGACCAAAAATTTGACATTCAAGGGCCTCTTCTCTCTTATAATCCTCTTTTGATATGCTTGTGACCTAGCTTTCCTTAGCTGCAGCTTTGTGATGAGCGTCATTGGCATTCAACTTGCTAAATGAGATTGGAGTCTTTTGCTTCTTGAACTAGGTTTGTTTTGGGCTCAAGGGCTCATGCAAATGCAGACATGGAGGCTATTATTTATAGCCTTTGCCATCAACCTAATGCTTTTGTTCTCTCAAGTAAGGTTTCCACTTCTGAGACCTTCCATTTCTGTTGTCACTCGCCTTCACATTTATGAGATAGAGCAACGTGACGACATGTGTTTAAACATTTAATGCGGTCTGAGCTTACTTCAAGCTTACAGGCATTGTCTTAGTAGCTGACTGCAAGTACACAACCATTCTACTTAGTGGTACACAGTTGTTCTAAAAGTTGTTCGTTTGACTGTGCAGGCATGTTTTTGACTCTATATCTTTTACCTTTCTTTCAGTAGTTTGTTTGTTTGGTTGGGCTCATGTTTATGATTGCCTGTAAATTGTTAGTTGTGATCTCTTATTCACTTTAATTCAATTTTTTTGAGAGCTTCTACCTAGAACAACACTCTTCTTTTAAGAAATCTAGTCATTCTGTTTATCTGCTTTTTCTTTTCTAATTGTCCCAATCCACTAGTTTTTTTTCATATAATCTTAAACATCGATGAACGAGAAGATTTCCTCGATCATATACTTAGAAAATCATCGTTAGGGACTGAGACAATAAACAGATGCACCGATTTATCTGATATTTTGTAGCTACAAGTTCATATTGAGGGTGTTGATGCTTATATTTTGAAACATTTTCCTTCATATTATATTTCAAGTTAAACCTTTATTTGATAGGCTCTTGATTGGTTCTTGAAAAGGTTTACAGTGTCTCTCTGTAGAAACTATTAAACCACATTGGTTAATTTTCTTTGTAAGAAATATCATTGTATTCTATCTACTTTAATCAATGCCTGAATAACAACTATGAAGAGAATTGATGTTATAGCGCATCTGTAGATTAGTCACATATTTTGGAATCACATCAATAATATAATTGTTTACAACATTTAGTAGAATGTATGGATTATCTATCATCAAATTTGTGAATTGTTATAATTTAATATGGAATCTATTATTAGAAGTTTCATGCCCTATACTCATGAAAGCATGCATTTTTCTTCATTGTCAGTTACTCTTATAAATTTTGTATTGCACCGGTACCACTGTGTCTCTTTGTATTTCTGCATATGGAAGGAAAATTCATTCGATCAATTCGCTTAAGAATAAATATAAATCACATTAGGGAAATTTATCGTGAAATGCACATTATATTTATAAGTGTTGAGTCTTTATCCGCTTATTATTGTTCATTTATTGAATGGGGAATGGCTTATTCTTTATATATATATATCTCCGAAATTTAGGAAAAATGATAGTCTTCCACTTAAGTTAAATGAAAAGAATGTATTGTCAACCTTGGAATTTATCATAAGAGAAATAATAAAAGTCCAGAATTGAAGTTGTAAATTTACTTTAGAGTTTGGAGAACTAATGTTTTCTTAGAAGGAAATTCTTGAATTAGAGACCTCTTTGCTATTATTCCAGTTAGAAAAGCATCTCATTTATGTTCTTGGTGTTTTTTTAAGAAACCCTTGACGACACATCAAGTCAGTTAAAGGTGGAGTTAAGCTTTGGAGGTAAAATATGTTGAGACCCATAAGATCTTCAGAACGCCTCCTAAAAGTGTTATGAGATAGATAAACATTAGATTCCTATCTCCACCTCTTTTGGAGTAAACTATTAGCTTGTAACATTGATTTTATTTAATTTTCCCTTGTATTGCCAAATTGGGTGTACTTAGTATGAATTACGTTTAGAAGATATATGTATGCATTTTCATTTTTCTTACATTGTTGGAGGATGAGACCTAGGTTGGACTTGAAGCATAAATGTTATGTTGATAAATAGAGTGTTCCTCCGTAGTTGATGACTTTATTAGTCAGAGATGTGTAAAGAAGTTGTAAGATCATTGCTAGTGAGGCATCTTGTAATCAGTGAAGCATTTCATTAAGCCAATGAGGCACTTTTACGAGTGGTTTTTCATCCCTATGAGGGTTTTCCACTCATGAAAATCTTTGTGTTATGGCTCTATTGTGGTTGCATTTATGATTTTGCTATTTTCTTAATTGTATTACAGTATTTGAAATATTAATATGAAAAATCTTGTGTAAGCCTATATGGCTATAATTTGTAATGGCATAACCTTGTTTGATACACTCGAATCATGGATGTATGTTAATCCATTTAAATATAGTGATGAAACTAATTAATGATTCTATTAAATTAATTTGGAAACTAAGGGATTGTAAATGATAAGTGAGTTCTTCCATATCGTTACATGAAGACATAAGGGTCATCGACACTTAAGTGAAGACATTAAGCACAAGCACTTAAGTTGTTTTGAAAAGGGATCCCCCTAGGATAATACGAGAGAAGGGACATAAAACTCCTCGGTGACAAAAAGCAAAGGATATAAAAGCCAAAAGGACTTTAACATAACCTTATAAAAAATGAAGCTCAAACCTAGGCATGAGGGGCTGATTACCAAATGATGGTAAATGACATAAGTTGGTACTTATCAACCAAAAACGGGCAATATGAGGTCAATGTCAAAATAGAACCCTGCAGACTCTTAAGATTGACAAAACCCCAAACCCTTAGAAGTTAGCTTTTCGTTCAAATGTGATGAGGGTTTGAGATGGATCAATTTTTTTTTTGTAGGCTCCATCAGTGGCTCCAGTTGGGGACGTTTGTTCCTTAGTGAACAGAGCGAGAATCCAAAATCTTAGGTGAAGTAGACCAGGCCAAAACCAAAAAAAAACAAAAAAAAAACAAAACAAAGAAGGAAAACCAAAACCCAAATAGGTACAATATTTAATTGAGATATAGGATAAGACCAGTCTTAAATCCAGCCTTTACCTTACTAAGCGACAGAGTTAAAAGAAAATCTCTACCCCCCACTTCTCTGGTTTGACATGTCAAACCATACTTGTTGGCTCCAAATACTTCAGGCTTCTTCTTACCTCTTTCATAGACAAAATTTTCATCACACTTCACTGAAACCATTCTGAAAACACTATTGCAATCTGCCTGATTAACCAAGCTATCATCTCCCAATAGCTCGGTATACATAATGTTATCAACAAATTCATGTCCACTGAGCATTTGAAATTTAGGCAAAATTTCATAATATTGATCTCCATGTGATAACAACTTATGATGTTTATCATGCAATTCATTTTTAAGCTGAAAGCAACATTATTCAACATTTTTCCCATTACCATACTATAAGAAAACTTCATCCAGCTGAAAAAATTGGCACTCGTATTCTGCCATAGGGCTGGAATTATTGATCTTAATCTGATTTATAGTTTGCATGTCAAAGATGAAACAATCAAAGGAACTAATCAAAATGTTATGTACCTTATGCAAACTATTTCCCAATGTATGTGAAAAGATACACTCATTCATTGGCACATACTACAATTGTGCCTCATTATGCTAGTGTAGAGAATTATCAAATTTTCTATGCCATCCTCATTCTTACTCACTTTGAAATCATTTGAACATAGCATATCAATATCTGCAGTATTCATAACTTGTTCAAAAGTGAGCAATTCTGGTTCCAAAATATAATCTACATTTTCTTTAAAATCAACCTCCATATCCATATGAAAAACTCATAATTAGGCTCATCTAAATCAGGAGATGGATACTTATCCAAATCTGCATTAAAATATTCAAAATTTGGCTTGTCGGATATAAAAACCTCTTGGCTACTTGTTGTTTCTAACTCATTGAAATTGATTTCTGAACTTACATTACCCTACACACTTTCCTGCTCATCATACAATGTATCATTAAAATCCATCAGTTGTTTGTCACTACCCACACTATCACCCTACTGACCAACTAGTTCATGACTGGGAAGAAGATCAGATACCCATGCATCATATCTCACATAGTGAATATTATCATCAATGTCAAAATCAATGTGAGCACTATATAGCAACTAAGGGTTATTCTTATGTGCATATTTATGATATTCAACAATAAATAAATCTGAAATTTGTTCATTGCTCAATAGACCATTACTTTGATCCATTCTTTCAACCACTTCCTCCTCTTGACTTCAACTAGAACTACATGTATTACCATGTTGCAAATCAGGGTATATCCTGGTATTATTGTCATCAACATATAGAAACTCAATGGGTTGGATGTCATCATTGAGTTGGTCACTTATATCTTCTTGAGGATAGAGACAAACACACAAACATTGATGGAAAACATTGCATCACTTTTAACTTCTTCTTTCTCAAGTATGCATTCACATGTGTCTAAAATTGGAAACATATGATCACTTGTATCCACACAACTGCTAGTTTCATCAGCATGTTTATCCACAATTGAAGACATCAAACCTTGCACATATTCATTCCTAATTTTTTCCATATTAACTAAACATGTGTAATCCATCTACATACTTAACATTTTGAAATCCTCTAATAGTGCACTAGATCCTTCCTCAAAAGCTTCAAAATACATATGAATGCAATCTGAGGTATTAGGCCTAAATTTTTCAAGGATTAATGAAAGAGAAACATCAAATCTGTGACTAAAGGCAATACTTGACTCTTTATCTTGTTTCTTGAGTTGCTTTAACCTTGTGACAAGGTCAGAAGGTTTGTTTGCAAATTCTTCTCTGTAAGCATCCACCAGTATATCCCAGCAGGAAAAGGACTTCTCAGGAAAGCTTAAATACCATTCCTTAGCTCTAGCTTCAAGAGATCTGACAAAAAATCTCATCCACATGTCCTGATCTCTAAATGAATATTTCACCATGAAGCTATAAAAACTTTGGACATGTGCATCTCCTTCACACACATTGTATCCATTAAATTTTGGCATCTGCTTATAGACTCGAGATGGCATAATTTTAACCTTATAATCAATCCATGACAAGTCTAACTGATCATACAATGAGTCAAAAGAATTGATAAAAGGTGCAACAATTTGGCCAACATGTCTAACATGGTCATCTCTCAAATTAGCTTTTCTAGCCATTAAGTGCCTTTTATTGATTTCCCCAATTCCTTTCTTAAACACAACTTTCCATTCCAGCCTTAACTTAGGCTTAAATACAATTGGGTTCTTATACTTTAGGGTTTCAACTATTTGAGGACTATCAGACTTCTAAAGCCTTTCTACAATATGCATCAATGTTTCTAATGGCACGGTTATTTCTCTTGGGAAATCCATAGATGTATGCAAATTTGGTTTTTAACTAATTTTGCATAATCATAACCATGACAATATGAAGGATTACTAGAATATTTTCCGATATGGTAATACCTTGAGATTTAAACATATGATGATGGATAGAGATCCTTGAGATATAGAACTTTACCCTAATCATTCATACTTAGCAAATTCTGTGAATATTCAGACCAACATTTATAAACAAAAATGTGTAGAAAACCATGTACCTTTACACCTCTTGTAGTTGCAACTTCAAATAGATGTTTCAAGTGATAACATACGCCAACCCCTCATGTGCATTATTGTTGAATGGAGTCACCACCTCTTTTCACAGAGGACAATCATTTTTTGGGTTTTCCCAGCAGAGTCACTTCTTAATACTTTTGAATTTGGGGCTGCTACAAATAAATTTGCAGACTTGGAACTTCTTAAACTTCCAAACCAGTTACTTATTCCTTTGTCTGACTACTTCCAAATGGTCTTTAAAAAATTTGTATCATAGATGCAGAATTGTCCCCAACGAAGTCACCATTTCTATTGGTTATATTTTTAGAACCAAACTTAATCTCAATCCTTCCCTATGAATTTTCCAGAACTCAATCATTAGTTAGGTTGAGGATTGGCCAACATCTAAGTGAAGCACTAGGTACCTCACTTCTTCTCTTCAGGCTCTGTGAGACCTAGGAGGGTAATCCTATATATGCTCATAAATATTTCACACTTGGTCAAGATCAATTCTACACACAGATGCACTTCTCAACAAAACTACCTCATCAGATGGCTTGGAAAACCTCTGGTGAAAGAGAAGAGTGTTCCAGAGAATGCCTCTTATATACTAAAAGTTTGAGCAAATTAGTTTAGAGTATATTGTGAATTCATCTTCATTCTGAATCCTAAGCCAAATTGACTACTAACTCAATATATCACAAAATAAACTAGTAGAGTAACTAGTGCATTATCTAAGGGAGGACAGAGTCATAAATTTTAGTTAATTAGTAATATAATTGTGATCTGAGCATCAAAAATTAATGGACTGTCAATATGCCACTTTGTACCATCTAACTCATTGTATTTTAAAATGTTCCTTTCTTACTGAATCCAATATTATCCCTTTATAAACCAATGGGCTCTCTATAGTATTTTAATCAACTCATTGAATTGAAAGATACAATTAGCTCATTCATTTAGTGCAAAAGACTATAGACAAAAAAAAATTAAATTTAATAACTCCATTCATAATTTGGAAGAGAAAACACATAGGAGAGCAACATTCTAAAACTGATATTCTTCATTCCTGATACTTCTTTGTAAAACCATGTTTAGGTTTTTCATACAATATAAATTTCTCCCTAGATATGCATCTGATATATCTATTACTATGTCTATTTACAATATACTTGCTCTAAAGGCACAATACACTTTGACCTATCTTAGGATTCAAAATTATTTACTTCGAACTCTATAACTTTAGCCATGAAATCCCTTTTATAGACAGGGGAGAAACAAGCACCCAACTAAGTTACATTTACATTTCATTTCAATTTTAGAAAACCTAATTTCAACGGTTTCTTTGAAGGAATCCCTAGGTGGTTCTTATGTAATCATTCCTTGAGTAGGGGAGGAAAAAATGACAAAACACATGTGTAAGATAAAATTCACTATCACCACTTTTAAGTTTAAACAAAAAAGATATTATAGCAGTTGGAAAACATCCATATCATCATGGGAGAACAAAAGATAGACCACGGCCATACCGAAACAAATACCTCCTATGCAAAGACCATGGTGTCATAAAAAACTAAAGCATGGAGGAGACTCTATTCATAGTTGTCAGCATCATAGAGAGCTCGACCACTGCTTGTGCTTGATGAAATAGGTGGAACCATCACCACATCATCGTCAAAGCTCACATATGGCACCAAAGGAAACAAGTACTAGCCATTTCTCGAGTCAGTATCTCCTTCATGATCAGAAATACTATCAGAGAGCACAATAGGAGAATTATGCTTGCCTAGACAAGCCCTATGTCTCCAATTCTTTTTCCTGGACCTTTTCACTGGCTGAGCTAGTTCCTTGGCTTTGAACTTGATCACTTCTCCCGAAAGGGTTCTATTGCTCAAATGATATGTACTCTGCACAATTGACTTCTTTTTATAACCTCTAGCCCTCCTTTTTCCCTTTGAAACCTTAGGAGAAGCCTAGGCTTCATTCTCAACTAAATCCTCATGACACTCATACATATTTATTCGGCTAGACCTTCTAATAGGCGGAATTGTTGCACCAGCTTTTCCCATTTCTTTAAAACTAGCAGAGTGATAATTAAAAGGATTTTTGACTTAAGACCCACAGGAGAAACACCCCAATCCCAGTAATTGCAACTAGTTCAAGCAACATAATTCCTAAATAGACCAGAGAACCTAATTTCGTACCATCCTATACAGGACAAGAAAACTAAAACTTTTCTCAAGAAAAATTACAGCCTTTTCAGTCTTCTTCACTACACATGCCTTGCTTCTACTGTAGACTGAAAAATGGTGAAAATGAACAACGATCAACCTGCATTAAATAGGAATTTTGGAGCATGCAAAGTCAATGATTCAAAAACTACTTGTGCAAGTGAATTGATAATTTAACATTTCAGCTTTGAATCTGGACCGTTGATCTTAAAACAATTAAAACTTCACCTATGGTGATATGAGCATCATTTTTTCACCCATAACAACTTATCCCTAGAAAATAGTGAGGCTACCCCAAATGTTGCCACGTTCTTCTTTAATCTTGATTTAATCTCACACGGTCTGAAAAATAGCATGTATCGCTAGCCTAATCCATGCCTTTCCATTAATATTGGTGAAGTACATGAGAATGGTATTCCTTTTGAGAGAGAATATTTTTTTATTCTGTTCATCACTCATAGTTATTTTCCTCAAACTTCTTAGGGTAAAATCAGTGATGAAGATACTACAGTGATGAATTTTAGTCCATTGGATCATCTGGCTTTGAAACCATATCAACGAATCTCCATCTATCTCGCCTTTTTCATCCTTGCTTAGTGCAATATCCACCAGATTCTGCTACATTGCCTTTTCCAGCATTAACCGTCACTTTTTGCGGATGCACCTTGTTCTTTATTGGATTCATTAGTGATTGTGATCATCTCCACGATTAAATCTCAGCCTTTGTATCAATGTCCAATCGTTGGTCACGTTCATCTTTCCATCACGCGTCACTAATCCACACCTCGCATCTTGGGTTCCATCGGCAATGAGAGATACCACCAAAAGATTAGATTGGGACACGTACAACTTTATAAAATTCAATGGCACAATATACATCGCATATAAGATCTCATTACTTTAGCGAGAGAACCTTTAAACATAGGGTTCCATTGCTCATCACCATTTTGGAACTTAAGTTTTGAAATGAATCTGCGATGAGCGATAAAACATAGGAACCTTGGGCCATCACTCATCGCTAATTATCCTCATACATTTTGCAAGCAATTAGCAATGAGAGGAGTACATAGTGACAATGTGTATCGTGCATCGCTAATTAGAACTTTAGTACATAGCACATATCTGCCATACACAATGTAAAAGGAATTTACAACATATCGCTCATCACTGATCTTACTTTTGTCACTTCATGACTATCAGTGATGGGCGTTTAGAGCATAAGAACATAAGAACATCGTTCATCGCTATTACAATATTCAAGGTTCAAAAACCATTTGTGATAAGCGATCCTTTTATCGGTACAATGCACATTGCTCATTGTTGTTTCTATTCAAGAGCTCAAGAAACTATTAGTGATGAGCGAGTGAAAAGTAAATGTTGTTCATCGCTTGTCGCCATTTCTGAACATATACTTGGAAAACAATTAGGGATGGGCAATGAAGAAATAAGGGTCATCGGGACTTAAGTGAAGACATTAAGCATGTGCACTTAAGTTGTTCTGAAAAGGCGTCCCCCTAGGATAATACAAGAGAAGGGACATAAAACTCCTTGGTGAGAAAAAACAAAGGATATAAAAGCCAAAAGGACTTTCACATATCCTTATAAAAAATGAATCTTAGACCTAGGCATGAGGGGCCAATTACCAGATGATGGTAATTGAGATAAGTTGCTACTTATCAACCGAAAACGGACAATATGAGGTCAATGCCAAAATAGAACCCTGTAGACGCTCAAGATTGACAAAACCCCAAACCCTTAGAAGTTATCTTTTCATTCAAATGTGATGAGGGTTTGAGATGGATCAAAAAAAAAAAAATCAAGCTCCATCAGCCCCCCCATAAGAGGGAAAAAAAGATAAGATATCCCCCCCACAATGCGTAATCACCTGCAAGTATGGTTAATGTATGAAGACAAAACATAATCCAATGCCTACAAACATTGTTTCTCCCCTTGGGAAGAAGATACATAAAGTAAAAATCTAGGAATGCTTCCCATTCCAAATAGGAAGTGGTAGGAAGAGGAATCGATATGTATGAAGATTGTGTCTCTAAAATATGTTCATGTATTGCCATGTTCTTGGATGATGAAGATGATGCCACAATCCAATCAGGTACATGCCCAATCACAACAAACTGTGACAAACTAGGAAAAAAGTGGAAACTAATCTTGAACAAGCTCCAAAGACAAACATGATGTGACAATATTTGATCCATAACTATGATAAAATAGGAGAGATAGACCCTCAAATTGGTCCTCCAAATTTGTAATGCAAGACTCCACAAACAAAGAAGAAAATTCTGTCAAATAGGAATCCTAATTAGGAAGACTATCAAATACCTATTGCAATGAATCATTGGATGTACTCAATGAATCATCAATAAAGGATGACTGCATGATATCATCTGGATAAGTAGGAGTTGTAGGAGAAGTCTCTGGATCATCAAGACAGTTCAAGTTTTGCATTATATTCAAACTCCTCTAAGGTTTCATCATCAAAGGGTATGTTATCAATATCATCTTGAGTGGAATGAGGCAATCTGAAATAGGATTGTCTAGGAATGGAGGCTTGTGTGGATCTCCAAATATCTCCCAAACCTTGGTCCAAATTGTGCATGGGAATGAGATGTCTGAGAAGATCTTAGGATAGCTCTCATTGAAGATTCTTACACTAAACTAGAACCAATCAATCCTATGATATGATCATTCTTATTACCCCAAACTAATTTCCTATATATTGTTTTTAGTTCAGGAATGCGTCCATAAAGATGTTGCAAGATGTTTAGCCACTTATAATGTGTTATGATACCTTTTTTCCATGACTCCTAATTATCCCTTGTCAAAACTATTATAGAAGGATGAGTTGAATAACCCATGATTACAATGATAATACACTTCTCAAATGATACAATATGAGATCAACATATACAATACAACTGAAATGAAGTACAATGATCAAAACAACACTTTCCCAATTTCCAAAACAACCAAGTATGCTTTAGTAGACCCACAAGGAAAAATATGAAATCACAATATTCCTGGGATAGAAATAGAAAAAAGTGCATGGATGGCTAGATAGAGCTCCTCAATACCTTTCCAATGTAGCAATAATTATAAAAATCGGAGATCGTGGCAAAAAGTTACGAGCTCGAGAGCCAAAAATCCAAGATCTGACTTCAATCAGCAAAAATTGCCACCAAAAAAAAAAATTCTACAAATAACTTGCACCATTGGAAAATTGAGATCGCTAGCTTTTTGGCAATATTTTGTTTGAAAAAATCTGCCTCCATATGAGAAAGTTATGCAAAAATGAAGAAAGGTCTGTTTTAGGGCCAATCGGGGAAAAATATAGGTTTCTAAAGACTAATTTGGCACAAATTTAAAGTGCTCGGGGGGTTCTCATATGACTGTAGTCTAAATATTTGCAAAAAATAAAGTTTTCATCTCACAGGCAATGACGAACAATGGCTGCGCCTCCAACCCCTTAAACCCATATGCCAATAAAAATCTTTACAAAACTTTGTTGGATTTAAAAAGACACTGAGAGGGGGGGGGCGAATCAGTGACTTAACATATTTGACCAATTTTTACTAATTCAAAAACCATAGCTCAGATTTGATCTCAATATTATTCTGATTAATGCATTCATGAGTTGAATGTAATCATTCATAAACATAATTGAGAAAAGTAACAATCCCAACAGTGAACAGAAACAACATTAACACTGTAAAGTAGAGAGCACATAGAGGAACAAAGAGACAAAAGATTTTGCTGAGTGGAAAACCCTCCTGGGGTATAAAAACCACTCCCGAAATGCCTTGCAGGCTTAATCTTTTTAAACAACTGTTCACAATGCCTTATAGGCCAATTTTTGAGCACCCACTCAACGAGTACCAACCCCTCAAATTATGTTTTGAACAATAATAATGACTCAGAGGATTTCTCTGTTTTTAGTTAAGCACATCTTTCTCTATTTTCTAGTCTACAAAATACCTTAAAGATTCAACAATTGAATCCCTAAAATACCTCATAGAGAAGAAATTTACAATCTCTGCATCTTGTTATACAATTTTTATTGTAGAGTTTTATCCATATCTTTTCATACAGCCAAGGAATGATAATCTTAGAATTACAACAACAGTAGTAGAAAAGAGTTTTCTGCTTCTATTTAAACATCTGCCAGAAAGGTAACTATCTTCAGGAGTAACGACAAAACAACCAACCCAGCTAAGAGCCATTCTCAACAAATCTATAACGTATGAGTTCATTTTATAGCATAGAAAGCACAACTGTCCACCATAGAAAATCATAATCTACAATGCATGAATGACAATACTCAGTCAGGGCATCATTTGCCACATTCGTAACTGAAATGCAGAGAGCCTTAAAATGGTGAATACAAACCAGTAAGTGCAGTATGAAACACATGAATATCAGACAAAATTTGCTGCTGCCACAATTTCCTTCAACCACTGTCGAGCTTCCAGCCAGTGAGGTGCACCAATCATAAGCAACCATACCATTCATTACAGAAACAATAATGAATTTCGTCTTTTCCCTAATCTCTCCTTTTCCATCACTGTAATGTTATGCCGAAGGCAACTTTAATGCCAGACAATCCCCTTAGTTATTGCTTTCGCTGTGACACATCAGAGTCGGGGAGAAGACATAACGAATGCATCATGTTTCATTGATGGGCTTCCTTAGAGTATTATTCATTTGTTGAGACATAAGGAAACTTCTCACCGAGATGCCCTTAGTTTCATTCAATATCGCTATGACCAAACGATATCGGAGAGACCTCTTGTAGACTTCATAAAGTTTTTCCGAAAGTCACTTGAATAGACATTGTCGTCGTAACATATCGCTCTCGGGGAGACTTCTTGTAGAATTCTTGAGTCATACCGAAAGTCATCAATTCATCCTGTGTCGCTGAGACAATTCAATACTTATGCCGACGAAGTCCCTTTATGTTCCATCGGCGAGACTGAAGGTCACTCGCCAAGACCTCTCGCCAAAAACCCTAGCTCTTACCGAAGAGACTACCTTTATGTTTTTGGTCGGTGTAACAAATCAAATTTTCCAAGACCTTTCTTCGATGCACAAACTCTTACCGATAGACTTCCACATGCACTAGTCAGGGAGACATTTCAAGTTCGATGAGACACTACCCCAATAACAAAACTCCTGCCGATAAGTTCATCTTCCTTCGGTCGGTGTGACATTGCAAATTCGTTATAACCTCATGCCGAGGCCTTAAGCTTTTTTTGAAGTTTCCATTTAATCTCCGATTGGTGTGACATACCAAATTCGCTGTGACCACATACCGATGGAATAACATATGCCGATAGAGATCACTTTCAGTCACCGAAACACATAAAGAGGTCTTGCTGACTGTAGCCTGTATGTTAAATTCAATCGACATAACATTAGAAATGTCTTGCCGATAGGCAACACAGACATTTCAAAAAGAATCGGGGAGATCCTGCCATTTTCACTCCGATATGTGTAAGCCGAAAAGAGAAACAACCAATACCATTAGAAAAATGAGATGTTAGAATCAAGGTAACTGTAATGCCTTTAAAAATGTGAGTTCAAAGAATGTAGTCATGTGAAATACACCTGATATGCAAAGAGAACCATCCTGACAAAGAAGCCATCTGTCAGAATCTGTCAGTCAAAGAAATAGCATTCATAACATGAACCAAAAATCTCATCACCATGAATTTGGATCATAACAAATAACTTTCTGTAATAGCCAAGAGACATCAAAGAAGTTCCATAATAAATCATAAGGATCCAAATAGAGACAGATCACCAAAGAGAACCAATCAGAAAGGGATTTTGTCATCAAGGACAAACCATAAACACAATTGAGATCCAACAAACTCCCCCTTTGTCCTTGATGGCAAAACACAAATGACTCTCCCCTTTTTGCCACAGGGCAAAGAATAGAAGAAAATGTGCATTGCCATAACACAACTGAGAAGCCAACCAAAATATCATGAGAAACAGCTGCAAAAAAGAGTACCAGTGCAGCAACCAAGATTGTAGGAGAGCTTTAAGTGAATCAAAACATATAACATGCTCCCCCTAAGTAGTAGCTTGGAGATTTAGTGAAGTAACGATTGAGAGATAACTCCCAATCGAAGTCTCAACCTTTCAAATAACTCTTTTGCTAAAGGCTTGGTAAAAATATTAGCCACCTAATCTTGAGATCCAACAAACTGTAAGCAGACTTCATTAGCCAAAACCTTTTCTCGAAGAAAGTGAAACTTGATAGCAATATGTTTAGTGCGAGAGTGCATAACAGGATTTTTTGAGATATTTATCGCACTAGTGTTATCACAAAGAATGGAAACAGGTTTAGAAACATCAATACCCATATCTGAAAGAGTCTGACTCATCTAAAGAACTTGAGTACAACATGAAGTGGCAACAATGTATTATGCTTCAGCAGTAGAAAGAGAAACAAATACTTGTTTCTTGCTGTGCCAAGCAACTAAATGATCACCAAGAAAGAATGCAGCACCATTGGTGCTTTTCCTATCATCCAAACAACCAGCCCAGTCAGCATCAGTATAAGAAATCAAAGAGAAATCATTGCTTCTAGGATACCAAAGACCATAATCAAGAGTGCCCTGAATATATTTAAAAATCCTTTTAACAACAGTGACATGGGATTCTTTAGGTGATGCCTGAAACTATGCAACAGTGCAAACTGCTTGCATAATGTTAGGTCTAGAGGCAGTTAAATATAAAAGACTGTCGATCATTGATCTATATTCAGTTTGATTTGTATCAGGAGAATCATCAACCTCAGTAAGTTTGCATCCAGAACCATTGGAGTGCTAACTGGATGGCATTCATCCATCTGAAATTTCTTAAGTATCTCTCAAGCATACTTGGTTTGAGAAAGAAATATTCCATTTTCACATTGAGAGATTTGAAGACCCAAGAAAAAAATTAATTCTCCTAATAATGACATTTCAAATTCAGATTCCATTAGCTGAGAGAATTTTTTACTCAATGTAACATTGTTGCAGCCAAAGATAGTGTCATCAACGTAAATTTCAACAACCAGAATATCAGAACCTTCAGTTTTAACATAAAGATTGCTATCTACACCTCCTCTAACAAACCCATTTGAAAACAAATGACTGTCCAGCCTAGAGTACCAAGCTCTAGGTGCTTGTTTTAAGCCATAGAGAGCCATTTTCAATTTGTAAACATGATCAAGATTATCTTTGCACATAAATCCTTCAGGCTGTTCAACATAGACCTCTTCATCTAAATAGCCATTTAAAAAAGCAGTTTTGACATCCATTTGATAAACAGTAAATTTTTTGTAAACAGAATAAGCCAAGAATATTCTGATAGTTTCTAGTCTAGCAACAGGTGCAAAGGTTTCACCAAAATCAATACCTTCTTGTTGAGCATAGCCATTGTAGACAAATCTTGCTTTGTTGCGAATAACATTACCATTTTCATCAACCTTGTTTCTGTATATCCATTTGCCTCCAATGAAATTCTTGTCATCTGGTCTTGGGACTAACTCCCAAGTCTGATTTTTCTCAATCTGATCAATTTCTTCCTGCATAGAATTAATCCAACATGAATCTATGAGAGCTTCATTAAAATTTTTAGGTTCAAATTGAGTAACTAAACAAAAAGAAATTTGTGCCTTTTCATCAGATTCTGCAGCCTTTCTTCTAGTTTGAACTCTTGCATTTTTATCCCCAATAATCTGATCTTTGGGGTAATATTTAGCTAGAGCTTTTGATGCAACCTTTTCAGGACTTGCTGTTTTATTTTTAGGGCTTGTTGAATCAGTATTAGGCTTTGTTGTTTCAGCTCCTTCTGAAATTATTTCAAGTTCAAATTCTTCTTCCTCATTATCCTGCAAAGATTCAACATACAAATGTGGTCTTTCATCAAATTTTACATTAACAACTTCAACAATCTTATTAAACCTTTTGTTAAGGCATTTATAAGCTTTGTTGTGAGTTGAGTATCCCAAAAAGATACCCTCATCACTCTTTGATTGAAAGCTCCCAAGGTTATCATCATCTTTCTTGATAAAACACTTACTTCCAAAAATTCTAAAGTGTTTGACAGAAGCAGTTTTTCCATACCAAAGTTCATAAGGAGTGTGTTTAGATTTCACCCTAAGCTGCACTCTATTCAAAATGTATACAGCTGTATGAACAACTTCTTTCCAATACATATCAGTCAACTTAGCTTCATCTAGCATGGTTCTAGCCATTTCTTTTACAGTTCTATTCTTATGTTCAACTACCCCGTTTTGTTGAGGTGTTTTTGTTGCAGCATACTGTCTTTTAATGCTGTGTTGTTCACAATAATCAATAAACTCTTGAGAAGTGAACTCGCCTCCTTTGTCAGATCGCAGACATTTAAGTTTTAGATCAAATTCCTTTTCAACCATTTTACGAAAAATTTTGAACCTTCCAAAGGCTTCTGATTTGTGCTTAAGAAATGTGACCCATATCATTCTAGTATAATCATCCACAAACAACATAAAGTACCTTTCACCATTAATAGACCTTGTTCTGGTTGGTCCACATAAATTAGTATGCACAAGCTGTAAAGGTTTTGAAGAAGAATGTTCTTTTGTTTTGAAGTTGATTTTAGTCTGTTTACCACTTAAACATTCTTTGCACACAGAGTTCTCTAGCTTGCTAAGAACTGGTAGACCTCTAACATTCTGATTTCTACTAATTCTAACCAGATTTTCAAAGTTTGTGTCCTAATATTTTATGCCATAACCAATTCTATTCAATTTGGCCCATTAGACACATACCTTGATTATTGTCATTGCTTGATGTGTCAAGAAGATTGTACACATTTCCTTTTGTCCTTCTCCCAGCAGCAACAACCTTCCCTAGCTTGTTCTTGATCTCACATCCCTGCGAATTGAAAAGAACATGATAACCACTATCACAGATTTGACTAACACTTAGAAGATTGTGCTTGAGACCTTCCACATAGTACACATTATAGATAGGAGTGTCTTTATTCAGAAGAAGTGAACCTCTACCTTTAATTTGAATACTAGAGTTATTACCAAACTTAACATAACCACCTACATAATCTTCAAGATTAATAAAATTATCCTTGTCATTAGTCATATGGTTAGAACATCCACTGTCCAGGACCCATGAGTCCTTTTTCTTGGAATGAAAAGCAATTTGAACCAACATAGTTTGCTCAATGTTGTTAACAGTCTTAGGTTTCCAAACCTTTTTAATTTTCTGCTGTTTCGATTGTAGATCAATTCTGCACTGTTTGACTGAATGTCCCAACGCATTGCATTTAAAACATTTGATCTGTCTAACAAAACCATAGTGTTGCCTAAGACCAAACCTGGGCATCCTAGGATTCATAAGCCTGCACGTGTTCACCTTATGGCCAAATTTGTTGTAGAAAAAACAATAACCATAGAAGAAAGGATTGACTCTGTATGAAGATCTATTAACTCTTAAAGACTAACCATGATCCTTACTAAATTCTGAGTGATTTGAACCAGAACCTTTGACTTCAGAAGAGGGGTTTTGTTTTGCATGGTCAATTGAGCATTCACCCTTTTCAAAACCAATACCAGTTTTATCTTTGTACATCTTCTGCTTGCTGAGCATCTCATTCAGTTTTAGAGTGCTTTCATATTTTTCAATTTCCTTCCTAAGATAGACTACTTCTTGTTCCAGTTTTTGAATCTCTTAATCTTTGTAGCTTATAGTCTCTCGAAGACAGTCTTCAACTCTTTTAGCTTCTTCAAGCTAAGTTTTCAAAGAGACCATTTCTTGATCTGGTTTATGTTCTTGAGCAAGAACTTGTTTTTTGAGTTTTCTGACCTCTTGTAAAGCACATTTCAGCTCACTTTCAAGATTTACTTCACCTTCTTCAATATCAGTGGTGTTTGAATCATTTTGCTGAGTAATTTCAGCAATGAACAAAGTTTCATCTTCTTCAACTGATGAATCTTCAAACTCAATATCAAATTCATCCTTACTAAACAGACTTTTCTTCTTTTTGAAATTGAAGTTTCGTTTAGGTTTGAAGGCCTTCTTCTTAGGTTGTATTTCACTTGTCTCGTTGTCACAGATTTGATCATCATAGGGACACTTTGCAGCAAAGTGACCTATTTTGCCACAGTTAAAACATTTAAAGGGAAGTTTTCCCTTATATTTTCCTTATCCATTTTTAAATCTTCTAACAAAATGGGATTCTTTAGAATCAGACAACTCTGATTCACTGACTTCGACCTTTTCTTTCTTTTCAGTGTTAAAGGAAGATTCTTTTCCTGTTGAATTGTTTTTGCTAGTTCTCATTTCATAGGTAGTAAGTATTCCTTGCAGGCTGTCTAAGGTAAGTTTATCAAAGTGTTTCTTTTCTTCTAGGGCTGAAACCTTAGATTCAAATTTGGATGGTAAGGTTCTAACAACCTTTGTGACCACATCCAATTCATTAACCTCTTGACCTAGACCTTTCATTTAATTGACAACTTCATCAACTCTTAGGAAATATTCAACCACTTTTTCATCATCCTTCATTTTCAACTCCTCAAACTGATGTTTGAGTGTAATGATTTTTGACAGTTTGACTTTCTCATTCCCTTGATATATAGCTTCAATTTTTTCCCAAATTCCATGAGCAGATTTGCAATGCATGACTTTAATGAACACATCTTTAGTTAACCCACACAAGATGGCATGCTTAGCTCTGGCATTTGTTTCATACTTCTTCTTTTCAACAGCATCAATGGGAATAGTGGCTGGTACATTTTAATCTTCTAAAACAATGCTCCAAACATCAACATCAAAAGAAACAAGAAAAGCTTCCATTCTTATTCTCCAGAACACATAATCTGTTCCATCAAATAACGGAGCTCTGGTTACAGAGGCACCATCTTGAGAATGTGCCATTTAAAACAAACTCCAAGACCAAGATCAATCCAAGGTGATTAAAACCTTTCAGAGGACCCTACACTCTGATACCAATTGTTGGAGTTAAAAAGACACTGAGAGGGGGGGTAATCAGTGACTTAACAGATTTGACCAATTTTTACTAATTCAAAAACCATAGCTCAGATTTGATCTCAATATTATTCTGATTAATGCATTCATGAGTTGAATGTAATCATTCATAAACAAAATTGAGAAAAGTAATAATCCCAGCAGTGAACAGAAACAACATTAACACTGTAAAGTAGAGAGCACACAGAGGAACAAAGAGACAAAAGATTTTGCCGAGTGGAAAACCCTCCTGGGGTATAAAAACCACTCCCGAAATGCCTTGCAAGCTTAATCTTTTTAAACAACTGTTCACAATGCCTTGTAGGCTGATTTTTGAGCACCCACTCAAGGAGTACCAACCCCTCATTTTGAGACACCCATCTCAAGAAGTACCAACCCCTCAAATTATGTTTTGAACAATAATAATGACTCAGAGGATTTCTCTATTTTCAGTTAAGCACATGTTTCTCTATTTTCTAGTCTACAGAATACCTTAAAGATTCAATAATTGAATCCCTAAAATACCTCATAGAGAAGAAATTTATAATCTCTGCATCTTGTTATATAGATTTTATTGTAGAGTTTTATCCATATATTTTCATACAGCCAAGGAATGATAATCTCAGAATTACAACAACAGCAGCAGAAAAGAGTTTTCTACTTCTATTTAAACATCTGCTAGAAAGGTAACTATCTTCAGGAGTAACAACAAAACAACCAACCCAACGAAGAGCCGTTCTCAACAAATCTGTAACGTATGAGTTCATTTTATAGCATAGAAAGCACAACTGTCCACCACAGAAAATCATAATCTCCAATGCATGAATGACAATATTCAGTCAGGGCATCATTTGCCACATTCGTAACTGAAATGCAGAGAGCCTTAAAATGGTGAATACAAACCAATAAGTGCAGTATGAAACACATGAATATTAGACATAATTTTCTACTGCCACAATTTCCTTCAACCACTGTCGAGCTTCCAGCCAGTGAGGTGCACCAATCATAAGCAGCCATACCATTCATTATAGAAACAATAATGAATTTCATCTTTTCCCTAATCTCTCCTTTTCCATCGCTGTAATGTTATGCCGAAGGAAACTTTAACGCCAGACAATCCCCTTAGTTATTGCTTTCGCTGTGACACATCAGAGTCAGGGAGAAGACATAACGAATGCATCATGTTTCATTGATGGGCTTCCTTAGAGTATTATTCGTTCGCTAAGACATAAGGAAACTTCTCACCGAGATGCCCTTAGTTTCATTCAATATCGTTGTGACCAAATGATATAAGAGAGACCTCTTGTAGACTTCATAAAGTTTTTACGAAAGTCACTTGAATACACATTGTCACCGTAAGATATCGCTCTCGAGGAGACTTCTCGTAGAATGCTTTAGTCATACTGAAAGTCACCAATTCATCCTATGTCGTTGAGACAATTCAATACTTATGCCAATGAAGTCCCTTTATGTTCCATCGGCGAGACCAAAGGTCACTCGCCAAGACCTCTCGCCGAAAACCCTAGCTCTTACCGAAGAGACTAACTTTATGTTTTTGGTCGGTGTAACAAATTAAATTTTCCAAGACCTTTCTTCGATGCAAAAACTCTTACCGATAGATTTCCACATGCACTAGTCGGGGAGACATTTCAAGTTCGATGAGACACTACCCCAATAACAAAACTCCTGCCGATAAGTTCATCTTCCTTCAGTCGGTGTGACATTGCAAATTCGTTATAACCTCATGCCGAGGCCTTAAGCTTTTTCTGAAGTTCCCATTTAATCTCCAATCGGTTTGACATACCAAATTTGCTATGACCACATACCGACAGAATAACATATGCCGATAGAGATCACTTTCAGTCGCCGAAACAGATAAAGAGGTCTTGCCAACTGCAGCTTGTATGTTAAATTCAATCGACATAACATCAGAAATGTCTTGCTGATAGGCAACACAGACATTTCAAAAAGAATCGGGGAGACCCTGCCATTTTCACTACGATATGTGTAAGCCTGAAAGAGAAACAACCAATACCATTAGAAAAATGAGATGTCAGAATCAAGGTAACTGTAATGCCTTTAAAAAAGTGAGTTCAAAGAATGTAGTCATGTGAAATACACCTAATATGCAAAGAGAACGATCCTGACAAAGAAGCCATCTATCAAACTCTGTCAGTCAAAGAAATAACATTCATAACATGAACCAAAAATCTCATCACCATGAATTTGAATCATAACAAATAACTTTCTATAATAACCAAGAGACATCAAAGAAGTGCCGTAATAAATCATAAGGATCCAAACAGAGACAGATCACCAAAGAGAACCAATCAGAAAGGGATTTTGTCATCAAGGACAAACCATAAACACAATTAAGATCCAACAAACTTTACAAGCAAGAGTTTAAGAATGTTGGCGTTTACAAAGACTTAAAAAAAAGCTTGTTTAATATATAAAATCTTGTGGTTCAAGACATTCATACCACCGATAGTATGCCTAACAAATAGTGGCCAGTAAAAAAACTATGGATTGAACTTTGATTTGACCGATGCCAACAAGTATCTTGTACTAGGCAGATGTGACCATGAAGTATGCCAATCAAAGCATGCAATAAAGCCTTCGTACCTATGTGTGAGGCCAAGAATGGTGATGTGACCACATTAATACACAATACGCCTTGAAAAGACAGTTTGATGAATTTTGGCTAATTAAACTGTACTCCTGCAAACGTGACAAGTGCTATGTGATAGGGAATACAAATGCCGACTTGAAATCCGATGTAGGCTGTGAATGACAAAGAATATTCCTTGAAAAAAGAATATTCCCTCCGAAAAATAAAGCTCGTAAACAAAGAAATATGCCAATAACAATTCAAATTAAACCCCCAATTTTTTGATAAATATTTCCCGATACCATACAAATATTTTTCCCTGATTAAATATAATAAAAATACCATGGAAATTACTTTTTAAAATATTTTTTCTACCAAAATAATAATTTTGACTTGGGAGGTCATACGGTCTACCCAGACAATTTTTTTTGCCTCAAAAACAAATTTTATTGAAAATGGATCAATTTATAGTGATGTTGAGTTGGGCTCAAAGTGCTCTGAAAAATTAGTGACCTCTTGGATCAGCTACTCTTCACACTTTTTCAAACCCTCATAGATTAGCCAAAACATAGCCAAATTTGATGAAACGAAAGGAAAACTTGACTTTTTTCGATTTCCTAGATTCAACCGTGAGGTCCTTGAAACCCAAAAATGCACCCAAAAAAATATTCAAGACAACATGAAACCATCCGATCTAGGAAGGAATCAACAACACTAGAGCTCTGATACCATGTATGAGTAAATGGTGATTCCCCAACACCCCCAGGAATAGTTGCTAGACCAAAATATCTTCCACAAGAGAGAAAATGGAAAGAAATCTTGCTTCAACAATGCAAGATTTAATAATGGTTGAATATGGTTGAATATACAAATGTACATGAGATACCTTGCTTATAAAGGAAAGGTAGAGAGATAGGATTAGACAAGATCATGAAAAGTGTCTTAATCCTATAACACGTGACAACTAACCCATAACTACCTAGGATAAGATAAAGTGTCGATATGACAACTAAGACTTCTAGAAGGAATTTTATATCCTAAGTAAACTTAACATGTGAATATGTCCCCTAATTACACAGTGAGTGAATTAGCTAGGTACAAGACATTAATTCACACCAACAAGAAGAACCCTTACAATGCTTTTGCTTTTACAATTTAGATAACTTTTTCTTAGAGAGATAAAATTGGTGTACTTACCCAAAAACCCTAGCTTTTCTTTGCTTGATTCACTTGTTGAGAACTCCCTTCACTAGAAAAATTGAATGTAATTGTGATTATGGAAAAAAACCAAGCAATTCGATGCTTTATTACCTTAGAAAAGCAACATATACACCATTAATGCTCAATGACAACTCGTGCTTATGAAACAATTCATCCACCAACTAGCCGTTTGAGTTTGAATTTGGACCATTGATCATAATAATTTAAAATAGGATAAACAGTTATCATAAGATCCTTTCACATCACAATTCCCATTTGAATGTGCTTTTATGAAATCATGATGTGAAGGACCAATGCACTGGACTATGGAGATGACACACATCCTTAGCTTTCTTTTGAACTTGATCACTTTTTTGATATGTGTTAAGAGGAAAAAATTGTGATGCATTAGCCTAATGTGATGCAATCAATAATCACAACCTATCATGAGTGAAATCACCTCCATTCTGCCTTTTTCCTTTGCACATAACACAATTTACATTTTCACTTTTTGAGAAGAAATTATGCTATGAAGAATTCATGCGATGAAGTGAAGAGCTGACACCTATATAACAATATTCTCTTGATAATCTTCACTAGAACTTTATACCACCTAGTGCAATTTACATTTGTGTCGAGTTCTTGAAAATATGAAGTGAAGAGCTTGTGCACTACAATAGGATGCAACCACATATTCAAATCTTAGCCATCCATCGCTTACTATAGTTTCCATTTGTATTGAGGACCATAAAACGTAATGTACCAAGCCTTTGCGATGCAATACTCCCTTAACACCTTGAAAGGAAAAATAAATGAGCAATGGAAAGTACTAACTAATGAGCATTGTTTGAAGGAAATAGATTACCAAGAAATAGAGAAGCCAAACCAAGCACCACCAAATGCAAAGGTGACACAAGAATTTGATAAGGAGAAACACAAGAAAAAACCCCAATATTATGACTGGAGGAAAAATGCCTAAGAATTATTCAAAGAGAGAGAGAGCACTTAAGCCTTAAGATTGGTTGCTTAAATGAAGAATAAGAGGTGAGAAGAGGAGTTAGAATGTAACTCCCAACTCAATGAATTCCACCATTCACCTATGTGTGTGCAATGTGTCAAGAACCTCTTGTTACCTAATTTTTCTTTCAACTCAATCAGGTAGATCTGGGACAAAATTTGCAATTAAAGAAGAAAGGTATACATAAAACTTATGCTGATGTTTTCATTACCATTGCACAAAACATGCTATCAACTGAAGTTTCAGCTTTATAATGCAAATATTTTTACAAAAAAAAAGAAATCTTACACAAATATTTGCATAAAATTGTTGTTTTATTCATTTTACAAAAGTATGGTGTCCCACACAAGCCGTGGGAATGATGGATTAAATGCAACAAAGAAATAGACTATACATCTGATGAAATAAAAGAATATGAAAAGAAAATGGATCCATCATTTCCTGAATGATGAATCCTAAGGTTGGTCAGATGTGTCTCCAACTCTAGGAATACATGTAGAGTCAGATGGTGTTAGAACTCGAGATCAAATTATCTTCATATGCCAAAATCAACAGACATATAATCTATTCTCATGAAGCAGTTAATCAGATGTGCAGTTATCACATGTATCCAAGAGAAGCAATGGATCATCAATATCCATCAAATTTAGAACTTCATTGTTTTATCTAACATATTTGTTCACTGTGCAGGTATAGGTACATTTTTCATTGTTGGATTATTTTGTTCAATATCACAGCATGTGGAGAAAAATGGGCTCCCACAAGGGTTGAGCCCAACATGTTGCCCACTTGGTTTTCAAGAGGGATATGAAGTGTATTTTTCGTCAATAAAAGTGACTTCAAGTCACAACAGTCACTACAAGAAAAGAGAAATGCATATTGTTCATCAGTGTTCATACATCTTAATCAAAAGGTTGCACAATCAATTGGAGGAGTAGTGATCAAAGGTTATCATCATACAAAATTAGTCATTATCAAGGATAGGCCTAATGTAAGATGAAGACAAACTCCATTCAAGAAGTCAACCACCCATGGCTATTGTACCATCAGTTGAAACAACCATTAAACAAAAGATTCATTGAGGTACTAATAGATGTTGTGTTTCAACTTTAATGACTATAGGAGTTTTGTACTCATATGATAGTGTTCTCACATGATGATTGTATAGTCCTTTGACCACATTATTGGATAGTTCATATACAATGCAATCAAGGTGTATGGATAAGTATAGTAATAAGTGCCAGGTACAGTCCCAAGAACAGTTAATAGAGGCTTCAAAGAAAAAATAGTGAACAGTCAAGCATAAATAGAACAATCAATAAAGCAGGGCAGTTTTGAAGGCTTAAGATAATACATAGACTATTAAGGAAGGTGTTGTCAAAAGCATACTGTAAACGATCACAATACCAATATGCTAGTACAAGGGAAAAACATCTTGCAAAGAACAACATACAATTACAAAAGAAAGAAAAACATAGAACAACCATAATCATCATTATGCAGCCTTGGACCTTTTGAAGAGGATAGTGATTTTCATATGTAGACTATACCAAGCAAAATAGTATGCTACTGACTTGAAGGATAAGCAGAATCCAAGCAGTAAAAGCTAGTAAACAGAGCTATCAAAGAGGCACAGTTTCCACCATTTTCATAGATCTCTCATGACAACAATAAAGAATATAGTTTTCATAAAGAAAGCATCATTCATATCATGCAATAAAGCAATGAAAAAAATCAATGCTCCATCAAAGAGTTCCAGGTCTGCACACCGAGACAACTTGCAAGGAAGGTTTGTAACAATGAGAAGAGAGGAAATGGTAATAGTTATAGAAGTGGTATGTTCTCTCTTTACCTATCCACAAAAGGATAAATACCTTTTTACAAACCATAAGGATCTTGTTAAGAATTCTGAGAAGAGTTGATAGAGGTCTACAACTTGTGATAGTGGTGAAATTTGACCAATGATAGGAATTGTAAATGTTTTTATGTTCCTTTTCTTAGAGCTTTCAACTCGATGTAAAAAACTATTGAGAAAATCACTTTTGAATGTCCATTAAAGCTTTGGAGATATAAGATACCTGCTACAAGAAATTTGAGCTATACAAGGAGATTCAAGAGCATGAAAAATAAAAGGTAAAAGAGATACCTACAATGCTAAAAGTCAAAACAAAAAGAGGTTTCTCAAGGGTCAAGAGCAAAAGTTTAGTATGGGCTCGAGCTGGAGTTTCAATAAATGAAAACCCTCGAATATCCCAAAATGTGAACAAAATAATTTTTATTTCAAATGGAGTTTTCTTAATGAGGTTTCCAGAAAATGCACAAGAGGGAAAAATTGGGCCATGACCATAGAGCAAAGAGAATGTGAAACACCCGTGACATTAAAAAGTGTAGACCTAGAATGGGTTTTGAGGTTGAGTTTTTATAGAAAGATGCCATGTCAACCACAAAACCAAGTGCAAATAATGGAGGGTTTTCTCTTCATTTCAATAAATGAAACCACATCATCGGTGAAGAACCTAGAAGGGAAGAATGAAAGGAAGAAGCCTCAATCACAACAGAGGGGTTTTTATCCATGCTAAGTTTCCAGAAAACATAATGGAGCCACGACCAACACTTATTAGAAAATACAATAATGGAGTCATAGTCTACAAAATAGAAATAAAACCTCAACTTTTTTAGAGAAATCGTGATACCTTTAGAGAGGAAAATACAACAAAAAAGCACTCAGATTCCATCACTTTTCTGTTACATTTCAAAGAAAACATGCTTTTCTTTCACAAAAAATAAGGAGTCTTATAACATTTCAAGCAAAAAGAGTAACTTACCAACAGTATGGAGGCATTTAAATCTTGCAAAGAAATCTCTAGAACAACCTTCACAACTCAAACCCTAGCCTGGTGACACCCTCAAAATGTAGAGTGTAATGGTTTCCAGAAAATGCTAAGTGCAAAATGAAAGTGAAGTGAAGAAAGACCACATGTTTTTTGTCTTTAGGGTTTTCTTTTTGCCCTAAGTTTGGCCAACCCCTTTTGGGGTATTTTTCACTTAGATTTAAACATTTTTTCCTTTGCATAATTTTAGACAAAATGAGGTCGCTCGCTTAATTCTTGCATGAGTTGAAATGAAAATAAAATGTAAAAATTATTAGAGCAATTTAATTATAAATTGATTTAATTAATGTCATAAAGATGCAAAATATAGGAAAATCCATAACACAAGTTAAAGTAATCCTTAATCGATTGCTTTAATATTTATTTAGATTGATTACCTTCATCTCAAAATCATGCAAAAATTAGGAGGTGGAGATAACTGGATTGCCTTTGAAGTTCTTAAAATCATGCAAAAATCAAGAGAGGAGTTCAACTGATGTCTTAGGCCTTGATTTTTAGTTAAAGGGGTGAGTTTGAAGTCCACTTTGGTCAAACTGGTTGAGAGGGGAAGTTTGGAGCTGTTTGAGCTCAATTTACATTAGTTGTGGGCCCCCTTTTCAGGCCTTTTCCATTTTGCTCGTGGATCATCTTGGAGGATTTTTTTTTAGTGGAGTTCACTATGAGTGTCACCTCTTGGAACTTTGACTCTATTTTTGTATATAGGGAAAGGAATTAGTCTTTTTTCCTCAGTTCTTGCTTCCCACTCTCTTGTGCATTGCGGAGAGTTAGAAAGTTTTGTAGCTCAACTTTAGAGTTTATATACAATAGTTTAATTTCCAACATTATCTTTCAATATTTGCAAAAGTTTCCTTCCATTTTTAAATAAAAATCAAGTGTTTCCCTTCTTAATTCAAGGTTTTGTGTCTTTATGTTTGATTTTGATCAAAATTTAATGTGTTTGAATCTAAAAACCTTTAATTTCTATCTCATTCATATTTGCATGTACACAAAATCAGTTTAATATCATAGGTCATAGGTTGTGTATCTGTTTAATCCTTTCTTTCAAGTTGTGAAAACTCAATGTTCCTTCACAAAAAGATAGATTTCTCAAAACCTATTTATGAATTATTTATGTGATTTAACTACTCAAATTAAGTTGTGTAAACAAATCTCTTGAAAATTATTTGTGAATCAAGTTGCATGTTCATTATCATTTAGGTACATCACCATCCTACTAGTTTCAGTTTTTACCTTTCATCTTAATTTTTCTATCCTTTTTTCTGCATAGGTCATTAGTTTCTTAAAAGAATCAAAAGGGGAACTCGCCATAATCTGGAGATTCACTTTCATTATGAGCAACCCATAGGCTTGAGAGTGTTTCCATATTTTTACACAAGATTGATGAGCTTGTGAGCTTTACATTTAGGTGCAATCCTATGTGTTAACACCTCTTAAGGAGGTGGCCACAAATATTACTTAATAAAGGAATTAAAAATAAAATGAGTCATCCTCACACATGTGTGAGGAGACAAAAAGACAAAAAGACAAAAGACTTGTAGGGATTCCTTTGGAATATTCCTGCAAGTTAATAAACAATTACAATTAAAGAATAACCTTTACCAAGTATAGATTAATATTCTAACATCCCCCCTTAAGCTTTACTTGGTGATGTTACATTAAACCCTTCAATGGGTTGTAATCCAAGATTTTACAATGAAAGAGAAGTTTCACAGAGCTTTGGTGAGAATATTTGTAACTTGATCTTCACCTTTACAGTACAAAAGAGAAATTTGCTTGTCTTCAATGTGCTCTCTAATGAAGTGATGTTGAAGAAAAATGTGCTTTGTCCTTGCATGAAAAATTGGATTCTTTGCCAAAGAAATAACACTTTTATTATCACAATACAAAGGAGTAGGATCCATTTGAGGTAGACCCAATTCTTCAAGTAATCTTCTTAACCTTTATATTCAACTTTTATAGAGCAAAGAGAAGCAGATTTTTGTTTCTTAGTATTCCATGAAATTGCACCTAATCCAACGAAGAAATAATAACCACAAGTGGATCTCCCATGATTGGGATCACCTCCTAAATCTAAATCAGTATAACCCTTTAAAGAAAAATCACAATTTGCATCATAAAAAAGACCAAGATTAAGAGTACCTTTAACATATCTTAAAATTCTTTTTTCAACTTTAAAATGAGTTTGTTGTGGCTTAGACATAAATCTAGAAACCAGTCCAACACTATAACAAATATTAGGTCTAGTAAACTTGTTAAACAATTCAAACTACCAACTAATTGCCTATACAAAGTAGTATCAACAAAAGGAGTTTCCATATCAACCATTAAATCAGTTCCTAATTCACAAGGAGTAGAAACACACTTTGCATCATTAATTTTAAATCTATATAAGAGATCTTGAGAATATTTATGTTGAGAAATAAAAATACCTTTAGGTGTTTGCCAAATTTTCATACCCAAAAAATAATGCAATAGGCCTAAATCAATCATTTGAAATTGTTGATTGAGTTGAGACTTAACATCACTAATCAAATTGTTAGAACTAGAAGTGATAATTAAATCATTAACATATAAAATAATAATTACAATATCATTTTCACTATGCTTAATATATAAATTTGGATTATTTTTACTTCTTACGAAACCATGAGATAGAAAGAAAGCATTAATTTTTTAATACCATTGTCTAGGAGATTGTTTTAAACCATAAATTGATTTATTCAATTTGCAAACAAGATTTTCATTACCTTCCTTAATTAAACCCAAAGGTTGAGACATATAAATTTCTTCATGTAAATCACAATTTTAAAAAGCACTTTTAACATCCATTTGATGAATAGTTCAATGCATATGAGAGGCGAAAGCAAGAACTGATTTAATAGTTGACATCTTAGCTACTGGAGCAAATGTTTCATTATAATCTAAAGCTTCCACTTGAGAGAAACCCCTAGCAAGTAATTTATCTTTAAACTTGCTAACTTCATTATTTGCATTAACCTTAGTTTTATATAACCATTTACATGAAACAAGATTCTTTCCATGAGGTAAAGGAACTAAATCCCAAGTGTTATTAACAATTAAAGTATCATATTCTTCTTGCATAGCCTTTTTACAATGAGGTTGATATTTATCTTGTTCATAAGTTTGAGGATCATTAGTATTAATAACTTGAGACATCAAAGCATAATTACAATAGTTTTCCTTTCTAGCTAAAATATCCTCACTTTCTTGCATGAAATTTTTAAACCATTTAGGCTTTCTCTTAGATGTAGGAGTATCATCACTAGAAGAAGAACCATGAGGAGAAATTTCAACATTTTCATCATCACTATCACTATGGGTAAGAGATGCATTAGGAGGGTTAAGAGAAGATTCAACTTGAGGATTATCCTCCACAACAATAACTTTATTTTGAGAAGATTCAAAATCATGCACTTTAGAACAATCATGAACACCATTTTCAGCAATGCATACATCTCTAGTAACTTTAACTTTGTTAGTAAGAGGATTATAAACTCTATAAGCTTTAGAATGTTCATAATAACCAACAAAAATATGATAAGAAAATTTAGGATCTAATTTTTAGCTCTTTAGTTTAGGTTTGTGAACATAAGCAATTGAACCAAAAATTCTTAAATGCTTAAGATTGGGCTTCCTACTGGACCAAGCTTCTTCAGGAGTTATATCCTTTAAAGATTTAGTAGGAGTCCTATTAATAATGTAAGTAGCACAAAACATAGCTTCTACCCAAAATTTATAAGAAATATTTTTAGCATGTAACATACATCTAGCCATTTCAACAATAGTTATGTGCTTCCTTTCTGTTACACCATTTTGTTGAGGTGTGTAGGGAATAGTTAGCTCATGCTTAATACCAAATGATTTCAAATAAATATTAAAAGCATTACTCACATATTGTTTACCATTATCAGTTCTAAGAATTTTAAGTTTAAAACCAGATTGCTTTTCAACAAATTTATGAAATTCAAAAAATATATCAAGAACTTGATCCTTACTATGAAGAAAATATATCCAAGTTCTTCTAGAATAATCATCAACAAAAGTAAGTGCATACCTTGATCCTTGGATGGAGTTATTCTCCATGGGTTCCAAAAGTTCATTATGAACTAGGTGCAACTTATGAGTTTCCCTCCATGATTGACCATGTGGAAAGGGCTCCCTATGCATCTTACCACTCATGCATCCTGTGCATACACTTTTAGATGGAACAACACTAGGCAATCCATCTACCATATTAAGCTTTTGCATTAAACAAATATTGTTATCATTAATATGACCAAGTCTTTCTTGCCAAACATTGAAATCAATGGTAGATATTAAAGAACATGTAGATTGAGTAAAATTATAAAATTTGAACAAATTATCATTGTCTAATTTAGCATTAGCAATGACCTTCTTTTGTTTTGGATCAATAACACAGCACATATCTTTGTAAAATTCTATTTTATAATCTTGAAAAAGGTTAGCAACTGAAAGAAAGTCTTTAATTTAGGAACATATAAAACATCATGCAATTTACCATTAGGAACATTCACATCTCCAATTGCTTCTACTTTACAAGTATGATTATTAGCAAGTTGAAGAGGAACATTAGATATATTAGGTTGCATAGACTCAAAAGCTTCTTTATGTGAAGTAACATGTTGAGATGCACTTGAATCAATAACCCATTCAAGAGTTTGAGAAACATTAAAACTACAAGTAAAAACACATCTAGATTGATTAACATTGTTATGAAACTTATTATTATTAGGTTTATTTTGTTGTTGATTATTTTGCTTCATAGAATTTTTCTCATTTTGTTTTTTAAAACAAGTATTTTTCCAATGACCATCCTTATTACAATAAGTGCAATGAGGTCTCTTAGAAGAAGTATTCTTCCTAGGATCATTGCTATTATTATAATGAGGTTTATTGTTATAATGTTGTTTATAACGTTGCTTAAAGTTTTGCTTATGATTAAACAAAAAAGCATGTTCATTAGAGTTAAGATTTCCAAACTGAATCAACTTAGCTTCTTCCTATCTTAATAAATTATGCAAAATATCATAAGTTAATTGAGTAGCTAAAGAATGAATAGCTAATTGAGCATGAATATTAGTAATAAATTGTTGAAATTGCCTAAGAAGACATTTTTTTTAAGAATAAGATGAATTAATCTAAGATCTTCTAATTGTACTCCTAAACCTTGCAATTGACTATTTAAAGCATCAAATTTTTTTAAAAAAACATCCAAAGATTTAAAATTAGAATACCTTAAATCTTCAAGTTGATCTTGAAGTTGATTTTTTCTAGATTCATTTGAACTATCATAAATAGTCTTGAGTTTATCCCATGCTTCATAAGCTGTTGTACATGTCCCAATGTGAACATAGAGTTCGAGTGACATGTAAATACCTATGAGGCCAAGGGCTTCCTCATTCTTGAGCTTCCATTTTTCTTGTTCATCTTTGGATGCAGACGAACCAGGTTTCAATTTGGGATTCGTAGCAACATCCAAAAGATGTTTAAAATCAAAAATAAAGGAAATATGAGTTTTCCAAGAGTGGTAATTAGAGGAATTCAATTTAATTTCTAGAATTAAAGTAGACATTGCAAATGAATTTAAGTACAAAAAACTTTTACTAAGGGAAATACTTTTACAACTTAAGCTCAAAAGAAAAATTATCCCACTTAGAATAAATTAAGGTCTTAAAAAATACCCCTTAAAAAATAGCCTCCTTTTAATTTTTTTTTTAAATTATTATTTTGAAAAAATTTGATTTAAATTATTTGAAAAAAAACTAATAAATAATATTAAAGTAATAAATATTTTAATAAATTTTAATATGATGAATAAATATTTTTACTAAACTTTAAAATTAACTTTAAAACTCTTATTAAAAACTTATTATATAAAACTTTCTTAAAACACTTAAAAAGTATATAAAAAATTATTTTAAAAATTATAAAGTTATTTGATTTTTAAAAAAACTTTGAAATAAAAGAATAAAACTTTTAAAATTTTAAATAAATTAATAAATTGAAAGATTCGATTTGAAAACTAAAGAAATTTTTAAAAGTTTATAGGGGAGAGGGGCCAAAAGTAGGGCGAGAGCCTATACTAGGGATGAAAGTAGTCCCACGTGGGCCCCACACTAGATCGCCTTAATATGCAATTGTAAAACAGTTTTCACTCACAAAGTCAACAAGGGTACTTGAATCACTATACCACCAAAATTGTATTATAATCACTTTATATTTGTCCTGAACACAAATAATTAGAAGTCTTACATGTTAGAGAATATTCAAAGCACATCTAACACCACAAACATACAAGCCATATTGATGTTTACTGGCCCGTAGCTTTACAACTTGCACCCAAAATATAAAATTAGTATAACCCACACTCCCCTATAATATCACCACTTGCATTAGCTCACGACCACTATTTTAATACAAGTTCCATGGGGAGAACAACTAGGAGCCAAGAATGTCCCATCACCAAATCCAATCAAACCCACCCCCTATCCCACTGTGCCATCAATACAACACTAAAAGGAAGAGAAATCATTCATAATTGCCCCATCTGTCAAATCCATTTGCATGAAAAATGGTTCACACTCCTATTTTTCCACCTACAACCACAAAAACAATTCCAGTAAGGCCACCAAAATTACTTGACCAACAAACAAATGTTGCACGCCATAAATACTTACAAACTATGCAATTGAAGGCACACAAACATATTTTCAAATTTGAAAAAGGAGGACCAAAATTAAAGACTCCATACCAAACATCATTGAACATATAAAGAGATTTTAAAATTCAAAATTGCTTTTCAATTTATCACGTCTCACTTTTATAATCAGTGCTATGTTTTCCTTGAGGCAAACGAACACAGAGGAGAAGAAGAAGCAACACTAGCAACACACTATCGACATTTAGGTATTGTACAAAAACCTGTTGTTTATGCCTATGAATGACAATCTCAAACTTCTTGTTTATGCCTATGAATGCCAATCTATTCAATGCTATGCAAATTATTTTCACTGTACAATAAATACCTTTGCTTTTTCATATAAACTCTTCATGTTATAATGGCAATATGTTGTATGTGATGTTAAAGTTTCTCAAAAAAACTTGTAACTCAACATCTGGGGTTTCAACTTACACTATTTGTGAATGTCCAAGAAGTTCTTTTTATTTTCTGGGTTCTTTTTACGTTCTCTATGCCTCCCAATATAGATCTATTCTATTCACGATAAAAGTTATGTGACCCACAAACCTATTACTCAATATCTGGGGTTTCGACTTACACTGTTTATGTATGTCAAGTCATTTAATTTTGTTTGCTAGAGTTTTCTTATGCTCAATATGCCTACCACTATAGATTAGTTCTATGCACCGTAATTGTTTTTTGAGAAACACTCTATAACAATTGTATTTGGGGTTTCAACTTTCTCTATTTATGAATGTCAAGTAATTTCAGTTCAATTCCTAGGTATTTGTTATGTTCTATATGCCTGGGTATATAAATAAGTTATTTGCACTGTAAATGTTTCTCACCCACTACCCTCTGACTCAATATCCAGGGTTTCAACTTAACAATGTTTATGGATGTCAATGCATTTCAGTTCCTTAGAATGTGATTGTCAAACCCTATGTGATTGTTGCACAGTGCTAGGTCACTTTTTTGAATGGCAATGCCATTGTTGCAACATACTCTTTCTAACTCACTATCTGGGGTTTTGACTTATATTGTTTATGATTGTGTATGAATGTTCAATTTCAACATTTTCATATATCATCTATATGCTTGGGAATGCTAATATGTTATATGTTGTCTAAATTTTTCTCACACAAACTTGTAACTCAATATCATGGGGTTTCATACTTAGTAACTGTTGATGAATGGCAATGAATTTTAGTTATCTACATTGTTAATTCCAAAAGACTTTATGGCATAAGACTAACTCCTTTCATTTCAATCAAAAATGTTTTAAACATGTGCAATTCAAACAAAGTAGTATGATCACATAAAACTTCAATAGTTATCGAATTTACCATTATAAACTATCAACTAACACAATAAAGAAAAAAAAAACATGCATAACTTTGTCTTTAAGGGTGTTCAATGGTGGTTATTATCATTGTTTCAACCATGTCTCAATAATGTGTGTAGGTTCAATATAAAGTTGATATGAGGTCCAAGCCAGTGAAGAAGAGAGCCACAACAAGGTGGCATGCATGTAAAAGAGGGGTTACATTCCCCCCTGAAGAAGAACAAAATGTAGAAGCATAGAAAGTTGTGGTAGTTATTGCTCCATCAGGCAGGTGGACAACAACATCACGATATTGGGAATTTACAATGAATGATATACTTAATCATCAAACAAATGACATGGTGGATAGCCAGAGTAAGGAACATAATGATGGCCTAACTCTTCCCTCAGCCCCTACCCCATTGTTTTGGTTGGCAGATGGATCTATGAATATGTGTAATGACAGTCTAAGTCTTCCATCACCCCTTTCCCAACTATCTTGGTTGGTAGAGGGAGCTACTGATGTGGGTAATGATGGTTTAAGCCTTCCCTCGGTCCCTACCCAACCATCTTGGTTGGAAGATGGAGCCAAAAAATTGGGTATTATCTTGCAGTGCGAAGAAGAGAAAGGAACTTATTCATTACCTTCTCTGCCTGCCACATTTTCCATACCACAATTTCTAGATTACTATGCAAATTTGAGCAAGGAAATAGAGCAGAAGAAGGACGAAGATAGAACTAAAAAGTAACAAGATAGGAAGGAGAGAGAGCAGAAGAAGGAACAAGAGATAGTTCAAAGGATACAAGATAGGAAGGAAAGAGAGTAAAAGAGGGACCAAGATTGAGTTCAAAAGAAACAAGATAAGAAGGAAAGGCAATAGAAGATGGAGCAATAGAGGGTTCAAAAGAAACAAGAAAGGAAGGAAAGAGAAATCAGCTAGGCCCATAGGTCATTGCAGCGAGAAAGACATATAAGCAGTCCTACAAACCCATTAGCACACAACCATGCCTTGTTTTGGAATATATTGAGCATATACATCCCTTTGTTTGGGGAGTTGAATGTTAATTCGAGTGTCAACCCAAATGTAGGCTGCACTCCACTCTCCATTGCAAATAGTTGTTCAACACCGTTGCATGTAATTAGCACTCAATTTACAAATGCGAATGCAAATCATGTAAGGACAACTCAGAATGCAGAAGTAGGAGACAAGAACACATCTCCAGATGTTTATCTTGGTATGCTTGATTGATGTTGGGAGGGACCATCCCTACAACTATATGAATGATTGGCTACTTTTTTTTGTGTATTTTGGGCTGCAATATATAGTTCAACTTTTGGTTGTTTAATTTTGTTGTTGGGGACTGTAATACCCAGATATTAACCACATAAATTTTCCCACCACATCACCCTGCCACTTGTGCATCAGGACCAATATTTTATTTTGAAAAAATTGAGCACCCCGCCACCTTTCAAGCACCATTTACTCCGACATGTTCAAAACAATCCCATTTTTCCCTCCACCCCAAAGTGGAGCCCATCTTCCTCCTTAATTGGTGAACACATCTATGTACAGTGGATCAGATGGTCTCATATCCATGACAACCTCTCCACCCTAAACAAATAGTTTAGAGCATTAATCATTCGCTGCCTCGTTTGTTACCTCCAGTGACCAACTTGCCTTACTCATCCCTTTGCATTTACTCAGACTTTCAAGAAAGTAAATCAGAGATCAAGGTTCATTCAATTCTCCAAATTATCTCTTATCCTACTCACTCTCATTCCTATTGGTGCAATTAATATTGAATTACACTTTACATAAGTTTACTTAGGTAATTATTTAATTCCTAGGTTAATTAGTTGTCATCCTTATCTTGTTGAGCTATCTTGTTGCTCAAGATAAGATTAGGGTTATGCATCTTTTCTTTTATAAAGCAAATCATTATCATGTAATTATTGAATTCTCGAATAATAATTATTTGCACATCTTCTTGCAAATCTCTGCTTTTTCTATTTTTCTCTTCTGTGGAAGAATATTTTGGTTTGCAAATCTGATCTTGGTTTCTCACATTGCATTAGAGCCTTGATTTGCAGCCCCTTCTCATATTTTTGAGAAAATCATTGTAGGGTTCATTCGGGATTCCTCAAGGGTATCATGCCTTGAGTTCATCTATGTGGTGTTTTGGAACAGATCGGGCCTCACCATTGGATTCAGAGCACTGGAAAAAGTCAGGATTGATTTTTGTTTTGCAAATTTTGGCCATCATTTGCCAGATCTGTGAGGGTTTCAGATTGGGATATTTTTTGCAAGTTCTAGGGGTAGCCAATTTTTCGGAGCAGTTTGAGTAGAAACAGAGGTCACCATTGCGTTCGTAGAGGCCAAAAACCCTAAGAATGCCCTTCGTTTCATCAATTTCTGAGCAGTTGGTTTGGAAGGAATTTTTTTTTGTCTAGGGGGCCGTATGGCCTCCCCAACATGCCTTTCGATGCACGTAAATCAAAAAAATTTTAAAAAATTGGGCTTTCTTAGTTTCTGCGCCGACGCCTCCAGTTCACCAAGATTCTGCCACCCAGCAGCCACCGGCTCGCCACTGCCATCGGTGCCCTCCATCCAAGCACTACCGGGCCAAGCCAGCCCCCGTGGGGCTCTATGTAGCTACGCCCCAGTCACATTGGTGACCAGGGGCCATGGCCAGTCCCCAACAACCTCCTAGCACCCACCGCCGATCACATGGGGGACTGGGCGCTATGCGCCCAGCCCCCGGCAGGACCCTCAGCATACCCGGCGGTCGTATGGAGAGCCAAGGGCTCCACCCTAGCCCGCAGATTGCCAACCCCTAGTCACGCACAAGACCAGGGGCTTAATTTTTTTAGCCCCATGGGTGCACTGTAGCCCTTATTGGGCTTTCTGGAGCTGTTTTCACCAAATCGGGCGTATTTTTTGCATACGATCTCCGTTTTTTGCAAATGAGATACCATTGGAAAGCTAATTCCGACGCTGATCCAGTGGTGTAGGTTTTTTTACCATATTTGTCTACAGATTTATTTTGCAGGCCTTTGAACTCAGATGTTGTTGTTTTCACTCCGGAGGTCATATCTTTTGACTCGATGATCCATTTTTCGTCATTCTTGCGGTGTTGAAAAGCTAATTCAGTCCTCTACATAGATTTGAGGTATATTTAATTTTTCTGTTTATGAATGTTGGTATGCTCTCCTTTTACAATTGTTGGGTTATTGTAATAAATGAACTTAGATAAAGTTCCTTCAGGGGGGTTTCTTGCATAATAAATCTGATTAGAGTGTAGTTTTCACTTTGATCTCCATCTTCATTTTGTTTTGATGGCAACTCACATGAGTCTATCTGGTTTCCTAGTTTCTTTTGGCCACATCTTGTCTTAGCTTGACACATCTCAGATTCACATTGGTTCACACTTTAGATTGAGAGTCTATGGTTAATGATCCACATTAGATCCATCTCAATTTGAGGACTATGTTTTTATGGTTAATGTTCTAGAGTCTTCATGGTACTCCTTCCCATGGAAGATTTTTAGTCACAGTTCGGCATCGGCATCAAGATACATAGTTTCCAGATTCTGTCATCATTTCATTTACTGTTGCTTCACAGATTCCAGGGTTGTTCCAGTTTGTGAGTTTTCTAGTGTTTCGTGGCATCGGGTCTACTGTCACATTATCATGATTCCGTTTTTGGTTTCAATTGCAGATAGAAGTATCTTTCCTTGCTTGTCGGATTGCAGTTCCAGTGTTACTCCACAGTGTTCTTCCAGTGCTTCTTTGCAGCAGTCATCTCATTGTAGGGGGGGTTTTTTCCCACTAGGTTTTCCTTCTCTACCTCATCATTGCATTTGTAAATGAGTACTTGATTGGGCCTTGTTTCCAGGACTCATCTTTGCATAATAATTTTCTTCTCCCTAATTTGCACTTATGGGGGGGTGTTGGTGTAATTAATATTTAATTACACTTTACATAAGTTTACTTAGGTAATTATTTAATTCCTTGGTTAATTAGTTGTCATCCTTATCTTGTTGAGCTATCTTGTCGCTCAAGATAAGATTAGGGTTATGCATCTTTTATTTTATAAAGAAAATCATTATGATGTAATTATTGAATTCTTGAATAATAATTATTTGCAGATCTTCTTGCAAATCTCTGCTTTTTTTGTTTTTCTCTTCTGTGGAAGGATATTCTGGTTTGCAAATCTGATCTTGGTTTCTAACAATTCCTTTTGTTTGTAAACATTCTCGAGTGTTCGTTTGGTTACACAACCATACTAGTTTGGCTATGCATTGGAGAGGCTTCTTTTCACCAAAGCAATTTTAGTATTAAACCATGTTGCATACATTGATAATATGTAAAGTATAATGATACATAGTTTAATACTTAAATGCTCTTTTGAAAAAGAAGTCTCTTCAATGCTATAATCTCCAATGTCACTACAAATTTCTATCCTATAATATGTAAATGTTGTTTCTAGCATTATGCACATTCCTATATTTAAGATTTTATATCAAATGGATTTGTTTATTGGTTTATTAAATGGATATGTTTATGGGCCTACTTAGCAATATGATGTCCATGTTGGCAGTGTAGTGCAATTTCTTGTCAATGTAAGTCTGCTTAATTATACTGAAACTTTGTTTATGGTGATTGCTTCATTGGGCTGAAAATTACATCACACTTCACATAACTATTGCATGTCTACAACATTATGCATTAACAACCACTAACAATATCACTTGAATCTTCATATAGTCATGTACACAGTACTAGAAACATCATTTACATGATATAGAATGTATAAAGTGCAACAACCTCTTCTATATAATATAATGGATTTGGTGATGGGATAGTCTTGGCTCTTTGTTGTTCTCCTGCCATTGGATGTACGAAAATATTGGCAGTGATGTAATGCAAGTGGTGATATTATAAGGGAGTGTTGGCTATACTAATTTTATATTTTGGCTAAATGTTTTAATGCTACGAGCCATTAACAAGCAATGTGGCTTGTTTGTTTGCAGTATCAGATGTGCTTTAAATATTATATGACATGTAAGACTGTGAATAACTATTTGTTTATGAGACAAATATAAACCAATTATAATACAATTTTGGTAGTACAGTGATTCAAGTACACTTGTTGGATTAAGAGTTTGGGGTATCGCATGGGCTTTCAATTTGTGATGTAATATTGTTTGGTATAACCTTATTATTCAATTATTCATTGCACGATAATGCAACTTGCAATTTTCTTTTTATATTTCATTGTTACTACAAAATATGGAAAGGGTTTGACTGGTTCTCTTTTGGAGGGTTTATTGCCATGCACTTCTATTCGTTTGTTCTTCATTGCATGATCAATCATTGTGCAGATACATATATATGTATGTACATAGATTATTGCATGTACAAACATAATGGATGTCCACATGTATGTACATGCACTAATATATGTACATACATACCTATGTTCATATATATGTATGTGCACAATAACTTTGTAGTTTAATTTCGAAGGTTTTATGCCATGCACTTGTATTATTCTATTCTTTAGTGCACTTGTTTAATAACTTGTATTGCATATAAATGTATGTGCATACTTTCATACATATATGCGTATTCATACATATATGCATATACATATGTATACATATGTACATATATGCATATACATATTTATATGTATGTACATATATGCATCTACATATAAATATGCATATACATATTAAAAGCATAGGTGGCACGGTCACGTGGCAGGTAATTCAATGAGGATAGATTTTGGCTAGCCATGAGAGGAAATAAACATAAGAAATTAAACCCATTAATGTTAGAGTGATGCTAGAAAGAAGCATTATTTTCCTTGAAAAAGTAAGTGTGTTTAAGAACACAAAATTTGGAAGTGTTCATAAACACCATAGATGCCATACACTTCATCAACCACATTTTGGATGCACCAAGAAAGCCACAAAATTCCTTCAATTTATGAAAAACCAAAAAATATGATCAAAATTAGCAAGACAAACAAAAAAATGTTAACCTAGGGAAGACAACACACCCATTACAAATCAAATAAATAGTACAAAAAAACCAATTAATGATAGGAGACACTAATAGAGCCTTAGTGAGGTTAGAAACCTCACCTGTATAGTAGGGATTTTCCTGATGATGTGTCTTGTTGCACTCACCTATATCTTGCATTCTGCAAGAATAAATGAAAGGAGGGATAAATCAATACATAAAAAATATTACACAAATGTAGGGAGTGCTTAGTTTTATAGACAAAGAATATTACAAAACTCTATACCTTTCAATTACAACTCACCATAAGCGAAGCTTGGAAGGAACAATGGGTTGAGTTGAACATGCATTTCTTTGCACACCAATGAAGCAACATGGACATGACACAAAATGACAAGGTGTTAGCCGAATATACCATAATCTCTATGATATATAGACATACATACATACATACATACATATACATACATACATATATATGTATATATATATATACACATATATATACATACATACATATATACATTTATACATACATATATACATACATACATATACATATATATATATATATATATATATATATATTCTGCTTCATCAATGCTAGCAATTCTATATTCTTGGTAAGCAGAATAGTGCATGTAAGCAATTGTATAGAGTTGTGGCTATTGTTGCATTCAGTAATGAATTAGGGAGACTTTATTTTATGAATGCTCCTCTGATGGCAACCTATGCTGCACTAGTCCACAATTCCATTTGAATTGTGAAGTGCTGCATAAGGAGCCATTGGAAGCCTTCACAAAACCAACTCCCCTAAGTGATTCAAATACATAGAGAGATAGACAATGTGAAAGGGATGTGTATTAAACACGAGTGTACATAATAATAGCAATAAATATTTGATGAACACACAATTATACAAGAGTTTAAAGAATAAAATGAAGAGCGATTGCTATGCATTAAGAATTGAACATTTGCCTCACATACAACAGATTGCAATTCCCTGCCATAAAGAATATAAAAGGAAAACCCAATGTAAATAGTATCAATTAGAAACATGTGGACCTCCAAACATAGGGTGTATAGGACCCCCTTAATATGCAATTGTAAAATAGTTTTCACCCACAAAGTCAACAAGGGTACTCGATTCACTGTACCACCAAAATTGTATTATAATCAGTTTATATTTGTCTCAAACACAAATAGTTATTCATAGTCTTACATGTCCTAGAATATTCAAAGCACATCTGATACCACAAACATACAAGCCATATCAAATTTTAATGACCCATAGCATTAAAATATGCATACATATATATATATATACATATATGCATACATACATGTATACATATATGTATACACATATGCATACATATATGTATACACATATGCATACATATATATATATATATATACATACATACATACATACATACATACATACATACATACATACATACATACATACATACAAACATACATACATACATATATATATATATATACATATATATATACATATATAAACAAATATACATATATGTATACACACATTGCTTGTTAATGGCCCGTAGCATTAAAACATGCAACAAAAATATAAAATTTGTATAACCCACACTCCCCTATAATATCACCACTTGCATTACATCACTGCCAATATTTTCATACATCCAATGACACGATAACAACAAAGAGCCAAGATTGTCCCACCACCAAATCCAATTGAACCCACCCCCTATCCCAATTTGCATAGCATAAAACAGATTGGCATTCAAAGGCTTAAATAATTAATAAAAAAGAGAAGTTGTTCTTTTGTGATGGAAAGTATAACAGTGTTGCTGCTCATGGTCTTGTGTCCACCTCGCATTAAAAGTAGTCTGAGCATACCCCTTGGGTATACATCGTTCGTTCCATTCATTAGACTCTCCATCTAAAAGAACAACTTCATTTTTTTGTTTGGGGAGTTGAATGTATGTAGTTCCATGTAGATATGAATATGGAAGTGAGATGTGGTAAATGGAAATTGGAAAAGATTGAGAAATGTTTTTTTGAATTTGTAAATCTCTTTATATGTTCAATGGTGGTTTTTTATGGAGTCTTTAATTTGTGTCCTACTTTTTCAAATTTGAAAACTTGTTTGGATTCCTTCAATTGCAGAGATTGTATGTATGCATGGCATGCAATCCTTGTTTGCTTCTCGGGCGATTATATTTTGGAATAACAAAAAATATCATGGGTGATTATATATATATATATATAATTGCATGGTTTATATCTTTGAAATGAAAACAAGTTAACTCATTTTCATATTTTGAAATAACAAAAAAATATCAAAGGAAAATTGTAGAGTGAAAGTTTGTGAATTGTCAAACACACGAATACAATTGCATGGTAGAATATGGTATAAAGAATTAATAAAAAAGTGAAGTTGTTCTTTTTGATGGAGAGTGTAATGCTACTGGTGCTTATGGTCTGGCGTCAAAATTACAACCAGTGCTACCATTTTCATATTTCAGAATGACATGAGATTATTTTAAGCAAGTTGTAGAGTTAAAGTCTGTGTAATGAGAAACACACGAATGCAAGTGCATGGTAGAAATCCTCGAAATGATAAACATTATAACCCTATGAATAATAAAATTAGTGTAATTGTTTCCGTATTCTGGAATAACAAAGAAATGTAAATAAAGAAATTCCAGAGTTAAAGTTTGTGGAATGATGAACAAACAAATACAAAACTAGTCAAGCCCTTTCCATATTTCATCGAAGAAGTCTAATAGTAATGAAAATCCATTTAAATCAATAAAACTGATTTCATATTTAGTATAATGAAGCAAATATGAAAAGAACAATGCAGAGTAAACATCGTGCAATGAAGAACGAAAGAGCAGGAGTGCATGGATGAGTATAGAGGAAAAGAAAACCAGTGAAACCCTCCCCACATTTCATTTTATGCATACTGTTGAAAGAAAAAATTTTGCAAAGAAATTATTTGAAAAAACTAAGTGCATGGCAGAATACCATTGTATTCATAGAGACTAGTAGAGGTTGAGTGAGGTTAGAAACCTCACCTGAAAGAGAAAGGGAGATCTTGAGAGTACAAATCCAAACGAAGAAGCGTGAAGAGCCGAACAATGAAGCATGGAGAGTTGAACCAAATTTGGTGCCAAACCAAATGAACAGTTGAGAATGTTTGCAAATAAAAGGAATGTGAGTGAGTGGGATATGTGAGAATGTGGAGCATTGAGTGAACCTTGATCTTTGATTAACACACTCGACAGTCCAAGTAAATGTGAAGGGACACGTAAGGAAAGTTGGTCAATGGAGGTAACGAATGAGGCAACGAGCAATTAATGTTGTAAATTGTTCATCTAGGGTGGCAAGGCAGTCATTGACATGCAGTCATCCAATCGACTGTATGTAGATGTGTTCACTGATTAAGGAGGCAGATGGGCTCCACTTTCAGGTGTAGGGAAAAATTGACCCATTTTGGACACGTCGGCGTAAATGGTGCTTGATAGGTGGCAGGGTGATAGATTTAAAAAAAAAAAGGCCCGATGCACAAGTGGCAGGGTGACATGGAAAGAAATTTTTTAATTTTTTTGGTCCACGTGGACCTCCAAAGACGCCTTTCCCTACTTTGGACCCCTCTCCCCTAAATTAAGAACACTTTTCATATGATTTATTTTTTGAAAAAACAAGGTATAATTTTTTAAAAACTTTTTAAGTTTAAATGGTGGGGGGGAAGGAAATGAATGGGCGATTGAGATATACAAATGAATAAATGAAAAATATTAATGTGAGGGTTTAAAATAAGTGATGGAGGGGGTGCTGTAAAAGGAGAGAAGGGGCAATGCGTGGAGGGAAGGTTTTGCAGGAGCCAAGGGTAGGGGATGTAGGTAGGGAACTTTGACCGTGGGAAGAGTTCGTGACAGGAGTCGTAGAGGCTGAAGGTGGTCGTAGGGGAGCTAGTGGTCACGTCTAAGGGATACGACTACAACTAAAAAGAGCAGAGGCTTCTAAAAAAGGTCAAAACCCTACAATAAGGGTTTAAATATTATTTTATTTGTTATTTTTTGATTTTTTTGATTATGTATTATTAAATAACAAATAGAATAGGGCTTAAAATAGATATATTTTTTTGATTAATATTTAAAACCCTTTAAAAAATGGATCTAGTAGGGCCAAATCCCTATAATTTTTAAAGGGTATGTGCAGGATCATCATGGAAAAAATAGGCCCTTAAGTGGTGAAAATTTAGAAAAATCAGAGTTAGGCAACTTGACATAAAAATTTGAATAAGTTATCTATATTATTTCAAAAATATGTAAGAATAGAATCAGTAGAAAATTGAATGTAGTTTCTAAACTACTAGGTTTTTTTAAGAAAAAAAAATCTATTTGGTGAAAATTTGAAATTTCAATGCAATAGTACTTAAATTTCAGGGGAAAAATAAGGTGTGTCTAACCACCTAACCACAATAAAATGATAATATTTTTTTATAAGATTTTAGATATAAGTAGAGAACTCATGTCCCGATGTGATGCATTTTTGTAATTTTTTCCAATTAAATAATTAATTATGATTTTTTATTACAACTTTTAAGAAATATAAAAATCGTATGTCTAACCACCTTAACTTGGTAAAAAATTTATGAAATTCATTTTTTATAAAATCCTATAGTATGCAAAGCATAGAATGTGATGCATACATCTTTCAGATTCAAAAAATGTGATACCATTTGAAAGCTATAGATGTTTTTCAATTAGCCTATCAATCAGACTTTAGTCATAATTCAAATAGAAAATGAATAATAATAATTTATTAAATTCAAAGTAAAGCATAATTTATATTGGTGGAAAGTTGAGAATCTCTTTTAAAAACCCTTTTCATTTCATCAATTTTGGGTAAAAAAAAGTAGTCAACCACATACCCTACACATACCCATCACATCACCACTTTTTGGCCCATCATGATCCTACACATACCCTAAATTTGTTTTTTTCTTTATTATTATTTTTTAAAATCAAATAAATTTAATAAATATGTTTTTTGATTGATATAAAAGAAAATAATTTTTTATTTATTAAAGAAAAAATCTAAACTAAAATAGGGTTTGAACCCTAAAACAAATTGCTTTTTTTAATAAAATTGAACATGAAAATTATAGCATGCAAAACTAATGGAATTTTTTAAAAAACTTGAACTATAACCCCTTTATTTGAGGGTTTCTAAATATTCCATAAATTTAAACATACATGCAAACTATATTACACAGATTTGAAATTTGACAAGCTTAGAAATATTTAGATAATAAATCTTGCACAAGGGTTAGAAAAATATATCAAACAAAAAACAAGATTAGACTTTTTTCTCTTCTCTTTTTCTCTTAGAGTGCCTCCAATAGTGTGCTTTTAAAACTTGGTATACCTTCAAAAATGTAGCTCACAAGATTAGTAATAACAAAGCTTTGATACCATGAAAGGAAAAATAAATGAGCAATGGAAAGTACTAACTGATGAGCTTTTTTTGAAGGAAAGAGATTACAAAGAAATAGAGAAGCCAAACCAAGCACCACCAACTGCAAAGACGACACAAGAATTTGATAAGGGGAAAAAAAAGAAAAAACACCAATATTATGAATGGAGGAAAAATGCCTAAGAATTATACAAAGAGAGAGAGAGAGAGAGAGAGAGAGAGAGAGAGAGAGAGAGAGAGAGAGAGAGAGAGCACTTAAGCCTTAAGCTTGCTTGCTTGCATGAAGAATAAGAGAAGAAACACCTCAATAAATAGAGGTGAGAAGAGGAGTTAGAATGTAACTCCCAACTCAATGAATGCCACCATTCATCTATGTGTGTGACATGTGTCAAGAACCTCTTAAGGAGGTGGCTACAAATATTCCTTAATAAAGGAATTAAAAATAAAATGAGTCATCCTCACACATGTGTGAGAAGACAAAAAGACAAAATACTTGTAGGGGTTCCTTTGGAATATTCCTACATGTTGATAAATAATTACAATTAAAGAATAATCTTTACCAAGTAAGGATTAATCTTCTAACACACCTATCCCAAAATATTCCTCTGATATACCTCTTGCATTGCTTTATATAACCCATCACAATTAAATGTTATGCTCTCAACTGGAAACTACGATGTAAAGAACATATGTGATGAAATAGATGCGGCCACGTGTCATAATCTCAACGATCCTTCCATCAACACGATTTAAATTTGCACTGAAGATTATAAAATGTGATGCATTGCTTCATTGCAATACAATCAAATGCTGACAAGTAGCCTCTGGGCTCAAAGGTTAATATTCCATCACACATTGTAGTTAAGAAATGCACTTTGAAGATGAAAATACAATGTATTAGCAAAGTGCAATGAAAGGAGAGGCTTTGACATGTCTCAAGTAGAGCGGGCCCATGGAACTTAAGTGGGAGAACTAACACATGTTCTAACAGTTTTCTTAAAATGGGGACATGCCTAAGTAACATGAGGAACATAAGCTTAAAAAGGGATGCAAATATTGAAGACTTTTACATAAAATATTTCAATGGTATAAAATATTTTTCACTAAGGGTTAAGGAAATGAACCAATTGGGAACACAAGGTTGAGGGGGTCAGTCAATAGATTGTTTTAAAGGCATAATTTGTAACTTAATGGACTGGCGACTTACTATAGGAAGTCAATGAAATTTAATAACAAAAGTACTATGGGTGCTTGAATATTAGGGTTTTTAGAGGTTTTTTGAGATATAAAAGAAGCCTTAGACATAACATAACAATCCCTAGCCATTATCTTAGCATTTGAAAGCTCAAAATAGGAGAAATTCAACCAAGAACACTATAAAAATTCAAATTCCTATCAGTATCTCCATTTGGGGATGCTTGTTCAACAGGAATAAGGCAGGATCACAAAAAAATATGGCAGAGCAAACCAAAAGATCAAAACAAACGCAAAAAAACAAGACAAAGAAAAGTAAAAAGGGGAGAACTATACATGACTATACATAAAGTACAATGTTCATGGAAAATAACATACTTAAGGAGAAGTGTGGCTTCAAGAACTATCCATGCTCTAATAGTTCAAGGAGTTATCCAATTAGATTTTGTAAGAAATAGGAGTCTTCCCATGCATGTTGGAGATCAAATATGGTCATAACTGGAGGGAATCAAAATTTTCATGCTTTCCCTTCTCTCGTTCCCTTGAATTCCACAAAAAAACCATATCCCCTATCTGAAACTTCCTTTTAGAGTCTTTTTGGTCATATAGATGCTTTGCTTATTGTAGCATTTTGATATTGTTCTGATGTTCTAACCTTCTTGTCTCATATAGTTGTATTAGGTGATTTATCCTATTCATCATAGCATTTGAAATATTTTCATGATGCTTGTGAAAAAATTTGTATACTTGCAGTAAGTTGTTGACAGGAATTCTTGCTTCCACACCATATACCAAATAAAATGGTGACTATCCAATAGCCTTTTTCACAGTCACTCTATTTTCCCATAAAGAAAGCCTAAGCTTTGAATCCCACACTTTCTTATTATTTTCAATCATTCTCTTAATGATTTTTATTAATATTTTGTTGCTTGATTCAACTTGACTATTCCCTTGTGGATGGTATGGGGAAGAATAAGAGAGAGTTATCCCATACTGGTTGCAAAAAGCTGTGAATTATTTTGACTTGAAACACATTGCATTGTCCAAGACTATCTCCTCAGGCACTCCAAATCTTGTCAGATTATTACTCATTAGAAATTCAATCACAATTTTGCTTGTTGCTCTTTTGTTTTGGATAGCCTTAATCCATTTAGTGAAATAGTCAATAGAAGCCAAGATACAACTATGTCAACCACTAGACTTTTCACTAATCTAACCAATAAAATCTATTCTCCACTACTAGAAAGGAGCCTCAATTGATACTGGTCTTAAGGGTAAATTTACAGAGAATTTTAGCTTACTTGAAAATCTCTGTCATGCATCACAAGTTGTAACTAGCTTATGTACATCGTTCAAAAGAGTGGGCCACTAGAAGCCAACCCTCAAAACTTTATGGGCCATTGTCTTAGCCATATAATGTTCTCCAAATACACTATTGTGCATCTCCTTCAAGATCTCAAATGCTTGTTCTTCATTTATACATTTTAGCAAGATTCCATTGATGGTTCTCCACCACAATTCATTGTCAATAATTATATATTTTATGGAATGTAGTTTTAGTGTCCTCTTCTGGTTGTCAATCATATATTTAGGACATGAAATTTTCTACAAGTAATACACAATATTCTTATACCATTCAGACATCTTCATGTCACACTCAGGAACTGCTTGATTCATCTCAACATTGTTTATTTGATTAGCTTCTAAATTTATCTTAGCCACTAGTCTGGAAAATCTCTGTCCTCTTACTAGCTTAGTGATCTGAATGTTAATGTTGAATTCCTAGATCCTATTGATCCATCTACATCTCCTCCCAATCACTTACTATTGAGTGAAAATGTCTTTGACAATAAATGTAAGAACATATGCAACAATGGTATCACCTACCAAATATGATATGAAGTTCTTGATAGCCTTCACTAGTGCATAGGCTTGTTTCTTTGTTATATGTCATACTTCAGTTTTGTAGCTTGGAATGATTTTTTGAAGAAGGAAATAGGTTACTCAAAACCTTCATTATTTTTTTGTAACAAAACAACATCCATAGTATGAAAGGAAGCAAAAGAAAATAATTGGAATGGATTAGAGAAGTCTGGAGACTTCAACACTAGAGCTCCCTTTATTTCCTCTTTAATTCTCTTAAAGTCCTTAACAAGCTCTTCATTCCATGTTATGGTTTCTCCCTTCTTAAGAATCCTTGAGATAGGCCTAGTGATCTATGCAAAATTTGTAACAAATATCCTCAAGAAATTCACTTTCCCAAAGAATGATTGGATTCCTTTAACAATTTTGGGCTGAAGTATCCTGTCAATGGCTGCAACCCTTTTTCGGATCTGTTTGGATACCTTCCTTTGAAACTATGTTCCCTAGTAATTTTCCTTCTTTCACCCAAAAGGCACACTTCTTAGGATTCAAAGAAATCCCATACTCCAAGGCTCTTACAAATATTTTCTCCAAATGCATACAATGTTCTCTTCCTTCTTTGAGTACGTTGTCAATTCATCTTGATATACAACCATAAAAATATCAATAAAATATGAAAAATTACATCCATAGCCCTCTGAAATGTGGAACCTACATTTTTTAGACCAAAAGGAATCTTTACATATAAATAGGTACCCCATGGAGTTGTAAAAGCGGTCTTGTGTTGTTCAAACTCCTTTACTTTCACTTGGTTGTATCCAAAAAAGCCATACATCATGGATAGCAATTCAAAACTAGTAACCTTTTGCAACATTGCCTCCATGTTAGGAAATGGGTAGTTGTCTTTCAATGAAGACACATTCAGATTTCTAAAGTCAACACACAATATTATGTCTCCATTTTTATTTCTAACTCACACTAATTTGGAAAGCCAAGTAAAATTCCTAATAGGCTTGATAATACCACCATCTCTAAGTTTTATTAGCTCTTCTTGCATATTTGGTTCTAGAGTTGGATTGATGGGTCTTTGTTTTTTCCTAAATGGCTTAGCGTCAGGATTCAATGGAATCTCATGTTGGAACAAATCTTCCCTATATGCTTTCAAGTCATCATAAGAAAAACCAAAGATATGTTTTTACTTTATCAAAAGAGAAATGAGCATTTATCTAATCTTTGGATTGTGCTTGTTCTCCTTAACCATCATATGAGCAATGTGTACGACAATAGCCAAAGTTAAGCTTTCATGATTTTTGAAATAAATTTTGTAAGAAATATCGTACGCAACATACCTAACAGTTGAATCTGCAAGTGTATCTATCAATAGTGCTTGAGGGTCTTTACTAATGCCAGTTAGTTCCTCCATGTCTTTGTACTTCACAGTTTTCTTTCCAGGGAGTTCTCCAATACTGTATGAACCAGTAATCGCTTCAATTGCTTCCTACGAGATTTAGTAGGGTTTTTCCAATACAATATTGCCATTCTTGAAACGATTCAATAGGAACAAAATAAACTCTTTATCAATAAACCACAAAAATTCTCTCCAAATATCTATACCTAGGGTTTTTTATATTTTGTAATTCATTTTCGCTTAGCCCTAGTTCTATTCCTTTCATATTTCTATGATCATATTCTTCTAATTCAATCCCTTTCAACTTCAGAGGGATAACACCACTCGATCCTCTATCCATTGTTATGCTTTCTTGAATTGTTTAATCGAAACCTCTTTGATTTTCTTCTTCCCCTTTTGCAAACTGAGAAATTTTTCTAGATTACCCAAGATAACTTCTTTGAATTCCCTTCAGAATTGCTTCAAGATCACTCCAAACCACCATTCAAGTTCTTCAAATTCTCAATTAACTAAGAAGACTCACAAATTTTAACTTATACATCTTCGAATTTACCCTAAAACACATTAAATGTGGCAGACATCAAAAAGCTGCTAAAAATGTTCTTCTTAACATAGAAAGCCCTAAATTGGTCCGCAAATCATCATGACAACATAATTTCTTCCAGTTCTTTTTCCAAGGACTTTGAATATTCATTCTTCACATTTCAACCTCGTGCCAACCTTTGACATGCCATTCTTCTAGGGGTTTTTTATAATTTTTTGATAATGCTCCCCCTAAGACCATGCTAGGTCTAATTTCTAAATAAGTCATCTGTACCAAATGAGGGTATAGACACATTAGTAGATTTATTTTTTTCTTCTTCTTTCTTCTTCCATATCTTATTCATATCTTGCTTCATCTCTTCTTTGTCGATCTTCTTTATTGGTTCACTCTTCTCTTTCGGAGCAGACTTCTTTCCCTTCTTACTTCTGCAAACTTTTGAGACATGTCTAGGTTTGTTGCAGTTATAGCAAACAACACTTTTCTGATTAGCCTGTCCTCCATTATTCCTCGATCTACATTGATTTGCTCTATGTCCAAATTTATTATAGGTATAGTAGTAGCCATTAAATAATTAATTCATTATGCCTTTATTAATCCTATTCCTTATTACCTGACTGATCATTCTCACCTAAGATCTACATTATGTAGCCTTATATCCAATTTTCCTACATTCAAAACATTGTCTGGTGAAGGGACTAGAGAAATGGTTCTTCCTGCTCCTGCATTCTGTTGCTCTGTGACCATATTTGTTACAAGAAAAAAAAACTCCATTAAAAGAGGGATACCTTTGTGCATTAGGCTGTCTCACAGGGGGTATCCTTACAAAATTCCTTGAATTTCTTCTCTACTTTCCTTTATCTTGAGTCTTTTGATTGTTTACAACATTCTGCTCATATTTGGAACTTTCACTTGTATCATTTCCTGGACCACCTTTGTCTTTAGAAGGCCTTTTTCCTGCAATCAGTTCATCAAGCTTATCGGAGATGGATTTGAAACTATTTTCACAATGCTTTTCTTTCTCTAGATCTATTTTCAAATTCACCATTTATTGCTCAAGCGTAGCGTATTCATCAGACTTGCTTTGTACCACTTTATTCAGAAATTCTTTTGTTCCTTTCTTTTCTTCCACTTGTGCTTTCAATCCAGAAACCTCCTCATTTGCTTTCTTCAATTGCTCAGTTACTTCTCTATGCCTTTCCTTGAACTTCTTCAATTTCTCTTTTAGATTTCAAACACATTCATTTGCTTCTTCAAGATTCTCTTTTAACTCTCTATTTTCACTTTCAACTTTATCAAGATCTTCAAGTGCAGTCCAGAGCTCTCCTTCATCATTCATTTCTTCCATCTTTAGGATCTCCCTCAAGCTGTTAGGCTTTTTTGGAGGAAACAAGCTCTGATACCAATTATTAAACATGCGTAGGACAACTGAGAGGGGGGGTGAATAAGTTGTCACAAAATTCAAACTTAAAAACTTCAACACTTATTAATTCCACAACCACACTATTTTGTTATTAAGAGCATGAAACAAAAATAACAAAAAGTAAATCAACACAATGAACACCAGATTTTTACATGGAAAACCCAATAAGGGAAAAACCACAGTGAGGATTAACTCACAATACAAAATAGTTTCAAATTGAGAATAAAAAGGCTCACTGCAAAGGGCTCACTACCTTGAAAAGGGACTCACTGTCCAGATACAAAAGCTCACTAATTATTAGGAAGGACTCACTGTCTTATAGGAAGGATCACGACCTATAGAAATTTTACAGAACAAGTTAGGCCATATAGCCAGAATGAACTGAAAAGATGCACCTATCAAGTGCTGATGCAGTTCTGGTGATGCTCAATAAACAGACTTAACACATTTCATCCTTTTTTCACTTCTTCACTTTAGCATTCACAACTCAATCATCTATCTGTGTATATCTCCAAAAATTGTTCAATAGATATATACCTAATCTTCACCTCAAGCATCAATTAGGTCGGCCTAATTAGATGCACTTCTCATTCATGAAAAATATCAACTGTCGGCTCCAATCATTCACAAAATATTTCCAAAATCAATTCAAACCTTCCACAGGTTACATCATGTCAACATAGACCAAAAATAGGTCACACATATATCCATATACCATATCACAATTAACTCAAGAAGTTGGCAAGGAATAGACTTCAATGCAAAAGGAAACCAACAGAATAATCCCACTACACCATATGAGCACCAAAGCACGTAATAATCTGAACATGCATACCTTCAACAATCATAAACAATCTCCCAAAACCACAACCAGTAACTGTCAATTGCAAACGAATGGAGACTAAAATACCAGAGAGTGCACTAGAATACCAGATCCACCACCGGAGGAGATAAACTAGGTATGCACATCGGTTTAGGGTAGCAGACCAAACTGCCAACATGGTGACATCAATCACAACATATAGACAAACTTCTCCATTCTTCCAACAATCTCCCCCTTTTTCATTAATGGCGACATGTAAAAATTTCTCCTTCAATCTCTCCCATCTTTTCAAATCTCTCCCCATAACTTTATATTCTAACTCTCTTCATACTCTAACTCTCTCCCCCTTTGACATCAATGGCAAAGGGTGACAAAAAGGGTGTAATCATGGTGACATCAAATTTTCAAAAATAATTCCAACTCTTCAAAAACTTCCAACCATCCAAAACTTTCAAACATTAGGTAAGAATGACATTCTTCATCTAAAATACCTTCTTGTAGCTCTCTTTGATAGCTAGATACAACTTATTCTAGTTGAATATAGCTGAATCCATTCTTGTGCACATAATTTCTAATAAAGTAAATAGAGTGAAAGAAGATGACCGATTTGTAAAGGAGCACTATTTTTCAACATTTTCTGTGTCAATAAGAATTTTGGAAAGATGGTCTAACCGGACCTCAACAATCTCCTTAAGGATCGATAAGGTCTTCACCACATCATCTCTTTGTCTTTGTACAATAATCAGTTCAGCTTGTAATTCACCAACTCTTAGTATTTTCTTTCCTTCTTTATCTTCAAAGATATCAAAGTTATTTTGAATGTTGTTCACTTCAGATTCAATCACTTCAATTTTACTTCTGAAATCATCTACTATTGTAGGCCACCAGAGAAGGTATTTGTAAACATTTGATATTTCTTTAATGCACTTCTTTGTTTCCATGATAAGTTCAGATAATCTCTTCTTAGCTTTACCACATCTCCTTTCAACCAAGGTTTCCAACTTGCATCCTTCTAGACCTTCAAGCAACATTCTTTCTTCAACAATATCAATTAGATTTTCTGGCAAGGAATCAAAGATAACTGATACTTCAATATCTTTCTGAAGTAGATATTCTACCAAAGCATCATCAATCTTCAGTCTATCAATAAGAGAGGTTGCATTCCATAATTCACCAATTTTCTTTATCTTTCCCTTAACCATCATAGACTAGATGTCATCGGGATTAGGGGATTCGGATCTAGTCAGGGATTCTTTCTCCTTTTCTTCTAAAATATCAATGATATCTTCAGTTATAACTTTTCTCTTCTTCAATTTCGGAGGGGAATCACTAATGACAACCTTCAATTCTCTTTTACTGGAGGAAGATCCCACTTCAAACTATCTTGATGCAGACATACCAGAGCAAAGATTTGTTTTCAAGGATGAGAAATATGGTCTGTACATACTTACATTATCTCTCAATGATTCTAGATATTTGTAGACTTTCTTTCCAATAGGAATACCAGATTCCCACACAACATTATCCTTTCTCGGTAGGGAACTCAAAAAGTAAAATACCAAGCACACTAGCAAAGATCCGAAATGAAAGGGGAAACTCTCAACCAATGAAATTTAAGCATTTTCAAGTAACAAGCTACACAAATCAAACTACCTATTTTCCTTAACCATCATATGAGCAATGTGTACAACAATAGCCGAAGTCGAGCTTTCACAATTTCTGAAATAAGTTTTGTAAGAAATATCGTACGCAACATACATAGCAACCAAATCCACAAGTGTATCTATCAATAGTGCTTGAGTGTCTTTACCAATGCCAGTCAGTTCCTCCAAGTCTTTGTACTTCACAATTTTCTTTCCAGGGAGTTCTCCAATACTTCATAAACCAGTAATCACTTTGATTGCTTCCTTCAAGATTAAGTAGGGTTTTTCCAATACAATACTATCGTTCTTGAAACGATTCAATAGGAACAAAATAAACTCTTTATCATTAAACCATGGAAATTTTCTCTGCAAATCCATACCTAGGGTTTTTATGTTTTGTAATTCATTTTCGCTCAACCCTAGTTCTATTCCTTTCATCTTTCTATGATCATATTCTTCTAATTCAACCCATTTCAACTTCAGAGGGATAACACCACTCAATCCTCTATCCATGTTATGCTTTCTTGAATTATTTAATCGAAACCTCTTTGATTTTCTTCTTCCCCTTTTGGAAACTAGGAAATATTTCCAGATTACCCAAGACAATTTCTTCAAATTCCCTTCAGAATTGCTTCAAGGTCGCTTCAAGATCACTCCAGGCCACTATTCAAGTTCTTCAAATGCTCAATTAACCAAGAAGACTCACAAATTTCAACTTATACATCATCAAATTTACCCGAAAACACATTAAATGTGGTAGACATCAAAAAGTTGCTAAAAGTGTTCTTAACACAAAAAGCCCTAATTTGGTCCATAAATCATCATGACAACATACTTTATTCCAGTTCTTTTTTCAAGGCCCCTGAATATTCATTCTTCACATTTCAACCTCATGCCAGCCTCTGACACACAATTCTTCCAAGGGTTATTTATATTTTTTAGATAATGCTCGCCATAAGACCATGCTAGGACTAATTTCCAAATAAGTAATTTGTATTGGATGAGGGTACAAACACATTAGTAGCTTCAAGTTTTTCTTCTTCTTTCTTCTTCCATATCTTATTCATCTCTTGCTTCATCTCTTCTTTGTTGATCTTCTTTACCGATTCACTCTTCTCTTCTGAAGTAGATTTCTTTCCTTTTTTACTTCTACAAACTTTTGAGACATTTCCAAGTTTGTTGTAGTTATAGCAGAGAACACTTTCCTAATTAGCCTATCCTCCATTATTCCTCGATCTAAATTGATTTTCTCTGTGCCCAAATTAATTACAGGTATAGTAGTATCCATTAAAGAATTGATTCGTTCTACCTTCATTAAACATGTTACTCATTACCCGACTGATCATTCTCACCTGAGATTTGCATTCTGTAGCCTTATGTCCAATTTTCCTACATTCAAAACATTGTCCGGTGAAGGGACCAAAAAATTGGTTCTTCCTACTCTTGCATTCTATTGCTTTGTGACCATATTTGTTACAAGAAAAATAAATTCTGTTGAAATAGGGATACCTTTGTGCATTAGGATGTCTCACAGGTAGTCTCCTTGCAAAATTCCTTGAATTTTTCTCTGCTTTCCTTTATCTGGAGTCTTTTGATTGTTTACAACATTTTGCTCAGATTTGGAACTTTCATCGGTATCATTTCCTAGACCACCTTTATATTTAGAAAGCTCTGTCCTACAATCAGTTCATCAAGCTTATCAGAGATGGATTTGAAATTGTTTTCACAAAGCTTTGCTTTCTCCAGATCTATTTTCAAATTCACCATTTCTTGCTCAAGCTTAGCACATTCATCAAACTTTCTTTGTACTACTTTATTTAGACATTCTTTTGTTCTTTTCTTTTCTTCCACTTGTTCTTTCAATCTGGTAACCTCCTCATTTTCTTTCTTCAATTGCTCAATTACTTCTCTATGTCTTTCCTTGAACTTCTTCAATTGCTCTTTCAAATTTTGGACACATTCATTTGCTTCTTCAAGATTCTCCTTTAACTCTCTATTTTCACTTTCAACTTTATCAAGATCTTCAAGTGCAGTTAAGAGCTCTCCTTTATCATTCATTTCTTCCATCTTCAATATCTCCCTCAAGCTATTAGGCTTTTCCATAGGAAACAAGCTTTGATACCAATTGTTAAACAGGTGCAGGACAAGTTCTGAGAGGGGGGGTGAATCAGCTGTCACAAAATTAAAACTTAAAAAATTCAATACTTATCAATTCCACAACCAAACTATTCTATTATTAAGCAAGAGCATGAAACCAAAATAATAGAAAGTAAATCAACACGATGAACACCAAAATTTTTACGTGGAAAACCCAATAAGGGAAAAGCCATAGTGATGATTAACTCACAATATAAAGTAGTTTCAAACTAAGAATAAAAAGGCTCACTACTTACTAGGAAGGACTCACTGTCCTATAGGAAGGATCACTACCTATAATTTTTTTACAGAATGTTCAAGTTAGGCCATACAACCAGAATGAATTGAAAAGATGCACCTATCAAGTGTTGATTCAATTCTGGTGATGCTCAATATACAAACTTAACACATTTCATCTTTTTTGCACTTCTTCACTTTAGCATTCACAACTCAATCATCTGTCTGTGTATATCTACAAAAATTGTTCAATATATATATATATATACTTGATCTTCACCGCAAGCATCAATTAGGTCGCCCTAATTAGATGCACTTCTCATTCATGAAAAATATCAACTGTCGGCTCCAATCATTCACAAAATATTTCCTAAAGCAATTCAAACCTTCAGCATGTTACATCATGTCGGCATAGACCAAAAATAGGTCGCACATATATCCATATACCATATCACAATTAACTCAAGAAGTCGGCCAGGAATAGACTTCAATGCAAAAGGAAACCAATAGAATAATGCCACTATGCCATACAAGCACCAGAGCACAAAATAATCTGAACATGCATGCCTTCAACAACCATAAACAATCTCTCAAAACCGCAACTAGTAACTGTCAACTGCGGAGGAATGCAGACTAAAATACCAGAGAGTGCACCAAAATACCAGATCCACCACTGGAGGAGATAAGCCAGTTATGCACATAGGTTTAGGGTACTGGACCAAACTACCAACATGGTGACATCAATGACAACATATAGATGAAATTCTCCATTCTTCCAACACTCAATTGGTGAAATTTTATTTTCATCATATTGTGACTCTTCAACTCTGAAATTGTCCATTTCTACGTCTAAAAAATGCACATTCTCTTTAGGTACTTCTTCTTCTATCAAGTGTACTAATCTAATTTCCCTGATGAGCTTCACTTCTTTGCCATTGATAGGTATGCTAGCATAAGACATATCCAATTAAATGTTACGTCCCATAGTTGCAGTCCATCTTCTTGAAAAAAGCATTCCATATGTGGGAGAAATATGTACTATAGTAACACTCATCACAAACTCCTTCTTAGGATATGCTGCCAGTCTAAATTGTACTTCCTTTATGATTCCTATCATAGGAACCTCTCTTGAATCCATAGAAAAATATTTTCCAAATGCTTTGCTAATATGTAACCCAAGTTCCTTCATTATTTTTAATGTCATAATATTGGTAGATGCTCTAGAGTCAATCATTCAATTCTTCACCAATTTATCATCTATCACAAGAGTCACATAGAACAAGTCCACTTGGTTAGGACAAGTTGTTAATGTGGCACCCAAGAATACTTGTGGAATATCAATGTTGATTCCTTAAATATTTACCTCTTTTAATTTTTCTTTACCCTTTTCAAGTGGGGTAATCACTTTATTCTCAATAGAGGCTATAGCTACACCATTGATGAGGGAAACTACCTTCTCTTTATGTTTCTCAATTCTCATCATCTCTAGAAGAGGAACATACACCTTTACCTGTGATAGTAACTGGATCATTTCAGCTGAGTTATACTTAGGAACATCATGGACTGTTACAATTTGTTCATCAGGTTTTTCTTTTATCTTGTCAGACTTATCTTCTTGACAAGCTTTAGCTTTCCTCTTTTCTTGATCCTTCTTCACCTTTTCTTGCTCAACTTTCACCTTTCGATATTTAGCTTTTATCAGAGGAGAAACAAATTTCTCATCAATATTCTTAGATTTTTTCCTCTTTCCTGACACATTGGGGTCCTTGGCCTTCAAATCTTCTTTCTTCTTAAGTGTGTGACAATCCTTCTTATTAGTGTTCTATTATTTGATGAAAATGTTGCCTACTTTTCCCTAGTCATCATTAACCACTCAGTTTCTCAAATTGTAAGTGCTCTTGTACTTAACAACTACAACAATTGTTAATGCTATGATTTCTTCTTTTGAGGGTCTTCTGAATCTAAAATTAGAATGAACAATCTCAACATTATTGATATTCTGATCATCCTCATCTTCACCTTCAGATAAGATTTACCAATGATAGGCATCATCTCTGTATCTTTGATCATTCACATCAACTTTATTAGACTCTTCATCAGAAGAACAATATTGATTGGTAAAAGACAACCTATTAGTTAGCATGTCTACTTAATTACCTTCCTAATGAGGTATGCTGCATTCATCACAAGGATTTTGATCTTCTTCTAAAGATTGTGCAACCATACATTGATGAGGGGAGCGATTTAGTTGACAAACAACACACCAAGGAGTGTCATTGACAAAATGAGTAGTGTTTTTCTTAATGGAGATTAGGGGTCTCTTTGTTAGGCACATTTTTTCTAATTGTTATTAACTAGTTTTCTATTGTGCCAATTAGTGTTGTAAGGTTGTTCTGACAATCTTGACATTATTTCTTGATTTTGAAAGTTTTTCTTATTATTGAACCACCCCTTTTCATTATTAGCTACCTTGTAGCTCAAATCTTTGAGGCATTCATGACCTTATTCAGTTTTTTTTCATAATATGATGCTTTATTCTAACGTCCTTTAGGGTTCTACAAAATCTTAACATCATTCTCTTTCCAACCTTCCAAAACACTTTCCTATTGTTTTCAATATGTAAGGAAATCTTGAAAGCATCTCTCAAAGTATGACCAGATCTTTGTCCCTTAGTTGATACCCCATTTTTGAATCATATGCATTGCAGTAAAGGACTAAACACATTGGCTCACTTGGTCTCATAGATTGTGGGATTTTATTCACGATCTTAACAAACCTTGTATTAAAATTTGAGATTAGTTCATTGTGTCCTTTGAAAATGTTGGTGAACTCATTTATTATAATCTTGGGATCAATTTTCTCACCATATTGTTCTTTGAAAAATCTCTTAAACTCATCCCATGATCCAATGTTGGCTTGTGAAAAAATCCTATACCAATCTCTGGCATCCTCAGTCAAAGATTGTATGAATAGCTTCATCATCATATCCTCATCCTCTATTTCAAAATCATCCATCATATTTATCAATGTTCTTAGATGATCCTCACTTGATAGAGCATTGTTTCCTCAAAATCTGACAAGGAAATTTTTGATGTTATTAGGGATCTGGTTGGGGTAACCAAGAATTCTAGTGAACTCTAATTTCTTGTACCTTTCTAAATGCAAAGGTCTTCTTGCAGGAACATTTCCTGTAGCAGGGTCTACTTGTAGATCTCCTTGTGAGTTTTGTTTCCAATCAACAACATTTGAGTCAACCTTAGGGCCAGAGTGTGGGATATTTTGACTTATAGGAGATGAGGTCTGAATATCAATTGTTGAAGTAATTAGAGAAGAAGTCAAAGGAGGGTTCTCAGAATTTGAGTTAGAAGTTAAGAACTCCTAGGCTAATAAGATGATTTCAAGAAATTGATCCTCCTTTGTAGTTTTTTTTGGTATCTATTTGCTCCATTCTCTCTAATTCTTTTTCAGAATGTCAATCTCTATTTGTAGTTGCAAACCCTTTGGGTCAGCTACTGTAGATGCAAATACCTTTTGAGATACAATACTCTCATTAATACTTACCCCTTTTGTAGCATTTATAGGCTTCTTCCCCTTATCCACAACCTTGGATGCAACATTTGTGTTAGAAGCTATTGCTATTGTACTAGCAATAACAAAACTACTCCATGTACTTGTGTGGGTATTTCCTAAGGGAACACTCATAATATTGTTTCTAGTTTTGGGACTCGGCTATGCACTATTTGATGGAGTGAGCGTGGAAGAAAGATCTTCTTGATCATATTGTTGCATTAGTTGAACCCTCCTTTTTAGTCTATCGTTGAGATACATAACATTTATAATTTTGATCTCATTCTCTTTAAACTATTTGATCCTTATCTCTTCCAATCTATCCATCTCTTCTAAAGTTCTTGGACTTCTTGCAAAATTTCATCCTCAAATGGTAAAGTGGTTTCAAAGTCGGAGGCTTAAGGGTTATCTTCAACAATATTTGTAGTATTTTGGTTAAAAGTAGGGATGAAGTTAGAAAATTCTTTGTTAATTGGGCTACCCAACAAATCATATCCAGAGGGTTCAAAGTATTTGCTTTAGGGTTCAAACTATTGGCAACTCGCTCAACCTCCCATTCTTTTTGTATCTCCTTTTCTCTTTTCCTTCATTGTTTGGCCAAGGTTTTAGGATCTACATGATCCTTATCTAATGCAAGCCTAACAACTGCATTATATTCATTTGTAGGGGGGATTCCAAATTAAAATATATCTTCAAGCTTATCACTACTACCTTCCAAAGAACACCTAGATCCAAGGGGAGGAGGAGGAACAAACTTACTTGTATTTTTGTTCTTCCAATATTTTTTTGGTGGAGGCAGTTCAACTTCAAGCTTCTTCTTAGAATGTTTCTTGAAATGGGATATTGTTCCTTCCATAGATTCCTTATGTTCTTTATATTCTTTATCACTTGCATTGGCAAGGAGACTTTTAGAGTCACCACCCAATTAATGGAATTTAATAATTCTTTCAGATCTCTCTCAATTTTTTTTGCAAAAGAATAAACAATGGAAAAGACCAACACATAGACATAAAGCCACTTCACATGAATATAAAAGCATAACCAAAGTGTTTCAAGGTTTCCTTTCTATGAAAACAAGTTTAGTCCCCAATAGAGTCACCAATCTATTGGTGTTTTAAATTTTCCAACCAGATCTCAAAGACAATTCTATAATGAAAGGTCGGTTCAGATGATCAATTTCCTAGAGGGGTTGGCCAATGAATAGGAAAAGTTAGATAACACTTTTCCTCTACACTTTAGGCTCTGCAAAACCTAGGAGGGTGATCCTACAATATTCACTTGGATTTTAGAGTGATTGGGTGGATATAGAAGATCCATAAATATACAAAATATTTCTCTAACAAATATGTTCTCTATAATTTTCCAAAGAATTACAAATATACTTAAGTAATTAGCTAGATCCTTAAGATTTTATACATTCAATTACAAGAGAACATGAAAAATAGAATTGAGCAAATAAATTATCATTTGAAAGTAAATGGTTCATTTAATTTTGAAGTTTGATCAAGAAATTGTACTCAAAAGTTTCATGTAGATTTGATTGGTGCCTTAACCTAGGGCATGGAGTATAAGGAACACAATTGAAACCTAGATAATAGTATTTAATTTGGTATTTTAGGCATAATAACAATGCACTACATTATTATTCCTTGAATCTCTGCAAACAATTCAAATCCCTTAATATCTTAAACATTCAAAATTTATTTTAAATCATATTTGATTTACTACTTGAGTAAATTCTATTAAAAACCCATTTATACACAAGATAAATTGCAAAGATGAATATAATATATCTCCTTGATAAATTTTATTCATAAATGTTCAAGATAAGTATGAGATAGTATTTACAGAAATTGTCGTTGTATTGGATCTTTAAATGCTAATATATTGTTATACAAAATTATGAATTACATTGACAACCTATTCTATCAAGACCTAATTTCAGACATGTACAGACTAATATACAAAAGTACTTTGCTTACAAAATTTTCAAGATCATTTGCAAAAGGCCTTGAATTCCCTTTTATAGAAGCAAGGGAGTAAAAAGCTTCAAGCCTTTTTCCATGTGTCACATTTACATCTGACAAACTTATACATAATGAAATATCAGTACAATTGCTTCATGAGGGAATATCCCATATAGGAGAAAATATGTTGCACATAGTCGTATAAGATCCCCTTTCCTTCCAAAAAGTGCTTGAAGTAGAAAGTGGTTGTACTTGAACTTTGATGCTTCTTTTCTCTTCACTTCCTTTACCATTTCAAAAATCCAAGATATGCTGATGTAGTGGAAGAAGACAAAAACCTTGGTCCTACCAATAGTAGGAAAGTAGAAAAACTTACATAAAACAAGAAAAGTCTCATTTAGTGTACTTTTTGAGCTAAGAGTTAAATTCTTCTTTTATAGGCTAACTAAATTCAAGTAACTTTTGTACCTTGTTATTGTGTGAATTATACCTTGTATCAATTATTGCTCTAGCCTCTTTAGCAAAGGTGTCTAAATTTATGTCCAACTTAAACAAATCATCAATTAAATTATTTAACAATACTAGGTTTGGCTTACCATATTTATATATGTATGTAGACAATGAAGGAACAATACCTCCAAACTCAGCTTTCCAATCACCCAAAGGCTTCAATTCTTTTGCACCATCCAATATCTTTGACATGACACCTTTCTTCATTTCCTCAAAAAACTTCAATTTAGTCTTGAATTGGATATCCAATTTAATTTGAAAATCTGAAATTCCCCCTAATAACTCAATTCTTTCAACAATTTGAGCCAAATTTTTTGGGGCTTCTGGGTCTACATCCATTGATCTAATCATTTCCTTTATAGTATTTTATCTCAAGATGCATTTTCTTAGAACATTTTGAAAGATTTCTCGAATCCCCTAGTGCTTTTGATATGCATCATTTATCTCCTTTAAAAGAAATCCATGCACCTTCTAGCTTGTGTAACACACATTCCAACCTATGACAAATAATATCATCTATCATATATGTAACCAGCTTTCTAGTCTCCTCCTTTATCTTCTTTTCATTTTCCTTGCTATATTTTAATTCCTCCTTCAATCTCTAAATTCTTAGAGACAAAGTCTCTCTATCTTGTACTGAAAACTCTTGTGATGAAGGGGTGGGAGGGGCTTTAATATTTGATACTAAAAGTTGTGGTAGTGGAAGTCTAACAACTAATTTTTTATATTCATCTTATAATTTGTTAAACTTTAATAACAAAGCATCATATTGATCCTTAGAAATTTCTGTTGTTTCTACACTTAACATTGTAGTATGTACTACCAATTTTGCAGCTTTAGTTGCACTAGTCTATGATGCTCTTTTTATGATCACTTCACTTATGAACTCCCCAATTGACTTGATAAATCTTAGTTTTCTTGTGCTAGGGGCCATTGACCAAATTTCCAAAGTGTCCATTTTTGGACAAAAAAAAAACCAAAAAGAACATTAACAACTTGCTCCTCATATGTAAATGCTTTCCCATCAGAATTTATAATGGCATCTAAAGCAATTGCTGAATTTAGATCCCACCCAAGCAATAAGAGGATACCACTTTGCTTTACCAGTCTCCTTCCTTTAATAGGGGAAATGTTGGCAATCTCATTTTCAATGTCTTGTGCCACTTGTTCAATTTCCTCATGTTGAGAAGGATGAGATTCCTCTTTTTCTTGTTCCATATTTTCTTTAAAATCCTTATCTCTCAATTGAATAACAAACTCTTTAAGTTATTTTTTCTTGACAAATGATTCATCTGTTGGAAGAAAGAGGATGACTATTGGAAGTTTTTCATTTTTGATGTTGTTTGGCAACATGAGCATGAGGTGCATATATTGTATGATCCAATGTTATCATTTATTTCAACATTGTTATGATCATTCTAGCATGGCTTGGAAGCATTCTTGAAGACATTTGGATAGATAAAGTTGATTCGAAAAATATGGTTATATAAGAATTTAGCTAAGTATTCCTTTTTATAGTATTGTCGTTCATTGCATCAGTTTTTGGGTCCAAACTCCACCACAAGTGGTGATATCACTTTGTGATTCTAACTATAGTTTTGAGATCATTAGGTGTATCTATATTCAAGATTTTGTGACATTTTGTGAAGTATTCCAAAATTTATGAATGATAGAGTTCAACTTTGTATATTATAGTCAATCCTTGTACAGTGTATCAATGTGGGAGACTTTGCATTTCTTCGTGAGTAATTTTTTTTTTTGTGATGATAAGGATAAGCTATTAGATGTTAGCTGAGTCAGAATTCAAAGAGAGATTGAGTTTTGAAGTCACACGTATGGAGTTTTTAGGTCTTATTTTGGGTTGACCTAAGACGTTTGATGTTTTGAGGACAATCGGGTAAATTTATCTTACGCGGGATCTATTTTAGGTCCATATCGACCTATCTTAAGGTGAATTGAATTTTGAATTATGGCACAAGATATGGATACAATGTTTTGAGGATGCCATGTTCAATTTTTTTGTGTTACTTCTAATTAGGCTGGCCTAATTGAAGTTACACTTGATATGGATATATATGAGATTAACCTCAAAGTTTTAGAGAGATAGACATAAAGAATGAGAATAATGGTGTGATAGAGAGAGAAAATTGCATGTGATTAGTGAGAGATATATGACATGTATGGTGCTTCACCTACATGTGTGTGATGCGAATATAATCAAAGTTGAGCAGGTTGTGAGCAGAGCAGAGTATTGATTCAGATCTATGTGAAGACTATTTTTGTACCTCATTGGAACTGTAATCTAGCATATGATAGATGCTATTGTATCAATTCAAATAGACTGCATAGCCATCCCTTATTTTTATCTTTATTACTTTTTGTGGGTAGTGAGTTCACTTGGACAGTGAGTCCACTTGGCAGTGAGCCTTTCTGTAATATATTATATCCAAATATAATACACTGTGAGCTAACCCTCATCATGGTTTTTCCCTTTTTAGATTTTCCACATTAAAATAATGGTGTTCATGTGTCATGTGATTTTTTGGATGTTTTTCTCTTTTTGAGTTTTCCACATTAAAATACTAGTGTTCATGTGTCATGTGATTTTTTGGATTTCTTCATATTTTCATTCATCATTGCAGTTAAATATACTTTGGTAATTGGATGGTTTATGTTTAATTGGTTTAAAGGAATACTGATTCACCCCCTCTCAGTATTCCAGGTTTTTAAAAATTGGTAGCAGAGCTTGGATCCCTGGAAGGAGCTTGAATGCTTTGGGAAGATATTGGAGTTTAAACACATGGATGACAAAAAATATCCTATTACTTGAGAAGATATTTCTACTATTGAATACACAAAAGAAGACTGCATGATTGAAAAAGAAGAACTCAAAGTTTCTCTTGAAGATATTAACAAAGTTGAAGATAAAAACAAAGATCTGAAGGAGAATCTTAAAGAGGCAAATGAGTGCATTGGAAAACTAAGAGAGCATATCAAGAAATTTAGAGAAGTACATAAGGAAGTAAATGAATAATTGAAACAAGTGAATGAAAACATCATCAGATTGAAAGTGAAAGTGGAAGAAAATAAAAAGATTGAAGAATTTTTAAGTGCAATGGAAAAAAGAAAGATTGATGAATGCACAAGGCTTGAACAAGAAGTGGTAAATCAGATCAAATTTGGAAAAAAAAAGAATTCATGAAGATAAATTCAAGACAAGTTCTACAATACTTGATGAATTAATTGTAGGTTAGAAAGAATCTAAAGATAAAAGTGGTTTGGGAATTCAAAAATAATAAAGCTCAAAAGTAGATCAAACATCTAATACAAAGAAGATGAGTGAATTAGAGAAATCCGAAGACAAGAATAACAATGGAAAGTTCCAGAATCAAAGAAACAATGCTAGAAGACCCCCTATCAGACAACCAAATGCTCAAAGGTAATCATATTTCAATGGTATTTTCTATTTTTGCAATAAATTTGGACTTAGAGAAATGGAATGTAGAAGAAAAGTGAATCGGAATGTTCCATCCTTCACTGGTCAATGCTCTACATGCAAGAAATTTGGACATAGAGCAAGTGAATGAAAAAGTCAAATGATGAATGCATATAACAATGATATAATGATTTAGCCTTTCAAAGGTTACTGCTATACATGCTATGGATTTGGACACAAGGCTAAATAATACTAATCTAGAATGAATGAAAGTAATAATGCTCAAATTAATGTCATATGCAACAAATTCAGTAGACTTGGACATATTGCTAAATTTTGCAAAAGCAAAAACACAAGAAAGGATAATCTGATGAAGAAGAATGAACCAGTCAAAAAGATTGATCTGGATGAAGTGAAGAAGGAAATGAAAAGGATTTGGAGAAATAAAGAAGAGACTGAGGATAAGGGAGAATTTGTACCACTCTCCAGTGCAGATGTTTCCTCTGGTAACTAAGCCCACAACAATGGCTTAGGGGGAGAATTAATGAATATCCTATGTCCCCCACGAGAAAAGAGGTGCTTGAGATATAGCATGAAGTTATGTCATACAAAATGAAATTCTCAATCTGTGGAAGAAAATTGTAGAATAAAATATACTAATGTTATAATTTGTGAAGCTTGGAAATTTGATTGTGCATACATAAAGAAACATGAAAATAAAACAATGTGAAAGACTAGTAGGGCACATGTGAGTCAACCTATAGTAGGTCATCCACATCCTAGTCTTGATCGACATATACGGAAGGTGGAAAACTAGCCAAAGGGACAACGACAAGTGTCGAACTAGGGGAAGCACCAAGTTCAACACTCTTTTTAGGAGATTTGTAATTTAAGATCATGGAAGAGGAAAGCAATGAATTCAACTCATTATGAATTTGTTCATCAATCTTTGCAATATCATTAGAATCATCTAAATTAATTACAACAAGAGGATGAATGATAATATCAATAGAAGGTTATTTTTTATGTTGTAGAGAGGGTATAGAGTCATCATGCATTGCTCCAGACAAGTTAGGATTTTTATTTTCTATGTTGTTATTTTCTTCTTTAGTTTGTAACATATGAGCAATAGCATGATGTCTATGCCTACGCTCTCTAGCATTTTAGTTTCATTTCAATTTTTTGTCAATTTTCTTTTTTGTAGGAGCAGGTTTTTCAATCATAGGATTCTTCTCTTCCCTTAGGGGAGGAGCAGAAGGAACCTTAGGAGGTTGTACAACCACTTTCTCTTTAGCTTTGTAAACTTGTTTGAGTTTAGGAGGCACAACGAGATTGTTTTGATTGTCTCGTGGTCTCTTATAAGAAATGGTAGGATGATTTTTCATAGGTTCCTCTTGGATATTTGGAAGGGATTTTGGTTCAATCATGTTTTTTTCAATAATAGGTGGCTCAATCACGGGTGCAACATGTTTCTAAGTGATAATTCTGCTATGCACTTCACATTAAAATTTTGATATGATTTTAAAAAGTAGTTCTAATGAGGTCTAATAGGTTCAATAGGCTCAGTTTAAAAGAAATCCAATGAAAAGTTCCCATGGGAAGACACAAGATTAAAGCCACTATGATGGACAGTAAAGATATCATTGCCAAAGGGGAACTTTAAACATTCATGCATAACTGATGGGATGACATTCATGGAGCGAAGCCATGGGTAGCCTAACTCCACATGAAATTGGTCTAACAATGGGATAATGGTGAATGAGACATTTAATGTTTTCAGTCTAACTTTTAAAGGGAGATTTATCAAGCCCATCACAGGACAAGAAAAACCATTATGTGTTTTGATCCATGATTTCGGTTTGTCATATGTATCTTGATAGAGTTCATGCACAAATAGGAATTCTTCAATGATCATGTTCTCTACATAGATGGGATCAATTAATATCCTATTAGTAGGCATGTCATTGATTCTTCCAGCTATGTAAAGAGGACCATCAGGTGCATGTTTGAGTATGTCTTTTTGTGAGAAAGTAACATCAAGAGGCATTTTGGTTGAGCCCTTACGAGGTTTAGCTTCAACAAATGACACCATTCTAATCATTTATTTTTTATTGTCATCTTTTGTGTTTTCATCACCCGTGTTGACCTTCATCACATCATTCTTTTTTTCACTAGCTTTGACAAATGAAATATTGTTTTTCGACATTGGATTTGTAAATATTTTAATTTTTGGTTAGGAGGAGCTACAAACTTATTACCTTGATCATTCACACCTCCAATTAGAAGATGATTAGAATCAATGAGGTCTTGTACAAGATGTTGAAGATGCTTACAATATTTTGTATCATGTCCATTTTTTCAGTGATAATGGCAATAAGAATTTGGTCTATAGCCTATAGGTAATGGCTTCTTAGGATTAGGAGATCTTTCAGGAGGTAGGGAAAGCATATTCTTTTCCACAAGCTGCATCATGATATTATGAAGGGTATCAAGTAGAGGGGTAAATTTTCTATTCCTATTCGGAAAGGCATATGAATTTTTTGCCTTTATGGAAGCCACTTAGTTATCAACTTGTTGATTTGGTTGAGGGGAATTAACTTGTATAAATCCCCTATTCTACTTCTTGAAAGGTTGGTAATTATTTTGAGGTGCAGATTCACACTTTTCAGGATGACTAGAAGGAATTTTCACATCATGATTATAAGTCAAATTTTGATAATCACAAAGGGTTGTACATAACTGTGTGAAGGATGAGAATTTCAACATCTCAAGTTTGGTTTATATTTTTCTTTGTAAATTAGCAATAAACATTTGTTGAAGGTTGGCATTAGGAATCTTAATGTTTATTTGTGAATAAAGTATTTGATAGTGTTCTATGAAATCAATCACTTTCTCATCATCCTTTTGCTTGCATGCCATTAAATCAGCTAGGGTCATCTTGGGACCCATGTGAATGTGGAAGTGGTTGTAAAAGGCATCAAAAAGCTCATTGAATGAACCAATTGATTTATTTGGTAAGGAAGAAAACCACTCTAAAGTAGTGTCCTTCAGTGACCTAGGGAATAGTTTATCCAAGAGCTTATCTTCAAAGATGAAATCACTACATAGGGATGTATAAGAAGAAACATGGCTAACATGATCTCCTTTCCCACCATGTTTCTCAAATCTAGGAACTTCTATACCTTGTGGAATTGGTGTTCTAAATATCTCCAGAGACAACAGGTTGTTTTTGATGTATTTTGAAGGTTGACCATTGTTGTTTTGAGTTAGGATCACAAGTTCTTGTTGAATGGATGACACACTTTTCATAAGTGGGTTAAGGATGGAATCATTGTTATTATTGTAAGGTGGAGGGGAATAAGGTGGAGTGGTGTATGTATGTAGAGGGCAAGTGAATTATAAATTTGAAAAGGAGGATGGCTGAGGAGATATGGTATGTGAATGCACAAAGCTAGAAGGATTCCTTGTGGAAATACCTAATGAAATGTTGACATTGGTAGTAGGTTGAATGGTTGTGTGACTTGAGTACTAGTGTATGTTGGAATGAAAATTGGTATTTTAGGAGGAATTGAAGTTACACCTTGGCTTTGGGTATACCCCAAATCTTGAGTACAACTAGTCATGGTGTTAACATAATGCATGTTGGTTGTAGGAAGGGCAGTCATGTGAAATGAGGTATGCATACTATGATCCATAGGGGGTTGATTATCAACATGCTATTAGAAAGAGAGTTAGAAAAAGCAAGATCCACAATGAATGATGTGTCATGGGATGACACATGAGTCTCAAACTATGTATCACAATAGTATTTCTAATAGGAAACCAAGTTGTAAAGCTCATGCAAGGTTCACAAACTTAGTGTACAAACCCAAAATGGAAAGAGACTTAAAATGTAATGCAATGACCTAAAATGCAATGTGTAAATACAATTTTGTAACATGCCAACTATTCTCACAAGTAAATTTCCTAAGTTTTTACTTTCGAGTAAATAAACTATGTTTTCCTTGCCATTGCAATAAAAAATTTCATTTCATAATAGAGAACAAATGAACATAGATGTCATAGCAATATTCAATTTTTATTTCATTTCGAATATAATAATCATCATGATACAATATTCCAAGATTGTAGATAATTACATACATAGCTCAACCGAGCTTCAAAGAAATAGATACAAATGGTCCAGGAGTCTCTATAGAACTTGACCACCAACTTTGGAGGAGAAGCATCACTCAAGAACTTTTTTGCCAACCACGAACTCATATGCGGTCCCCCACACATCTATCAATGGATAGATGGCCCTACCCTTCAACGGAGAGATTGGTGAAGAAACCTTGTAACATTAACCTTAGTGAGCTTAGTGATGTGTCCTACATAACTAGAACTCATAACCTTACAATCCTGATCTAGCATGCATACAAGGTATAAGATGAACTGACAGTGGAGCCAAAGGAAAACACACTACTTTGGACAAAGTATTCTCACCCAGTAATTTGAGTGACAGCCATCTTATTCACATTCGCTACCCTAGCTCAGTCTACTTTATATCTATTCCTAGGTGAACCTTTAATAGGTAATCCTAAACCTTGGTTTGATGTATTCTCTTTTCAAAATCTAGATAGCATCTCTACTAAATGAACATAAGAAAAATCACAAGGTACCCTCCCTTCAATGGATAACCTAACACTAGGAAATAACTTGTAAGCTATTCAAATCCATATAACCATATTTAATCCTACACAAGGAAGGTGTATTCCACCATATAATCATTCTTTTCATATTTTGAACTTCATTTGGAACTGAATCTTGCACAAGGAAGGTGTATTCCATCATTTCATACTTCTGGCAATGAGCCATAACTTTTGTATATTATGGAAGAAAGCCATCTTTTGTATCTCTATGATAGTGAGCCCTCCGCATTGTAGCCCTGTTGGATAGTGAGTCCTTGTTCCGGACAATGAGTCCATATTTCAAGCAGTGAGCCTTTTTGTAATCAATTTTAATATTCTCTATAGTGTGAGTTAATCCTCATCGTGGTTTTACCCTCATTGATTTTTCCACATAAATCTGGTGTTATTGTGTTTATGCGTTGGATTTGAGTTTTTGCATTGGAATTTGATGATTAATCATTTAAGCAGTAATAAGTATTAGTTCTGGTGATTGAATTAAAGGTTTAATTTTGTGACAGCTAATTCACCCCCCTCTCAGTTGTCCTATTCAACAATCGATACATGATTACATATGTATATATGTATATATCATATATATATATACATTTGATAACATAATCACAAATATAACAATTGCTATCTTGTTGGTGGAAATTAATACATATGTTGTATATATTTATATGTACACACATAGTATTTTGTCCTTTCGATATCTCCATGCTCATAAGCAACCCGTTCATAAGCGCATATAGGTATGTCTACCTATGCACTCTCATACATACATGTTCCTTCATGTGTATGGTTCATCGTTGACATGCATGTATATATATATATACACATACACACACATTCAATTGTACATACACCATATCAATCAAGCATATGAATATATATACACACACACACAAACATTCAATTGTACATATAACGTATCAATCAAGCATAGCAATATAAAGAAGTACTCTCAAGCATCAAGCACTAACCATAAATCAACAATGCTCCTAACAAAATCTATCTCCTTTCCTATTGCAAACACTTCATGCTAAAGGATAACTTACCAACTCCCAAACAATTTGACTTGACTCGACTATTCTATTAGTGAGTGTGTGTATAAGCTCAGTTAGGTAAATCATTACTGGTTACTTCACCAAGGCCTTCTTCTAAGTGATACTTCCCCTCCCTTCCGGAGGATTGATTCTAAACCTTCATCCAATTCATCACATATTCATGGTAGTTAGCTGTTCATCAATACAAACATTTGCATTATACTTTTCATAGTTAGAATATCAATTTAATAACCATTCATTCCATATATGCATTTCATCATAGTCATTAAATGAAATAAACATTATTTCATAATTCATTGATAACAAAGTGCAAACACATTTATTTCTAATGAAAATTCCAAATACATTCACAAATAGTTACCCTATCATAGTAATTAGTAAATAAGTATATGCACAATGGGGTGTGACAAATGTTCAAATTCTTAGCAAGGTAATCTTCAGATTACACTATGCAACAATCTGAAAAGTGAAATCTTGTAAATACAATTTTAAAATCACATAATGCACTATATGTACCAAATTAAGCTAGATATGATAAAATTAATGAAACAAAAACTCAACAAACTGTAACAAAAATTTGAAAGCAACAAACAGAAGCACAAAAATGAAGATTATGGCATGCTTAGGGACTCATTCGCCATATGGTGAATGGGTCCTAGATGAGGTTTTTCAAATTGATTTTTTTAGATTTTTAAACTTACTTTCTAGTGGTTTTCAGATTTAGGTTTTCTACAACACGTTTTAGGTTGATTTTTCATAAAATGCAATATGAAATGCAAGTGAAAAATGTGATAAAATGATAACCTAAAATACCTAGTTTGATATGAATTTTTTTTTCAATTTTCACATGCAAGTTTATATGATGTAAATGATATGCAAGATGACTAATTTTCTTGTATTTTTCATATTTAAAGAATGCAAACAATGTAATCCTAAAACCCTTAATGAGATGCAAATTTGAATGAAAACTAGACACCCTAAATGAGATCTAATTCAATGAAAAAGGATGTAAATGAATGCAAGATCTAAATCTAGGTGAAAAGTACTCCAAAATCAGAAAACTACAATGCTCAAAAGGTTAGGTTCACCATAATGAAATGAATGAAAAGAGGTTCACCAAAATGAATTAACAAAATGATGAACCTAATTTCACTCTAATTTCATTCAATATGAGGTTTATGATGTATAAATGAGTAACAAAATACAAAACTAACTGATATAACAATCAAAAGGAAATTTTTAAGAGGGTCAAATGTTGTGTATTTTCTGCAAAAAGTGCTTTTTCGAGCATCACTAAGGACTCATTCGCCCTAGGGCTAATGGGTCTTGGCTAGGGCTCTATAAAATCAATTTTTGGGTTTTGTTCTTCTCAGTCTGCACTTCCAAATCCTAGTACAACATTGTCGGAAAGCTGGAAACAAATCCTATAACTCAGTTTCCATGATTTGACAACTTTCTTAGCAACTTTGAGAACTTTGACAACTTCTGCAATTTTTCTCTCCAATTGATCTTCAACCTAAAACCTATAATCACACATCAAAGGAAAGAAAAATGTTGTTTTGTTAGGGAATAGGGGTTTTCCTTGGTTTGGTAATTAAAATTTGAAATGAAACAATGCATAATGGAATGATGAATGAACAAACACAATGTCACAACTAACCACATCTTAGTTGAAGCCTTGGATAAATTTGTAATCTAGCATGAAGTGGCCTCAATGAATGTAGATCGTGATCATGAAATTTGATGTGAAACAATGCCTTGAATATGCTTGATAGATCTTGAATGTTACATCACAACATTAGCTCAACAACATGCATGATGCACTATGCCTTTGACATGATGAAATGGATGGGTATGTGCAGGATCATGATGGGTATGTGTCTAGCAACTATTTTTTTACCCAAAATTGATGAAATGAAAAAGGGTTTTTAAAAGAGATTCTCAGTTTTCCACTGATATAAATTATGCTTTACTTTGAATTTAATAAGTAATTATTATTCATTTTCTATTCAAATTATGACTAAAGTACTGATTGATAGGCTAATTGAAAAACATCTATAGCTTTCAAATAGTATCACATTTTTTGAATCCAAAACATGTGTCACATTCTGTGCTTCACATACTATAGGATTAAAAAGAGAAAAACTGAATTTCACGAAGTTTTGACCAAGTTAAGGTGGTCAAACATACGAGTTTTTATATTTTTTTAAAAGTTGTAATAAAATATTCATAATTAATTATTTACTTGGAAAAAAATTACAAAAAAATATGCATCACATTGGGGCATGAGTCCTCTTATATCTAAAATATTATAAAAAAATATTATCATTTTATTGTGGTTAGGGTGGTGGACAAACACCTACTTCTTATTTTTTTGCTGAAATTTAAGTACCTTGCATTGAAATTTCAAATTTTCACCAAATAGATTTTTTTTTAAACAAACCTAGTAGTTTAGAAACTACATTCAATTTACTACATATTCCATTCTTACATATTTTTGAAATAATATAGATAACTTATTCAAATTTTTACGTCAAGTTTCCTAACTCTGATTTTTCTAAATTTTTTGCCACTTAAGGGCCTTTTTTTCCATGATGATCCTGCACATACTCGGATCTTGATTGCTACAATAATATTTCAATAAATTTTCCCTTGAATGACTTAGAAATTCTCTTGAATTTCTCTATCAATGCTCTTGTTAAAGACTCTTCATTGCTCATAAAATTCTAGGTAGCTTAGATGAAACTTAATGAAATAACCTTGTATTTATACATAACTTAACATTAAATCTCAAAATTCAAATATCACAAGACAACATCAAATCTAGGATTTGAAATCATTAAAATACCACCAAAAACATATTTCAACTTAGATGGGTCCTAGGTCTAAGTGAGGACATGTTTTCCATGTGGTGAATGGGCCCTAGCTCACTTAGCTAGGAAAAACTTCGGGGAATGTGAAAGATCATGTGAAAATAGGGTCTTGGGACCTAGTGAGGACCCATTGGCCAGGTGGAAAATGGGTCCTAGGTCACTAACCTAGAACACACACCTTCAAAAATTAAGTTTTGTGTAATATTATTTATGAATGTCAGGTTTCATCCCTCAAAATCTGTAATTAATTAGGCTTGGATTTGAATTAAAGGGGCCAATTAAGCTCAAATTAACCTCATTTAATTAATAAAGCCCTAGATAAGTGTGAAAGTGTAAAGATACACTTTACAACACCCTAAATAAGGCACCTTCAAGTCCATTTTATTAAAAGGGCCCTAAAATTAATGTGAATGTGTAAAACATGTTAGAACTCTAAATTAAGGCAACATTAGGTTCATTTTAATATTAATTATTTCTAAATTAAGTGTGAAAAAGGGATACTTTTTTCTACACTATAGGTTTACACATGGAGAAACCCTTGTGGAAAAAACTCCACCAAGAAGAGAGGCCAAGTATGCATTACCTTCAAATAAATGAGATTACAATACATTCACTTCAATTCTCCACTTTGCCTCCAACATGGCAGCACCAATGTACCTGTGAACAACCTTTTTATGCCTCAACATGTCCATGGTCCTATAGAGTAATGACACATTCAAAATTTCCTCTCAATATCTACATCCAACAAGTTAATTTTATAGACTTGTGAAGAGGTTTTAAACCCAAAACATGGCACCCAAAGATGAATCTTCATTCCAAATATCCCCAACCATTAGATTGCCTCCTCATAATATGAAAGGAAACCAGTTTTGGATCCAATTATTTTGCTCCATCTTGGGCACCTGAAATTGGAAAGTAAACATAACATTAAATGCGATAAATGATGGAATACCAAGAGACACTTACTATCTCTTTCCAAGCATCCACTTATAGAAGCCTAAAAATCACTCATTTTTCTACTTGCTTATCTTTTACCATCCCATTCTAGGCATCCACATGTGGGGAAAATGATATTAAATATTCATGTCCACAAGTCACCTATATTGTTGCTAGTGGAACGCATCACCCCTTATGAATGTATTACAAACAATGGTGAGAATAAATATTACAAAATATCTTTTCAATACACCCTAAGTTCCTAGGGACACTTTTGAAGGATGATGGAACCATGACATAGGATTTACAAGGTAGATGACACCTTAATCCTAATAGTTTGAACATGAATGACACATATGTACACAAAAGTAGACCAAGAAAACTAGGTATCATTAAATAATTCACCGTATAAAATGTGGTAACCTCCTTTATAACCTTGGAGAACATAATGTAAAATTTCTAGAGGAACTAGCAACATCCCTTAAGCATAAAAGGGGAAAAAAATACAAGTTAAACAAGAACTAAGGATAAAAGAAATAGAAGAAATTAATCCAACCCTACTTGAAGTACAACAACAAAGGTTGGAAAAATTGTAGCCAAAATAACTTTGGTCCTATTAGTGGATGGATACACTAATGTTGTAGAGTCAACAAACCAAATATAAAATCTAGTAAGAAACCATTGAGGTGATCAAATAGATCTATGCATCACTATTAGAGGAGGAAAAATTAGCTCAAAAAATACATTCTAGTACCTCTTCTAAACAATAGGAAGACAACAAGAAGTGCCACGGCAAATACCATCACTAGATAGGGCCTCTAGATCCCCCATGCAACACATCAAATATTTCTTGGCACTAAAAAAACAAATCCATCCCATTACAACACCATGCCTACTTCAATTACCATTATTTGAAAAAATAAAAAATATATTTATTAGCTATCTCACCCCTCCAAAATTTTCAACTTCGGGAAAGTTTTCATCACTCTACAAGAGAAGATATTCTAAAATAGCATGTGGAAAAATGAAAAAATTGAAAAATTCAATAAGTAATATTTAGAGAAAAATGCCCCAATTGTAAAGGGATACAACACAATCACTAGGACAACTAAAGTAGGTAATAATTGGATTGATAATAGAAATGGAAAATCAAGCTTCCACACTTTGCACCATAATCCTAGTTGAAGTACCAAATAATAGAATGCATGAGGAAAGAAATAAATGTGCAATAGCCCATACATAGTTCGATTCCCACATCAATACACTACAAAACATAGTTAGTGATATCAATACACTCTGTCAATTATATCTACAATGGCCCACATTAACTACATCCCTAAATAACCAAATGGATCAAATAGAGACACAAATATTACAAGTGACCACTAATTATAATGCAATCCAAGATATGAATGGAATGACAAGAGCATAATTAGAATTAATACACAGTTAAAACAATATAAAGACGAGAGAGGGAATTAAACAAAAAATAAAACAACTATAGGAAGTAGTCAAATTAAGAATTTCTCATGTTATTGGATTGATCCATGAGGCAAAGAATATAGCTCAAATAATCTAGATCACAACTATATTTTTGGAGGAAAAAAATCGTTATTCATATTAATTTACTCAAATACAGGCGTTACAACAAGATAAGGATCAATGGAATACTGGATATTTATGTAGCTTAAACAGATGTACAAAAAAAATTCCTGCAAATTCACCAATTCTCATGTCTAGAGGACAAGCCATAGTTTTAAGGGGGGGAGATGATATTGGCAGATGACAAAGAATCTATACACAACAACACTCAAAATTTACTACAATTAGCCACAAAAGGAGTGTAGAGCATAAGGCCAACTAGGCCAAGTAGGAAAAGACATATTTTGTAAGGGTCATGTCTGTTGGGTTCAGTGAAGCCCAAATTAGCAAGTTTCTCCTTTAATTTGAAATGCTTTCTCATTTTGTAATTACTTCTATTGGCATGTTTTGGCCAATTTAGAAGTTGTATATTTTGAATTAATTTTTCCAAATATTGGTTGAAGACTGTTTTATTAATATGCTGCTGGCTGAATATGTAATTAATTTAGAACTTGAGAATACCAAGAGATAATCCCCAAGTGTAGACGTAGCCATTAAATTAATGGTGAACCACGATAAATCTGGTGTTCTTGATTTGTGATTTCTTTCAATATTTTATTTTTTGCAATTTATTTTTCATTTGATTCTGCAAATTATGTTCAACAATTGGTATCAGAGAAGGTTGGAGAAATTTGGTGCAAGAAATTGTGAAGAACTTCTGCAGACAAGTGGAAAATTGAAAAATTTTACAGGACAAAATTTCAGTCTATGGAAAGTGTAGATGGAATCCCTTCTCATCAAACAAGACCTTTCGAATGCATTGGTTGGTAAAGCCAAAGGGAAAGGATCTCTATCAGATGAAGAATGGGAGAAGTTGGACAAAAAAGCAAGAGCTACAATTTTTCTGTCACTGTCCAACAATGTCTTATTTAATGTCTCTGCAGAGAAGACTACACAGGAGTTGTGGGATAAATTGCCTTCAATGTATGAGATGGCTTATGCTTCCAATAAGGTATTTATTATGAAGAAGCTGTATAATTTAAAAATGTGAGGGGTTATGACAAATCATTTGAATGAATTTAATGCATTAGTTACCCTACTGATTTCTGTTGGCATAAATTTGGATGATGAGATCAAAGCTATTTTATTACTATGTTCTTTACCCAATAGTTGGGAAGGTGTTGTAATGGCAGTGAGCACCTCGGTGGCTGCCGAAAGCAAGCTAAAATTCAATGACGTTTCAGCCACTCTTTTGAGCGAAGATATGCAGAGAAAAAATTAGGAACCCTCGTCTGGTGAGGCACTAACTGCTTTAAGTACGGGTAATAGAGGTAGAAGTAAAGAAAGAGGAAAATATAATAATCAAAGGAGGTAAAAATACATATCGCAGTCAAGAGGAAAAATAGGTGCTTGTTGGTTTTGTGGCAAGCTAGGCCACACAAAGAAAAATTGTTGGAATTATAAGAAGGCACGGGACTCAGTCATCAAAAATCAATCAAACACTGTAGGTGAAAAGGATGACAATGCTTTAATCTTGGTTGCAAGAGACATGACTGCAAAATCTTGGGTACTTGATTCTAGAGCTTCTTACCATGCTACTTCGTCCAGGAAAGCTTTCACAAATTTCAAAGAAGGTGATTTCGGTAAGGTTTTTCTTGGTGACAATGAGTGTGAGGGTATGTGCAGGATCATCATGGAAAAAATAGGCCCTTAAGTGGCAAAAAAATTAGAAAAATCAGAGTTAGGCAACTTGACCTAAAAATTTGAATAAGTTATCTATATTATTTCAAAAATATGTAAGAATAGAATCTGAGAAAATTGATGTAGTTTCTAAACTACTAGTTTTGTTTAAAGAAAAAAATCAAGTTGGTGAAAATTTGACATTTCAATGCGAGTACTTAAATTCCTGAAAAAATAAGTGGACCACCCTAACCACAATAAAATGATAATATTTTATACATTTTAAATATAAGTAGAGGACTCATGTCCCGATGTGATGCATATTTTTCTGTAATTTTTTTCCAAGTAAATAATTAATTATGAATTTTTTATTACAACTTTTAAAAAATATAAATAACTCGTATGTTTGACCACCTTAACTTGGTCAAAACTTCATGAAATTCAAATTTTCTTTTTTTAATCCTATAGTATGCGAAGCATAGAATGTGACACATGTTTTGGTATGATACCATTTGAAAGCTATAGATTTTTTTCAATCAGTCTATCAATCAGGACTTTAGTCATAATTTGAATAGAAAATGAATAATAATTGCTTATTAAATTTAAAGTACAATATAATTTATATTGGTTGAAAATTGATAATCTCCTTTAAAAACCCTTTTCGTTTCATCAATTTTGGGTAAAAAAAAGTCACCAGCCACATACCCATCATATTGCCACTTTTTGGCCCATCACGATCCTGCACATACCTGTGAAAGTGTTGGTAAGGGTGATATAATTTTAAATTTAGAAAATGGCAGTCAATGGATTTTAAAGGATATGAGATATGTTCCTTTAAATTGAAAAGAAATTTAATTTTTGTAAGTCAATTAAATGTTTTTGGGTGTGATGCTAAATTCTCTTTAGAAAATTGGCAAGTAACAAAAGGGGTTTTAGTGCTTGCAAAAGGCAAGAAGTTGGGTAATCTTTATATTTTAAAATTCCATGGTGAAGTGGGAGTTGCCATGATAGTCATGGACATCAACTCAGAAATTTGGCATAAGAGGCGCAGTCACATGAGCAAGAAAGGGCTTGAAGTAATGCTTCAACGAGATCAGCTTCCCGGCTTGCAACCAGTGGATTTTCAGTTTTGCAAACATTGTCTTTATGGCAAACAAAGTTGGGCCAACTTCTTGAGGATAGGCCATGATCAGAAAACTGCTCCTTTGGCACTCGTGCATTCAGACATTTTTGGTCCCACGAAGGTAACTTCATTTGGATGGGAAAATTACTTTGTTACTTTCTTGGATGATTATACTCAAAATGTTTGGATTTACATGTTGAATAAAAATTCAAAAGTTTTTTCAAAATTTAAAATTTTCAAGGCTCTTGTTGAAAATAAAATAGGGCATAAAATTAATTGTCTGAAAACTAATAATGGAGGAGAGTTTTGTTCCTCAGAGTTTGATAATTTCTATGCAGAAAATGGCATTCGAAGAATAAAGGTGGTCCCATTCACCCCTCAAGAAAACGGAGTAGCTGAGAAATTGAATCAGACAATTTTAAAGAGAGCTTGATGTATGCTTTCCAATGCTAGTTTGGGAAAAGAGTTTTGGACAGAGGCATGCATCACTACAGTATATTTGATTAACCGTGTCCCGTCATCTCGTTTGGATTTTGACATTCTTGAGGAGAGATGGCTTGGGAAAATAATTTCATATCATCATTTGCAGGTGTTTGGTTGTGAAGCGTTCGTGCATATTCCCAAAGAACAACGAACGAAGCTTGATTTTAAATAAAAAAGGTGCATTTTTCTAGACTATGGAGAAGATCAATTCAATTTTAGGCTGTGGGATCTCGTTGCAAAAAATATTGTTCGCAGTCAGGATGTTGTCTTCAATGAGAAAAAATTCCCAGGTTTGTAGCCTCTGGACAAATCTTCTAATGAATATTTTGATATTGATTTATTTGAAAATGGTCATGTTAAGAAAACTACAGTTTCTTTCTCCCAGCCCTTAGTAATTTCTTCAAACAGTAGCACCCCTTTTGTTTGTAGCCATCTAATTTACATCCTTTTCCTTCACATGTTGATGCCCCTATTTATACTACCACTATGCCAGTGCCTACTTTGTTTAATTCTTAGCCTTCATTCATTAATTCACAGTCCATAGAAGGCAATATGCTTGTCATTACAAATTCGATCCCTGAAGATCAAGCGCATACTTCCCCATCTCAAGCGTTTCCTTCAAAACATCAAACACAACCTATAGGAATGATTGTGTTGTCTTATTCTTTTGATGTCCAGCCTTCAATTGTTACACAACAACCTTGTTATGCCTTGCATAACCACCCCATTTTAAACTTGATTAAGATGGGTCCCCCCTTTTGTTTGTTTGTTTTGTTTTCCTTTGGTTTTGTGTTTTGTGCCCTAGGATTTTTCTTTCTTCCTTGGGCCTTGTTCTTTTTTTATTCTGGCAGACGCGGAAAGCAGACTAAAACTGAACTTTGGAATTTGTTACAAGTTCTAGCTTTCGTTATAGTTTCGGTCCCGGTTCCGCCCGTTGCTTTTGTTTTTCCCTTTTATCCTTGTGTTTGGTCGTGGGATGTTTTCTTCCCTTCTTTTTATTTTTCTTGTCTCTTTCTTCATCATCTCTTTGTGTGTTCTCGGAGGCGGAGTCGAGATGGAAACTAAACCTGTAACTTGGAAAAGTTTCAGGGTCAGGTTTATGTTCTGCTTCCGCCCCCATTGGGGTTCACTAGGGATTATTTTTCATTCCAATCCCGCTTGCGTTTGTTTTTGTTTGTTGCTTGTGTTTGGTCTCTTTGTTGTGGGGCTGGGTTGTGGAAAGATTTGGGATCCAGAGTTTTTGTAAAGTTTTGTTCCCTCATTCAGTTTCGACTCCGCCCCCCGCCCTGCTGCGAGTCCCGGGGTTTCTTTGCTTTTGTTGGACGCAGAACTAGAATGTGGGTTGAACTTGGAGATGTTGGACATTTCTGGGTTTAGTTTTTCATTCTGGTTCCGGTTCCGATCGCTTGGTTGATTGGTCGAGTTTTGGTTTTTACATAGTTGGTTTCTTGTGGGGTCGGAGCCGGAACGGTGCGAAGAATTTAAAGTTAATGAATAAGTCTTGTGTTTTGTCCCATTCCGACTCCAGTCCAGTTTCAATTTCATTTTGGTTCCCATCCCGCTGGTATTAAAGGTAACTGTTGTTCCTAGTTCTGATTTGGTTCCGCCTTCGCCAGAGTTAAGTTTTGCTAAGTATGAGAAAGGGGAGGGTATGAAAGGTAGGACGAAGAATGATATTTTCTATGATTTTAGAGGACTGATGAGGGCATTGTTTTGCAAGGTTAAAAAAAGGGAATGTCAGATGCTGCTTCTCAAGGGAGTCAACCTGCAGAAAGTTCTAGGAAAAGAGAGGAAACCAGAGGAAGAAGCGCGTGAGTGTTGGTGGCAGATGGGACGTCTACTGGAAAAAGTAGATCAACATTAATGATGATGCTTCAGAACATTCAAGGCAACTCTACAAAGGAGTCTCGAGGTCAAGGATGAGGGCTGCAAATTAATGATGGTGATTGTAACAATCTTGTAGTATTGTAGGGGACCATACCTGTGGGAGATCCTGGGCTGATCTGGTCAGTGCTCTTGCATTTAATGCATGTTGAATTAGTTTTAAACTCTTATGGGGCCAACTTCTTTGGTGACCGAATCATTTTTTTGTAAACCCTAAAAGTCGAGCTGATGCATTTTTGACGCGTTTTATATATATATGGCATTTCAATTTTTTGAAAAAAAAAGAGGTCATGGTGGTTATTGTTAGAAAAGTTAGGGTTAAGAAGGGTGAAGAAGATTCAGAAGACAGTAGAACAAAGGTTAAAGAAAAGCAAGCTAGGGTTTGGTAGTGAGTTAGACATTTTCTTTTTTTATAGTTCAGCAGGAAGAGGAGGTGATGTATCTTCTTGATTTCCTTAGCATAGATGGAGATAATTTGAAGACATGGGTTTTCTGTACACTGGTGATCTTTCCAGATTTGTAAATGTTGCTTATATGTTTCATTAATAGTAGAAGCAGCTAGATTTAAACCTTCTTTATATTATGCTTTAGAATGGTATTCATTTTGGATTAATCATTTTGATTTGAAAATCTTTCAAGGAATGAAATTTTATCTTATGTTTTGTTTGAATGATGATTTGCAATTTAATGTTAAATTTTGCACTGTGAATGAATGGAACTTTGTATCAATTACAAGTTAATTTTATTCTGCAGTTCTAATTTAGGAATTCCCTGGAAGGTAACAAGTATGATTAGTTGAATGAATCAACATTCTTTTCAGTTTGAAAACCTTAATCTATCTTTTTTTCTATTTCTTTAAAAAAACCACTGGTTAAATTAGGTTTAGATTGATGTTTGATCTTGTAACAATCCAAAAGCTCAAAACCAGCAGGCCCCTTGAACATTACAACCATATTCACCACTTTGTGAAACAACAACGTTGTGAACCAACATCAAAGACCTTGGGAGGTGATTAGTTTGATTATTGATTGTATCTTTCAGGAGAGGTAAGATATTTTTACTTTTATCTTACCTGCATGTTGTGGGTCAATTCAGCACATCAATAGGAAACTGGCGCTAGAAGGAGGGCCAGAAGAGCAAACTGGATAACATTGGGTTTTTCTCACCAGATAGGTCCCATAGAGTTCTTTGATCAACTGAAAAACCACCACCTTTGATAGAACTAAAGAACCCAACGAGACACAAGATTCACAAGACTGGGGAAACCATTCTTCCACCCTTGTCAGCTCCGCTCACTCCACCAAGCTTTCCACCGATACCCTAGTTAATACCCATGAATCCACTACCAAACCCACCTCGACTACCATTACAGCTGATTCAACCCATCCAACAACTGGCTCAACCTCCACCACCACCACCAATGACATTTTTTATGAATAATCCCTCTCCATTAGGGACTATTCCTGGAGGCTTTCATGATATGCCTAAGAATCTTGAAAGATTATGTCCGAAATACATTCATGGAAAATCAAGGAGTGTTGAGGATCACTTACAAGCTTTTAAGGATGCTTGTACTAGAGCCCAGATAGCTCTCCATGATGTGGTTTGTAGGTTGTTCCCTTATTCCTTAGGGGATATGGCGTACAACTGGTACTTAAATCTTCCACAAGGTTCTATTCTGAGCTGGATAGATCTGGAGAATGCTTTCATCAGTCAGTTTAGGATTTATGTGGATCCAACCATTTTGTTCCATCAATTTGCTACCATTAGGAAGGAGCCATGTGAATCACTGCCCTTGTTCAATACATTATTTCAATGAATGTATAGGAGATTGCAGGACCCCTATCTAGTTGCTTAGAATAGTGCCATTCAGGCATATTTTATAGTTATAGACCCTTTGCTTGGCTTGTTCCTATAAAAGACATATCAGCCGACAGATATTGATTCTCTATCTAAAGTTTATCACCTAGCCATCAAGCTACAACAACAAACTAGCTCTCAACAAGGGAACTTAGGAGGAGGTTTTCCTTCTATGGGGTATCAGATGCCTAATCCAACCCCTTTATTCAATACTGTCCTAGGGATGTCTCCTTCCCATTATGGCCCTATGTCTGAGTTGCAGACTCAATCTCCTATTCGATTCTTTGCCAATGGAGATCCTGACTTCTCTCAACAATCACAGGCTCATCACAGTCTGTATGGTCATCATAATCAAGCTAGAATACCAAATCCTATCGGTCAGCCACCAGTTGCTAAGAATGTTGAGAGTGAAAGGAAAATTCAACTCACAAATGAGGTGGAGACCCTAAAGAAAACTCCGTCTCAAGTCACAAATGACATGAATCAGCTTAAACTGAACCCCTCTCAGAACCAAGGTAATTATTCTAATCAAGGTAATTACCCTAATCAAAACAACAATCACAGCCAGAGGAATTATCATGGCCAAAACTTCCCTAACCAAGGCTATCAAAATCAGAATAGAGGATATAACCAGAGACCTAATAACAACAGACAATGGAACACATGGCCAAATAATGGTGGAGTTTCTCACAATTATCAAGCTAACGAGGATAGGCCACATACTGCAAATGTGGCTGACCTCAATTTTATGACTAACTGGTGCAGGTTGCATGATACTACAACTCATTCCGAGGTGAATTTTCATGAAATGGAGAAGGTTGTGAAGATGGCACAAGAAGATGCCCAAACATTCCAAGGGAGTTCAAATAAAGGAAGTGGCCTAGTAGATACCGCAATGGCTTATGACCTCTTTGAAGAAGAACCCTCATTCCCAATGCAAAATGAGAATGAACCAGAGGAAGATGCGTATGATGCCCAAGCTTTTCAGACAAAGGGAGGACACTTCCTAAGAAACCAGAATAAGGGTTTTTTCACTACATCAGCACCACCTAACCACATGGTGCCTCCAAATCAGAATGCTAACAACAACCCTCCTCCATTGAAGGGTCCGCCTAACTTCCCTAGCAAAGGTAATTCATCTGGTGTTTTAAAAAATAATGCAAGTTATAACACATAATTTGATATTGTTTCTGAGATGCAGAAATAGAAAATCTCTTTATCATACTTGGAAATCCTAAAATGGTGCCCTTCCCAACAAGATATAGTGTTGAAAGATTTGGAAGAAGCTGATAAATCAAAAGGAAAAACCAAGGTGGCACCCACTGTGGACATGAATGCAGCTTTGTTCAGAAACCAGGTAGGGAATCTGCCATTTCTTTTAAGTTTGAGAATCCGTGGGAAGAATCTACACAATTGTCTGCTAGATTCAGAGGATTTTGGCAATGTTATGCCATTCTTTGTATGCAAGAAATTAGGATTGAATCATGTCCAAACAAACAAGAAGGTCACCCAACTTGCTAAAACAGAGGTTAATGTAGTTGGAGAATTCAGAAATATACATGTGCAAGTAGGGTCTGACCCTAGGATTCAAACCAATATGGATATTCAAGCAGCAGACATTCCTGAGACTTACGGTATGCTTTTGAGCAGAGATCTAATGAAAAGTATAGGGGGATATCTCTCCCTCGACTTTTCACATATGTGGCTACCATGGAGGGGAATTCCCACATAGATTAGGATTGAGAGTGAACCTCGCCTCATACATATCATCACTGAATACGATTGTCCCAATGAGGTAGCTTATTTTGAAACCGAAATAGGGGTTTATAAAAGAGAGAAAATTCTGACTCTTTCGGTTCTTGATTCAAATGATTTGTCAATGCAAGAATTCCCTGATCCCATGATTAGTGTAAACCAGAAGGTATTGATCAGCAAGCTGCAATAGGATCAGCTAGTCTTAGGAGAAGATATCAATTTGTGGAGTCTTCTACTCCCAAATTGGTGTAGGGTACACTACCAAAATCATTTGGAATTGACCTGCCAACCCTGCATCAGTGTTCTAAATCATGTTTTCCAAACTGGAGAGACTAGCCCAAGTCACCTTGAGACTGTTTCAGATCACTTCTCATTTGAAGCCAAAAATACAATAATGTTAACCAGGGATAATATACCTTCAGAGGAAGTCCCTCCTCAAATTGAACTTACCTCAGTCATAATACTAGACCAACATAGTTATGTTGAACAACCCCAGGGTTTGTTTGATACCCCTGCACTCACAAGTACACCAAAACCTAAGGAGTTAATTAAGGATATAGATAACTGTTAGAAAGATATCCTAGGATTACATGATATATCTGAGCAGGAATTGGATATTGCACCTCATGAACCTATTGAACACCCATTCCCAATATTTGATGCAAAAGATCAAGTGGCCCCACCTATGGTTCATCTTATCCAAGCACCCACAACAAGCTCAAAGAGATCAACCCTAGCTCATGAACAGCTATGGACCCTCACATTTGATGGATCCAAATCTAAAACAGGGTGTGGTGCTGGAATTGAGTTAACCAACCTAGAAGGGAAAACATTTTTTGCTTCTTACAGGTTACAATTTGGATGCACTAACAATATAGCAGAATATGAAGCATTAGCTTGGGGACTGATGTTCACACATTAGAAGAAAGTTACTGCCTTGATGGTTAAAGGGGATTCAGAAGTGATTATCAAGCAAGTATGCAGCCAGTGTACACATGTCACAATAAAAGGCTAGAAGCTTACAGAAATCAGGTGTAACCTGATTGAAGACTTTGATGCTTTTGGGATTAGTTTAATCCCTAGAGAGGAAAATCAAATAGTTGATTCATTAGCTGTTGCTGCAAGTACCCTGGAGCCCATGCAAGGCTCCAAGCTCAAGATATTTTTTGTAGAATTGATATCCACCCCGGCTGTCCCTGTCAGGAACTTTCAAGTCTTCGACGATGATCGACATATCCTTTCTTTTCTAGCAAGATTAGACATTTTCGAAGGGCAGATCATCGATGAGTCTGACAGGGATCAAGGAGACTAGAACCCCGAAGACTACAATACAGAAGGTGTCCTCAACTTAAAAAGTAATAGAATTCCCAAGGGAATGGTGGCCTTAGAAATAATTTTTTATTTAGATCCAAGGGCTCGGGAAAAGGTATCAACTGAAGATAATGGAGGTGAATATGAAACTATTAACTTAGCTGACTCGGGCCCTGAAAGGAATGTTTACATAGGGAAAGCCTACCCTGAAGCAATTAGAGAAGATATATTGAGGGAACTGAAGAAAGATATTGCTGTAATAGCTTGGGGATATGAAGATCTAAAAATATTTGATACTTCTGTGATAACTCATACTATTCCTTTGAAGCCTAAAGCTAGACCATTTCGGTAGAAACAACGTCAGGTCAACGCCCTGATTGAACCACTGATCTTTAAGGAAGTTCAGAAATTTCTTTCTGCAAGAATAATATTCCCTGTACGACATTCAACATGGGTGGATAACTTGGTTCCAGTTCGTAAAAAGAATGGGGAGATCAGGCTATGTGTAGATTTCAGCAATCTAAATAGGGCTTCAGAAAAGGACAACTACCCACTCCCTTCTCTAGAAAAATTCTTGCAAATGATCAATGGGTCTCAAATGATGTCGCTCTTGGATGGTTATTCTGGGTACAATCAAGTGATCGTTAATTATGAAGACAAAATGAAGACAACCTTCACTACTAAGTGGGGAATGTTTGCTTACAGGAGGATGCCATTTGGTTTGATAAACACTAGCGCAACCTTTCAGCGTGCAATTGATGTAGCATTCAAATATTTGATTGGTAAGTGCATCATCATTTATATGGATGACCTGACAGTATTCTCTAAAGATAGAATAAACCATGTTGCAGACTTGGCTAAAGTTCTTGAAAGATGTATCCAATATGGTGTTTCTCTGAATCCTAAAAAAGTGCTTTCGGGGTTTCTTAAGGGAAAATTTTGGGACACATAATCTCAGAAAGAGGGATATCAATAGATCTAGACTGAGTTGAGTCTATTCTAAAGTTAATCATGCCAGCAAGTAAGAAGGAGATGAGATCTTTCTTCTGAAAGATCAACTTTGTGAGGAATTTTATCACAGGTTTTGCAGAAATTGTTAAACCCTTGAATGAAATGGTGAAGAAAGATGCTAGAATAGAATGGGGTAATGAGGGAAAGGCTGCTTTTTCTCAGGTTAAGCAATCCATTTCAAAGGTGCCCGTCCTCACCAGTCCTGACTACTTGAATCCATTTTATATTTACTCTTTTGCTTTTGAACACTCATGTGTAGTTGTCCTGACGCAACGAAGAGAGGAGGGGGATGAAAGGCCAATTTCCTTCATGAGCTCTCTGTTTAAGAACATCAAAGTCAAGTACCCACCTCTTGAGAAAAAATATTTTGTGTTGGTTAGAGCTGTCAAGAAGTTTAGGAATTATATCCTTCGAAGTCAGATCATTGTTGTGATTCCTAATGCTACTGTGAAGTCTCTACTTATGCAGAGCGAGTTGGGAGAACGAAGAGGGAAATGGATGGCTATTTTGCAGGAGTTCAATCTAGAGATTCGCCCTATGAAACTTGTCCAAGGTCAAGGCCTATCTAAAGCAATGACAGATGCTGGTAAGAACATTATTTGTCAGCAGTACACAACACAGTCCTTTTCTAATGACTCTTGGTATGCCAATATTATTTATTTCATGCTCAATAATCGGTGCCCAGAGGGAATGAATACAACTCAGAGGAGAGCACTGAGAATGAAAAGCTCCCATTATATGCTCAAAGGAGGATTGTTATACAAAAATAATTTTGAAGGGGTTTATCTACGATGTCTTGATCAACAAGAGGTGAAGCATGCAATTGCTAAATTTCATGGGAAACATGGCATGGGTCATGGTTCTACAGATTCTTTAGCACATTAGATCCTCAGATCTAGTTATTATTGGCCATGTGTGTTCAAGGATGCCGACCAACACATAAGGACATGTCATATATGTCAAATTTCTGCATCAAGAGAGCTTCATCCAGCCATGCCATTGCAACCTATTTACGAGGTAAGGCCATTTTCCCAATGGGCACTTGATTTTATCGGGGTACTTAACCCAAATTATTCTGCAAGGCATAGATTCATTTTGACTACCATGGATTACTGCACGAGATGGATATAAGCTATACCTTGCAAGAATAGCACAGCAAATGTAGTAACCAAGTTCCTCACTTAATGCATCACAACCAGGTTTGGAGTACCTTTTGCACTCGTATGTGACAATGGCCCTGCCTTTTCTTCTATCGAGTTCATTTCATGGGCTTATGATCATAAGATTGTTTTAAAGTATTCTTCAAACTATTATCCACAAGGAAATGGAGTTGCAGAATCTACTAATAAAAATCTCCTAGGAGTAATTAAAAAACTGCTAGAGAACAATCATAGAGACTGGCATACCCAGTTAAGATTTGGGTTATGGGAAGATAGGACTAGGATCAAGGTTGCGTTGAAGACTTCATCGTTTAAAATAGTGTATGGCCAAGAGCCTGTGTTCCCTATTCACTTGCAAATACCTGTCCTGAAATTTATGAAAGAATTTTACTCTAGTGATGATAGGATTGAAGTAAGGTTAGTTGGCTTGCTGAAATTAGAAGAGTAGAGAGATGCTGCTTTGTAGCAATTCTTTAGGCACCAAGCTATTGTCAAACGTTGGTTTGACAAAAGAGCCAAAATCAAGGCCTTCAGGATATCAGACCTTGTGTTACTATGGGATAAAGCCAATGAAAAGAAGGGTGACCACCAGAAGTTTGATAAGCTCTGGTTGGGCCCCTATCAAATTGTTGAAATCCTAGGAGAAAATGCTTTTCGGTTGAGTAGTTTAATAGGATAACCTGTTCCATTGCCCATCAATGGACAATTTCTCAAACATTATTTTGGGTTGTAAAAGGTCTGGTATTTTGTTGGGTTGTATATATGTAAATATTTTGTTGTTCCGTTGGTTTTGGTCTTTTCCTTGTGTTTTCCTTGCTTTTTGTTCCTTTTGTTTCCTTTTTGTGGGGGGCCTTTATTTTATCCAAATAAGGGGGGTTGTTATCTGAAGTATACTTTAGTTACTAGGAGAGAAGTTGGTTTAGATGTTTTCAAGTTTTTTGGTTGGATGATTTTATCCTAAATTCATTGTTTTATGTCCATTATCAATGAGAGTTGTGGAAAGTCATCGAGAACAAGGTGTAAAGTAAACAATCTTCACTAACTACGATTGAATTCGTCACAAATCATTAGAAACATCTCCTTTTGTAATGATACATTTGTCCTAGGACGATGGTGTTGCAAGATTTGAGTGAAAAATATGATTCCCCAGATGTTGTTATGAAGTCCATGGTAGTTTTCAACCCAATACAGATGTTGGACATCTGACATATTGAGAAGGAATTGAATGAAGAAATTTTATCAAAAAAGAAAAGAAAAGAGAACTATCTAAAGAAGAGAAACTCAATACTGAATGGGTGATTCCAGTACCTCTACCAGGGCTATGGATGCTTGACTGGCAGTAGAGCAATGCTGTGAGAAAACTAGAGGTATCTTCGTCAGAGCTATGGACGCTTGACTGGCAGCAGAGCAATGCCCAGTATATCATTGCACAATAGTTAAAGGGAATCAACTCCTGTAGTTCAAATCTTGTGCACAATTGTTGAAATGATGAGGAAAACTTTGTAAAAGGGTGATGCACCATCAAGCACACACATAGATTCAGGGGTAGCTAGTGTTGATTTACATTTGAGATTCTAGCTCAACCTTGTTTGCTAAAACTGACCTAACCCGAATTGTGATGTCCATAAACCAAGAGTTCTGGGTGACTGAATCCTTCAGTTTCTTGAAAATGGTTAAACCATTTTCCTAGCCAAGTCGCCAATTGTTATGCCTTGCATAACCACCCCATTTTAAATTTGATTAAGATGGGTCACCCCCCCCCTTTTTTTCCTTTGGTTTTTTGTTTTGTGCCTTAGGAGTTTTCTTTCTACCTTGGGCCTTGTTCTTTTTTGTTCTGGCGGCCGCGGAACGCGGACCGAAACCGAACTTTGGAATTTGTTACATGTTCCAGCTTTCGTTCTACTTCTGATTCTGGTTCCGCCCGTTGCGTTTGTTTTGCCTTTTTATCCTTGTGTTTGGTCGTGGGGTGTTTTCTTCCCTTCTTTTTCTTTGTCTTGTCTCTTTCTTCATTGTCTATTTATGTGTTTTTGGAGGCATAGTCAGGATGGAAACTGAACCTGTAACTTGGAAAAGTTTCAGGGTCGGGTTTTTGTTCCGCTTCCGCCCCCGTTGGGGTTCCCCCGAGATTAGTTTTCATTCTGATCCCACTTGCGTTTGTTTTTGTTTGTTGCTTGTGTTTGGTCTCTTTGTTGCGGGGTTGGGTTTGGGAAAGATTTGGGATCCAAAGGTTTTGTAAAGTTTTGTTCCCTTATTCAGTTTCGACTCTACCCCCTGCTCTGCTGCGAGTCCTAGGGTTTCTTTGCTTTTGCGGATGTGGAACCGAAATGTGGATTGAACTTGGAGATGTTGGACATTTCCAAGTTTAGTTTTCATTCTAGTTTCGGTTCCGATCGCTTGGTTGATTGGTCAAGTTTTGGTTTTTCATACTTTCTTTCTTGCGGGGTCGGAGCCTGAACGATGTGAAGAATTTAAAGTTAACGAATAAGTCTTGTGTTTTGTTCCGTTCTGACTCCGGTCCCGGTTCCGATTTCATTTTGGTTCCCATCCCGCCAGTATTAAAGGTAAGTGTTGTTCCTATTTCTGATTTGGCTCCACCTCCGCTAGAGTTAAGTTTTGCTAAGTATGAGAAAGGGGAGGGTATGAAAGGTAGGACAAAGAATGATATTTTCTATGATTTTAGAGGATTGATGAGGGCATTGTTTTGCAGGGTTAAAACAAGGGAACGTCGGATGCTGCTTCTCAAGGGAGTCAACTTGCAGAAAGTTCTAAGTAGAGAGAGGAAACAAGAGGAAGAAGCGCGTGAGTCTTGGTGGGAGACGGGATGTCTACTGGAAAAAGTAGATCGACATTAATGATGATGCTTTAGAACATTCAAGGCAACTCTGCAAAGGAGTCTCGAGGTCAAGGATGAGGGCTGCAAATTAATGATGGTGGTTGTAACAATCTTGTAGTATTGCAGGGGACTATACCTATGGGAGATCTTGGGCCGATCTGGTCAGTTCCCTTGCATTTAATGCATGTTTACTTAGTTTCAAACTCTTCTAGAGCTGACTCATTTTTTTGTAAACCCTAAAACTCGGGCCGACGCATTTTTGGCGTGTTATATATATATATATATATATGGCATTTTGATTTTTTGAAATAAAGAGAGGTTGTGGTGGTTATTGTTAGACAAGTTAGGGTTAAGAAGGGTGAAGAAGATTCAAAAGATAGCAGATCAAAGGTTAAAGAAAAGCAAGCTAGGGTTTGGCAGTGAGTTAGACGTTTTCTTTTTTTATAGTTCAGCAGGAAGAGGATGTGATGTATCTTCTTGATTTCCTTAGCATAGATGGAGATAATTTGAAGACATGGGTTTTCTGTACACTGGTGATCTTGCCATATTTGTAAATGCTGCTTATCTATTTCATTAACAGTAGGAGCATCCAGATTTAAACCTTCTTTATATTATGCTCTAGAATGGTATTCATTTTGTATTAATCATTTTGATTTGAAAAGCTTTCAAAGAATAAAATTTTATCTTATGTTTTATTTGAATGATGATTTGTAATTTACTGTTAAAGTTTGCACTATGAATGAATGGAACTTTGTATCAATTACAAGTTAATTTTATTCTGCAGTTCTAATTTAGGAATTCCTTAGAAGGTAACAAGTATGATTAGTTGAATGAATCATCATTCTTTTCAGTTTGAAAACCTTGATCTATCTTTTTTTCTATTTCTTTAAAAAAACCACTGGTTAAAGTTGGCTTAGATAGATGTTTGATCTTGTAACAATCTAGAAGCTCAAAATTAGTAGGCCCCTTGAACATTGCAGCCATATTGACCACTTTGTGAAACAACAACGTTGTGAACCAACATCAAAGACCTTGGGAGGTGATTAGTTTGATTACTGATTGTCTCTTTCAGGAGAGGTAAGATATTTTTACTTTTATCTTACCTACATGTTGTGGGTCAATTTGGCACATCAACAAGCCTTTATTGGACAAAACACAGCCTTGTGAACCTTCTTCCCTGTCAGGAAATTCTTTGTTGCCTTCAACAGTTCATGCACAGTCTTTAACAAGTGATACACATTCTTTGTTTGATTTGCAGCCTCAAATTAATGATTCGCTGCCTATTGTAAGTTAATCACAACCTCCAGTATCTAGTTCGCAGCCCTTCCAAGTTACAACACACCCCCTCAACAATAATTCACTGCCTTCATTGTTTGATGTGAAGTCTTTAGGAAATCATACGTTGCCCTCCTTCACAAATTCACAGTATTTATCTAATGTGCATCCTCCAAAATTGTTGGCATCTACTTCTAATATTCCTTCCCTGCCATTATAATCCAATTCGCAACCTTCTTCACATTATTCACTGCCCTCCTTAATTGGAAATTTGTCCCCGATTAATTCGCAAGCAAAGCCTATTTTTCAGAATTTCAATCAAGAAAATTTGGGATTTAGGGAGAATATAGATAGTCAGAATATTGGTGGCAATATACAATTGTAGGGTAATGAGGAATATATGCAAATACAGGGTAATTTACATCAAGAGATTGGTCCTTAGTTGCGGAGATCAACTCGGAAGAGAAAGTTACCACAAAAGTATGATGATTTTGAGTTATTTTCTTCTGACAATTATGATTATGAATTGTTTCTTTGTGGTGAGGCAGAGCTGACAACTTTCAAACAAGCTTGCAAAGATGTAAATTCAGTTAAATGGATGGAGGCGATGAATGAAGAAATGGAGTCTTTGCGTGCTAATGACACTTGGGATTTGGTTCCTCTTCTGCCAAATCAAAAATCTCTGAAGAATAAATGGGTGTATCGTGTGAAAGAGGAAGAGGGAGGTCATCAACGTTACAGGGCCAAATTAGTTGTCAAGGGTTTTGCTCAAGAAAAAGGCATTGATTTCAATGAGATATTTTCACCAGTTGTGAGAATGACCACTATTCGCGCTGTGTTAGGCTTGTGCAACTTTGATATTAACTTTGCAGTGGTGGGATATCTATGAGCAGCAATTTGGTCTTCAAGTGGGAGATTGTTGGGTTTAGTGAAGCCCAAATTAGCAAGTTTCTCCTTTAATTCAAAATGCTTTCTCATTTTGTAATTACTTCTATTGGCATGTGTTGGCCAATTTAGAAGTTGTATATTTCGAATTTATTTTTTCCAAATATTGGTTGAAGACTGTTTTATTAATATACTGTTGGCTGAATATGTAATTAATTCAGAACTTGAGAATAATAAGAGATAATCCCTCAGTGTGGACGTAGCCATTAAATTAATGGTGAACCACATAAATCTGATGTTCTTGATTTGTGATTGCTTTCAATATTTTATTTTCTGCAATTTATTTTTCATTTGATTCTGCAAATTATATTCAACAATGTCCCCATTGTAGTTATATGTATAAGAAACTATGATGATGTAGTAGCTAATATGTAAGAACTAATTTGGAAAGAAATATAATAAGAGCATAATACAATATATCTAATGTTATATGCAATAAGAAATATATATAAAGGAAGTTTATGGATTTATCACTTGTAATAAATGATTAAATTTTGTATAATATATTCTTAATATTTGTTAAGGAACTACATGACACTATTCTATACCACAGACCCTTTGATCATTCTTCTACTGTAATCATCGAGGTATAAAAACAAGACACAAGACTCCTAAACTTAGAACAAAAGTGCAAGATTTACCAAATCATACCTATGTAATTCATAGAGTGGGGACATCGATTTTTCTACATCAACTCATCATAATATGCTCTACACCAAATTTATTTATTCACATTAATTATAAAGTTAAACACTTCTATTCTACTTTACATTTGATTTCCTAAAATAATATAAAATATTCAATTATGACTCTCATAAATAAAAATAATTAATCCAAATTCATTTATATTTAATTATAAATATTTTTTTAATTAACCTGGATTAAATATTCAAAATAATTTTATTTTTTTACAATATTATATCAAATGTTATATACTAGTGAATAATGAATATTTAAATGAATATTGAATGATATCAATTGTATTGAGTAAAACAAAATTATATCTCACAAGAGAAACTTGTCATAATTACTTGTCTTTCCAGAACTTTGGGGTTTGCTGTTATTTCTTGATTACTTGATTGAATAAAAAAACTGATTAGGAAAAACCTTTGATATTTACATGCACGTTCATGTTATCAATTTTGATGAATAGTGTTAATAAAAGTGATTGTTGTCTTTAGTAAAAGAAAATCCTAAAAATACTGAGCACAAATCAAACCAATGGGGCATGGAAGAAATCTTTAATGAAAATGCTCTGCATCAATATTACCTTCACCAGTTGAAAAGCTTGGCAAAGAGAACTGCTACAACACTGCCCATCACTTCAAAGCATTCATTCCTCCACCTCACTTTTAATGCAAGCACAATCTCTACTGTAGAAAATCCCATTCCAACTGACAATCCAACACTCATCTAGTACCATGGAAATGCTTCCTTTGTCTCCTTAACATCCATGGTGATAGGAGGAGAGACTTTTGGAAGAGGGTGAGAACACTTACTTTCAAGCAGGCATCCCCAGGATTTCCTAAGAATGATGAATTTTCAAATGTCATAATATGAGATGTTTCCAAGGTAAATGCGAAAGAACCTTCCAAACGATTATATGAAAGGATTAGGCTTGTCAACTTTAATGCAAAACCCCATAGCCAAGGAGGAAGACTTCCCACAAGTCCGGTATCTGACACGTCCAATGTTAGAAGCCCATATTGCGTTGAAAATCAACTTGGGATTGGGCCTTCAATTTTACATCTTCTCAAAGATATCTCATGAAGTTGGAATGGGGGGAATCCAGATCGAGTAAAAATTGAAACTCAATTCACTGTCACTCAAATCAATTTTTTCTAACTTGAAATTGTTCTGAAAAAGAACTTCTGAAACTATTCCAACTATGCCGTTGCTTGAAAGGTCTAAAACCTTAAAGAGAGGACGGTAGCTTAAGTGAAGGATGAAGACTTGCATTCAATACAGTGTTGCTCACATCAAGATAAGTGGGGGAAGACAGTTGAGAAAATCACAGGAGAAGGCTTCACTAAGATGATTATCTTGTAATCCTAAGTTGATAAGAGCAAAGAGATTTCCAACAGATGGAGGTATTTGATCGCTAAACTTGTTGTAACTAAGATCTATGTAAGAAAAGAATCATTAAAAAACCCAAGCTAGGTTGTATTGCGCCTTCTAATCCGTTCCTACCCAAGGCCTCAATAGGAAAGACTTCCAGAATGAGTGTGCATATGTGACAGAGAAGGTACATTACCGCTCAATATATTGTGTGAGAGCTCATAAATTCAAGATTGGTGAGATTTCGAATAGTCTTGGGAATGCTTCCAACATCGCTTCTGGGAAAGGTCAAGGTATGTGAGGAAATGAAGATCTACTAGGCCAGGAGGTATGGAACTAATTAAAGCATTGAAATCAGATCAAGTGAAATTAATTTACTCATATTTCCCATCCAAGTAGGTATTGATACTGAAATATTATTCTGACTTAGGTCCAGAAAGCCAACCAATGGAGGAAAATTGACCAAAGAATTAAACACCATAGAACCTTGAAGACGACATTCACACAGATCCAGATGGTTAAGCTTCAAGGGACTACCTAGATACCTGGGCTTATTTCCAAGCCCCACAGATGTAACCTATTCAATGCAAGATATTTTAGTGATGGTAGACTAGACAACAACTGTATGTTGAAAGTATTACTGTTTGCCACTATATAAATTCTGAACTATCCTAGCATGTATTTTCCCCTTCGCTACTATCCTTTTTCTCCATCCCTTCCCTCTGGACATATCTAGATATGTTAAGTTTGTTAAAGAACCCAAGCCTGCAGGCATCAAACTTTCCCAGCTGAAATAATTACGCCCCAAATCCAAATGCTTGAAGTGTTTCAATTCAAGTAAGCTTGAGTTCATATTACCTTAAGGTAAAAGCCATGGATAACCAACTTGGAGACCGGTCTACTCCTCGCCATTTCATCGTAATGGACACCTCTTCATGTACAATAATCTCCTCTCTCCCAAGAGTTGACATTTATATTTGTATAGAAAAATCAATGTATAATAAGCATATTATTAAGTTGAATGTATCACAATGGGTCATTTATAAAGTCTTTGAAGCATAACTATTCAAACTACCAATCTATACAGATGGGATCAATTATTTTAACAACAATAATAAACCACAAATCACTAAAATAACTTCATTGTAATGAAAATTTTAATTTTCCAATAGAATAATGGCGATTGCTTCTAAAAAAATTACACAAAAAATCTAGGAACAATCTCCACTATTCAAACATGAATTATAGAAAACATATGTCAACTATTCCAATATAGCTTTCTACTAGAGTCCTTTAAATTATTCCTTATATTCAAAAGAGCCTTCATTCATGGAGAGGAAATCGATGGAGACAATGAGATAGAAAACTCAAAAAGAACATAAAAGTAGAATCTGTCTAGGAGATGCTCTAATTCAGATCAACAGTCAAATTCAAGTGCTACAATAAGCTAAGATTCAATGGGACACAACTTTCCAATAGCTCAAGGAAATATAAAAGAATATTTTGCTACAAACCATTGAACTAATATGTCAATTTTGAGTTTTGAAGCAAATTAAGAGCACTAATGTCTTCAAGACAAGACATCACTTTAAAAAATGGGGTGATGTTAGCAGGTTAAAGAGTCATTGAAATGAAAGTAGCACCTACAAACTATCACATCTAACTACAAGAGGAATGTAGAGCCATAGGCCAACTCCCACATAAACCAAGAGGCATAATGATCACAAGGGACACATCCCTAATCTAATAACATACTACTAGAACATATAGTATAGAAAGATAGGAAAATAATAAGGTAGATGATGATGCATATATGGATAGAGTATATATAAAGAAGGATATATATGTAAGAGTATGGAATATTTGATAGTGTAAACTATTAAATAATGAATGAAATATATTACCACACTATTATGTTGTGTTAAAGAATATAAAATGACTGGGTAATTATTTATTTGTACTCTCATCTTATGCACAACATTTGGTTGTTCTTGTATTGCAACTATTAGTGTAGACACTAAAAATAATCCCAAGCTTGCAAGTAAAATTTTATCAATAATTTGTTGTCTTTTTGCATAATTATATAATTATAAATATTTAATTATTTCCTAAGGTCGTATTCTTCTATTAATTAAACAATTCTTAATTAGCTAATTAATTCACTTTACCTGTCTTCCTCTTTTGATTAATTTAAATAAATGTCAGTTTATTTAAATTATGTTGCTAATCATCATTTTTCTCTATAATTAAATAAATTCTTATTTATTTAATTATTCATTTTCATTTTCCCTCCTTTCTTCTATAATTAAATAATTATTTTAATTATTTAATTATTCATTATCTTTTTCCTCTATAACTAAATAAAGTCTTATTTATTTAATTATTTATCATTTTCTTTTCTCTATAATTAAATAATTGTTTCTAATTATTTTATTTTTTAATTTTTCATATCTCTCTTTTTCTGCTATAATTAAATAATTATTTTAATTATTTAATTATTCATTTTCCCTCTCCTAAATTTAATAATTGTTGTAATTATTTAATTTATTCCAAGCTAAGCCTTAAATCTCAACTAATTTCTTGAGCTTTGGTCCATCCTTCCCATCCTTATCTCTTTTCCTCTCAATTAATCTTATCCATTGATCATCATACCCCATCATTCAATTCCCATCCTTCATTTGAATTGGGATTTCAATAAAAGAAAACTTTCAATTCATTTTGAGGTTAACCACAATCTTTGAATTTTTTCTATCATATTGCTATCCTAAATTTCTTGTCATTACATCAACCTTATCATACAAGTTGCATACTATAAATCCGAGAACAAACAAAGCAAAATGGTGAAGAGCAATGAAGGCGATTTAAGTATGGCATATAAATTGAGGTGTAAATTTCTAGTGTCATTTGTGCTTCATTGTTAGATTAAGGTCTTCATGGCTTTGAATTAGGTAGTTTTGTGGTTGTTATCATTGATCCATGCATTATTCCTAAATTTCCCTTATCTACAACTAGGATACAAATAGAACATACAAGAATATTGGACTCAAAACTTTGATTTGTGTATCCATCTTCCTTGCTAACAATTAGAAATCCTTAGGCTTGGATTTGGCTTGGTCGGATTTTATTATTGATTGCTCAAATCCATGTTTTTTAAAACATATAAAAAATATAAAAAATCTTGAGTGTGCTCTCTATTAATTTCACGTATTTTAAGATGTTATTTTAGTAAAAACCATTATGATGCAAAGATCCATCTCAATTTTATATTCATGCAATTTTTAAAAAATTTAACAATATTATGGTCTAGATATCAAAATAGTTTTTGTAGTTTCTTAATTTTTAAATAAAAAAATGTATTTTTACTATGTAATTTTTTATCCACTCAGTTTTTTAAAAAATTACATTCTCACACTCTACATTTTGCTCCACACAAATTAAATAAAAAAAAAATTCTCATTTTTTTGGGAAGCACACTTAGTTTTTTATTTTTCAAGGTGTATTTAAGTTTTTAATTGATAATTTCAACCTATGGGTAATACCCTTACTATTAAAGTCCAAAAAGTTCAACTAATATGGGCAATTCTAGTGTAGAGAACTTGATTGTAAAACCCCACTGGGGTCTAGAGTTCTCTTCTACATATATACTATTAATAGTAGTATTTTTATTTATAGCTTATATATAAGGGATTTCTATTCTCATCCATTTACATTATATTTTATCTCCCTAATACATATTATACCTATTATTGCAAGTCCTCTTCCACTCCACTATCTAATCTTTCTATCTCCATAGGGAATGACTAGTCAATCTTAGGTGAGGGTGTAACCCAATTGAAAATTTCATAAACTATATTCCCTATTTCAGTTTATGTTTGTAGGGAATCATTTTGACTGATAATAGACATTATGAATGGAATCAACTATCCCATAAAAACAACATTGAATGTTAGCCATATGCTAGAGCTAGGATTAATACCATAGCTAGTCAAAACATCATTGAGTATGACTCAAATCCCATGTCACTAGTGAGGCCTAATCAAAGACTTTGAGTCCATGTGGTTTATTTCCTTAGTCTCTCCTATGATAAATAATACTATTAAAATAGAAGACATCTTTATTGACCCTATATTTATGGGTCATTAATAGGAATAGATCCCAAATTTTTAATCTAATGGCATGAATCATGATAATTGCATTTAGTGTAAAAATATTCTTCAACCTAAGATCTAGGATGTCCCCCAAGAATGCTAATTTTCTCTTCTTTTCCATCAACTACACTATTTTTTCTATTATTTATTCACACCAATTTATCATAAAAAATAGAGTGAACCATAGGTATTTATGAGCCTAAGATAAGAGGTGATCACAAATATTTCCATTATGATTGGCATGCCTATAGATTTGTAATGATAAGATGCCTTCAACTACCTTCACTTGTGTCTATTGTAGATTTGGCACAGGTTTCTAATGATGGGGACTAAGAGGTTTTGACAAGGGAAATAATAAAAGTGTTGGAATCCTAATTTTCTCATGTTTGCAGTCAGTTATCCATAATGCTATCTCTCTTCATGTGTGTAGAAAATTTGGAAAGGGAAACTATATGATTACTAATATATTCACAAAAAGATGTAAGGAAATCCTTTAATAATACATGATATTAGGTAAATTTCCACCAAATAGATTTGTACATTTATTATTAAAACTCAAAAAATAGGGATGAACACACAAAAACCTATGTTATATTTTTGTGTCAAAGATATTACATCTTTTTGTACTCCAAAAGTGTGACCCTCTTAAGCTCCACCAATTTAAAAATAAAATAGTTTAGAAACTATATTTTTTCATTAATATTATTTTTCTTACTACATCAAGTTTTTAGCATAGACATATTAATCTACACATCGAAGTTTAATTTTTGGGTATGTGCAGGATCATGATGGGGAAAAAAGTGGCAATATGATAGGTATGTGTAGGGTATGTGGTTGACGACTTTTTTTTACCCAAAATTGATGAAACGAAAATGGTTTCTAAAGGAGATTCTTAGCTTTCCACCAATATAAATTATGCTTTACTTTGAATTTAATAAATAATTATTATTCATTTTCTATTTGAATTCGACTAAAGTCTTAATTGATAGGTTGATTGAAAAACATCTATAGCTTTCAAACGGTATCACATTTTTTTTGAATCTGAAACACATGCATATTCTATGCTTCACATACTATAGGATTAAAAAAAATTCATGAAGTTTTGACCAAGTTGAGGGTGGTATCATGTAGTTTTATATTTTTAAAAGTTGTAATAAAAAAATCATAATTAATTATTTACTTGGAAAAAATTACAAAAATATGCATCACATTGGGACATGGTCCTCTACTTATATCTAAAAATATTATAAAAAATATTATCATTTTATTGTGGTTAGGGTGGTCAGACAGACACCCACTTCTTTTTTTTTCCCTGAAATTTAAGTACTACTGCATTGAAATATCAAATTTTTACCAAATCGATTTTTTTTAAAAAAAAAAACCTAGCAGGTTAGAAAATAAATTCAAGTTACTACAGATTCTATTCTTACATATTTTTGAAATAATATAGATAACTTATTCAAATGTTTACACCAAGTTGCCTAACTCTGATTTTTCTGAATTTTTCGCCACTTAAGGGCTTGTTTTGTCCATGATGATCCTACACATACTTACTAATTTCAAGGAAAGTTTGACTAATTTTGACCCCTTTTGTCCCTCATTTCCATCCACTTACCCATCATGATGTCAAAAGCCAATAACAATGACAGTAGGGTTGAAAGGTATTCCAGATAGTGTAAAGATGTACAATAATTAATATAAGACATAGGTGGATGTTTTGATATAAAGGAATATGGGTGACAATAGATTTGAGAGAAATATTTATGAAATATTGAGTTATTATTTAATTCAACAATGGAAGAATGTAAAGTGGCTTCTAAGTAAGGGATTATTTATGTGGAGAAATACATCTTAGGGAAGTTGTGAGAACTTTGGAAGAATATCATAACATAATAATGATAATGAAGTTGTGGAAATACCACCTTTATGTGTGCCTATTTTAATGCCCTGAGAGGAAAAGTACTCATTACAAATCTAGGGAAATTTTTTTTATAATATGTAACCATATTCCTATGCAAAACAATAAAGAAATTATTTTATTTCTACTATAGATTATGTTTGGGTTTTATCTACTTTATTAAGAATCCATTTGTTGGGTACTACAAATGGTATGAAATTTAAGATACATCGCTAGGAGAAGATATTTTTAGAAAGGTGAGCTACATAGAATTACTAGTAGATCTCACAATAGTAGCTTCACAATAGTGATACCAACATAGGATTGTGATGGATAATTGTAGCATTTAATGGTTATCTGTTTTAGGTTTAGGATGATTTTACAAGTGGCCAAGTTGAGGGAAGACTATAGACAAAGAATGCATAAGTTGAAAGAGGTTAGAAATTAGGTGAGGTTTAAGCTGAGTTTAGGGCTTATTGCAAGGATTATAGAAAAGGAAATAGTAGAATAAGTAATATAAGATAACTAGATGAAAGTTAACTAACAAATATTATGACATAAGGTCACTAAGTAGAAGGATTGAAGAGGGAAAAAAATTAGGATAAAAAGGGAATTGGGTACACAGTGTCGATGGATTTTATTCTATGTCATGAGAAAATGAGCATAAAATAAGGAACAAAGAGAATGGATTAACAAATAAATAATATGGATGAGCAATAAAAGAGTCCAAATTGATAGGAGAAGAGAGATACACCAAAGAAATATCTCAACAAGAAGAAATCTATCCTATTAGCTGGGAAATTTCATCAAGAGATAATGGAGTTGCTACTAGAGATAGAACACTATTATATGTAAAGAGGCTAAAAGACATTGAGATTAGAGTACACAATATTATGTTATGCAACAACAAAGTATAATTATGGAGGAGCCTCTAGCAATGGAGACAACATAATGGAAAGGGAAATTCATATGAGTATGACTAAATGGTATAAAAAATAATGAAGGCGTTAGTGCACCCAGGAGCAGGGTGGTTGAAAATTACATAAACTAGGAGTCACAAGAATACACAAAAGGAGTTGGGAAAAAGAGATAAATTTTTTTCTCTTAATTGAAGATGATCATCCTAACTTTAGCAAGGAGTGTACACGTGTTGTGATAAAAACTATTCATGATAGAGCCATGCAAGACATAAGGAAGGATCCACCACATTGAGTGTAGGAGGGAGGAAAGAAAAAGATAGTAAAGGAATAAGTCACATAAGAGAAGAGAATTGTGAGAGTGTTAGAATAAGAGAAAGAGAAAGAAGATGTGGGGTTTGGAGATGGTGAAGCACCAAGGAATAAGTGTGAGTATAACATACACCCTAGTAGAGGTATTTACGAAATTGTGGTTCATGTCTACATGAGAATTATAAGGTAGGGAGAAGACCAATTTTAGGTGGAGAAGGATGGTATTTTACCCACGAAAGGTCAATAAGAAGATAGAAATAACAAGTTTTTTGAAATGCATATTCCTAGAGAAGGTTGATACTATTTTTCTAGATGGTCTAAAGGGTGGTGCTATCCCTTGTTCCTCATTGTGACCAAGAACTCACATTTTTTTATCACATAGTGAGTTTGATGAAAGAATGTCCCATGTTGATTAAAATTTTAACAATAGAAAAAGATTAGCATAGAAATTTTGAGGTTCTCAATTTCATAGCATTTAGAAGGGGTTGTAGGAGAATCTTAGGATTAAGAAAGGAATTTTTTACATGAATATTCAATTAGTTTTTGGTATAGAGATGGAAACATGTGTTAGGAAAAAATTTGTAGCAGGAAGGAGGTGCACTAATAAGGGAACACAAATGTAAAATATCTTACACATTAGGTGAAGATTTCATGAAAGATAAAATGGATAAGTTCATGTACATGAAGGATTCTAGCATGAAGATATATTAGTGCATAATCTTGCAAATGAGAGCACTATTGGAAAATGCACCAACAAAGACTACAACATCAAAGCACTAGTGTGAAAAGATATAGTGGTAAGAAAAAAGCAGTAAAAGTGTGGATTATTAGTTACCTCAAGCTACAAGTCAATTAGGTGAGTTAGTACAGTTTTTTAGATATAATATTATATTTAGGATTATGAGGTCAAAATAGGATGATATATTTTAGGAAGAGGGAGAGAGCTCTACCATGGAACTTGTGTTTTTTTTGTTTCCTATCACCATCCTTATGTCACTCATCACCTTCACTGTAGTAAAGCCTTTAATATTATACATTTATTGAGGGGTATTTTTATAGTCCTTTGTATGGCCTTAAAAATGATTCAACCCAATAGTTCATTTTAGTGTTAATGGTTTAATAGATCTAAGAAATGACACCATTGAACAAGAAGCCCACAAAATTTCTCTCAAGGTTTCTAATGAGCTAAGCATTTTTATTCTCTAGTGAATGTTATTTAACCCATCCTTTAATTTCATAATACATGGAAATGGTTAGAGAATTTTATTTTGATATGGTATTTTTTTCGGAGAACTCCCCTAGAAAGCATGCTTCATAAATGGGTTAACAAGCATTGTGTCATATATGGGGTCTGGATTAATGCTATTTAGAACCTTACCAATGATTTTTTTCTTTTCTCTATGTTGAGGCAATTATCAAGCATGGATCATGTTAATTTTATGTCTTTGTTATGTTTTAAGTCATGGACATGGGATTTTGTCATCTTAGATTCAAAAAGATACTTCATGTGCTTGTGTCATAGAAAAATGGACCTTTGACATTTTCATGATCATTTATGTCTTTTTCCTTTGATTATTGACCTATTTTTCTTGATTTGATGTTGTAATGTGGCTTATACATTCACATTAGGTCTCAAGAATATTTAAATTATTAAGATATTATCATGTCTTGTAAAGGTGTTGTGAAGTGTTGTAACACATTTCTATACTTTTCTAGACTCTTCTTATCATAATTCATCTAAATATTCCCTTTTTATTCCTTACCAAGTCTTATTTTGAAGTGTTGTAAAGTCTTGTAACAAACTTCCGTGCTCCTCTAGTCTTGTCATCACTAATTACACCTTTCTTATGTCCTATTTGGCCCCTTTATGCACTTACAGGTCATAATTAAGTGTATTTTTGAATTCAAGCATGATAAACATCATTAAATGCATCTTAATCCCTGACACCCACCTCCATTCCTCAAGTGGGACCCATTCACCATGGGTGGCGAATGAGTCCCTCTTGGCACAAAATTCAAAATAATTTCAAATTCCTTTTAGGTTTTTATTCTTAAAAACCTTAAGTCAGCCTGTGATGTATTTTTGGGAAATTAGGGCATAAGTGTGTATAAATATATGTTTTTCTCTCATTTTATCAATCCCATTCATTCAAATATTCATGCATCCTATATGTCTTAGCACTTAAGCATCATTACATCATTTCATCAAGCAATAATCAAGCATTTTGGAGCATCCATTGACATATCTTCAGACTTCATCAACAAGGGTTTGGTAAGTTGATAACATTTGCATGTTGTGTTGTTTATTTATCATTCTCTTCATATTTCATTTCATTATTTAGGGTTTGATTACCAAATTGGGGTTTGACCAAGGCAAACCCCTATACTCTAACCCTCAACCATTTTCCCCTCTTTGCATGTGTGTTTGCAGGTCTTGTAGGTATATTTTTCAAATAAATTGGTTTTGAAAAGTGGTCAATAAGTCATCAAATCCATTCAATTCAACATAGTCCTAATTCAAACTCGGAGACAACATTCAACCCATTTTTTGAAGATTTGAACCAGTCAACCCGATAAGAAGACAAGTGCAGATCTGGTCCCACATAGTTGACTTAAGAATTTACAATTTTCTGTAGCAGGAATGATTCACTATCAGTGGAAAATGAGTCCCACTACTAAACTGGAAAAAGTGATTTTTGAGGATTTCAGTCTCTGACACTGTGAAACCTGTTTCAACAAAGTTTACCAGAATCAGGATTGATTTGCCATTAGTGGCGAATGAGTCCCATTAGTCATCAACAGTGAATTTTACATCATTCCAGAACCTCCTCAGATCTACAATCTACCTCCAGGTGCATTCCATTCAATCCCATTCAATTTTGTTTTCATTTGTGCATGTTTCTAGTTTATGTTTGCAAACAACACTATGTTTTCCAACACTTCACATTCCTTAGGTTTTGCATTAATAATCAAACATTTTTATCAATTTTTTGCATCTAGGACATTGCATTTAGGAATAATTTCATTGTACTAGCATTATTTTGAGTGAACCACCTAGATTTTGGGGTCTATCTCTCTCCTTTAGGGGAAAAACCCTAATTGAGCAAGATAGAACATTCCTTTACCCAACAATCGACGGTTCATTTTGGTGAACCTGCATTTTGAACATCTCTCTCTCTAATTTTAGTTGTATCTTGCATCCTAGGTTTATCTTGCATCAACATTGCATTAGGTTTTGTTTTGTTTTTGCACCCTAGGGTTTCTAAAATTGCGTTAGTGAAAGAATCATAAAGATTTCATTTTTGCACATCAAATCATTAAAAAACTTAAAATATGCATTTACATCTTCATTTTGCATCTGAAAAGCATAGAAATCATCTTAATTTTTTTCAAAAAACACAAAAAATCCATCCTTGGACTCATTTGCCACCTTGGGCGAATCAGTCTAGTTACACTTTTTGTATTGTAATTTATGTCATTTTCATAGTATTTTCTACATTTCTATTTTATGTAACTACATCTCTATTATTGTTTCCAGATTCACTATGTTATTCAATTTCTTGCATTAAGTTTCCTTTTATTCATTTTCACCATGGATTTTTGCTTTAGTAAGTTTTTTACATCATTAAAATCCTTAGTTGACATGTCTAACTGTGCCTTTGGTTGTGATCATAATGACCTTGAACTTCCTCATGCTCCTTCAACTCCTCATGAATGTCCTCCTCGTGATGTTGGCATCATAGGAGAAGATGGCACTAGCTTGAATGAGTTCTTAAATGAATGGCTTGACAACCTTGAAGCCAATAGAACATTTTATCCATCCATGAAATCCCAAGACCTACCTACCATATCCCCTCCTGATATGTTTGGATTCCTACATCCTGAAACCAATGAAGGACCTAAGTTCCCTCCTACACCTGTAGACCTAGTTCTTCTTCACAATAAATTCCACAACCATCCTATGATAAAAAAATTCACTAATACCCTTATCAACCTTGAGGAAACTTATGTTAAAGGTTTTACTATTCTAAGAAAACAAGGATGTGACATAACAACTGAACATGAAATCCATCAACTTTTTGAGAAAGTCACTACTGAAGAAAACACAAAGGGGATAGGCTATCAAGCCCCTCTTGACTTGAAAATCCTTCCTCATGAACAACCCTTCAATATTCATTCTAATAAGGAGACAAGGATCCCCATGGGTCCTCCTCCTCCTTCCATTCATGAAAAGGGTGAATCTAGTAATTGAAAACGACCTTACAAGCTGAAAAAACTAAAGTTTCCTCTCCATCCACCACCTGAATGTGAAAGGAAACTCCAAATTCTTTTAAACAGAGGTATTATATTATTACCACCTTCAAATAGGTTGGTCATACGCCCTAAAGATTCAAATGTACCATATTGCAAATACCATCATGTTCTTGGACACCGCAGTGAAGAATGCTAGACATTAAAGGAAATATTGAATAAGTATCACTTTGATGACATCGAATGTTATCTCGTCAATCCATAATCCACCCTTTCCACTCACCTTACATTCTCACTATTGCATGTTCTTTCTGATCACCTACCCTGGCTCACTCTTGCCCTGCACTAAGTGGGCACAAGTAGTTGTTAGCCTTGTCCTAGTGATGCATTTTTCCTTGTCCCTTAGCTATGTTATCTGCCTTCCATTTATACCAACTGAGATTGGAAGGTGCATGACTTGCTCGATGTGTGACTTGCATTTTCATTACTAGTCCTTTTCCTTTATTTTATGTGATTGCATGTGTGCAATGTGTGTTGAAAAATGAGGTGTTTTCTTAGCTTAATACTCTGTAAAACTGTAATATTGCTGTTCTAAATAAGTCTTTTCTTTGTTACATATATTCTTTGTGGGTGATTATCTTGATTAATCCATTTTACTATTGTAGAATGTAGAGATAATTATTTAGAAGAACTAGACAGGATAATAGAAGGATCACACAAGATATACTGTGGAGAAACCCTTTCAGGAAAAAACTCCACCAAGAATTATTCTGTTATTCAAACTCTGAATTACAATAGCTCCAATTCTTGCTTGAGAATGCTTCTTCTATCTTTACCAATCTTCTTCACAACCTGCAATAACAATTACAATAACTCTATTCAACTTGAATGAGATATAGAGACAATATGCAACCTTGTAATCTCCAAATGGTGATAATTACAATGCATAAGCTCAATCCCTTGAAAAGGTACACCATATTGCTTCAAGTTGAGTTCTACCGTGAAAACCAAAGCTTAGAACATGTGCTTTACCCATTTGGGCATCCTAAACTAAAGCTACAACTCATCCTTCACTTCGGTGATAATTACAAAGCTCTTCCTCAAAGATGGCGCCCAAAAGAGGGTCCCACTTAACATAGCCTTTAGAAATATCTTATCATGCATTGGAGTTAATTCCAAGAAAGCATCTTCAGCGCCTAAGTTAGCTCCAAGTGATTTCTTGTTAACTAAAACATTTACTCAACACCATTCCCAAAGAATGGTCATCCCCTGTTAACTGGAGGTAGTCCCTGTTATCTGTCATACAACTCAATGTTATTAGCCATGCATTCCAAGTTAACTGAAGCTAACTACATGCAACTCAAAATAACCAACATGCATGCAACTGAAGATAACTGAACCGAACTGAACTAAACTGAACTGAACTAAACTGATTCTGAACTGAACTGAACTGAACTGAACTAAACTAAACTAAACTAAACTGTTTGAACTAAACTTAACTGAACTTAACTGAACTTCAAACATGCAAACATCAAATCCTAACTCCTAGGATCTTTACATGCATTCAGAAGTGTTAACTGTTACTCCGTATAGTTAACTAGACTCAAGGTGAGTTTCACCTTACCATGTGAGTGTCCCATGTGTCCCTATTATTTAGGAACTCACTATGGACGCCCTCACATGCTTTTTACATTTAGAATTAGTTACAAATGTCAATAATCATGATTATTTCATCAAATATTAATCTCACAATAATCTAAGTGTTGTTGAACACATTCCAAGAATCAAGGAGATACATGAAGTAATTATTGTTTAGGATTTGCAATTTAATGGCAACCTATTTCCAACAATGTGATCCCCCGTGTTGTGTGTTTGATGTTATCTCTCTTCATGCACTTCTTCTATTTGTATCTCTATTCTTCTATATGTTGTTGTAATCGCTTTCACTTTTTCACTTTCATTTTGTGTTTTCCTTTTGGGGATGATGTAAAGCGTTGAGACACCCTATGTCCCTTCCATGTTGACCCAAAAGGTCCTTTTTTCCTTTTTCTCCTTTCTTTTCTTATGTTTTCCTTTTGGGGATGACGCAAGGCATTGAGACTGAAATGTCTCCTTCATGTTGACCCAAAAGTCTTTCTTTTTCATTTTTCCTTTCCCTTTTCACTTTTTCTCTTTTTTATTTTGCGTTTCCTTTTGGGGATGATGCAAAGTGTTGAGACTCCCTATGTCTCTTCCATGTTGACTCAAAAATATTTCTTTTTCTTTTGTTTTTGCTCTCTTTGTGTCATTCTTCCAATTCTATGTATTCGAGGAATGATGATAGTTTCAAGCTCTTTAATAAAAAATTGCAGCAACGAACATACTAACCCCAAATCCATAGATCCCTTATGTGTTTGGTGTTTTTATCTTTGGGAATAACCTCTTTTCCTTTACTTTCTTCTTCACTTGAAATAGCCTATTCAGAAACATATGACTTGGCATAGGGGATTTTCGATTTGGCTCTCATGTCTTCCATTTTGATTGCATTTTCCCTTCACTACTTTAAAGTAATTGCTCATAGTACAATGTGTAGCAATTTATTTAAAGTGGGGGAATACATTGGCATCATTGATTTTGTATTTTTCCTTTTTTTATTGGTTCTTGGTGCAGCCTTGTTACTTCATACAATGCGCTTATCACTTTGTGGATGACATTGGGTGTGGTGTTCTTCATAAGTGTGATCTATCTTAGCATATTACATTCCTCTTAGTGGTGTGATGTGATGCACTGCATCCCCTACGAAGTGAATCTATTATTCTTTGATTAGTCCTCTCTTGGAGACATTAGACACAATGTTCCCCTAAGTTATAGACCTCACATGAACCAAACAAGACTCCTCTGAACATTTTTTTTCCTTTTTACATTTTTGCATTTTACATTTTTGCATGGCCACCTTGCATAACGTAGCTTGCATGTCTATGGTGCTACCCTATTTGTTCATGAGTTCTAAGCATACAAATATTTTCTTATCTCATGGAGCTTGAATTGACCTTTTTCTTTGTGGTTCCTTATTAAAGTTATCAGGAGGTATAACTTTAGTATGGTTGAGTGGGAATCCCATTCTGAGGCACAACTTTCCCCATAGCCACCTGTGTGTTTGTGAGTGCATACCAACTAGTGTATGTTTCTCACCTTTTGGGCCTTCTCAACCAGCGGACAACCATGAGTTCTGTCGCCCTAGAGTGGGTATGCATTCTCCTTTTTTAGAAAACAACCTAGATTTGATCCACAACTAGCTGGACAAACAATCAAAGCTTGATCTACCTTTTCCTTTTTTTCTCTTCCTCCCTTTTTCTCTTTCATGTGTGTTCCTTTGTTCTTATGTTTAGTTCACCATGGGATCTTCATCTTAGGGGCTTGATCATCCCTCTTGATCATTGTTAACTCATCTTGCTAGCATAAGTACATTTGGATCCCTCTCGATATGCATGGCTACTTTAGTGTGAGTTTGAAGCAAGTTCATCCTCTCACTAAAGTGGGGGCTAAATGTGTTGCAGAAAAATGGACCTTTGACATTTTCACGATAATTTAGGTCTTTTTCCTTTGATTATTGACCTATTTTTCTTGATTTAATGTTGTAATGTTACTTATACATTCACATTAGGTCTTGAATATTTAAATTATTAAGATATTATCATGTCTTGTAAAGGTGTTGTGAAGTGTTGTAACACATTTCTACACTTTTCTAGACTCTTCTAATCATAATTCATCTAAATATTCCCTTTTAATTCCTTACCAAGTCTTATTTTGAAGTGTTGTAAAGTATTGTAACAAAATTTCACGCGTCTCTAGACTTTTCATCACTAATTACACCTTTCTTATGTCTTATTTGGCCCCTTTATGCACTTACATGTCATAATTAAGTATATTTTTGAATTCAAACCTGATAAACATCATTAAATGCATCTTAATCCCCAACACCCACTTGCATGCCTTTAGTGGGACCCATTCGCCATGGGTGGTGAATGAGTCCCTCTTGCCACAAAATTCAAAATAATTTCAAATTTCTTTCAGGTTTTTATTCTTAAAGACCTTAGGTCCACCTATCATGTTGTATTTTCTAGAAATTAGGGAATAAGTGTGTATAAATATATGTTTTTCTCTCATTTTATCAATCCCATTCATTCAAATATCCATGCATCCTATCTCTCTTAGCATTTAAGCATCATTACATCATTTCATTAAGCAATAATCAAGTATTTTGGAGAAGCTATTGGCATATCTTCAGGCTTCATCAATAAGGGTTTGGTAAGTTTAAAACATTTACATGTTTATTTATCATTCTATTCATATTTCATTTCATTATTTAGGGTTTGATTACCAAAGTGGGGTTTGACCAAGGCAAACCCCTATACTTTAACCCTCAACCATTTTCCCCCTCTTTCCATGTGTGTTTTCAGGTCTTGTAGGTAGATTTGTCAAAGAAATTGCTATTGAAAAGTGCTCAATAAGTCATCAAAGCTATTCAAGTCAACATAGTCCTAATTCAAGCATGGAGACAACACTCAACCCATTTTATGTAGATTTGAACCAGTTAACTCGATAAGAAGACAAGTGCAGATCTGGTCCCACATAGTTGACTTTAGAATTTTTAGTTTTCTGTAGGAGGACTAATTCACCATCAGTGGTGAATGAGTCCCACTCCTAGGCTAGAAAAAGTGATTTTTGAGGTTTTTAGTTTTCGGCACTCGAAATCCTGTTTCAACAAAGTTTACCAGAATTAGGATTGATTTGCCATCAGTGGTGAAGGAGTCCCACTGGTCATAAATAGTGAATTTTATAGCATTCCAGAACCTCCTTGGATTTGCAATCTACGTCCAGGTGCACTCCATTCAATCCCATTCAATTATGTTTTCATTTGTGGATGTTTCTAGTTTACGTTTGCAAACAACACAGTGTTTCCCAACACTTCACATTCCTTAGGTTTTGCATTATAATCAAACATTTTTATCATTTTTTTGCATTTATCAAATTGCATTTAGGCATACTTTCATTTCACTAGCATTATTTTGAGTGAACCACCTAGATTCTAAGGTTTATCTCTCTCCTTTAGGTGAAAAACCCTAATTGAGCAAGAGAAAACATACCTTACCAAAAAATCTACAATTCAGTGCCATTTTAGCTTGAGTTCCCTAGTTTACCCCTTCTTTGTTGGAATTTTTTAACCACCATTTTTGCTTCTATTTAGAAAGTCATATCTTGTTCACCTATTAAGTTTTATCAAGCTCATTTATACAATCATGTCTACATTGAGATTGAATTTTTCAAGGATTTGAAAGAATCTATGGACATTTAGATTGGATATATTTGTAACACCCAACTAGTGTTATACCTTTATTTTTCAAATAATTGTTTCTAGTGCTTGTTTAATGAGCATAAAATTAAGGATTTACCTTTGGTGGCCCCCTAGGTCAAGTAACCTCCTTGATCTAATATGGTGCCTTTCTTGTTCAAGTTGAGAAAACATGGACTATCATTAAAGATTTTAAAAATAAGAATGAGAACTCTAGTAGCTTCTAGGTTAAATCCAATCCACTTTATATCACCTAGATTTTAAGGTAAAGTTGGAAGAAGCTTAAAAATCTTGAGAAGGGGAAAAGGGTTATCCCACCCAGTGGTGAGCCTTCCTCTAGGAAAAGATTATCTTCAACACCACAACTGGTATCTATTCTATCTTCTCAACTAAAATATAATATTCATTCTCCCCCTTCTTCTAAGTATCTATGAAATTCGCGTACCCCACGTAAGTAGTTGGAGGGAGAGCATATTGCAGAAAAATTGAAGAATGTCGACTCTCAAAATCTAATTAGGTAGTTTTTCATCAGAATAATTTTTTTAGAAAATTTTCATTCTTCTCTCTAAGATTTGGATAGTGATGAGATGACTCTTAATTCCAATCAATGAATTTTATATCCTAGAAATTTCAATATCTTAGTGTCTTCCCCACAAAATATAGAGTGAGGCATATTCATCATAAGTAGTCTACTCTTGATGTTCTTTGTTAATGGTAAATTAATATTTTTGGTTTTCTAATTTCTATTACTTGTGTTATTTGGCTAGCTAACTCTATGTTTTACAACAATCATGATACTAGTCATGGAGGGTTTGTAACCTTTCTCTCTCCTAGGTGGCTTTAGTATGTTGTGACCACAATTATAAATCAACTAACCATGTGGTATGGGCGCACTTTAATGTTGAAAATCATCATTTTGGCATTATAAACATTTATTCTTCAAATGATGTCATTGAGAGATCTCTTTTGTGGAAATATATTGATGATTCATTGTTTTCCACCACTTGTGTCATGCACAATTATTTCAATATGGGTGAGATGACATATGATAAATATGGGAATTTTCCTTTATATTGGACAAATAGAGAAAGGGGGCATGGTATTACATACATAATAAATTATGTATTTTTTATCCCTAAATGAGTTATCACCATAATCATTCCCATTGCTATATGTGGAGTAATTTCTGGATTGGACCTAATAGAGTTTTTGTATGCTTGGATCATGCTAGGATTTCTACATAATCCTTTTCTCCTTTACCAACTATTTCTCACTCTTGGTGGAGCCTCTCCCTGACGTCACCTTATTGGATCATAGTCCCATTAGGTTCAAAATTTAGTAGTAAGTAGGTATATCTTAGAGTTGAAAATCTTAAATTGTTTATATAATTTTTGTTGAGTCTATATTATCAGATTATGTAATCCTTTACATTTTCACACTATGTTTGGGTCGCTTAATTAATTGGACTTAATTAAGCCTCTGTTTGGCCCAATTATACATTTAAAAGCCTAATTAATCCCCTTTTCTGAAAGGAAAACTTGTATTAAACAATTGCAAACATTAATTAAATTTCCTTGAAATTGGCATGTCCTAGGTTTAGGGCCTAGGACCCATTTTCCCAAGGGTGAATAGGTCCCCCTTAAATTTAGGACCCCAATTTTTAATTACTTTTTAGTGGCATTTTTATGATTCAAATTCAATTTCTAATTGTAGGCCTTTGATGTTTAATTTTCAGGAAATTATAAAATTACCTATAAATACAAGGTCTTTTATCAAATTCAAATCCTAGGTTTTATATGCAACCATTCCTAAAGCTAAGACTATTGCTAAGACAATTTAAGAGCAGATTTCTCATTTATTTGTTGCATCATTAAAGATCTCAAGCATCATCCAAAGTTATCTTCATTCATGCATGTTTTTGGAGCTAACATTGTGATGTAGGTTACTAGCATTCAAGTCAAAATTTAAGCATCAAGATCAACATCCAATCAAGCCATTTCATGCAAGATCAAGACCTTGGAGAGATGTGTTAGATTTCAGTCTTTGAAGGATCTTGATTCAAGGGTTTGGTGAGTTGCAACATAACATTTTTCATTCATCATTCCTTTCATTCATGTTTCATTTCATTTCAAGGTTTAATTACCAAAATAGGGTTTGATTGATGCAAACCTCCATTCACCAAAAAACAAACAATTTATCCCTCTCTTTTTTCTTATAGATTTGCAGGTGAAGAAGGATTGAAGATTGATCAAAAGTGTAATTTTGCAAAGTTGTTAACGTTGTTAACATTGTCATCAAGCCACATAAACTCACTTGTACAATTTAATTCCATCTTTCTTATTGTGAAATCTAGAGGAATTAGGAGTGTAGATCCAGGAGAAGAGGATAGTGAAAGAAAATTTTGGATCCATATAGCAAGACCCATCTTCTCTAGGGTGAATTTGTCCTAGGAGGACACTTAGCAGGAGCTTTTGGTGATAGGTGCATAAATTCATACTCTTCTCAGATCTACTAGAACTTTGTGGATTATGTTAGATTAAAGTTTTAAATTGATGATTCATGTTTTACATTACATAATTACATTCATTTGGTATTTTCATTTATCTCCCAAAAGTGAATTTTATCCTAATTTACCTCGTCCTCAATGACAAGGAAAACAACAAGATATTTGTTAAGATCAACTCACCTAAGGGTTGAAAGTCAATACTTCCCTAGGGGGTCTCTTTTTCCTAATGAAAGTAGTGAAATAGGTACATTACCCCCATTCAAAACTTACCTCATCTATTACCCTTCATTTCATTTTGGGAACCTGATGTTCTTACACTATAATTTTTTTGATTTGGAGTCCATTTAGACCCTAGATCTAGGATTTGTATTAGTTTGCATTGCATTGAATTAGTTTGCATTTCATCTAGGGTTGTCAAAATTGCATTAGTTTTCATCTCATTTAGGGTTTTAAAATTGCATTTTTCATTGTTTAAAATGTTAAAAAAAATGCATATTACATTGATTTTACATAGTACTTGCATATTAGTGTATTTTCAATTATTTATATTAGCAAATTGAGACAAAAATGAATTTAAAAAAGTGTCACTTTGTGTAATGTCCCCTTTCTATCTTAGACATGTTGACAGGTTGCTTAGCCTATTCTTGACCCTCGTAGGTTAGAGAAGATGGTTAGGGGGTCTCATTTGGTAGTTTTTGAGGAGGATTTTCCTCTAGTTTTTCAGTGGGAGACTAGGATTGACCTTCATTGGACTTCGTTTGACACACTTACTATTTATAGTAAGTGACTATTTCAGGGATTCAAGGTTTCTATTTATATCAGAGGCACCTTGATAGTATTCAAAGGTAGTGACAACTTTGATGGGGCTTTGCAGTTGTTACTTGGCACATTTGGAGAGACTTACTATATATAGTAAGTTAGGAGCAGGGAGTTACTAATTTTGGAAAGGCACTCAGTGATATAATATTTGCAAATATTTAAGTCATAAATGAGTTTAATTTATGATGAGATCAATTATTAAATATTATTTTAAAAGATTATGTTATAAGTGCACTTTAAGTCATTAAAGTGAGGCTGTGAGGCCATGACCCTTGAATTAGTTGCCACTTAAAAGTATTAAAATATTTATAAAGTCAAAGTGTGCACATGTTATATCATTTTAAATGATATTAAATGCATTTAAAATGTTTAAAAAGTGACTTTACTTGCACATGAAGGGATCAACCATTTTTGAAAGTTATTATAAAGTTTTATTAAAACCCTAAAAGTGGATTTCAAAAGGGAATTAAAGGAATTTAAGAGTTGAGTGGATATATAGGGTATCCAAAGCAAATAAAACTCATTATTGGATGATTATTTGACTTTTCTTGTGAAGTTTCTTGGGATATGTGCAAGTCTGCACAGGGGTTTCAGAATTTGACACCATTGGAGAACACAAAATATTCATTAGGAAGCTGATTTGAGGTGGTGAAAGATCCACCGAATTTTGGCATGAGAGAGGCTTCATTAAGGGGTCCTACTTGGGAATCATTGAAGGTCTTTTCATGTGATTTTTAGCGGTTACTTCATCTCAGTCTATTGTCTGATTAGAGCAGCAAATGCCACTACTTATTCATCATTTATGGAGGACAATAGATGAATTTTGTTAATCATTCAATGTTGGGTGAATCCATACAACTGTAGGAGAGAGACGTCTTCCTGCATGAGAAAATCACCATCTTTCTAAGGCTGGGATCACTCCAAAAAGGGACGGTTGAGTTAGAGGTTTACACAGCAGTAACAAAAGAGTGGGGAAAAGTGAGTATAACAGTTGCAACGACATCCAAGGGTTTTCACCAATTAACACCTCCAGGTTCATTTTAGTTTTGTGATGCATTATAGGAGTTAATGAAAATTATCATAACAATCACTAAGCTATATCATCAATGTATTATATTTTTCATGCAAATAAGGAGAAAAAGATTATATGCCAACTATTTGATGTAATGTCTCTAATGATCATACTTAATATATGATGTTGGGATGCATGCCTAGTGATTGATTTCATGCATATTAGATGAAGATTGATAGTTGCATCCATTTCAAAGTTAATTTCATCATGCATTTGACTTGTACTTGTTATTAAGTCCTTGCTTTAATCAAAACATCATGAAATTCCATGGAAACATTCCAAATAAGCAAAATTATAAACTCATAAAATCCTATCAGCAAGGCAACAAATTTTGATTTTCAGACCAACAAGAGCTTCAATTGCATATTAGGCATCATCAATGGTGGGTTTTCAGTCTGAGAGACACTAGGTCTCTTACACTTTGTTCACTACTTATCACTATTTTCATTTTCATTTAGACACCACAATTTGGAAAAATATGCTACAAAAAACACAATTTGCGACCTAGAACAAAGAACACAAATAATAACCCAAAAATTTCATTTTTCATTTTAAAAAACCCTATACAAGGACCCATTCGCCCTTGGGTGAATGATTCCTTGAGGGCCTCTCAAAACCATATTTTATAGGAATTTTTGTGGTCCTCTACACTTCCTAGATCTGTTTGTAAACCATTGTTTCAGTCTTTCAATTTTCGAGAATTTTTGTTTTATGCATTAGGTATAATTATTCGTTTAGTTTAGGAATTGAAAATTGAAAAAAAAAATTACATCATGTTTTCATTACAAAAGTATCTTGTTATCTTACTTCATGTTCTATTTTTTAAATTTTGTTGAATACTCTAGGAAATTGTTGTTACAAGCATATGAATATGAAGTAATTTCTCCTCTTTTCTTATTTTTTATTGATCCTTCTCCCATGTTTGAAACCTAGTTAGAGAGAATAAAATCATGGAAAATCATGATAATCAAGTTTGTTCTTCTCCAAATATCTCTCGTATTTGTGAAGAAGATATTTTGGTGTTAGAGGAACCCATCATTGAGAGCCATGAGAATCCTATTTGTTTCTCTTCTCCTACTTGGGAAGACATTATTGAAAAAGAGGATGAAATCATTTATAAGAAAGAAAATCCAACCATTGATATATTTCCTAATTGTGATGAAGTTATTTTAAAAGATCTAATCATTGAATGCCATGAAAATCTAGTTTGCTCCTCTCCTAAAAACTCTCCTACTAGGGAATATATCATGGTGCAAGAGGATGATAGTATGGATACAAGTCATTCATAAAATAGTCATATTTCTTCCTTATATCAAGATAATAAGGTGACATTAGACTCTCCCTTGCTTGAAGATCATCAAAATAAGGATAAATCTGTTGAGGTTATGAACATTAGATCTCCCTTGATTATTATACCTCTTGAGAGTCCTCTGATCATTAGACCTCCTACAAGTCCTCTAATTATTGGACCTCCCAAGTCATCTACTAAGCCTTTTATTATCATAGGACCACCATAATACCAAACACAACCTCTAAGAGCTATCTTAAATTATCCAAGGCAACTCAGTAGTAACAATGTTTCATAGAAACTAAGTTATAATACCATTGCTCATACATACAACACAAGGAGCAATACACAACCACAAACCATACCTACTTGATTACCATTACCTCAACCTATCTTTCCTAGTGCTCCTTTTTTTCCTTTACACGATGGAAAGGTGCATGACCTTGTAGAACAACTCAAAACACTCATAATAAGATATCCTTGTGGGATTTGATTCAAGCATCACCTAATTATCATATCATGCTTCAAAATTCATGCAACAGGTTGTTATTCCTCCTAGTGTGAAACCAAACGATGTAGTAACCCTAATTCAAGGTATGAACTCAGTCAACTTAGACATTACCTTTCATCAAGATGAGTTACCTCCTTTAGAAGTGCAAAAACAAAATGATGCTTTGATGATATTGGCTAGTATTAAAAAGTGTGGCATTAAGCATACTCTCATTGATAATGATTTGGCACTCAATGTTTGAAGTGTAAACCTTTTGGATAAAACTAGAGTGGAAAAGAATAAAATTCAACCATATTTTTTATCTATCCATGGTTTTGAAAATGTGGGAAAATAGTTGGTTGGGTTACATTACAAACTACTATCCATGTCATGCCCAATGATATTTCATATAATCTTCTCTTAGGTAGACCATGGATTCATGCAGTGAATGCAGTGCCTTCTGTGTTACATCGTCTAGTGAAGTACACTTATAACAACAAGGTTTATATAATAAAATTTGATCCTAAGCCTGAGAGTTGTTTACTTATTGAAAAAAAATGACAAATCCTCTTAAAACATTGACACAAACTACAAAATTATAGCCCATGCAAGAGGAAGAAAAAGAGAATAATATTGAAGAATTTACAAATATATTGGATGATGATTGGGGCTCCTTAGATTTTACACCTACATCCATGGAATAATACAAGATTACACACAAACCAAGAAAATAGAAAGAAGCTTCCATAATATCCACACAAGTTGACTCATCAAAAGCACATGAGTCTACAAATTTTAGAAAAGAAGAAAACAACACTTACACATCCACCTTCTGAAGAGTATGATGATAAGAAACAACCAATTCCAAAAGAAATGGAAAAAATTTATGGAAGAGTTTATGATCTTTTGAAACAACTTGGCTATAATGGAAAAGGATGTGTTGTTAGAGAAAAAGGTATTCATATCCATATAGAGCCTTACACACAAGAAACAACTACGATCTTGGTTATTGTTCCTCAAAACAAACAAAAGCATCAAAAAATCCTTCACTTAATATCAACTCTTAAAATATATTCTTCTAAGATAACTTTAATCTTGGTGCATCATCAACGAATAGATACTACATGTGGGAATATCTCATTGGATATGCATCAAATTGATACTTTTCCTACTCATTATAATCAATAACATTATCTATTTCTCCTTGTCTTGTGGTAGTTATAGTATCATAGCATATTCACTACCATGCATGAGGGTAGAGACTTGGATTTATGTAATCTTATTTCCTTTTTGCAAGAAGCAACACATCATCATCTATTTTTGGTTTCTCTTTTTACCTTAGTGGGAAAGGGGTTAGGTATCCTTGTCCTAGTATGAAACTTGTGATTGCCTCTTTTGGCTAGTTTTCTAGCTTCCATGTATATACAAGGGCAAGTTTGGGATGTGGACACCATGCTTAAGTTTGCTCGCATGTGGCATACTTTTCTATGTTATCTTTAGCATTGTATTTTGGGAGAAACCCCTTTTCATGACATAGATTTACTTGGAAACACATGTTTTACATAGGGATTTCCAAATAATCTCTCATGTATTGGAATTTATTGTGTTCTACTTTAAATTAATTAATCACAACATGGTGTTTAGAAATTTCTTTAAAGTGGGGCATACACATCCCCACTCATTGTGTGCTTCAAAGTGTGGTCTTCTTACTTCATGTGATGTTTCTTCTTGGTGGTGACATTGGGTTTGATGTTCCTCAAGAGTGTGACCTTTCTAGGAATATGAAATTCCTCTTAGTGGTAAAGCTACAACTTGCATTTGCTAAGTTGTGAATATTTTATCCTTGACTAGTCCTCTCTTGGTGACATCAGGCACAATGCTCCCTACGGTGAGACATTTCATGAACTAAGAAAAACCCATTTGAATATCCTATTGTATGTATCAATTCCACCAATCATAACACAACTTTCTTTCCAGTGGAGCCTTTATATTTTTAATGGCCATCAAGCATAACACAACTTGCTTATTGGTCAAGCCTTTTTTATGAGTGCCTAGCATAACATAGCTTGCTAGCCTTGTGACCATTTTTGTGGAACCTTATAAAAGTTATCAGGAGGTATAACTTTGGTATGGTTAGTACAATGGGAGCCTATAGACCTAGCAAGACCTTCCCATTAGCCACCTTTTGGGGCTCATCTAGTGGACATCATATTTCACTAGCCCATGTGAGTACATTTTGTTTGCATAGTGGATGGTAGGTTTCCACTTGTAAATGTTTATAGAGGAAAAATAAATAAGGCTTGACCCATACCTATTGGAAAAATAGTCAAGGCTTGATCCACCTCTCTTTCTCTTTGTATTAATTTTGGCATTGTATTCTTGTGTATCTTGCCTTGCTACTGCATATTTAACATAGGCATGTGTCTCTTTGTGCCTTTATTGGTTTGCCATGAGATCTTATATCTTGGGGACTTGATCATCCTCCTTGACCTTTGATGTCTTATCTTTCCAATAGTTATACAATTAGACCTCTCTTGACACTTGTTTGACTACTTTAGTGTGAGTTTGAGTGTAGGGCTCATCCTATCACTAATGTGGGGGTTAAATGTAGTCTCAAAAACTATAATCTTTTACATTTTCGCACTATGTTTGGGTCCCTTAATTATTTGGACTTAATTAAGCCTCTAATTGGCCCAATTATGCATTTAAAAGCCTAATTAATCATGTTTTTTGAAAGGGAAACTTGTATTAAAAAATTGTAAACATTAATTAAATTGCCTTGAAATTGGTGTATCCTAGGTTTGGGGCCTAGGACCTGTTTTTCCAAGGGAAAATGGGACCTCTTAAGTTTAGGACCCCAATTTTTAATGTTTTTGGCAACATTTTTATGATTCAAATTCAATTTTAATTTTTCGTCCTTTGATGTTTAATTTTTAGGAAATTAGAAAATTACTTATTATTACAAGGTTTTATATCAATACAAATCCTAAATTTTATATGCAATAATTTCTAAAACTAAGATTATTATCAAGAGAATTCAAGAGTATATTTCTTAGTCATTTGTTGTAGCATTCAAGATCTCAAGCATCATGTCAAAGTTATCATCATTCATGCATATTTCTAGAGCTAACATTGTGATGTAGGTTTCAAGCATTCAAGTCAAAATTCAGGCATCAAGATTAACATCCAATCAAGCCATTTCATGCAAGAGAAAGACCTTGGATAGATGTGTTATATTTTAGTCCTTCAAGGATCTCCATTCAAGGGTTTGGTAAGTTGCTAAATAACATTTTTTATTCATCATTATTTCCATTCATGTTTCATTTCATTTCAAGGTTTAATTACCAAAATAGGGTCTGACTGAGGCAAACCCCCATTCACCAAACACTTTTTTGTTTCGTCTCTTTGTGTTTTCAGATTTATAGGTGAAGAAGGATTGAAGATTTATCAAAAGTGCAATTTTGCAAAGTTTCCAAAGTTGTCAACATTGTTGTCAATCCATAGAAAATCACTTATAGAATTTAATTCCAACTTTTTGACTGTGAAACTTGGAGGAATCGGAAGTGTAGATCCAAGAGAAAAGGACTATGAAAGCAGATTTTGGATCCTTGTAGCAAGACCCATTCACCCTAGGGTGAATCTATCCTAGGAGAACATTGAACATGAGCTTTTGGTGACAAGTGCATAAATTCATACTCTTCTCATATCTACTAGAAATTTGTAGATTCTATCATATTAAGGTTTTAAATTGATGATTTATGTTTTAAATTGTATAATTACATTCATTTTTTATTTTTCATTTATCTCCCAAAAGTGTGTTTCAGGATGATTTACCCTATCCTCAATCATAAGGAAAATATCGAGATCTCCATTACGATTGACTCACCTAAAGGTTGAAATTCAATCTTTCCCTAGGGGACCTCTTTTTCCTAATGAAATTAGGGAAATAGGAACATTACCCTCATTCAAAACCTACGTCGCTTATTCCCCTTCATTTTAGAGTCATAAACCATCATAGGCCCATATCAAGCATGTGGATATTAGAAACATGATCCACTTAGCCAACTAGATAGATTTCTTGGTGGAATATAGCCATCAATTGTACAACTAATTTTCTTCTCATCTATCAAAACCATCTAGCCACATTTTGGAACCATTCATATAGGGCCATAACCTTGGACCTCTGCAAGGAAAATAAATCTCTCAAAGTTGACTTATTATGTCCGAATTTTTAGATTAGGGTGTCTAAGATTTTCCATCACAAGAAAAATATTGATAACCATTCAACTAAAGATGCTCAAATCAAAGTTAGATTTCACTAGCTTAAGGTTGGGGATAAAGCCTCCAAGGTTTCTTCCAATTTTTTAAATCTTGGCATAGTTCACATGACATCAAACAATTCTAATATGGGAAGAGTATTATTAAAGAAATTTATGTATTATTCAATATTTTGTCAAACATTATGGGAAATTTTTCACAACTTGAGAAAATTATCTTAAATTTGATCTTTCCTTACATGAGTGCCTCAAATTTTCTCCCTGACAACTTTCCTCCATACAACAAGCCTTTTGTGATCATTTTTTTCCATTGTTGATCTCAAATAAGCTATACATATCATGGTCAATGAAAAGTCTCCTTGTTGTGATGACTTTCCTTGTGAATTTTATAAGGCCCTTTGGGATTATGTCAGCAATGACCTACATAAAGTTTATCTTGAAGCATTCCATTCCAAATCATTACGGAAATTTATCAAGAAAGGGAATATAAAATTCATAACTAAATCTTGTGACCTAGAGGGTATTTGAAATTGGAGGCCCATCACATTACTCAATGTCTCTTATAATATTATTTCCAAATCCTTGCTTATGAAGTTGCACCATCTAATTCGTCAAATTATAAGGCCTAAGAAAACTAGTTTCATCAAATCGAGATACATTTTACATAATAATTATAATCTAGGAAGGTATGGAATGGGCTAGGCACTCTCATTAGAAGGATCTATTAATAAAAAAATATTTGCTAGAGCCTATGAATACATTGAATGGCCTTTATCATGGTCATGTTAGAGGCTATGGGATTTGGGACCTTCTTTCCATTAATTAGGTACCATGATTTTGGTAGATGCCTCTACTATCATTACGATCAGTCATTAGTAATCTGGTGTCTTGACATTTCAAGTCAATTTGATTAGGTTATCCCTTGGATATAGTTATTTATGTGCTTACCAATGAAGGGTTTGTTTACCTTCTATCTCATTTTGTATCTCAAGGACTAGTTGAAGGTATTTATCTACTCAATTCCTCATCTTAGCTTGTTTATGGCCACACTATGAATGATTTTTTCATACCTCTTCTTAAAGAGAAGAAAAATATCAAGCAAGCCTTGCAATTCTTGGATATATTTTTTAAACCCTTTGATTTTTCCAATTCAATGACATAAGAATTAATGTTATAGATTAAAATTCCTTCCTACAGCTTCTTAGCTCAACTCCTAGAGTTGGAAATGGATTTTTCATGGATAATTTTTTAGATTTCTTGGTATTCCTTTTAATTTCTAAGCATCCTAGGTATATTTATATATAAAAAATATTTCTATTTAATTTAAAATAAATTGGCTTATTTGGTCACAAAACCTCTCACTTTGGTAAGGAAATTCTAGGTTTATTCTAAGATTCTTGTGGTCACTCATTTTTCTTATTATTCATGTTGGGTTCCTTCTAATGCCTTGTACATGAAACTAGAAAAAATATTTGTGATTTTATTTGGGTATCTTTAGAGAACCAGAATTGATTTCATTGGGTTGTTTGGAAATTTTTCTACCTCCTTTGGGAGTCTAATGGATTTGGGTTATTATCCACCCAACATTAGGGCTTGACTCTCTACACTAAGTAGCTTATTCATGACCTTCAAGGTAATGAATCTTGGAAATACTAATGTGGAATTGCATCTCTTCTGGTCATTTTTTGGCTAGACCTCTTGAAAGGGGATTATACTTCATACCCTTATTTTCATAAAAAAATATTTGTAGATCAAAGGTAATTTTATGATAAAAATCACTTGGAGAGCATGGGAAGCCATGAAAACTTTTCTTCTCTTGAATTGTTTTGGATTTTATAATGCTATTTCTATTAATCGATTGAACATTTGGTAGTCCCTATATTGCAAGGAAAAAACCACCCTCTATAAAGGACACCTAGGGTTCATGCCTTGATATTTTATAAAAATGAATTAAAACTATTTAGGGAATTTTTCAAGGCTTCCTTGAATCTCCTTTTTTTGAATGAATCCAAGGTCAATTTTCACCTTTCTAATAAATATTTTGAAACTATTGACATAGTTAATGGGGCCATTCCAACATGTGATTCACAAAATTGGTATCAATTTGTTCAAACCCTAGTGGAAATATTGTAAGTGGTATCCAAAAATCACTTTCTAAAATTAGAAACCACAAAAAATACACCATTCACTCTATCCTCATCTACTCATGGTTCCCACTTTGAATTAATAGTGGCATTTATAGTCACCAATTTCTATTTGGAAACATAGATTTCACACCATATGGTTAACAATTTTGGAACCTAAATTGACTCACTTTTCCTGGTGTATTATTTTCCAAGGACTTCCCATCATTTATAGGTTAACATATTTGAGATTCCTTGACCCTTTTTGTCCCTTTTATGGGAATAAAGATTCTCTCAAACACCTTTTCTAGTTTTTTCTTGGTGCTCAAAGTGTTCAGACCTGGATTCATGAATTTTTCAAACCTTTAAATCCAAAATATTTATCATGGAATATGGCTATTTTAAGGGATTAGCCTTTGCATCCTCATAAATTCAACCAAATTAAGAATTATTTCAAGTTTGAGATTATATTAAGCATATGGAATGGTAGAAAATTTGTCTATATTTTTCCAATTATTCTATAGATCATCACATTTTTCTTTATATTAAAACACTGATTTGTTTTAATATTTTAATACAAATTCAAGTGCAATCTAAAAAGTTGCACTTGAAGTGGCCCATTTATTGGTCCATCTTAACAACTAGGGAAATGCCCCTTTTGAGGTTGTCATTGTTCCTCTATCTCTCTCTTCCTATAAGGGTTTCACACCTTCTCATTAATGTCATCATGGGCACCTCTCTACTTGCGGTAATTGGGACAACAAATACTAGTAATCTCCTCAACTACAAAAAGGGATTATGGTCAACAAGGTTGGTTGCAGTATGCTCCTCAATTCTCCACCTCTCCATTTCCTACAAGAGGAACTTATAGTTGGACTATTAGAGGTGCTTCCAATTGGTTTGATTCCATCAAATTCCTTCAGTTGGATCTTACTATTTTTCCTACTTGTACTATTAAAGAAGAAGATATAGGTATACATAATGATGGGTGTAACCCTCATGTGGATACTCTAGAAATTAGATGATCAAGACCCACCTTTCCCCCTTCTACTATTTGTCTCACCATTGAGTGGGATTTTTATGTTTTTTATGTTCTAGGCTATTGTTTCTTATGAAATTGAGCAATATGACTATTTCCACCCACCCTTTTTTTATGAATATGTTTAGCTATTTTTTAAATATTAATATAAATACAAAAAATAAAATAAAATATTATGATAGCAATATTAAGGTTGATAACTCTGTCAAATGGTGTAGATCTATTGAACACTTAATGCAAGTCACGGGTGGATAATTCGATAGTAGTGTATTTAGGTAGAAACAAATTTAAGAATATAATTTTTAAAATATTGAGTGGATATTTAAACCAAGTAAGGATGAGAAGAAATAGGTTTCCAAACCAAGAGATTTTGCATGTGTTAGCTTTCCTACATTCCTATGTTGAGCTTTTAGGTAGTGACAAATTTTATATAGAGACTCGTCATTGTGTCTAGTTAGATTTTTGCCACATGGAATCCTAGTTTATGATATGCCATAGGGTAGCTACCCATATTAATTTATATATAGGTAGAGTTTTCTAACCTTAAACTAATTCCAAATTTCCTTTCCAATTAAGAAAGATTATATTTTCTACCTAATTTATTTGCAAGAAATAAGCTAGTCCTTACAATTTTCCTCTTTATTTTTTAAGTCCCATGGAGTATATATGCCAAGGATGAAAACATAGAAAAATATAACTTATGGTCCATCACTTTACATGGACCTAGTATCCTTTTTATGTCAAAATATTTATTTTTATGCATGTCTGTGACTACTCATTTACTTTGACATACATGTGCATACTTGGATTCACATGCACCCCAAACTAGGGGGAAACATAACGGTAAAAGTTGTATTTTCATTGAAATAAAGAAAAATATGTTTGGAGGATGAAAATGAAAGTGGGCTCACCACAATAACTAGTTTCCGTAATTTCATTCAATGAAATGAGATCCAAACTATGAAGTGACTATCAAACCTTAGGTGAGCCAAATCAAGGTATGAATCAGTGAATTTCCTATCTATGCAAGGGCGGGGATATAAGATAAATAGAACTTTGGAGAGAAAGATCAAAACTATCAAACAAACACAAATATGAAAGCTATAAAATACAAATGAAGAACAATAATCAAATCTAACAAAAACAATAATCAAAAGGAAAATCTTGAAAGGGGAAAACAATGTGTACCTATCACCAAAAGTCACCTTTTCAAGATCACTAAGGGTTCCTGAAATATGATTTATGGGTTCTCTTCTATTGTGTTTGCACTCCCAAATTCCCGATGTTCATTGTCAGACAACTGAAAATAAATTCTATTGAGGAGTTTCTATGATATGACAAATTTTCGTGCAACTTTAACAACTTTGCATCTTTCTTCATTTTTGATCTTCAAAGGATCTTCAACCTAAAATCTGAAATCACACATTAGAGCTCAAAAAATGTTGTTTGTTAGGGAATGGGGGTTTTCCTTCATCAAACCTTGTTTTGGTAATTAAACCTTAAAATGAAATATTGAAATAGCATGAAGGAATGACGAATGAAAAACACTATGTAACAAATCACAAAACCTTATATGAACCTTGAATTACAAATTTTCAAACTAGCATGAATTGGATTCAATGGATGTAGATCTTTATCATGAAACTTGATTAGAGATAATGTACTTGAATACTTGCATCGATCTTGAACACTACATCACCATATTAGCTCAAACAACATGCATGATGCAATAAATATTTGACATTACAATGGAATCTTGATTGCTGCAATAATCTTCAATAAATCTACCCTTGAATGCTCTTTCTCACATAAAATTTAATCTAGGATTTGAACACTTGAAAATCTAGGTGAAACTAAGTGAAATAACCTCTTATTTATACACATCTTAAAATTAATTCCCAAAATTCAAATATCACAAGCTGACATCTGAATGTAAATTTAAAATAATTGAAAATTTTCCCAAAAAATAATTTGAATTTAGGTCCTAGGTGCAAGTGAGGACCCATTCGCCATATGGTGAATGTGTTACATTGGTGGTTGATGTTGCACCAAAAGATTGACCTGTTAATGCCAAATACAACCACCAGATTTATACAAAATCCACATGAGGTGGTTAAGCTATGTCATGAACCTAAGTGTCATGCTACAAAAATGAGACCAAGGTACACACTATCTTGCAATAATCCCCCTAGCACAAGTGAGGGGTTCAAACCTTGGTGCAAGGGCACCATTTCATTTTGTGTAAATATGGTTTTTAGTCAAGTTTTGGTGATATTGAATCTAAGGTCATCAAATAAGGTCATAATAGGAAATTTTTCATGTCATTTGAGTCATTTAGGGAAAATGTTGCTAATGTTGCAAAATCTTGCATAAGTTGTTCTATTGTAATGTTCAAAATTGCAAAATGCACAATGTGGAAGTCCAACATTTGTATGGAGTTCAAAAGATAGTTTGAGTTAGTTTGGTAGTTATTTTTTGGTGTGTAAGAGTTTAAAAATGCTTCAAACAATTTGAGGCAAGAGGTTGGAGACTTATTTGAAGATTGAAATAAAAATAAAATTGTGTTTTTCCTTGCATTTTATTGGTAAATTGTTGTTGCAGGCCTCTGTACAATTCTGTATAGAAGAGTAATGTTATAAAAGATTTTGAATTTGATAAAGAAATGTGTTAGAATAAATTTGGTTGTGATTTTGGTATATTTCATTGAGATTGAAATATTTGGTGAACAATTTATTGTAGGCAACCAAAAACTCAGAATTTAAGGTTTTGATAGGGTAAAATGGAGAATTAAGCCATTCCATCAGGTAAAATTTGTAATATCCTAGTGGAATGGCATAATTAGGAGTAGTTTGAGGTTCTTTGGGGTTTTATTGAGTAGGGAAGGTCATTTGGAAGAATTTGAACACTGCCCTAGTTAGGACTTCTTGAGTTTTTGCCTAAATTTGATGGCTAGATGCTAGGGTTTGTATAGAAACCTTTGGAATTGGTCATGTGACAGTGGAATAAGCATGTGAAAATTATATTTGAAGTTTTTGAAGGTTTGGTTAGCAGAGTAGAGGCCTAAAGTGTGGATTTTCAATAAACCCTCCTTGTTTCAAGCAAAAAAATGGCTTAAACAAGGGTTTGATGTTTTGGAAAATTTGTGATTGTGTCCCTTGATGAAAATTATTGATTATGAGGTTTTGAAACCTTTTGAAAGTGTTGGAATAGAGTATGGAAGTTTGGGAGAAATATTTTGTTGAGTTTCTTTATAAAATAGGCCTAATTGGCTTAAGGGGACAACGTACCAGTCCATTTTAGGGATTGAGGTTCCAAAATAAAGGTATGCACAATTTGGATATGTTGAAATAGGTCATAAAGGATATTTTAAATGGAAATTGGTTGGTGGGTTTGAGGTTTCTTTTGAAATATATGAACAAAAATCTTTGTTTGCAATGCTACAAGGAGAATTGGATGAAATTGTGAAAAGTTGATAAGAAAGGGTTGTAAGGGCAGAAATTTTGTTTGAGTTTAATCAAATTGTGATTGTGAGAAGGTTTTCCTCCCTACTGTGCATCAAACCTATGACCTTGGCTCTGATACCAATTGTTACATTGGTGGTTTATGTTACACCAAAAGATCGACCCGTTAATGCCTAATACAATCACCAGATTTATACAAGATCCATAGGAGGCGGTTAAGCCATTTCATGAACCCAAGTGTCGCAATTCACAAAGGAGACCAATGGAAACACCATCTTGCAACAAAATGGTCTTAGGTCACTTGCCTAGGATACACATTGCTCAATGTTAAACCTTATGTCATGGCATTTATGAATGTCGGGTTTTATCCCTCATAATTTACAATTAATTAGGGTTGGATTTTAAGTAGAGGGGCCAATTAAGGTTATAATTAAGCTCAATTAATTAATAAATCCCTAGATTAGTGTGAAAGTGTAAGGGTACACCTTACAACACAAAAAATAGGGCACAATTAAGTCCATTTTATTTAAAAGGACCCTAAACTTAATGTGAATATATAAAATACATATTACAACACTAAATTAAGGCATAATTAAGATCATTTTATAATTAATTATTCATTCCCAAATTATGTGTGAAAAGGAAATACTTTTTCTTATACTACATTTAGCCTCCACTTTAGTGTGAGGATGAGCACAAGCTCAAACTCACACTAAAGTAAACATTCAAGACACTTATGTATGCAACAATGACAAAGATACACAATTATACAATATCAAAGACCAAGAAGATCAAGCCTAGATGGTCTGATCAACATGGAATGCATATACGCCATCGATTTTGTTTATGTCGCATGCTCACTCCAGGGTAGGGGAACCTCAGGCTATCCAATAGGTGAGTATTCCAAAAGGGTGGAAAATGAGAGAATCATATTAGGCTCCCATACCATATCAAAGCTATCCTCCTAAAAAATTCAATAAGGCACGACAAGGCAAGGCTCCATAGATAAGCAAGGTGTGTTATGCTAGGTGGCCTTCAATTAGAGTTTGAGCTTCATAGGGCTTAACAAGCTATGTTATGCTAAACACCTATGAACAAGGCAAGGCTCCATAGGAAAGCAAAGAGTTTTATGATTAGTGGCCTTGAATTTAGGGTTTCAAGCTTCATAATGCTTTATAAGTTGTGTTATGCTAAACACTTATGAACAATAATGCTAGTAAAGGGTTTTTGTTCAAAGGGATTTTTCTTAGTTCATGTAATGTCATCTTCTTAGGGAACATCATGTCTAATGTCTCCAAGAGAGGAAAAGTCAAGAGTAAAAGATTTGCAACTTAGGGAATGTAGTGAGTTGCATCACCACTAAGAGGAAAGTCATACGCTAAGAGATATCAGACTCTTGAAGGACATCAAACCCAATGACACCACCAAGAAAAGCATGCATCACAAGAAAAAAGAAAATTGCACCATGAAACATGAGAAATTTTTAAATATATTATCGATGTATGCCCCCACTTTAAAGTAGTTGCTAACACATTTTTTGTGAGCAATTGCTTTAAAGTAGCCAATGTTCAATCCTAACACACGATAGCTTCCTCAAAAATCCCTATGCCAAGTCATATGTTTTTGAAATAAAGCTATGTCATGAAAAAAGAAGGAGGGGTTACCCCCAAAAATACATAATGGATATATGGATTCAGGGTTAGTATATCTATGCTACAATGTTTTTATAGAGTTCAGAAATGTTATAATTCCCCAAATACTCATAGAACTAGAAGAATGACATAGAGAGAGTGAAAAAAATAACAAGCCTTTGAGTCAACATGGAAGAGACCTAAATGTCTCGACACCTTGCATCATCCCCAAAAGGAAAACACAAGACAAGAAAAAAGATGAAATGTTTACAACATAGAGAAGAATGTAGATACAAATAGAGGAATTCACAAAAGAGAGATATACATCAAATAGAACAATACGGGGGATCACATTATACACATGCAATCACATAAATAAATATGAAAAATAAAATAATGCAAAAGACTAGTGAGGCACATGCGAGTCAACCTGTAGCAGGTCATCCACATCCCAAACTTTTTCATTATATATGGAAGCCAGACAACTAGCCAAAGGAACAATATCAAGTGTGAAACTAGGACACGTACCAAGTTCAACACTCTTTTTAGGATAATTGTCATTTAAGCTCATAGAAGAGGATAAAAATGAATTCAACTCATTATGCACTCATTCATCAATCTTTGGAATATCAATGTCATCATCTAAATTAATCACAATAAGAGGTTGAATGATAATGTCTTTATAAGGTTCTTGTTTATGTTGTAGAAAAGGTATAAAATCATTATGCATTGCTTCAAGTAAGTTTAGATTTTTATTTTCTATGTTTCTCTTTTCTTCTTTAGTTTGTAACATACGAGCAATAGCACGACATCTACACCTACGCTCTCTAGTTTTTCAATTCCTTTTCATTCTATTTTCAATTTGTGATTGTGTAGGAGTTGGTTCGTCAACCATAGGTTTCTTTTCTTCGCTTAAGGGAGGAACGAAAGGAACCATAGGAGTTTTTTCAACCACTTTCTCTTTAGCTTTGTAAACTTGTTTGATTTTAGGAGGCACAACGAGATTATTTTGATTGTCTCATGGTCTCTTATAGGAAATGGTAGGAGGATTTGTAATAGGCTGCTCTTGGATATTTGGAAGGGATTTTGGTTCAATCATGGTTTCATCAAGGGTAGGTGGCTCAATCATGGGTTGAGGCATATTTCTAAGGGATAATTTTGCTATGTGATTTTCCTTAAACTTCTTATATGATTTGAAAAAGAAGTCTTCATAGGGTCTAATAGGTTCAATAGGCTTGGGCCAAAATAAATTCAATGATAAGTTCCCACGGGAAGACACGGGATTAAAGCCACTATGATACACAATAAAGATCTCATTTCCAAAATGAAACTTGAAATATTTATGCACAACCAATGAGAAAACATTTGTGGAGCAAGGCCATGGATATCCTAACTTCACATAAAATTAGTCTGATGAGGGGATGATGGTGAATGAGAAATTTAATGTTTTTGGTCCAACTTTTAGAGGGAGATTTATCGAGGCAATTGCAAGGCAAGAAAAAGCATTATGTGTTTTGATCCATGCTTCCAGTCTCTCATATGTATCTTGATAGAGTTCATGAACAAATAGGAATTATTTAGTGATCACATTCTCTACACATATGATATCAATTAATATCCCATTATTAGTGTCATGCCCCAAATTTTCACAACTAACAATAGGGTATGTGCAGGATCATGATGGGCCAAAAAGTGGCGATATGATGGGTATGTGGCTGACGACATTTTTTTTACCCAAAATTGATGAAAAAAATGGTTTTTAAAGGATATTCTAAGCATTCCACCAATATAAATTATTCTTTACTTTAATTTAATAAATAATTATTATTCATTTTCTATTTGAATTACGACTAAAGTCCTAATTGATAGGCTGATTGAAAAACCTCTATAACTTTCAAATGGTATCACATTTTTTGAATCCGAAATATGTGTCACATTCTATGCTTCCAATACTATAAGATTTTAAAAAAATTGAATTTCATGAGTTTTTGACCAAGTTAAGGTGGTCAGACATACGAGTTTTTTATATTTTTTAAAAGTTGTAAATAAAAATTCATAATTAATTATTTAATTGGCAAAAAATTATAAAAAAATATGCATCACATCGGGACATGAGTCCTCTACTTATATCTAAAATATTATAAAATAATATTATCATTTTATTGTGGTTAGGGTGGCCAAACATATTCCTACTTCTTATTTTTTCCCTGAAATTTAAGTACTACCGCATTGAAATTTCAAATTTTCACCACATAGATTTTTTTTTTTTTTAAATAAACCTAGTATTTTAGAAACTACATTCAATTTGCTACAGATTCTATTCTTACATATTTTTTAAATAATATAGATAACTTATTCAAATTTTTACATCAAGTTTCCTAACTCTGATTTTTATGAATTTTTTGCCACTTAAGGGTCTATTTTTTCCATGATGATCCTGCACATACCCAACGCCCAATCACCAATTTTTTTGAATAAACGCATATAAACATTAAAAAGTGTCACCCACACATGAACATAGTAATAGACTAATGAGAAGATTAAATATCCCTAATCACAATTACTTTAATTAACACTTATATTAGTAACACTCAATATTAGAATTTTACTTCGCAATACCTTTCTTATAAGTACCAAGTTCAATATTAATGCTATCCATAATATCTATATTTAATATTATCTTTTAATATTTTACTAAAGATAATATTACCAACTCTAAATTTACTTAACACCATTATTCTTCAACTACACATATGTTTACTATTGTTGCTAATAGTTTTACGTACCAACTATAATTTCACCTCTTACATTTATAATATTATTATTGAATCGGGTTTTCTCACCCATTAATTTATTTAACATGAACAATTCAATATTGATATTACTCATAATATTCATATTATCTAAGTTCTCTACCAATGAAGATATTATTATGATTGAGAATCACAACAATAATATCATTAGAAAAAGGTGGTCATTACTCCCTTTGACATCTTCTTAATCAATAGTGCTAAAATCATGCTAATTAAGCAATTAGAAATTCTATATAAGTACATCCTTATTCCATAAAATAAAACAATTAAAATAACGCACTACTCAAATGTAACCATTATTTATGGACAACCATTTAAATCTTTAAAATTAAATCATGACAATAATTTTTATAATCATAATCCCAAAGTATTTTGTTGTTACTTGACTATTAGCCTATACCATTAAATTAAAATCAAATAGTACATCTAAAGCTATTAGTGATGGTAAATTCAAAATTGAATAGAGTTAAGGTTGAGATACGGTAAAAAAATCAAATACTAAAGATGCATCGCAGGTGGTGAATCAACTTCAATTTAATGCACCCTTCCAAGTTATCTATTTAATGCATAATAATTAGGACGAAACAATAATTTAAACAATACTTTGAACCCATCTCACAAGCACAAACATGCAAAGAGTAAGTTATCAACAAAACTAAACTAGATCCAATCATAACAAATAACGCTTTAATATTATTGGACTAACAACCCAACAACTCATAAACACACACTCTAATTACATGATTATAAACTTCATGATCATTAAATAACAATTATATATAATACAAATAGTTTAAAATAATCAAGGTATACTCTAGAAATAAAAACCCTATTCCTTTACACCACTTTTTGGTGATCAAAATTATTAACTTGCTTAAACTATATCTAGACTTTCATTTTCTAAATTACAAATATTTATAGAAATACTCCTTTTCCTTGGATATAATAAATGAATTGCTTAATTCACTAATCATCCAAGATATATATATATATATATATATATATATATATATATTAATTAGAACTATTAGGTTTAATCATTTCTAAACTAAAGCACTTTCAACTAATAACTAGAAACCAAAGGGAAGAAGGAGATCTAGATTGATGGCAGGACTATATGTTCAAGCGGATTTTGCTGCTACACTTTTTCATCATTATCCCATAATCTGCAACATAAGTTTGTCTCAAACTATAAACATTGACCACTCTCTCCCTTTCAAACTCAATGTTTCCCATCTAAAGAACCCAACTTGTCTTGCTACTCTTGAGGGGATTTGGAAATCCTTCCCTAAACCAGATGAAGGGGAGTCTCGGATTGACTGGTGGTGTAAGGCCATTTCTCAATGCACTAACTTCTTACGTTTCTTTGGAAAAAATATGGCTAAGCAACACAAATGTGAGGAAAGATCTCTTAAAGGAAAACTAGTTTAGGCTAGGAAACTCCTTAATGGTGATCCTTGTAATATTAGAATTCAAACTTCTATTGCTGCTACAGAAGCTCAATTGCATAAACTTGATAATTACAAAGGACAAGAGGCCAAAATTAGATCTAGATTGCATTAGATAAAAGAAGGAAATAAATGCTCTAAATATTTTTTAATTATCTCAACTACAAGCATAAAAAGGAAAGAATTGGCGCTACAAGGGATGAACTCAATACCCTCTAGTCTAATCCTTCTGAGATATACAATATCTTTAAATTATTTTATGAAAATCTCTTCAAAGATAACCAATGATAGGATATTCAAGAATCCCTTGAGGATATGGTTAAAACTAACATCCCTAGTAGAAAATATTCTAATTACAACCAATATTTAGATAGAGTTTTAACTTTGGAAGAGCAAGAGAAGGCCCTTTTCTTAATGGCTCCTTACAAAAGCCCTGGAAGCGATGGTCTTCCTATGGAATTCTAGCAAGCTATGTGGCATCACATTAAGGATGATTTCTATTGCTTATACCTGGAGGCTATTAAAAAATAGTTCATTGGGCCTAATTATTAATGGCAGTATAATCAAACTTCTTCTTAAAGGGAAAAAGGAAGACTCCATTTCTGGTTGGCGTCCTATTACCCTTCTTAATACCTCTTTCAAAATTATAGCAAATGACTTGGCCATTAGGATCAAGTCGGTGGTGCAAATAATTATTCGACCTGAGCAAACAAGTTTTATTGCTAGTAGATTTATTCTTGATAATCTTATGTTAGCATGGGAGACTTGTGAATTGGCTCAACAAACTGGTGAAAATACTATCTTGATTAAACTCGATTTTGATAAAGCTTATGACAGGATTCTCTTGAGCTTTATCCTTAAAATGCTTGAATGGCTAGGTTTTGGCCCCGAACATTGAGCTCATGTTCAAATGTTGTTTAGAGATGCTAATGTTCAGCTTATTATCAATAATGTAATGAGAGATCCATTTTCTTTACAACGATCTATCTGACAAGGATGTCTCTTAGCCCCTTATCTCTATGTCCTAATGGTTGATGATTTAGGTTATTTACTTCAAAGTGCTCATGATATTAAGTTCATCACAAGAATCTCTATATTTGATAATGTTGTTGTTATTAAGGGTATGTGCAGGATCATGATGGGCTAAAAAGTGGCGATATGATGGGTATGTGTAGGGTATGTGGCTGACGACTTTTTTTTACCCAAAATTGATGAAACGAAAAGGGTATTTAAAGGAGATTCTAATATTTCTACCAATATAAATTATGTTTTACTTTGAATTTAATAAATAATTATTATTCATTTTCTATTTCAATTACGACTAAAGTCTTAATTGATAGGCTGATTGAAAAACATCTATAGCTTTCAAATAGTATCACATTTTTTGAATCTAAAACATGCATCACATTCTATGCTTCGCATACTATAGGATTAAAAAAAATGAATTTTATAAAGTTTTGACCAAGTTAAGGTGGTCAGACATACGAGTTTTTATATTTTTTAAAAGTTATAATAAAAAATCATAATTAAATATTTACTTGGAAAAAAATTACAAAAAAAATATGCATCTCATCGAGACATGAGTCCTCTACTTATATCTAAAATATTATAAAAAAATATTATCATTTTATTGTGGTTAGGGTGGTCAGACAGACACCTACTTATTTTTCCCTAAAATTTAAGTACCACTGCATTGAAATTTCAATTTTTCACCAAATAGATTTTTTTTAAAAATAAACTTAGCAGTTTAGAAACTACATTCAATTTGATACAAATTCTATTCTTACATATTTTTGAAATAATATAGATAACTTATTCAAATTTTTATGTCAAGTTGCCTAACTCTGATTTTTCTGAATTTTTCACCACTTAAGGGCCTATTTTTTCCATGATGATCCTGCACATGCCCTTAATTTTCATTATGCTAATGAAAGCTTGTTATTTTTTACAAAATTCTAAAAATAGTATCACCAACACGATGGATATTTTGGATCTATATTGTGTTATTTCAAGATCTAAAATTGCACATGAAAAATTAGAATTTTTGATGATTCAACCATGCCCTATTCCCCAATGGATCATGTGTGAATGGAAACAAACTAAACATGGGGAAATTATGAGATATATTGGCATACCATTTGGTATTGGGGTCTCTCTTTTAGATATGTGGAGGGTATGTGCAGGATCATGATGGGCCAAAAAGTGGCAATACTATGGGTATTTGTAGGGTATGTGGCTGGAAACTTTTTTTAACCCAAAATTGATGAAACGAAAAGGGTTTTTAGAGGAGATTCTCAGCTTTCCACCAATATAAATTATGCTTTAATTTGAATTTAATAAATAATTATTATTCATTTTCTATTAGAATTACGACTAAAGTCCTAATCGATAGGCTGATTGAAAAACATCTATAACTTTCAAACTGTATCACATTTTGAATCCGAAACATGCGTCACATTCTATGCTTCACATACTATAGGACTAAAAAAATAAAAAATAAATTTCATGAAGTTTTAACCAAGTTAAGGTGGTCAAACATACAAGTTTTTATATTATTTAAAAGTTGTAACAAAAAATTCATAATTAATTATTTACTTGGAAAAAAATTACAAAAATATGCATCACATCCGGACATGAGTCCTATACTTAAATATAAAATCTTATAAAAAAATATTATCATTTTATTATGGTTAGGGTGGTCAGCAGACACCTACTTCTTATTTGTTCCTTGAAATTTAAGTACTACTGCATTGAAATTTCAAATTTTCACCTAATAGATTTTATTTATTTTTAAATAAACCTAGTAGTTTAGAAACTACATTCAATTTTCTACAGATTCTATTGTTACATATTTTTGAAATAATATAGATAACTTATTCAAATTTTTTCAAGTTTCCTAACACTGATTTTTCTAATTTTTTTGCCACTTAAGGGCCTGTTTTTTCCATGATGATCTTGCACATACCCTAGAATTAGTACCTTAATAAAGTCAAGAATAAAATTTTACTTGGAGAAATAAATTTCTCTCCTTGGCTGGTAAAATAAAGGTTGTCAATAAGATTTTTCTTGCTACACATGTTTATTATTCTTCATGTTGGATGCCTTCCAAAAAGGAGTATGATGATTTAACTAAAATTATCCATCAATTTCTTTGGGCTAGATGGAATGGCAATAGAGGGTTTATTTCTACTTCATGGATCCATTGTATTCAACTGAAATGCAAAGGTGGCTTGGGGCTTATAGACCCAAGAGCTAAAGGTTTTATCTTGGTTGCCAAGTGGATCATTAGAGTTGTCCATGGAAACAAACTATGGAAGGTTCTTATACGAAATCATATTAATCTTTCCTCTATCAGGGGTAAATGGCAATAGGTGGGTTGGCTGGATAGAATTCTCCATGCTCCTTTTTTTCTATAAAAGCTTCATCTCCTCTCCAATCTATATGGAAGGCATGGCAGCACACTTTTCATCTCTTAAAATGGAGAGATAACTCACTTCAACATTGTTTTAGCTTCTCTACTTCTTCAATTTTATGGAATAAGGATATTCTCTATCAGGCTCATCCTCTTGCTTTAAGCTTTCCAAAGAAATCTTATTATTTGTTTAAAAAATGAGTCTACAATTTTGGTGATTTGTTGGAATTTAACTTTATGAGATGGTTTTCATGGCCTTCTATCAAAGCCCAATTAAAACTAAGCAACAAATACAAAGTGTTTCTAATTTTAGTTCACTCTTTGGTTACACTTGATCTGACTATGATATTGTGCACTCCTATCCACTGCAATCTATACAAGGATTGGTTATGGATTTCCTCTTCTCCTTTTCTCTTCTTTCCTCTAAAAAAGGATTACTTGTAGTTTCTTCCAAATCTACTCATAAGATCTTGATTAAACCTCAAGTGGAATTGCAGGTACAATGAAAAAAATTGGACTAACTTATTTGCTCAAATTTGGAAATCAAAAGCTAATGCAGATGCTCAATTAATTGCTTGGAATATTTTACATTACAAACTTCCTGTTGAGGATAGGCTGAAATGTATGATGATCCAATCAGTTAATTGTCCCTTCTGTCAAAGGAAAGAAGATATGAGGCATGTTTTTTGGGGATGCCAATTTATTAAAAAGTAGTGGTTTTCTATTTTTAATGATCTACATGTGCTATATTTTGGAATTTTTTAAACTGGAGAGAAGCACTTATCAAGCTTTACTCTGACATTTTTTATCATTTGATCTCTTTGTTTTCTTATTTACGGGCTGAGGTTGATAAGAATCTAAAGATCAACTTTCAAATTCAGTAGATCAAGTTTCAATTCAATCAATTATTCAACAAAAGGATGGTCACTACATCATAGGTTCTAAAGCTTTATTTTCAAGACTAGTTTTGTCTTTCCAGCTTCTTTGGTTGTTCGTGGGTGGTTCACTATGTTATTCCAGTTGTTGTTTTGTTCTTGATCATTGCTTGTATTGTTGTACTAATTTGGCTTTTTTTGCTACAAATCTAATGTTATTAAAAACAACTCTTGTTTGTTATTGGTGTTTTAGTTCATTTTTCTATAGCTCTATTCTTTCAAACATTTGGTTCACTCGATCTATTATTTGTTGAGGTTATAGTTTTCTACTGGCGTTTCAACTGTATGCTTTGGTACAATAAGTTTTTCATGTAGTTTCTCACTACATTCTCATTGTAAATCTACATTTTCCTCAATAAAAAAATTAATAACTAGAAAATACCTTCAGAAACTAACCCATATAAGTGATTTACATCACCGGGAGACCCCATTTCTTGGACCCATTTTTTCAAACAAGCCAAGTTAGGTTTCTAATTTCACCATCAACCCTATACCCTCAACCCTACCATTAAACCCTCAACCCTCAAATTTTAAACCCTAAATCCTTAAACCCTCCACCCTCTACCCTCTAGCCTATACATTAAACCCTCAACCCTCAATTCTCAACCCTCAACCCTTCATCCCTCAACCCTCAACCCCTATACCCTCTACCCAATACATTGGACCCTCAACCCTAATCCTTCAACCACATACCCTCAAACCTATATCATAAATCCTAAACCCTCTACCCTCAACCCTAAACCCTCAACCCTAGGCTATTGACCCCTAAACCCTTAAACCCTCTACCCTCTACCCTCTACCCAATACCCTAAACCATCAAACCTATAGGTCCTCAACCCTATACCCTCATTTCTCTCTCTCTCACTCACTCACTCCTATCTCTCTCCCCTCTACCATTAACCCTCTACCCTCTACCCTTAACACTTAAATCCTCTACCCTCTACCCTTAAACCCTCTAACCCTCTACCCTCTATCCTAAACCCTAAACCCTCTACCCTCTACCCTCTACCCTCAACCCTAAAACCTAAACCCTTAAACCCTAAACCCTCTACCTGGAACTCACAACCCCTAATCCCTCTACCCTTAAACCCTCAACCCTCTACCCTATACTTGAAACCCTAAAACATATGCCCTCAAACCCTAAAATCTCTACCCTTAACCCTTCTACCCTCTACCGTCAACCCTCATCCCTCAACCCTATACCCTCAACCCAATACCCTAAACCCATCTTAACCCTATAGGTCCTCAACTAGGCTATACCCTCAATTCTTGACCATCTACCCTATACCCTCTATATCTATCCCACTCCCTCCCTCTCTCTCAATTCTCTCCCTCCTACCCCCTCTCCCTCTCTCGACCCTCAACCCTCAACCCCTATACCCTCTACCCTATACATTGGACCCTCAACCCTAATCCCCCAACCCTATACCCTCAATCCTCTACCCTAACCTTAAACCCTCAACCCTCTCTACCCTCAACCCTAAACCCTAAAACCTATAATCTCAAACCATAAACCCTCTACACTCAACCCTAAACATTGGGCCCTCTAGCCTCAATTCTCAATCCTCTACCCTATACATTGGATCCTCAACTCTCATATAACTCTTTCCATCCATCCTCTTCTCTCCTCTCTATCTCACTTCTCCCTCCATCTCTCTATCTATCCACCCCTCCCTCTCTACCCTAGTCCATCAACCCTAAAACCTCAACCCTTAAACCCTTAAAAAATCAACCCTAAACCCTAAACCCTCAACCCTAAACCCTGAAACCCTCTACCCAATACCCTCAACCCTAATCCCTCAACCCTTAAACCCTTAAACCCACTTAGTAAACTCTCTACCCTAATCCATCAACCCTTTTGACCCTTAATCCCTCAACCCTCAACCCTCAACCCTTAAATCATAATCCCTTAACCCCTATACCCTCTACCCTATACATTGGACCCTCGAACCTAATCCCCCAACCCTATACCCTCAACCTTTTACCCTCAACCTTATACCCTCAACCCTTAATCCCTCAATCCTCAACCCTCAAACCCTAAACCCTCAACCCTGATACCCTCTACCCTATGAATTGGACTCTCAACCATAATCCTTCAACCATATGTACCCTCAACCCTATACCCTTAACCCAATACCCTAATCCCTCAACCCTATAGGTCATCAACCCTATACCCTCAATTCTCAACCCTCTACCCTATACATTGGATCCTCAACCCTTGTATATCTTTGTCCCTCCCTCCTCTTCTATCCTCTCTATCTCACTTCTCCCTCCATCTGTCTATCCATCGAGCCCTCCCTCTCTACCCTAATCCCTCAACCCTTAAACTCTTAAACACTCAACCCTAAACCCTCAACCCTTAAACCATAAACCCTTAAACCCTCTACCCTATACCCTCTACCCAATACCCTCTACCATCAACCCTAATCCCTCAACCATTAAACCCTTAAATCCAAGAAAACTCTCTACCCTAATCCCTAAACCCTCGACCCTTAAACCCTCTACCCTCTACCCTCAACCCTTAAACCCTAATCCCTCAACCCCTATACCCTCTACCCTAAAAATTAGACCATCAACCCTAATCCCTCAACCTTATACCCTCAATCCTCTACCCTCAACCTTGAAACCTCAACTCTCAATCCTCAACCTATAACCCTTAAACCCTCTTCCCTCTACCCTCCAACCTATACATTAAACCCTCAACCCTCAATTCTCAACCCTCAACCCTTAATCCCTCAACCCTCAACCCTTAAACCCTAAACCCTCAACCCCTATACCTTCTACCCTTTACATTGGACCTTGAACCTAATCCTTCAACCATATACCCTCAAACCTATACCCTAAACCCTCTACCCTTTAACTCTAAACCCTTTAACCTTTTTCCCTACACCCTCAACCCAATACCCTCTACCCTCAACCCTTAAAACCCCAACACCCTAAACGATCCTGACCGCCGATTTGATCTTGATTGATTGATCGATCTGGTGATTTGACGCGGACGCCGATGATTCTTAGTTGATCCTGATCTCGATCCTGTTCGACCTGATTGAGCCGATTGACGGATTTTGCGATCGCGCCTGATGATTTCCGCCGGATTCTTTGATGCTTAATTCGATCCCCTGACCCATCTATAATCTCCCTCCGACCTCGGATCTCTCCCTCTATCCTCCCACCCCAAGACCTCCACCTTAACCCCACTCCTCTCTGAACTCTTCCACTCCTCTCCTCCTCCCACCCCACCTGACAACCTCTCTCTTAAAATTCCTCCTCCCCTTTACAACATAATCCCACACACACACAAGCACAAATGACACAATCCACACACACATGTACGCATTGGCCACATGCCATACAAGCATACATACATACATACAAGCATGGATACATACATACATACAAGCATGAATACATACATACATACATGACATACAAGCATACATGTACATACAAACATACAAATACATAAATATACATTCAATAGAGTAGCATTTAACATAAAGAAACACATAACGTGAGTGCATTATACCATTCTCGTGTTATGTCTTGCTAGACATATCCCTCACAAATGCACAAAACCATGTCAAAACTAAGATATAACACAAGCGCATTATAACGCACACGTGTTATATCTTTCTTTGGGAATCCCCAAGCCTTAGGCTTGGTATTTTCCTTGGAATACCAACCCAAAGGCTTGGAGGGCATTCCTAACGACCAAAGACGTGTTTTTGAAAATTCTACAATATTTTACATAATTGGGTTCGTACTCACCATTAGGATTGCACATGGTTCAATGTCAAACAAATCGAATACTTGGGTAATGTTAGGTTCTCTCTTAGCTATCCAACAATGTAATTTTTTTCACTTTTTGACAATGTTAAGCCTTTCATCTATAATTTCTTTTGTTTGTGTGTCTCTTTTTTGGAAAAAATTAGTGTTTGGTGTTTTTTTGTTATAAATTAACCGTTCATCGAAATTTCAAATAAATTGCATTTTTAGAAACTAGACTTCATTCTACAAATTTTTAAAAAAAATCAATTAGTTTCCAAAATTTTTAGGGGTAGCACGACCAAAATTCTATTTTTCAAGAAGTGTCCACATAGAAAATTAGTAAAAAATCAAATATTCATTAAAAATTTATCAGAAAAATCATGCATCAACTACATATTGTTATCTAGTTTCTCATAGAAGTGATTTTAAAAATACTAAAAAAAAATTCACTGTGCTAGGGATGTGCAAGAGTTGCTATGTTATGTTTTTCTGACAAAAACAACACCAATTTTTGTACATCCCTATTTTGAACCCCTTAATCTAAACCATATTCAAAATAAACTAGTAGTTTAGAAAGTAGACTTGGATCACTTTGATCCTTGTTTTTGTTCCATCTCAAAATTTTGAGTGTAACTATCCTCAATTTCATGTCTAAGGTCAGTATTTCCTGATTTCAGAAAAAAGGTGGCCACTTAAGCCCCCCTTTTGGCCCCCCATCTTTTTGCACTTACCCTAAAGTGTTCGAGGAGGCTGGTTTGTGTCTAGGTGCTCTTGCTACCTTGTTTCTTTTCCCTTTCTTGGATCCTATTGAGGTGTGGTTTGCGGTCGGGTTCAAGTTTTTATGCAGCAACTGGTGATTCTTACCCCTCCTTTGGTAAGAAGTTGTTAGGCACATTTTTTGCCTAATTTGAGTGGAAGGCTTTTTGGAATCCAACTGATATAGGTGATTTGTGGCATGGTTGTTTTAGGCAATCTTTTGGGCCTATAGTTTTATGGGTTGCTTCTTGGTTCAATAGGGTTGGTTTTTATCCTAAGTGTTAAGTTGCTCTTGATTGTGATGCCAGGTCTGGTTTGTTAGTTTGTCTTTGACCTGGGACTATTGTTGGTTCTGAGTGTTATGTCACTCCTGGATTCTACTGACCAGCTGTTGTTAGTGTTGCTCCTATGCTACTATGGTGTTTTTGCTGGTACTATTTTGTTGGAAAAGTTTGAGACTAAAGTTGTTGTTTGGAAGTGTCCTTCTCTTAGCTTTGTAAAAGGTTCTTGGTCCTTTCAAAACCTTGATTACCTTATCATAAACAAATAATGCTTTAATATTAATTGACTAACAACCCAACAACTCATAAACACACACTCTAATTACATGATTATCAACTTCATGATCATCAAGTAAAAATTATATTTAATACAAATAGTTTAAAATAATCAACGTATACTCTACAAATGCAAACCCTATTCCTTTAGTTTATTAATTCATTCAATTAAATCATTTTCTTACACCACTTTTTGGTGATCAAAATTATTAACTTGCTTAAACTATATCTAGACTCTCATTTGCTAAATTACAAATATTTATAGAAATACTCCTTTTCCTTGGATATAATAAAAGCATTGCTTAATTCACTAATCAGCCAAGTATGTGACTTAAACTCCCCAACAAAAAATCAATCCCCATATATATATATATAAGTGAAATCCATTAATTAGAACTATTGTGTTTAATCATTTCTAAATTAAAGTACTTTCAACTAATAACTAGAAATCAAAGGGAAGAAAGAGATCTAGATTGATGGTGGGACTATATGTTCAAGTGGATTTTGTTGCTACACTTTCTGATTATTATCTCGTAATCTGCAATATAACTTTGTCTCAAACTATAAACATTAATGACTCTCTCCCTTACAAACTCAATGTTTCCCATCTAAAGAACCCAATTTTTCTTGTTATTCTTTAGGGCATTTGGAACTCCTTCCGTAAACCTGATGAAGGGGCTCAGTCTTGGAGTAACCGGTGGTGTAAGGCCATTTCTCAATGCATTAACTTCTTACGTTCATTTGGGGAAAAAATGGCTAAGTAACACAAATGTGAGGAAATCTCTTAAAGAAAACTGGTTGAGGCTAGGAAACTCCTTAATGGTGATCCTTCTAATGTTAGAATTCAAACTTCTATTGTTGCACTATAGAAGCTCAATTACATAAACTTGATAATTATAAATGACAAGGAGCCAAAATCTGATCTATATTGCATTAGATAAAAGAAGGAAATTGATGCAGAGTAGAGGTATACAATGATTCAACACACTCAAACAACCACTCACAAGAACCCATAGTCATTAATCAATTGGATTTTCTTCTCAAACTGCCATTGATCCTTGTAGCCTTTCAAAATGACCCTTTTAGCCATAACTTGTGGAGCATACATGATATTCAAAATGCAAGAATAGTTTGAGATACCCTTTTGGCTCTTATAACACATATCTAGAAATGGGGTATGGTTCCTTTGTACTGAATGGCCCAAATTTTGACTGTCCCCTTTCCTATTAGGCCTAATTGAGCAACTTGTCTTGGTGCCATCTAATATTGGGCTTCAACAGACCTCCACTTCTATTCATACACCTTCAAAATCTCTCATAAGGTTTCAACAACCTATTCTCTACCCCCTCAAACAACCTACAATGTCTTTTCTAACATAGCTCCCTAAGCCATTAGTGTTTGACTGCCAACAAGGCTCAAATGCACTGAACTGTCATTAAATGCTCCTCCACACATTTAGACCCAGGCCTCATACTTTGTAAGGAGGTTGAAGAAATTAGGGAAGAATTTTTTACAAAGTTTCAAGGGTTGATCATGGTGGAAATTATAGATATGGTAATTTCATTATTTATTACAACCATAAGGTTTTTGACTAGTTTCAAAAAAATGCCAATATCTTCCTTGATACCAAATGAAAATGATGAAAATGAAAAAATAAAAAAATATGAGAGTTCCCTCTATCATGTACAATCAGTTTCCCATTCGTATAGAGCACCAAGAATCTGTACAACGTAATAAAGTTTTCAGAATGCAAAAAAATACATAATTTTCATGTGCAAAACAAGGGTGTCTTCTCCAAATCTTCATTCCAACCTTTCTCTTCAATGATAAAATTTTTTTTAATGAATTTACAAACATGTTCCAATGGTCTCCAACCACAATTGAAATTATGTACTAACAAAACATCATTAAGTCCATTTGTTACAAAAAGTGCAAAAAGTTGCTTGACAACATTAGGCAACTTTGACAGCTTTCAAACATTTGTACACTACCTTGCACCTAAGGACTCAAACTAGACTCCAACTAACATGAAATGGTCTAGAAATACCTTATTACATGAAAACAACATAAACCAAAACAAAATTCCAAGTTTTGACCGTTGGAGGCATAATAGACTTGTGGGTGCCCCTACACCATACTCCCAAGGGAAAGAGAGCTTAAGTCCCACTTGAGGACAGATTTGCAACTGTGTAGCCATGTTTTACAATGTCATATTTAGTCATCCAAGAAGCATCTTCATGAGGCAGACCCTTCCATTTGACTAGGTACTAAAAATAGACCTTGTTTCTTATCCTCTTGAGTTCTTTTGTGTCCAAAATGCATTCCAACTCCAAAGGTTGGCTTGGTGGAAGATCTCTGACCCATTCCTCATCTGAGAAAGTTGATGAACCTACATTATCACCTGCAACAACATCCCCTTTGTAAGGGTGCAAATCAAAAACTAAATCTTCAACCTGGAAATCAAGTGCTTCTTTGGTAACTCCAACTTGTAGTTGCTCCCTTTCTGCTTGACCAAACATTGCAATAACACCTTGCTCTCCCCCAATAGCTTGTTTCATTTTGAGCCTAGGTCTCTCACCCCTCAAGTTTGCAATCTCAACGAGAGCATTTTGTCTTTTCTCTTTGTCTCTAACAATCATGGAATCAAACATAGTTCCTTGATCAATGGTACTACTCTCTTCCAAAGGAAGTAAATCATCACTAACCTCCAATATCTCCTTGTGGAACTCCTGCAATGAATGTGTATATTCTTCACCCTCAAGGGAAAATAGAAAAGATTGAGTGCTCCTTACCTTTTCAACACTATCATTGCTCAAATTTGAAAGAGACCCTTGCAATACAACTATGTGGTGTTTTCCACACTTTCCCAATAATACTTTCAACATGTCAATTGTTGGTTGAAGGGGCTTGGATTGAAAATAAACAACACAACCCATATCATCCAAATCTGAAATTTTTAATGCTGCACTCCCCTTTGGATCTGCACAATAGGTGGCCTTTTCCCTTGCTCTATTTATATCAGTTTGCAAAATAGAAAATGGAACCTCTAACTTGGAATTGAGCCTCTCAACCTCATCCTGTATTGGATTATATGCACCAACCTACAATGCAAAGATAATTTGGGCTACATCCTCACATTCCAACTACCAATGCTTAGTACCTTCAATGACATGGGAAGGTTTATCTTCCTATTATAGAAACCCTACATGAGGACTAGTACCTCTCCTTTGAATGTCATCTATTATCAGATCAACATGCTCCTTCAACAAATTTTGAACCTCCAATGGTAACTAATCAACCCTAGTTGTTGTCATAACATTCCCAGGGTGGTTTATGCTTGCAAATCCTTTGTCTTCTTTTTCTATGGTTTGTACAAAATCCTTTTCACTCACCAACATAGCACTAGAAACCCTTAAGAATGGAATGTGTGGGCGTGAAGAGGAGTGGGGCAGGAAATTTGAAATCTTCTACCAGTGATGGTGATGAAAGTGAGGATTCAAACGAGAATGATCCAATTTTTTGGATGCCAAGGCCAATGTGGGCCTCTTCCCTGGGTGTTGGTGCGTTCAATGGTGGGAATGCTCTCCTCGTGAGGTCTTTTGTTGTTGCGGATGGGTGTTGGGTGGTTGTAGATTCAGCCCAATATTTTCTTTCTCCTGGCATTTGATGTGGTTCTTTGTCCTCTGTTGGTGTAGTTCTGCTCTCTGCAGGGGTTGTGCTTTGTTTGTGTGATGAACCTCCTAGTTTTCTTTTGGTTGGGTGCCTTGGTGGCCATTGTGGTCATTGGGGTTTGGTGGATTGTCGTTCCCTAAAGATGCTTATATGGTGTTGGTTCCTTCCTAGTGGTTGTGCTTTATTTGGTGTTCTTTCTCTTGGGAGTGCTTTTTTTGGTTCTGGGGTGGATTCTTGCCTTCGAGTGTTCCGCTTTCGCAACTTCCCTAACTGGCTATCTCAGGGATGTTTTTCCCTTTGAGGTTGGGCTTTAATGTCTTTATTGTTTTTAAGGCTGTAGGTGAGTGGTTTGGTTCCCTCCCTTTTGCTATTGATAGTGGTTCTCTTGTTGGCTTGGGTTGCCCCTTTGTTGTTCATTTGGTGTGGATCCCCCTTTGGGCCTCATTGCTCTTTGTGTGGAAGGGGTACGGGTATTCTTCGTTATATTTTTTTCCCCTAGTTCCTAATGATAATATTTTGGATGGGGTGTTTTCTTTGGTCTTTCTCTTGACCCTGTTTTGCTTGCTTCGTTCAAGTTCCTCTGATGTTTTTGTAGAGGTGTTTCTTTCCTTTGTGGAGTTGTTGGAGCTCAATATGTTCTAGATGAGTTATTTCAGCTAACGGTGACCTTGGATGAGCTAGATGGGTTGTTCTTCACGTTATTCTTATTTTCCTAGGTTGTTATTTTCATTGTCTATGCAAGGTTTATCCTTGTGACTCTCCTATGGGCCCTTTCTTTCGATTTGTTGGTGGATATCCTATTTTTCCTTACTACTGGTTGGTTTTCTCATTTCTCTTTTCTTATATTTGAGTCTTCTATTGAGGTGAAGACTACTTCTGTTGAGGTGGAGCCCTCTCTTCTAGAGGTAGAGTTGGGGATTTTGGATCTGCAGAGGTGCTTTCCTTGCTGCTAGTCTTTTCTGTTACAATACCTATTGAGGTGGTGCGCGCTCCTATGGAGGTGGAGCTATTTTTTGTCATTGTTTGACTGTAGTGGTGGTAAGGTTCTTCATGATATCTACTCCTGAGGGGAGCCGACTCCTTTTGAGGTGGAGTTTTTCTTAGCTTTTCATTTGTGGGGTTGGTGCAAGAGACTTCCTTTTGCGCGTTGGTTTGGTTGGTTGGCCTCATTCTTGGTGGTTCTTGAAGATATCTATGTGAGCAATGGGTTTAAGGTCCCCGGTAAAACCCGGTGTGTTGTGAGGGACTTTGGTCCCTGGTTTCTTGGGTTTAAGGTCCTTGTTAAAACCTGGTTGGGTTTAAGGTCCCTGCCAAAACCTGATTGTAAAGGGTTCATGGTTCCTGGCTAATCATGGTTGTTTGGTGCCTGGCACATTCAAACAGTTTATAGTTGCTCTGGGGTTAAGTCCCATATGATTTCCTGGCTCTAAAGGGTTTCAGTCCCTTCAAAGTTATTTTATTGCAATCTATTTTGTCTTGAATATCCCTTGGTAGACTGTTGATGTTGGGCTGTTGATTATCTGGGTTCCTATCTTTTGCAGCTTTCTTTGTTTGTTTGGGGTTTTTAGTCCCCTCAAAACCTGTTTGTAAGGGGTTCTTGGTCCCCACAAAACCTATTGATTTCTAATAAAAAACACTAGAGCCCCTTTGTGATTCTTGACTTTCTGCTTTTAATGGTGTAAGGGTGTATGAAACTCCATCTTTCTCTATGACATATGTGTTTTTCCTACCATCATGCTTGGCATTCCTATCATATTTCCAAGGCCTACCCAAAAGAAAATGACAAACATCCATTGGAATTATGTCACACAAGACTTTATCCTTATATCCTCCTATGTGAAAATCTACCCAAATTTGTTCATTCACGAGTACTTGTTTCCCTTTCTTTAACCAAGATACCTTATAGGGAGTGGCATAAGGTAACCTTTGTAATTTCAACTTCTCAACCATTTCAAGACAAACCAAATTGTCAGTACTACCAAAATCGATAAAAACCTTGCAACACTTACCTTTGCTTTTACTTGTAGTCCTAAAGAGTGACTTTCTCTATGGTGGTTCCTTCTCCATTGGCCCTTTGATCAAGGTTATTCTCATCAATAAAAACTCTCCAATTTCTAGTTCTTCAACATGTGGTGAAGAATGTACACTCTCAGCATCATCTCCACCCTGTGCAATTTGATTTCTTCTTTCACTTCCAAAAGAAGTAGATGACTGCTACTCACTACATTTCCATGCTTGGTGGCCTCCAAATTTGTTGAATTTATAAGATTTCCCATTGAATCCACTTGATCCTCCTCTACTCCCAAATCTTCCCCTAGAATTTGATCTTCTTCCCCTAAAACTGCCTCTTGAATTTGCAGCTTGTTCTTGAACTCTACTTGTCTCTCCTTGAATCTCATATGATTGTCGTGAATCAACAAACATACCTTTTCCTCTAAAACTCCTTCCTCTACCCCTACTTTTATTTTCTTGTCTTCTCCTCAACTTATCTTCATCCCTTATGGCCAATTGATACCACTCTTTCAATGTTCTTGGGTTTGTGAGACTTAGTTCATCGAGGTGTAGGTTGTATCTCAGTTCCTATTGATGCATCTTGCCACTTTTTCCACATCATCTTCTACATGGCCTGCCCTTATACTCAATTTGTAGAACTCATCTGTATAGGCCTTCACATCCATATATTTTTGCTTAAGGTTTTGAAGCTTTCTAAATAATTGAATGGCATAGTCACTAGGTAAGAATTTTCCTGAGTTTGGTAACCATCCTATCCCAAGAGGTGATTTTGGATTTTCCCTTATTCCTCCTCTCATCTTGCAGATAGTCCAACCAAAGTAAGGCACGACCCTTCAATTTTGTCTTGGCCAACTTCACTCTTTGTTCTTCTGGTACATCTTCATATTCAAAATAGTTGTCTAGTGCTCCTAACCAATCTAGGAGTTCTTCACTATCTAATTTTCCTCCATACACTAGTAAATCCATCTTTATCTTGGGACCTTTTCCCTTTCCATTCTCAAGTCATCAGGATCTAACTCTTCTTGGGACCCTTCTTGGGTGTTTTCCTCCTCCCCTTCTTCTTCTCGATCACTTAAGTCTCTTGTGACCACTCCTATTTCCTGACTTGTTTCAACTACAAAAAGCCTAGCTTCTATCAACTCCCTCATTTGTCTCATCTCTCTTGCATGTTTCTCCTTCAATTCATTCACCTCTTTAGCGACTGGATTCCCTTTTGGAGGTATTCTTGCTTCTCTTCACTTCAACTTTTCCCTCTTTAGATCAACCTACATGAGTTGATACCAATTTCATACAGAGCAAAGGTATACAATGATTCAACACACTCAAACAACCACTCACAATAACCCATAGTCACTAACCTATTGGCTTTCCTTCTCAAACTGTCATTGATCCTTGTAGCCTTTCAAAATGACCTTTTTAGCCATAACTTGTACAAAAGATATGATATTCAAAATGAAAGAATATTTTGAGATACCCTTTTGGCTCTTATAATACATATCTTGAAATGGGTTATTGTTCCTTTGTACAGAATGACCCAAGTTTTGACTATCCCCTTTCTTATTAAGCCTAATTGAGCAACTAGGCTTAACACCATCTATGTTTGGGATTCAACAGACCTCCATTTTTTTTCATACACCTTCAACACCTCCCATAAGGTCTCAACAACCTATTCTCTTCTGCCCCCCCCGAGTAACCTACAATTTATTTTCTAACATAACTCCCTAAGCCATTGTAGTTTGGCTGCCAACAAGGCTCAAATGCACCGAAATTTCATTAAATGCTCCTCCACACATGTAGACCCAAGCCTCGGACTTTTCAAGGAGGTTGAAGACATCAAGGTAGAATTTTCTACAAAGTTTCAGGGGTTGATCACGAGGGAAACTCTAGATATGGTAATTTCATTGTTTATTACAACCCTAGGTAGGGTTTCTGACTAGTTTTAGAAAAATGCCAATATCACCCTTGATACCTAATGAAAATGAACCAAATAAAAAACACATTAAATATGAGAGTTCCCTCTATCATGTACAATCAGTTTCCCATCCATACAGAGCACTAGGAAGCCGTACAATATGACAAAGTTTTCATAATGCAGAAAAATATAGAATTTCCACGTGCAAAACAAGAGTGTCTTCTCCAAATATTCATTCCAACCTTTCTCTTCAATGATACAAGGATTTTTAATCATTTAAAAAAAAATTCCAATGGTATCCAGCCACATTTCAAATTATGGACTAACAAAAAATCATTGAGTCCATTTGTGACAAAAAGTACAAAAAGTTGTTTGACAACATTATGCAACTTTGACAACTTTTGCATGTGTACACTACCTTGCACCTAAGGACTCAACCTGGACTCCAACTAACATAAAATAGTATAGAAAGACCTTATTACATGAAAACAACACAAACCAAAACAAAATTCCAAGTTTTGACCCTTGGAGGCATTATAGACCTATGGGTGCCCTTGCACTAGAAATAAAGGCTCTAGATATTTTTTTAAATATCTCAACTACAAGCATAAAAAGGAAAGAATTAGTGCTATAAGGGATGAACTCAATACCCTCTACTATAATGCTTCTGAGATATGCAATATCTTTAAATGGTTTTATGAAAATATCTTCAAAGATGACCAATGATAGGATATTCAAGAATCCCTTGAGGATATGGTAAAAACTAACATCCCTTAGAGAATAGATTTTGATTACAGCCAATATTTAGATAGAGTTTTAACTTTGGAAGAGCTAGAGAAGGCCCTTTTCTCGATGGCCTCTTATAAAATCCATGGCAGCAATGGTATTCCTATGGAATTCTACCAAGCTATGTGGCATCACATTAAGGACAATTTCTATTGCTTATACCTAGAGGCTATTAAAAATGGATCATTGGGCCCGATTATTAATGGCGGTATAATAAAACTTCTTCTTAAATGGAAAAAGGAAGACTCCATTTCTGGTTGGTGTCATATTACCCTTCTCAATACCTCTTACAAAATTATAGCAAAAGTCTTGGCCATTAGGATCAAGTCGGTGGTACAAAGAATTATTTGACCTAAGCAAATAGGTTTTATTGCAAACAGATTTATTCTTGATAATCTTATGTTAGCATGGGAGACTTGTGAATGGGCTCAACAAACTTGTCAAACTACTATCTTGATTAAACTCGATTTTGGTAAATCTTATGACATGATTCATTGGAGCTTTATTCTGAAAAATGCTTGAATGGCTGGGTTTTTGCCCCAAACTTTGAGCTCATGTTCAAATACTTTTTACAAATGCTAATGCACGACTTATTATCAATAATGTAATGAGAGACCCATTTTTTGTACAACAATCTATCTGAAAAGGATGTCCCTTAGACCCTTATCTCTATGTCCTAACGACTGATGCTTTGGGTTATTTACTTCAAAGTGCTCACGATATGAAGTTGATCATAGGAATCTCTATTTCTGATAATGTTGTTGTTATTAATTCTCATTATGTTGATGACAACCTACTATTTTTACAAAATTCTAAAAATAATATCACCAACACAATGGATATTCTGGATCTATATTGTGTCATTTCAAGATCTAAACTTACAGATGAAAAATTAGAATTTTTGATGATACAATTAGGCCCGATTCACCAATGGGTCTTGCGCGAATGGAAACAAATTAAACACGAAGAAATTATGAGATATATTGGCATAACATTTGGTATTGGGGTCTCTCTTTCAGATATGTGGAATTAGTACCTTAATAAAGTCAAGAATAAACTTTTTAGTTGGAGAAATAAATTTCGCTCCTTGGCTAGTAAACTATAGGTTGCCAATAAGATTTTTCTTGCTAGGCATATTTATTAAATTCTTTATGTTGGATGCCTTCCAAAAAGGAGTATGATGATTTAACTAAATTTATCTTTCAATTTCTTTGGACTAGATGGGATGGCAATAGAGGGTTTATTTATACTTCATGGATCCATTGTATTCAACCGAAATGCAAAGGTGGCTTGGGGCTTATAGACACAACAACTCAAGGTTTTTGCTTGGCTACCAAGTGGATAATTAGAGTTGTCCATGGAAAAGAACTATGGAAGGTTCTTATATGGAACCATATTAATCTTACCTCTGTCAAGGGTAAATGGCAACAGGTGGGTTGGCTGGACAATATTCTTCATGCTCTTTTTTTTCTATAAAAGCCTTGTCTCCTCTCCAATCCATATGGAAGGCTTGGCAACACACTTGTCATCTTTTAAAATGGAGAGATAACTCACTTCAACATGGTTTTGGCTTCTCTACTTCTTCGATTTGGTGGAATAAACATATTGTCTATCAAGATCAACCTCTTGCTCTAAGATTTCCAAAGCAATCTTATTATTTGTTTAAAAAAGGAGTCTACAATGTCAGTGATTTATAAGAGTTTGAATTTATGAGCTAGTTGTCATGGCCTTCTATCAAATCCCAATATAAACTAAGCAACAAATACAAAGTGTTTTTAATTTTTGTTCAGTCTTTGGTCTCGCTTGATCTGACTATGAAATTATGCACTCCTATCCACTGCAATTTGTACAAGGATTGGTTATGGATTTACTCTTATCCTTTTTTCTTCTTTCCTTTAAAAAAGGCTTACTTGCAGTTGCTTCCAAATCTACTCTTAAGATATCGATTGAACCTCAAGTGGAATTGTAGGTACATAAAAAATTCTAGACCAAATTATTTGTTCATATATGGAAATCAAAAGCTAACATAGATGCTCAATTAATTGCTTGGAAGATTTTACATTGCAAATTGCTTGTTGAGGATAGGCTGAAATGTATGATGATCCAATCAATTAATTGTCCCTTCTGTCAAAGGAAAGAAGATATGAGGCATATTTTTTGGGGATGCCAATTTATTAAAAAGTAGTGGTTTGCTATTTTTAATGATCTACCTGCTATATTTGGGAATGTTTTAAACTAGAGAGAAGCACTTCGTGGAGTTGGGTTACATCATAATGTCATAGAAGATGGAGTTCAACATGTCATTTTATCATATATATGGAGACACAGGTGTAGAGTTGTTTTTAATACTCTAAATAATCACCAAAGAGCTCCACTTATCGAGCTTTACTCTGACATTTTTTATTGTTTGATCTCTTTGTTTTCTTATTCACAGGTTGAGGCTGAGAAGAATCTAAAGATCGAATTTCAAATTCAGAAGATCAAGTTTCAATTCAATCAATTATTCAGCAAAAGGATGGTCACTATATCACAGGGTCTAAAGCTTTATTTTCAAGACTAATTTTGTCTTTCCAGCTTCTTTGGTTGTTGGTAGGTGGTTCACTATGCTATTCCAGTTGTTGTTTCGCTCTTGATCGTTGCTTGTACTGTTGTACTGATTTGGTTTATGTTGCTACAGCTCTAATGTTATTAAAAACAACTCTTGTTTGTTATTGGTGTTTTAGTTTATGTTGCTATAGCTCTAGTCTTTCAAACATTTGGTTCACTTGGTCTATTAGTTGTTGAGGTTATAGTTTTCTACTGGTGTTTCAACTGTACGCTCTTGTACTGTAAGTTTTCATGTAGTTTCTTACTATATTCTCATTGTAAATCTGCATTTTCCTCAATAAAAAAACTAATAACTAGAAACTACCTTCAAAAACTAACACATATAAGTGATTTCCTTTCCTCACTTTCAATAATGTTCTTTGATGTTCGTAATCATTTTTTTAGGAATGAATGAATACTTATGCTACCTGTTCTTCCATCCCTTGTGCAGATTATAGAGTGCTGACCAGTTCTCAAAATCACAAATTTACATTATATATAAAATACTATAGGCTGGTCGAGATGAAAAGAAACTGATTTTGTACTAAGCGCATTTAAAAAAAAAAAAAAACCGTTGTAAAACTCCCTGACAATCCAGACATGGCATAAAAGACAGGCACCAAGAAAATTTGCATCGATCTAATCCTCATTAAATATATTTTTGTTCCATTCGAAACTTTATTAAAAGCACCCTTTTTTTGTTTGATGTGAACTATATTATAAATATTTTCTATATGATTTTATTGCCCTCCTTTAAGAACATGGGCGGCGCTGGTATAAGGGGGGGTTCGAGCCTCTCAAAAGTTTCCTTTATTTCCTTATAAAGGATCTTAGATTCATTCGATGAAATCCTTCTGAGTTTATTACTTTTCCTTTTAACTCTTATAAATCTAATTTAGTTTCTTACATTCCTTCTAAAACATTAACACTCTTTCCTTAAGAAAAGGAAATGGAACTTTATTCATACTAATTTATTAATATAGTTATTATAAATTGTAAATTCTGGAATTATTTATTTTAATATAAAGTTTTAAATGTTTATTTTAATACAAACTCTTAATCGATATTTTAATATTTATTTTAATATTTAATTTAATACTTATTCTTAATATTTGTTTTAATATTTATGAATTTAATATAAACTCTTATTTATTGAATAGTCATTATAATTTCTTTGATCATAACAAATGTAGTAATTTTGATATAAAGAAAACAACAAAAATTATAACAATTTTATTATTTTTAGATTATTATATTTGGAAGAATAAAGTATTTATAGATGTATGATTATTTATATTTATCTTTTAAATAATTTTGTGAAAATAAATATAATACATTATATGCACGTATATCATTTTATTCACAAGATTTAATCTAAGGTCTAACTATTCATTTTACAATATGAAGAGAGGGACCATGCATTTATTTATTTATTTTTCCTTTCTTGGATTTAAAATTTATAGAGGCATAATACACATATGGTTCATCTATCTTTTATAAGAGTAGTTTATTTAACTTCAAAAAAATTCAATCCCTTTTAAACTTTCCCAAACAATGCTATTAGATTTCCACAATCCATAAGAATATCAATTTAGATTTTTGGATTTGATTGTGTGTAAGCTTTTTGAATCAAGATTTCAAATCACACTCTATGATCCATCAACACAATAGAGAGCTCAAGGATATACACAGAGTGTGATCCGAAACGTTGATTCAAAAAACTTACACACAATCGAATCTAGAAATCTAAATAGATATTTCCCAAACAAGTTAGGAAAATTTGTTACCCAAAACACAATCCTTCTATTCCCTTATAGATTTACGCAAAAGGGCTTCTATAATTACACTTAAAAGTCTACCTTCACCCTAACATTAGCCCCTTTTAATTTAAAGATCAAAACATGTCTAATGCATCCCTTAAATTACACATCTAGTTGAAAGAATAACCACATTTACAAATTGAACCAACCATCCTATAGTCAACAATTATATTTTATAAAAACTCTACTCTCGGAACTTGAAGTTTTTTTCCCAATTCACAAGACTCACATCTATTTTTGGAATATTAACTTCGATAGACATTCCTGATTTCCAACTTTGAAATTTTCACTTGAAAGAAGAAGTCAACAAAAAAACATATGGCCAAAGGCTCTCCTCTCAACCATAGGATTGATATTCAATCCACCCCCAAGCTCTAAGGGGTCACATAGCTTTTCCAAAACATACAGACATAACCACAATTCACGTGTATTACTCAACAATTTCATACCCTATACCATTCATATTTCAACACTATTAACACATCCACAATCACTTACATGATTACAACTATTTACAAAACAAGAAATTTTCAACTCACATAATTCAAAACCATCATACAAGGAATTTAACATAGATTTCCACAAAAAAAAGAATAAACAACACAACAATTCATTTTCTCAACAACATAGACCCAATAAGGAGAGATCTTACCAAACCAAGTTCAAATCCAAATGGGGATAGCCTCTCCTTTTCCAAGTTGTATTCTTACATTCACCCTCTCCCATCCTCTACTCCATCTCCACCAATAATTCTTCTTCCCAAAGGATGGAAAGAAAAAACATCCAAGAAATAAGGATAAAGAAAAATGGGAAAACCATAAGGAGAGAAGCCAGGGAAAAAGAGAGAAGTCAAGCCAAAAAGAGGGATTCCCTTCTCCTTTCAAAGAGAATAAATATATAGAAGGAAAAAGGAAAACAACTCCCCATAACTTCCCAACCACCCAACCAAGTCCAATTTTCACCACTTTTCATAAGTGGTAAATTAGAGTGGGTTTTAGATTTTATTTAAGGGGTTTTATGGAATTAAAAGATCCCTTTGAACCCATAGACCTACCACATAGGAAATATTTTATACACTTAATCCACATAAATACTTTATAAAACATACAATAAGTAATCACATTTAAAAGGTGACTCAAAGGTTTAATTAAACAACCTTTCACACATGCACAATCCTTACAAAATAAGGTTAAAACACATAACTTTGACAAGACTAAAAATTCATAAGAATAACATAAGGGAAGTAGCTATGTGACCCCTTCATCAACATTGGCCAATTTTAACCTATTTACTCAACCAAAAAGGTGTCAGTACTTCTCACAATTAATAGTAATTGAAACTGATGGCATATGAAAAATAACCTTCCAAGAATAATAATCAACTAGAGTACTAAATCTACACAAGTATAATTTAACTCTCCCTACTTGCATCATATCTTTTAAAGACAAACAATGATTGATCATGTCATTTAATATCAAAATATTACTGCTTATCATTAATCTATTTATAATGAATACTACTACAAGAAAATATTGAATATCAATTAATACCCTTATATTCTCACTTACTCACACTCATAATATAAAATCGCCTAACATGATTAAATCCATTTAATATTGTAGACACTTAAAAATTTCCAAAATGATATCATGCACTTGATTCAAATATACTAACATCATTTCATCCTAAAACCCATCCTCTTTTTGCTTAATTGATTAAAATTGCCTAGATATTTAATTAATTGAATCATTTGCATCTGTTAACCTAATTAATCTAATCAGGTTAATTCACCCCCTTTCAAAGTAGCATTTTGTCTTATTAAGTTAAATACATCGAGTTATTTAATTTAAATCCCTAAGTCCTCTTATTTAATTAAATAACCCTGAGTTATTTAATTAAATATCATATCACTTTCCCATTTTCATTAAATCATTTTATTTAATGAATATCATCTAATTCCCCTAATTGGCATAATTGAAACTTTATTTAATTATCAAATTACTAATAAATCTAATCTTCCCACTTGCAAGGGAATATTCCCATGGTATATTCATTCCCCTTTTGCACATTAAAACTTTGTTTTAATTTGCAAAATATCTAATTTTCCTCACCCATGAGAATATTCCAAAGAATATTCTCTTTCTTCACTCATTTGAAAAGGGGGAACATTCCTTTTTTGCAACAAACTTTCAACAAGACTTCTTGTGCAAGTTTTAAAAGTGAGTTTGTTTGGAAGAATATAAACCCTTGATTCTTTTCATGATCCATGCGATCATTGATTCTCATCCATTGATGAGAATCCATGATCCATGCATCCATCTCTTCCTTCCTTTTTGACCATTGATTAACCTTTTAAATCTTAACCCTTCACTTCTCATTTGTCCTCTTATAAATAGGTCACTATTTGGAGACAAATGGATCCATTTTTTAAAAGAAAAACCATGTTGTTAAAATCACTTTCACTTGCACTCAAATTTAGCACTTATTTAGCATCCTTTTAGCTTAATTTAATTGTATCATTAGCTTAGCTCCATTAATGGCTTCCATGATAACATAGATGCATAAATTTAGCATATTTCATAATTAGGGTTTTAAATCTTTTGAAGCTTGCATACATTTAGATTAGATTTGCATACACCCATATTGATCATCTTAGCATTCATCATGTTAATTTAGCATTTAAATCATGTTTTATCACACATCTTTCATCAATTTCGTCAATTCTCTTCAATAAAATTGATCGAAACATGCTCATTATCCATGGGTATGGGAAAGGGTCACCATTCCACATCAATTTGACACCAATCCCCCTATAGGATAAGTTTCAATGGATTAGAATAGGTATTTTTGAAGATATCGTGATTTAATATGATAGTTTTAATGGATTCCTAGTTTAGTTTTTTATTTAATGATCTTATTCAACTGAGGTTTAGTGGCTTGAAAATGCTTTGAATCCCCATGGATCAAATGTAGTTAGCCTATACTAAGTTGTCAATCACATTTTGGTGCTAGAAGGAGGGCTCGAACTAACTAATCTGACAAATTTCTTGTTAAATCTCCATTTTGCTTGTGTTTTCAGGTTCAACAATGCTATTGATTATTCACCAATGCATTTCATGATGCATAACTATACAATGACACACCTGAGTTTTTATTTTAGTAACGAATAATAAATTTAATGATGCATATTAAATTTCATCACTGCATATTAAAATAGTGACGCTAACTTTATTTTTCATTGCGCCATAAAATTTTATTTCAAAGCGACACAATTGATATATCGACACATTCAACATCACTATTTTTTGAAGACTAGTGCCATCGATATTTCAGTATAGCAATTCACTTCCTATATGGTGACACTATTGATGAAATTCAGTGATGCAATTGATTTTTATGTCGTGATTTATTGGTAAATAGAAACTAGACCTGAATTTTGACATGTGCTTTATTTTTTTTTACTTTATCTGATTGCTAACATGTCACTGACTTCTTGTTTTGGTTCTTAGGCTAACTTGTTTTGTAGGTTTGGACGATAACATTTGAAGTGAAGGAGCATATCATTTTTTAAATCTTATAATTGTAACAAGTGTTTCGACACTTATAGGGAAATTATAACCCATTTATGTTGCTTTTATTTCACATTTTAGGACCAAACTAGAATTCCTTTTGGGTTTTAAAATGAACGTTCAAATTGGTTAAAACTAAACCCTCACATCATTTTGCTTGTTGGTTTAAAATTAAACAACATAAATCTTCACACTTCAAATTGGTGTTAAAATGAACTCATTTTGCTATGATGGATTAAAATGAACATTTGTCTGAATTGTTTGAGTAGGCTTGTTGTGTGTATCCACTCCCCTTGCACTTCATGTGATCTGGGTGAAGAGAAACACACAAGTATTATTTTTCTTTTTGGAAGCGCTAATCCTCTCCCCTTGTGTCTATTGGAAAGCTTGGGTGACAAAAAGAATTTTACGCTTCAAACATGTGTTACCTTTAGTGAGTCCACCTCCCAACTTGTGAGAGGTAATGACCTAAGAGGTTCTTGTTGGAAATAGGATGTCATTTAATTGCAATCCTAAACATTATTTATTTCATATATCTCTTAAGTCCTTGGAAAGTGTTACCCAACAGTAGGATTAGAAAGAGATTAATATTTGATGAAATAATCATGTTAATTGACATTTGTAATTAATTATAAATATTAGGAACATGTGATGGTGTCCAATATGAGTTCCTAAATAATAGGGGCACATGGGGCACCCACATGGTAGGTGACACTCACCTTGAGTTCAGTTAACTATTTGGAGTAAGAGATAACACTTTTGAATGCATGTAAAGATCCTAGGAGTTAGGGTTTGAAGTTTGCATGCATGAAGTTCAGTTCAGATTAGTTCAATTCAATTGAGTTCAGTTCAGTTCGGTTTAGAATTAGTTTAGTTCAGTTTAGTTATGGTTCAGTTCAGTTCAGTTCAGTTCAGTTCAGTTCAGTTATGGTTTAGTTATCTTCAATTAGTTTTAGTTGAATGCTAGTTGACTTCAGTTAACTTGGAATGTATGACTAATGACTTGAGTTGTATGACAGATAATAGGGACTACCTTCAGTTAATAGGGGATGACCATTCTTTTATGAATGGTGTTGAGAAATGTTTCAGTTAGCAAGAAATGACTTGGATCCAACTTGGGAGCCCAAGTTGGCTTCTTGGAATCAACTCCTTTGCATAGTAAGATATTTTAGAAGGATAAGTTAAGTGGGCCCACTCTTGGGTGCCTATTTTGAGGATGAAGCCTTGAAGATATTTATAGAATAAAGGTTGAGTTGGCACTTCAATTTGGGATGCCCAAATGCATGAAGATGAGGATTTGACATTGTTCTTCATGGTTAAACTTTGCTTGGAAGAGATAGGCGTACCTTTTAGGGATAGGGCTTGAGCATTGTAATTGTAACTCTTGTTGATTTTACAAAGTTGATTAAAGCCTATTTATCTCAAGCAAGTTGAAGAGATTTATTATCAATTTTATTGCAGGTTGTGGAGAAGATTTGGTAAAGGCAAAAGAAGCATTCTCAAGCAAGGATTGGAATTACTGCAATCTACTTTAGAGATTAAATAATACATTGATTCTTGGTAGAGTTTTTTCTTGAAAGGGTTTCTCCATGGTATATGCTTGTGTAATATTTCTAATATATTTTCTAATTCTTCTACAACTTATGTCTTCATTCTACAAATGATAAAATGAAGTAATTAGATAATCACCCACAAAGAATCTATAACAAAGAATACATATTTAGATCAGCAATCATAAATTTTTACAAAGTATTAAGCTACATAAACACCTTAATTTTCAACATTTGGTATCAGAGCCGAGGTTGGGTAGAGTTTGGGATTCCTTTCTCTAAAAAGATTGGAGGTTTTTTGGATGTAGTGGGAGCTTTTACTATTTTTTTATATTGTTGATTTTGGAAAATAAGTTTGTTATAATGTGTCATTGAGAGCTTGGATTCACAGGTTTAGTGTGAGCTTATGATAAAAATGTGGTTTTGATTAAATGTGCATCATAATGCCATGGGATTGCTCAGTATCACAGTTTAGTGGGAGCATTTGGAAATGAAGTGGATTCTTGGTTGTAGGATGGTTTTGTTATTATGTCATGGTATACTCTTGATTAGCGGTTTTGAGTTGTGGCATAGTACATGTTATGATAATTTTGATCATGAGGAAATGTGTGAAATTTTATATTCTTTTGACAATGACGGTCTGATGTTTATCTTGTTTCCATGTATAGCTCGGTATCACAATTTAGTGGGAGCTTTGGTAGGATAGAGTGATCTTCATGGAGAGGATGGTAGTCACAATGCCATGTGTAACTCGGTACCACAGTTCAATGGGAGTTTTTGGTAGTGACGTAGATGCATCATTGGTAGGGTTATCTTCATGTGATTGGGGATATGGTTTTTTATTGGTTTAGAGAGGTTGCTATTATGTCATGGTTTACTCTTGATTCTGGATTAGAGTTTGGCATATTACATGTTCTCTTGAGATCAGGATGTATGTTATGGTGCATGTGATCTCCTAAGAGGAGATGGTTAGATCATGGATGTCTTGTTTATGTTCAATATTTTTAGCTTTGACATTGATGTTTTGTAGTTCTCTTAAGTATTGAGTACATTAATCATTTTCTTGATTACTTCATGATAGTGCTATGTTACATTTGGAGTTTGGCATAGATTGGTTGGTTACAGGTCCTCATGGATACTTGGAGAAATAGGTGAGGCTTAAGTTCTCTTATGGCAAGAGATATTTGTTGGAATAGTTACTAGCAAGAAAAAAATTTCCAACAGAAAAGACCGAGGAGCCTACACCTTGGTTGGACGTGAGTTCAACACACTTGGTGGTTACACATGCCTTCGAAAAGGAAGTTTGTTTATAGATACTTGGGAAAGGGATTGGTTTTAATTGCAAGTAAGTTAAACTTGAATGTGATCTATTCAGAGTGCTATGTTTTTATCCAAAAAATCCTATGTATCATGCTCGTACTAAGCATGTTGATATTCAATATCACTGTATGTGAGAAATGGTTGAGAGTGGGAAGGTATTAATTCAGAAATTTGACACTTTAATTAATGTTATAGATTATCTTATGAAACTAGTTCCTTTACATAAGTTCTCTTGGCTTTAATCATTTGCTTGGAACTTCATGATTGTGTAGGTTGCATTTGAAGTTGGCATGGATTGATTAGTTGGTGTAAGAAGGCCATTAGCCTTGAGTCCTGTACATATTTAAAATTATTATTCCTTGTTTAGAATAATTGCAATGTATAATTTCAAGTGGGAGAATGTTGGAAATAGGATTCCATTTAATTGCAATCCTAGAAACATTATTTATTTCATGTATCTCCTAAGTCCTTGGAAAGTGTTACCCAACACTATGATTAGAGAGAGATTAATATTTGATGAAATAATCATGTTAATTGACATTTTTAAGTAATTCTAAATGTTAGGAGCATATGAGGGCATCCAATATGAGTTCCTAAATAATAGGGGCACATGGGGCACCCACATGGTAGGTGACACACACCTTGAGTTCATTTAACTATTTGGAGTAAGAGATAACACTTTTGAATGCATGTAGAGATCCTAAGATTTAGGGTTTGATGTTTGCATGCATGAAGTTCGGTTCAGTTCAGTTTAGTTCAGTTCAGTTCAAAATCAATTTAGTTCAGTTCAGTTATCTTCAGTTTAGTTATGGTTCAGTTATCTCCAGTTAGTTTTAGTTGAATGCTAGTTGACTTCAGTTAACTTGGAATGTGTGACTAATGACTTGAATTTCATGATAGATAACATGGACTACCTTCAGTTAATAGGGGATAAACATTCTTGCATGAATGGTGTTGAGGAATGCTTCAGTTAATAGGAAATGACTTGGACCCAACTTGGGCACCCATGTTGCCTTCTTGGAATTAACTCCTTTGCATGGTAAGATATTTCAGAAGGCTAAGTTAAGTAGGCCCACTATTAGGCGCCTACTTTGAGGATGAATTCTTGAAGATATTTATAGAATAAAGGTTGATTTGGCACTTCAGTTTGGGACACCCAAATGCATGAAGATGAGGATTTGACATTGTTCTTCATGGTTAAACTCTACTTGGAAGAGATAGGCGTATCTTTTAGGGATAGGACTTGAGCATTGTAATTGTAACTCTTGTTGAGTTTACAAAGTTGATTAAATCCTATTTATCTCAAGCAAGTTGAAGAGATTTATTACTAGTTTTATTGCAGGTTGTGAAGAATATTTTGTGAAGGAAAAAGAAGCATTCTCAAGCAAGGATTGGAATCATTGTAATCTACTTTAGAGATTAAATAATACATTGATTCTTGGTATATTTTTTTCCTGAAAGGGTTTCTCCACAGTATATTCTTGTGTAATCTTACTAATATCCTATGTAATTCTTCTACAACTTTTATCTTCATTCTACAAATGATAAAATGAATTAATTAGATAATCACCCACAAAGAATTTGTAACAAAGAATACATATTTAGATCAGAAATCATAAATTTTTACAAAGTATTAAGCTACATAAACACCTCAATTTTCAACAGTTCTTTCATTTCAATCTGTGATATAAATACTTGGCATGATGAAAGTCATTGACCAACTAGTGTAGTTACACTATATGGATGATCCTCTCCTTTAGTATTTGTGTGATACGTCCAAACCCTTAGATGTTTCTAAGGGTTAGGACTTCTCTTAATTGAGTGAATTTGTCACATGTATAGCACTAGTTTATCCTGAAAACCTGAATTATGAACCTTGTTATTTGTGTCTCACCATTTCCCCTGAAGTGTATTTTAAGGTAGTGCATTGAAGTAGTACCACTCTAAGAAGTTACCATTTCCAATTTTTTATTGAGGCAATAAATCAAATGGGGAAGGGACTCCTTCGCTTGGCATGTCAAGATGTTAAATATCCTTGACATAGCCTATTTGTCCATTTCATCTTCACAGATTAATCATCTCTTAGGGGATGATGGTAAGCCTACTAAGAAATACACAACTATCTAGGATTTTTCATGCTTCTTAGTCAGTTTAACACTTCCTTGGTTCCAAAATAATTGCAAAAAAACATCAAAAATTATTTTCAAAACTTTCAAACCCTTTGGTCGAAGTATGGATACCCTTTGAACAAACCTTGATATTGATGCTTGTCTTAAGGATTTATTCTTAGAAACTTTTAAATATTTTGGTTTACATCTCAATCCATACTTCCCAAAGTTAACCTAGGTAACAATTCCCTTAACTTCATCCTTTTCACAATATGGACTTTGTGAAATTTATGATTTTTTTAACATAAACATTTAGATTGAACTTAAGCACTTAAAGAAGTGTTTGTGGTAAAAAGAGACACATTTAAGCAAGATAAATTGAAAAATTGAACCCAACATGACCATTTGGCTTCCGATCGCTCTGGTTGAACAACCTAACCTTATGCCCGCTATCATTCAACCAAAATTTGAACTCATTGAGGGAGAACAAATGTATATAATTAGTTGTTTGAGAAGCTTCACTTTTGAAACAAAGGAAACACCCACCTAGTGGAGAAACATAGCATGTACATCTTAGACGAACAAGAGGAACAAGTTGATATTGTGGCTAGAAGGCCTATATTACCACCTCCCACATGGAATTAAATATCCTCTTTTCCATAAACTTGGGCTTCTCTAAATGATCTCTCCCAAAATAAAAATCCCCAAGAGAAGTTCTACATGTCATCACTTCAAACTTAGGCATCATAGTCCAAAATTTGTCAAGACCTCTTGGCTCTCTACTACAATAGGAATATTTTGGTAAGGAATTTTTATAGACATGTGTCAATGAATGATCTAGACATGTATACTCAATATGAACCCCTCATTTAAAGTCAAACATTGGTCTTAGGCTTGTCTTAAGTGATTTCTCACAAAATCAAAATCCCCAAAATAAGGTCCAGATGTTGTTATTTCAAACTTAGAAATCATAGTTCAAATTATATTAGAAGACATATCCTAAGGAATTACTGCAGCTGACATAAATCACTAAGGAGACATTTTCTATGCTATTTCATGAATGAACCAGATCTACACATTTCACAAGAAATTCTCCTTGATCATTAAGTCTTTAGGGTTTGAACACTTTATAGGCCTAGCATATTTCTCACCACCTTGGTATTGGAAAACAAAGGTTCACTCTAGGTCAAAATTGGATCAAAAATTTCATCCACCCCTTATCAAATTTCACCCTTCATTTCACCAAACTTTGCAAAATTTCAAACACACCAACACTTTTTTGACTTAGACATCTATCAAACTAACTCCTAACTTAGCTACTTTGTATGTTAAATGAATCTTTTTCCATGCATTTGGTTAAGTTAGTTATCATCTTTGAACTTGTTTATCTTGAAGGTCACAAATATACCCTAAATATTCACAAGTTCATAAACATCCTTTATCCAAACATCCAACATCAAAATCTAAGTCAAAAGTGTTGTCCCAAAATGATTGCAAAGATCACTCCCCATAGCATTCATCTTTTCATGCTTCCCACTACCTTCATTACTCAAAAATGACTTAGAGCATCCCTTCTACCTAGATTTGATTCAACTAGAGAGTTTAAACATTACAAATCTCAACACAACTCTCCCATATGTGACCCAAAATTTATGGTAAAGAAAAGATCACAAATCAAGAGAATCATGGGGAAAACCAAACTCACATTCACCTCAAGTGATTGCAATCCTCAAGAATTTGATCCAAGAAGTAAAGTTACCCCATCACAACAACTTTTGTCTCCATCAAAGCCATATGAGATAGAAGACACCACGAACAACCCATTTGGACTTACTAAGGAAGAAATCATGGAGTACAAACAAGAACATAAAGATTTAGAAAATGTAGCTCCAATTTCCCCATGTTTTGTTGTGAAATCATTGGCACAAGGTTTGACTTCATCCACTATTCAAACAACTCCATCACTATAGCTAAATCAAACACCCATTCCTAATATTGCAGCTAGTCTTGCTAAAGTCTTTGTCCATAGCCTTCCATTTGAAAGAAACACACTTGTCAGAACCCTCAACACCAATCCTTCTCGAACCACCACTTGTACACCTACCTTTGGTCCTCACCGTCCCTGAACACCCTTTACATCAAAATAAATTTCTTACACTTCACAAATCCATGACAACCTCAACATATCGAGGTCACCCATCCTCATCCATCCCCACAAGTACCACAAGTGTTCCCAACATCACACAAGGTAGTATAGGCCAACTATCTCAAATAGACCAATAGGGGTATGCTAACACCCTAACGCAAAGTCAACCCTTAATGCAAATAGGGACATCTCTATCCAATCCCTCAATTGGCTCATCCACACCATTGGTTTCACAAAACACATCTATCCCATCCATCACCTACCCAATTCAAAAAAAACCTCTTGGTCATGAACCCCATCAAGCAAGGTAATACATTGACCACATCCCAAACACAAGAAAATCCCCAAAACATCAGTCAAGGGAATCCTTTCAATCAATGGGCTCAAGGTCCTAATGTGCCATTACCATCACAATACCTAATGGCATCATCATCATCTTTCCCCATGGTCTCCCTTATCATGCAAAATCAAATGGGACCTCAAACTTACATTCCTCCATCCTAAACCACCATCTTGCAAGGAATGTTAAACCAAGAGAACCCCCAACCTCTCATCACCATTTTGCAACCCAATCAAAACATCAACACCCAAAACCCATCACAAATGTCCCAAAAACCAATTGATCCTATATTGCAAGAATGTGCCTTAGGTTTACAAGAAGCACAATAGGCTTATCAGTAAGTTGTCCAACAACACAAACAAGAAGCAACCCTAGAAACACAACAACAACATCAAGAAACCTTAGTATCACAACAACAAGCAGCCCCAGCAGTACAACAACAATAATGACAACAAGTAGCCTAAACAGAACAACAATAGCAACAACAACAACAAGAAGCAACCTTAGTAGCCCAGCAAGTAGCCCTAGTAACACAACAATAGAAATCCCAACAACAACATCAAGCAGCCTTTGTAGTACAGCAACAACATCAAACACAACAACAAGCCCTTATGGCCCAACAACAACAACAAGCCTAACAAGATCAACAATATTCCCAACAACAACAACAACAAGGTTCCTACTATAATCTTCAACAGAAAATCACCAACCCAAAAATGCTAGGAACATATACGCCTCCACCATAATCACCTTCGCAATATCCTATGCCACCATACACACCATAGAACACCTCATCATATCAAAATCCTACGTACAACCTATCCACCATCCCACAATACACAACATATGTTCCTCTACCAAACCCACAAGATGATGTCGCATTGCAACTCAATGTGTTAACACAAGAAATGCAAGATATAAGAATGGGAAAAATGAAGAAACCCCATACACAAAACCTATGCTACATCATAATGGTACCATTTCCTCCCAATTTTGAAGTCCCCAAATTCGATAAATACAAAGGGAGAGGAAGTCTTGTGGACCATGTAAAGGATTTTAATGACATGTGTATGGAGGTCTTCTATAATGATTCCTATTTGATGTGATTCTTTCCACGAAGCTTGATAAGCCCAACCATTGACATGGATGTAAGCCTAGAAAAATCACTTCTCCTTTGATCTTGACATGGATGTAAGCCTAGAAAAATTATACACTCAAACAAAACAAAGGAGAATCTTTTGCCAATTTCTTCCAATGATGGAGGCAAAGAGCTAGTAAGAGCAAGTGGCCCATTCTTCAAGAATGAAAAGTGGAGATTATCATAGAAAATCTAGATCTAGATCTATCCTTCAACTTGAAAATTCAATGCATTACCTCTTATGAAGAGCTTGTCCCTAGAGCCCTTAACATCGAGAGAGCTCTAATCTCACAAGGAAATACTCAAGCCTACAAATACAACCGCCCATCAACTAGTTCATACAACAAGCTTCGTGTCTAGGCTAAGAACAAGAATGTAATAAATGATGGCATGGTAGATGCTAAGGTAGTACTAAGTGCTCTTAGACCAAACAAAAATAAAATATCTAATGTTCAACCAACTATGCAATAAAAAAAATCACCACAAAACAATCAGGTCAACAACACCAAAACACAATAATGATGAACACCCAATAGAAATAAGTAGCTAAAACACAAATACACACAGTTGTTGGAACCCATTGAAACCATCATAAATAAATTGGTAAATTCAAACCTAATAACACTTCCCAATTTTGAAAACTACCAAGAACCATAGTATAAACCACCTTGGGACAACAAAAAAGATCTATGTGACTTTCACAAAATCAAAGGACACAAAACATAAAACTGTATAAGGCTCAAGAATAGTATCCAAGATCTTATCAAAAGTGAAGACATACCTGTTGAAGTACCAGTTAGTAAATAGGATCTTAAGATATACAATAACCCTATTCCATATCATAGCAAAGGAAACAACACTAGAAAAGCTAAGGATTACACAAATGTGGAGCATACCTATTCCAATATAGTCACTTCCTTTGATACTTTCATTAGCATCCCCATCAAAGGGCCTAGTGTGGAGTATGGATTCACCAAACAATGTGGAAAATTCACCATCCAAGGAGTTTCATCTCAACCTAGGGCACAACCTATATTGCCAACATCAAACCCTAGCAAGTATAGTCTCCTAGATCAACTTAAGAAGACCCCCACACAAATTTATATCTTAGAATTATTGAGGCTATCACCTGCACATAGGGAAATATTAAAGAAAGCTTTGTATTCATCATTTATCCCTAAGGATGTTGATAAAGAATAGTTTCAATATATGGTAGGGCATATTAGTAATCATCTTCTAACCTTCTTAGAGCAAGACCTACCATCGCAACCATCTCATAATTGTGCTTTACACCTTGAAGTCATTATTAATAAGAATAAGGTTAAAATAGTCTTAGTAGATGGGGGTTCTGGTCTAAATATTTGCACCCTTCAGTCGATCAAAAACGTGGGCTATTCAGAGGATACTATTGAGAAAGAAAAGAGCACCACCATCAGATCATATGATGATCAAGAGTGGGTATCGCAAGGAATCATTACACTAACCATCCAAGTGGGACCCATCATTGCAGAGAGTACATGCCAAGTTTTAGACCTTGATCTCCCCTACATCTTTCTTGGCTAACCATGGATCCATGCCCTAAAAGTTGTAGCCACTACCTACCATCAATGTGTAAAATTTCCTTTTGAGGGCAATGAAGTTACCATCCATGGAGATCCTGAGCCTTTTTACTACTACAAGAACCATGAGGCCAAGTTTTACAAGATACCCTAGATCCCTAAAAATGATGGACCTACATTATCTTCCTCATTTGTTGACCCATCATCCCTTGCATCTACCTCAGAAACAAAAATACCCATTGTGCAGAACATTCTTGATATCAAAGTAGTGATCTAGGATGATGGTTGTGGAAACTATAAACTAACAAAGGATACTTTTATGTTGGGGGAGCTACCTCTTTCTCCCAAATCTCATTGGAAACCTACACCTAGCAACAAAGTTTTCAAAACAATAACAATGGAAACTACTACCTTCACCAAGTGGGGGGAATTGAACAAAGAAGATGTCAATGAGGAAGATGTCTCTAAGCTACTATATCAAGATGAATGACCCATCCATGTTCTTCCCATGGGAGATGACAACAAAGGATTGCAACTAATGAAGGGGTGGGGGTAGAACAAGAACAAGAAACTAGGACAAAATGAAAATGGTTTGCTATAACCCAACATTCTTGAGAAACATCTAAAGAATCTTGGCTTTGGATGTACTACTAGCAAGGTTACCCTTATTGGCAAAGGTACTTCCTCTAAACGAGTTGAGGCTTCCTCTTGGTTACCAACATCGCATGATACTACCCTAGATGACTTCCTCCTTGATTTTTATGACCTATTTGACAATAAATATATCTTCATGATATCCACAACATCCTTCGTCTTAAATGATCAACCCACTAAAATTAGCCTAGTCTACCCACAACTCATTGATTGGGACCAACAAGGACCACCGATTCTATATTTATTCAAAAAAAATGAAGCAATATCAAAATTCATGGGAATCCATGATAACTTAGCATGGGAAGATCAAAAGGCTAGTTTTGTTATAGAACTAGACACGAGGGTGTACTATCAGGAGACAATTGAATCCTTTAGTTGCAAAATAGACAACATGCAATGAACATACAGATCGTTAAGTGAAAACCACATTGTGGCACTTTATGATCCTAAAATAGTAAAAAGAAAGGACATATATAAGGGTGAAATCCTCTCTGAGACACCTAAGGATGAGGGATTCAATCTCCCCCCTAGTGAAATGCATCCAAAGAAGTCAGTATTACTAGCAAAAAAGGCCACACCAACCAATGTGGGAACTAATGAAGCACCCAAGATCACTTTCTATGTCAAATCCTTGTTGGATGAAGAACAAAAAAATATAGCAACATTCTTGAAAGAGCGAAGAGCCAAATTTGCATGGTCATACACAGATATGCCAGAGCTCAATCCAGAACTAGTGCATCATATAGAAGTCTATCCTGAAGCTAAACTAGTGAAGCAAAAATTAACGAAGATGCACCCTCAGATAGCACTCTTGGTGAAACTTGAGTTACAAAAGCTTCTTGATGTTGGATTCATCTGACCAATAGATTATCTTGAGTGGGTTTCTAACTTAGTACTAGTCTCCAAACCCATTGGGGGCATCATAATATGGATGGATTTCAAATAATTGAGTAAAGCATGCCCAAAGGATGATTTCCCTCTATCTAATATTGACATCATTGTGGATTTAACAGTTGGGCATGAAATTTTGTCACTCATGGACAATGTTTTAGGCTATAATCAAATAATTATTGGCAAGGAAGATCAACACAAAACTACATTCACTTGTCCATGGGGGGCATACTGTTGGAACATGATGCCATTTGGGTTGAAGAATGCAAGAGCGACCTATCAGAGAGAAATGACCCCCATCTTTCATGACATGATCCACAAAATAGTCGAAGACTATGTAGATGATATTTTGGGAAAATAAAAGAAAAGGAGTGAGCACATAGAAGTCTTGGGACCTATCTTCGATAGACTTAAAGAGTATAAAATACAACTAAACCCAAAAAAGTGTGTCTTTGGGGTTACATAAGGGAACTTTCTTGGCTACATCATATCATAGAGAGGGATAGAAATTAATCCAACAAATGTGAAAGCTATCCTAGACATGGAACTATCACAACATTGAAGCAAATGATAGGGTTACAAGGAAGGCTACAGTCCATTAGAAGGTTCATAGCGCAACTATCAAAAAAAAATCACCCTTTCTCACATCTTCTCCATAAATGAATCTCTTACAAGTGGGATGAGAAGTGTGATAAATCTTTTCAGCAAATCAAGGGCTACCTATTGACACCTCCAGTACTCATGCTATCAATACTAAACAAACCTTCGATCCTATATATCTCAGCAACATCGACAACACTAGGTTCTCTTCTAGAACAACATGATGAAAACAGAAAAGAAAGAGCTATCTATTACATCAGCAGGACCTTGGTGGGCTATAAAATGAACTATTCATCCATTGAGAAATCATGCTTATTAGTGGTTTTTGCTTCAAAAAAATTTAGACACTACATGATGTCACATCAAATCAAGCTTATTACAAAGATTGACCCATTGAAATACCTATTATCCAAAGCAACTCTCACAAGGCGAGTGGCCAAATGGGTAATTATCTTGACTGAATTTTGAATAGAGTATGTGGAGTGCAAGGAAATAAAAGGAAAAGTGATCACATACCAACTGGAAGAAGCACCTATCTATGCAGAGAATCCATTGGTATCTGAATTCCTTGATGAATCAATGTTCCTTGTCAATGCAGTAGATCAATAGAAAATGTACTTTGGTGGATCATTCACCCAGCATGGATCAAGAGTGGGTTATCTCTTTATCACCCCTCAAGATGATTACATCCCAAATTCATATAGGCTATGATTTCCATGTACTAACAACATCGTGAAGTATAAAGCCTTGATCATAGGTCTTAAGGATAGAAGTTTAATGGTAGATACAAGATTTGAAAGTCTATGGAGACTCACAATTGGTTATCAACCAATTCAATGATGATTACCAAACTAAGGATGACAAGCTCACTCCTTAAAAGAAGATGGTAGAGAGTCTAGAGGACCTTTTCATAGATATAAATTTTGAGTAGATTCCTCACATGAACAACCGACCAATAGATGTTATGGCAACAATTGGATCATTGTTAGACATGCCACACAATTTCCTTCAATGTGAGTTCTTGGTAGAAAAACTTCTCATACCAACTTCCAAAATCTTAGAATTTCAATTTGTGTGTGTCATCATTGATCCTAGATCCTTGTGGTATCATGATATATTCACCTATCTTAGCAGGGGAACCCTCCCATCTGATATCACCTCCAACCTTAAAAATACCTTTGTTAAAAAAGCATCCCAATTCGTGATCCTAGGTGATAACTTATACTGTCGAAGCATCGACGAGACATTACTGCAATGTCTTAACCAAGAGGAAGCCTTGACCGCTTTAATAGAAGTACATGATGGAATATATGACTCCCATTCTAGTGGTATGAATTTAGCTAAGAAACTATTGAGGATAGGGTATTACTGGCCAACCATGGAAAGATAAGCCCATCAGTATGTGCAAAAGTGTGTCCAGTGTCAACAACATGGAGATCTTGCTCATGCTTTGGCTCAAGAGTTGCAACCAATGGTCACACCTTGGCCTTTCTCATAATGGGGGATTGACCTCATATGAAAGATTACTCCAACCTTGTCTAATGGCCACAAGTTTATCATAATAGCCACTAAGTACTTTTCCAAATGGGTAGAATCCATTCCTATGACCTACATAATGGGGAAGCAAATTGCTAAGTTTATCATGAATTATCTTATCTTTCGTTATGGTGTTCCAAAATCCTTATCTTAGACAATGGGACACCCTTTAAGAAATAGGATGTAAAAGAGCTAATATGTCAATAATTCAACATCCATCATCAATTCTCTACCCTGTATTACCCCCAAGGTAATGCTCAAGATGAGGCTACAAACAAGATCATCCTAAGCATCCTAAATAAAATGGTCAATGAAGCTAGTTGTGATTGGAACCTGCAATTCAATCCAAAACTATGGGACTATTGAACCAGTATCCACACACCTACAAGTGCAACCTTGCTCTCCCTAGTCTATAGATCAAAATCCATCTTGCCTATTTAGGTTGAGCTTCCATAATTATGAGTGTCACTACAAAATTTGATCACCGATGAAGAGTAAATGAGTTATAATTATTGGATGAGTGTCATCTTGATTCCCTAATCACTTGCATGTATATCAAAACCAACTAAAACAAAGCTATAACAAGAAGATCAAGTGTTGGTCTTTCCAAGTAGGGGATCTTGTCCTAAAGTAGAATTAGAAAAATCTTCCAGATCAAGATAGTAAAGGAAAGTTTGAGCCTAACTAGTTGGGTCCCTTTGTCATCACATCAAGCTATGGATCAAGATCATACCAATTATCAACACCTAAAGGTGAAACCTTGCAAGAACCAACCAATATTCTACATCTTAAAAAAAATTATGCTTAGGCTTGAAGGGTGTAAATCTAAAAATAAAAATAAAAAATAAAAAATGATCAAAAAATTCTAAAAAGATGGGAAAAAGAATTGAAAAAGTAATGAAAAATAATTGTCCTATTGAAAACCACTTCACTAGCACTTTGGGAAAGTACCTTGGTGAAAACCTGGCAAATAGGAACCTCGCATAAATAAAGCACCTCCATCTATTCTTTGCCTCTTGGTCCTATCATTCTTTTCATTGCATCCATCCATCACATCATTTGTCCTATTTATTCCATCACCCATCCATGTCTGCATCATGGCTTGATATTGTGAAGTATCATATCCCCTTTAGTACTACTTGGTATATTCCTAAGGTTATTTTTTCCTACCTATATCGAGGTAGTCTATTACATCACACCGAGGGAAATTCATTCTGGGTCAGACCAAGTTCTTGTATATCTTAAGGTTATTTGGACATCTCATCAAAAATCCCAAAAACATTCATAAAACATTCATCAGAAAATCCAAAACATCCAAAACACATCAAAATCCCTAAAAAGGTCAAAACATCAAAAATGTAATACCATGTTGAACTATGAGTCTTTGAGCTTGAATGTAGGTAAGGCCATCATTGATGTGCCCCTGAGACACCCTAAGTTAGTCCTTTAGGAGCTTGTCATAATAAAATAAAAATCCATCAAGTATTCATATCTCATCATCAATAAGTCGAATCAGTTGAACTACGTGGTCTCTGCATGTATAACGTAGGCAAGGCTCATCTTTCATAAGCCCCCAAGGCCCCTAGAATAGTCTTTTAGGTTAGGCTCTTGGTTAGAAATCTCAAAAATACCTACACATTCAAATATTGAAAAAAATCCAAAAACATTGAAAACTTAGAAAACACAAACATTTGAAAATCGAAAATCCCAAAAAAAATAGAAAACAATCAAAAACCCTAAACTACCTCAAATAACCAAAAAACCAAAATATTCATATAAACTTTCAAAAAGACCAAAAACAGCCTCAAAACATTTTCAAAATACCAAAACATTTAAATATTCCAGAAAATCCAAAACCATCCATCCCATTTCTCTTTCACTCGTAATAACTTTCTTGCATAATAAATTGATCCTCACCTTCAACCTTTGGAAAAATAAATGGAAAGCAAGTATAGCAAGTCATAAAGTGAGAACCTAAATGTCAGAATCTAAATTCTAGATCATAGGTAAATGATTCAATGATGTTTTTATCAACGGCTTATCACAAACCTCATCCTAATGAAGCCATCTGATAACATGCCATAGGATGCATCCTTCCTGCGATGGACATCAACATCAAAAATCACCTTAGCTAAAATAAATTGGCAAGAGATATAGATAACACTAACTATTTTTCTTTGATCTTTTCTTGTAATTTATATTATTGACCCATTCTAAGGACCTCTCGATGATGTCTATCAAAATGATTTAGAGAGAAAGGAATGGAGAATTGATCATTATCTTTCATTTGTTGTGCTTGTGGGTATTCTTGTAAAATAATCTTGGTGCATACTTTCTTAGTTGTGTGTAGGGAGGTCATTTGGAGTAGATTGTTGACTATTGCATATGCTTTGCTCCAAGATATTATGAATTACAAAACTACATTCCAATGAGGTTTTTGTATGTCAAGATGTGAACAAGAACTATCCTATCTGTTTGGAGAGTCAAAGTCCATTACACTAGATACAAAGCCATAATGGTTATTAATACCTTGATGCATCATGTCTATGTGTTATATCAAACATAAGGAATGATGGAAAATCCCAATCCCAATATATGATCAAAATCAGCCATATCTCATCATCATATCTAATAAAGTCTTGGTGGATCATAGACTTGTTGGAATTTTTTAATCAATCTTCAAAATCAATGGTCAAATCAATCATCTCGTTCTTCTATCTTCTTTCGACGCTAGCCTATTATCATGAAAGTCAACAAAAATATCACCATGCATCCATCCTACATTCACAAATCATCAGCATGCATACATATCACATATTATAAGCATGAACATCTGCATCATCTATGTACATCCATTTCCATACATCATCATATCATAAATTGCATTGAAAAGCACACAAAAATAAATGCATCCATTCATACATCCTGCATAAGCATATCATAGCATCCATCCCATCACATATCATAAAAAAGATACAGAAAAAAAATATAACATATTTGTTGAATTGCATATACATCACATTAAGGAATCATATATCACAGAACACAAATAAAAGAAGTGCATACATCACATTGCATCCATACATAATCATGACCCATATCCCATGAATATCACATCACATCATATCATATGCGTCCATACATCCATAAAGCATGAAATAAAGAGGACATCGCATATTGAATCCAAATCATTTCATATATATATCAAAAAAATGGTGACTGTCACGATACAATATCTAAATCAACGTTTGTATATCAATCAAAAATACAATATCTACGAGGCTATCAAAAAGGAGCCCATGAATGTATAGTTGTATGAATAATCGGGAGAATAATCAAAAAGTGTCTACAAAAGTGGCTAGCCCTGGTGGCTGCTTGACTCACCCCTAATTGATTGTTGATCCTTAGCTCTAGGTGGTGCTCCACTCCAATGTGACACTAGTACAATTTAGCAAATAAATGACTACGTGACTAAAACTTTTAGTCATGTGACTAACACTAGTAGAATTTGTAAATATATGACTACATGACTAAAACTTTTAGTCACAACAACTAAACATGACTAAATAAATGACTGATTCGATCATCATAAGTGACTAATTTGATTGTGGGGTAAAAATCACAACTAAATAATTAGTCACACAAAAAAAAAATAGACAATATAATATTAAAGTGGATAATTAAAAAAATATTTTGAATTGAGGGAGTGGGTTGTATTATAATATAATAATAATATATTATTATATTACAATACAATATAATATAATATATTATAATATAATATGATATTATATTATATAATATATTATAATATATATATATATATTATATGATATTATATAATATAATATATAATATTATATAATATTATATTATATTATTATATATATTATATAATATCATATAATAATATAATACAATATTTATACTATATAATATTAGATTATTAATAATATAATATTAGATAATATATATTATTGTTATTATATATATATATATATTATATTTTTGTAGACTACAAGAATCGGGTAGCATGACCCCCTATAAACTGCAATGCGCTTGGTAAACTTTTTAAGGTGACCGATGGTGCTAGCGCGACACGACCTCCAATACCACGAGGGTGGGGGAGACTAGACCTCATGACTAACCTCCTACAATAAGAAATTTTTAGCCAACTTAGTTAGGGCCCCCACCCTATATATATATAATATTATATTCTAATATAATATAATTATTATATTATAACTATAATATAATATTTATATTATAATATAATATTATATAATTTTATAATATTATATAATATTATAATATTATATAATTTTATAATATTATATAATATTATAATATTACATTATAATATTATATTATAATATTATATTTATATAATATTATTATATATGTAATATTATATAATAATATACTATTATAATATATATATAATAATATTAATTATGCAAAATCAGAGATTATGTATTATAGTTTATTTATTTTGAATTTTTTTTTTTTTTGTGCAATGCATAGCAAAAAATGACTATGCTATCAAGCTAGGGCATGAACAAAAAGTTTGAACCCTAATCATATTGTCACTCTTCATTTTGCACTTTTTGTTGAAGCTTGGAGATGCACCACCATGGTAGATAGGGTTTTCTTCAATACACTCCATTCCTTGCTATTTGTGAGAGATTTTTATGGAAAAACCTACAGGAAAAGCAAGGTAAGCCCTCCTCTATCATAATATGGTGATTATTCTCCATTTGTGAAGCATTTGTAGGCCCTCTAGCCATGGCCATGCACATTAGTGATGTATTTTTTTTGTGTTTCATTTTTTGTTGGTGCTTTTATTGCTTGACTGCCATGGACACCTTGGTCTGAGCCTTTGGGATGCACTTGTGTGCGGGTTTTGAGAGTATATTTCTATACAAATGATGGGTAAGTTCATATTCCTTTGAATCTATGCATTTTCCTTTTAAATAAGCTCATTTAAAAGAAACTAATGGACATCTTTTTCTTTATGTGGGAGAAATAAATGAATCCTTATTTTTTTTCATGGAGGCCACAGAAATACCATGTATTCTACCTTTTTATGAGCATTCTCTCTTGTTGTATGAGCTCGAATAGAGCTCCATCCTTGGCATGGCATGACTTCCCTTCAAATCCATGGCTTCTATTATGTTGCAGGCCACAGCTATATCTCTATATTTGATTATGGGTACTGAAGCAATTTTTTTTGGAGGTTTCATTTCCCAGTGGCATAAGCTCAGCCTCCAACACTATTATTTCTTCTCCTCACTATAAAATACAAGGACCTTTCCTGTATTTTGGTTTTTCAAAAAAAATGATTCAATACCATTGCACAATATGAGTATCTATTGAAAACCCTACGCTCGTTTCCATTCTTCATGAACACTAATGACTATCATAGACTTACACTTTTATCGCTCTTTATATTGTCATTGTTTCACAATTTAGAAATCCACTTGTGGTTGTCTTTTAATTTTGAGATTATGTGAATATTACTGCCTTTGAAGGATTTTCTTGTTGTTGACAAAGTCATTATGTGTTTCCTCCTGCTGGTATTGCAAAGGAATGTTCATTGAACTGTTGTTCATGTAGCTTCCCCATTTTTCCTTTATGCATACAAGTAATACCCATTTGATATGTGAACACTATTTTGAGCATCCATTTGATTGACAATGTGACTCTTGTAGACCAAAACTCCTTCCCTCGATGCATACCCAATACTTAATGAATTGTTTTCAAATAGCAATCATTTTTACCACATTGATAGGGATACTCACTGTCCCTTAATAAAGGTATCTTCTATGTTTGCATGATCATCATTTCTTGACTCATAGCGACTGTCTTCCTACTTTTTCTAGGTAACTATGCTCACTACCTCATGGTATAATGACTATTGTCTCTTTTGAACTTACTATTTATAGGGTTACATCATCTCATTGTGTTGGGGTAGTATGTTCTTGTGCCTTCAAACTGTGTATTGAATTTGTGACTGTCCACTTTTAGTTCATATAGCCTTGTCCTTTTAATACATATGACTATTCAAGTTTGAAACTTGGTGGTTGACTTACTACAATTTATAGGGTTGTATTTCTTTTTCCTTTCATCATAGTTGCTCCTAACATTTTTGCAAATGTATATTATGTTTCTCCAATTAGTTAGGCATTGTCCAGTGTGTACACTTTGATATGCATGATAAAAAATAAGAGATGATAGTGATCTCTGTGTTGTTTATTCACTTAACCAATAACTATAACATGCTCATAATTGCTTCACCTGATAAATGATTAAATGTATTGACATTTTTGTTCCAATATAATCACTCAGAAGTATTATTCACTATTTCATTGTTTCTTAATCATAGAAATGTCAATTGTCCTTGGTGTATATGAAAAACATTGAATGCTCATGGTATATGATTAGTGTTTGATACTTGAATCAGCATTGTTTAATAATGAAAGTTTTATGTTTGCTTTATGAGTTAATAAGAGACTCCCTTAACTTTGCTCCACTGTGTAATTTGCATATCTCATGTTTTCTCCTCTTATTCCTTATATGCAATTATATTGAAAGCTTGAGTTCCTGTAGACATCAAATGAACTTCTTCACTGTTTTCTATGCTATTCCACTATGCTTTTTCACCATTACACTCAACATCCTTGTAAACAGTACATTCTTCATGATGAAAAAAAATATGATGTTATGACAGCAATGTACGATGTGAAACCATGACGTGAATGATGTAGTTTCATTCAACCTTTACTGCATTCTATTTAGACATTTTGAATCAGCCCATTGCTCATTTGTATTTTCCAATTTAAAGGACTGCTTCATGCGTCTTTGACTTGGTTGCTATGAATGATCAATATTTGAGGCTCCTATAGACACTTTGAGTTGCTCCTTCAGCTGAAATGTTTTTTTTAAGCATGTTGGGCTCAACCCTTGTGGGAATCTCATTTTACACCACACGCTAAAATGATAAACCAGTAACGAAACATATACCTATAAATGCACACTAAACAAACAAGTTAGATAAAAATAGTGGAACTCAATGTTATTTTTTATGATGATTTCACCTTGACTTGATGATTTGATCTTGATTCTTCTACCTTAAATAATATGGTTGAATTGGATTGATAGCTCATAGGTTTAAGTTATTCAATTGTTGATAATGTATGATCAAACTGTTGATAACATATGATGAAACTTTATGTCTTGAGCTCTAACAAAAATCATTAACATCTTGCAGGTACAATTGAACCTAGGGAATGAAGGACTGAATATAGGAGGGAAGTTGAAGACAGAGCTAAAGATAGAAAATCAACACAACATTGAACAAGAAATGACGAATATGATGTTTCATTATATTCTTTCTTCTTCTTATATTCAGTTGAATAGATTAGTTCTTATGTTCTATCAATGTGGTTCAGTCATTCCCATGGCTTGTGTGGGGATTTTAAACATTCTCTTATCTTCAAAGCATAAAATAGTAATTTTTATGCAATCTTGTATACTCTTTGATTTCAAAATGAATAAAATACAGCACTATGCAATTTTGATGAATCCTCTATGTTATGAATTTTTCATAATAAACTTAATCTTATTTAAAATCCCTTATTTGGTAATGAATTATCAACATAAAATGAATGTATCTTTCATCTTAGACATAGCAAACAATTCTAGCTCTACCATAATGAGATAAAGGTATAAATTTTGGTAACAGTTATATTTAGTGTTTTAACAACATATTAAGCATGTTTGTGGTTGTATTTTTTGTTGGTTTTGTGCACATTAACTTTGTTTACACTTGACTTTAATTTTTTTTATTGGGTAAACTATGCAGATTTGAGTTATCTCTTTGTAAACTTCCCCTAGAAATTGCACTTCACTGTTGATTTGACTGAAGAGTTTTGCAAGGTTTTATTTTAGGGCATTTTGAGTTATAATTCTTTGTCTTCTTTTTTGTTGCAGAGAAACTTAAACTGAAGGCTTCTTTGGAAATCAAAAAAGAGGGTTCAAAAGAGGGATTGCAGCAGCATATTGCATCACAATCATCTCAAATGTTCATCACTAAAATCCTTTACATTCACTAGGATGTTTTTCTCAACACCTAGAAAGTCTTTTGGTGTATGAATATATGAAAAAAAAATCCTTTATTTGTAAATATTTGAAAAGTATAACTATTGTAAATGTTCTTGAGTTTCATTTGGTTTTTGAATTTCAAATCCAAATAAAACTTTCAAGAAAGTAAATTCATTGTAAAACAGTCAGTGAGACAATGGCTTGTTAGTGAGGTAGTAACCATTGAGGTTTTGATTTTCCAATGATGCTTAATGAAGTAAATTTTCAGACTCATAAATATTGTGTTGTGGCTCTTTTGATTTGTGATCTATTTGTGATCAATCATATTTGTTCAAGCATTTTAGTCTTCATTTCATAATGCTTTTCTTAACATTTGAATATTTATGATACTTGAAGTTTATTTGCATAAATTTGTGAGGATTAATTAAGTTAGATTTGATTTGTAATTTGAATCATTGATTCACCCAAATAAATGACTAAACTATGACTAAATAAATGACTACCATGATTAAAATAAATGACTACAATGACTAAATAAATGACTACCATGACTAAAATAAATGACTACCATGACTAAATAAATAACTACCATGACTAAATAAATGACCAATTAACAACCATCAATGACTAAATAAATGACTACCATGACTAAAATAAATGACTACCATGACTAAATAAATAACTACCATGAATAAATAAATGACCAGTTAACAACAATCAATGAATAAATATATGATTAGATAAATCACTATCATGACTAAATAAATGACCAATTAACAACAATCAATGACTAAAATAGCAACTAAATCAATGTCTAAATCGATGACCAAATCAATGACCAAATCAATGACTAAATCAATGACTAGATAAATGACTAAAATAATTTAGTCATAAATTTGGTCGCATTATAAATGATCATAAATAAACTACGAATGGTCACATGACCAAAATTAGTCATTTATATGCAATTTTTAGTAGTTTATTTAGTCATATACTATTGTTTTTGTACTAGTGTGAAAAGTTAGGTTGTCTCATCACCTAAGGAACATCACAATGGTAGTGCACGTGGTAATAGGAATCCTCTATCACTACCTCTTTATACAAATGGCCAAAAACTATTTTTCCCTGTGAAGCAACTGTCATTGCCTCAAGTTGTTGTCTATGCCCAATCTCCTGGGCCAGTTGTAAGTCCAATTGTTGTTGCAATTGGACCTCATGATCTCACTATATAGTCATATCCTATATCTATTGACATAGTTGATCTCTCTCTATAGTGAGAGCCTAAATATGTGCCTGTGCCTATGCATCTGGCTACTCTGGAGGTGGAGGAGGTGGTGGTGCCCTCGAAACCTGTCCATCCTACTACCATGACACCTTTGCCTAATCTGGATGTTGTTGGTGCCCATCACCTAGCACCTAGACCCTATCCTGCTCCTGATCCTATTGGCCTCTACCTCATCCATCATCTCTACATCCATCTCTACCCCCATCTCATCCTCTGCCTTTGCCTCTACCTCTACGTCTCCCTATGCGTCTAAGGTATCCCCCCACTGGATCTGTCAAGTGAGTGGGTGGCCTAAACCATGCATCATAGGTTGGAGTTGTGCCTGTATCTAGGAGTCCCTGATAATAAGCCCATGGATGTTCAACAAGCTATCTAAAATCATTTATCACCACAATGGGATCAATCTGCACTCCCCACTACACCTCTCTCTACAATCTCTCAAATACTATAGTGTAGTCATCAGTTGGAACATCCTAAATCTCTCCAAAATGTTGGGCAATGCATTCTAGGAGGTATCTCTCTATGATGGTGTGCTCTCTCCCCTACATATACAGGTTTGTTGAGCAAAGTCTAGTTGTTGAGCTAATCATCATACCAAGTTGGATATTGCATCCATAGTCTCCATCTGAATATGGTCATGTCACCAATGACATGATGCCAATAGGGTAGACCTATGGGGCCCATGTGTTGAAGGGTCATCAGAACCTTGTACATGAACACAATAGGCTCATCCTTATGAATATATGCTAAAACCACCAAGGGCCTCAATACTACAATGTGCTCGTATTCCCATATGTGGAGCACTGTAACCCTTGCTCTGATGCTCCAACCCTCGTAGTAGATGGCCTCATGCATGTCATGGTATAATGATGTAAGAAGAACTAGACCCTGGGCATACATAACATCCCTCTTGATCATCCCATCCCATGTGAATCCCCATCTGGGATTGAAACATCTACCCTGTCGATCTGGGGAAATCACTCCAGAGATCAATGCAACTACGAACAATCAAAATATGGGCACTTGATCCTGATAAACATCATCGGTCTATCTGAGAGCTCACTAGAATGATTTGACATATGTGTAGAAGAGATACATGTGTCTCTCCCAACATCTATGCCATATATATGCACTTAACATGAATCGACAATCGCAATATGTGCCACACATCCTCCAGTGTGACGGTGGCCTCACCAATGGGCAGGAGAAATGATGAGGTCTCACTATGCCACCTCTCAATAAGTGCAGTCATCATGGAAAGTGCATCCAAACCTTAGGTAAGAAAGCGATGAATCCCAATCCTAGCCTACCCAGTTGCTCCACCTCTAGGTCATCAAAGTCTCTTGCTGCTACCAAAATGTCAAACTGGTGCTCTAGCGACATCACTGGTGGAGGATCCTCATGCATGCATTGCACACACAACTTCAATTTACTGAAAAAGTCGAAAAACTAATCAAAATTTGAGACTTTGCATCCAAAACATCAAACACGTTGTTGACTTTTGGGTGCATCACTATATCAATTTTAGGGATGCATCGCCAATTTGGAAATGTGTGTTGCTACACTCAATAGCGAATTGGAATTGGGGTGTGTCACTCTACTAAAAAGTTTGGGTGCATCGCTAAAACCTAAGTGCATCACCCACCGCTTTTGAGGGATGCTAAACATGAAAATCTTGTGTCATTGTATTAACCTAGCAACCCCTAAATCAAATGTGTTGCCCAACCAAATAATTGAGGTGTGCTACTAAATTGGAGGTGCATCAATATAATATCAATAGTGATGCTTCTGACACATCAATAACATTGCCATACAATGATGCACCTAGGGACCTAGTTTTGACCCCCTATTAATTGCACCTAAAAGCGAAAATCAAGGCAAGTTTCAAATCACATACCTAGGGTCCTGCATCTACTCATTGTTGGTACTCTCAAACTCACTCTTAAAGGTGAAAAGGAAGCACTTTTTGTTCCATTTCATCAGGAGGTCAAAGCTCAAAAGGCACAAATCTCTAAGGTGTGAATGCATAAATGAATTGGAAGTGTCATCCTTCTGACATATTTAAGCCTAAAAATTAGGGTTTTTATCCCTAATTTGAGCCAAAAGCTAGGGTTTTGACCTATTTTACCTATTTCTGACTTGTGCAACCTATGTTGAGCCCTTTTTTGTGTTTATAAGGCCATTTTTGGCATCTAGGGGATTTTTTAGCACTTGCACCTATATTTAACCTTTGTCGAGAAATCAACCCAAAATTCAAAATTTCTACCTAATTTCTCGAGGGGGTATGGAACAAGCATATTCCTTCCACTAGGGCAACAGTGGGCATTGAAAAAAATCAAAAAAAAAAAAAATGATTTGAGCAGCAATTTTTAATCTGAAAAGCGTCGGTCTTTGAACCAATGTAACAAGTACCTAACTTCAAAGAGGGGAAAAATGTAGACACTTAAAAAATTTTGAAATGATATCATGTACTCAAATTAGATATACTAACATCATTTTGTCCTAAAACTTGTCCTATTTTCACTTAATTGATTAAATTTTCATAGATATTTAATTAATTGCATCATTTGCATCTGTTAATCTAATTAATCTAATTGGGTTAATTCACCCCCTTTCATGCTACCATTTCATCTTATTAAATTAAATATATCGAGTTATTTAATTTAAATCCCTAAGTCCTCTTATTTAATTAAATAACCCTAAGTTATTTAATTAAATATCATATCACTTTCCCATTTTCATTAAATTATTTTATTTAATGAATATCATCTAATTCCCCTAATTGGCATAATTGAAACTTTATTTAATTATCAAATTACTAATAAATCTAATCATCCCACTTGCAAATGAATATTCCCATGGAATATTCATTCCCCTTTTGCACATTAAAAATTTGTTTTAATTTGCAAAATATCTAATTTTCCTCACCCATGAGAATATTCCAAAGAATATTCTCTTTCTTCACTCTTTTGAAAAGGGGGAATATTCCTTTTTTGCAACAAACTTTCAACAAGACTTCTTGTGCAAGTTTTGAAGGTGTGTTTGTTTGGAAAAATATGAACCCTTGATTATTTTCTTGATCCATGTGATCATTGATTCTCATCCATTGATGAGAATCCATGATCCATGCCTATATCTTCCTTCCTTTTTGACCATTAATTAAACTTTTTAATCTTAACCCTTAATTTTTCATTTGTCCTCCTATAAATATGTCAATGTTTGGAGACAAATGGATCCATATTTAAAGAGAAAACTCTTTTTTTTTAAATCACTTTCACTTGCACTCAAATTTGGCACTTATTTAGCATCCTTTTAGCTTAATTTAATTGCATCATTAGCTTAGCTTCTATTAATGGCTTCCATGATAACATAGATGCATATATTTAGCATATTTCATAATTAGGGTTTTAAATATTTTGAAGTTTGCATACATTTAGAGTAGATTTTCATACACCCATATCGATCATCTTAGCATCCATCATGTTAATTAGCATTTAAATCATGTTTTATCACACATCTTTCATCAGTTTCATTGATTCTCATCAATAGAATCGATTGAAGTGGGCTCATTATCCATGGGATTGTGAAAAGGTCACCATTCCACATCAATGCAACACCACTCCCCCAATACGATAAGTTTCAATGGATTAGAATATGTTTTTTTGAAGCTTTCATGATTTAATATGTTAGTTTTATTGGATTCCTAGTTTAGTTTTTATTGAATGATCTTATTCTATTGATGTTTAGTAGCTTGAATACATTTTGAATCCACATGGATCAAGTGAAGTCAGCCTATACTAAGTCATTAGTCACAAATATAAATAATGATATTACTAATAACGAAACACCTCAACCATTACATACTTATGCAAATAGGGAATATACCTCCTATGGCTATCACATGAAATCACAACAACCACTATTTAGTTAGCTAACAATAAAAAATATAAGCAACTTGATGTAAAGGAACAATAATCACTAATGTATATTGTTCAACACAAAAGAACATAAAATATAGGACATAAACCATTGATGACTAATAGGATCTACAAGGCCAGAAGGGTCGGGGTCTTACAAGTAGGCTTGTCATTGATTCTTCTAGCTATGTAAAGAGGACCATTGAGTGCATGTTTGATTATTTATTTTTGTGAGAAAGCAATATCGAGGGGCATTTTGGTTTGGCCCGCACAAGGTTTAGCTTCAATAAATGCCACTATTTCAACCATTTTGTCCTTATTTTCATCTCTCTTTTTTTCATCGTCTGTGTCAACTCTCATTACATCATTCTTTGTTTCACTGACTTTGAGAAATGAAATAGTGTGTTTCGACCTGGGATTTGTAAAGATTTGTAAGTTTTTCTTAGGAGGAGCTACATAATTATTACCTTGATTGCTCACACCTCCAATTTGAAGTTGATTAGAATCAATGGGGTCTTACACTAGATGTTTAAAACACTTACAATGTTTCATATCATGTCCATTTGATTGGTGGAAATGGAAATAATCATTTGATCTATAGTTTGAGGGTAATAGTGTATTAGGATCAAGAGCTCTAACAGGATAAAGAAAGCATAATCATTTTTAAAAGCTACAACATGATATTATGAACGGTGTCGGTAAAGGGGTAAATTGTCTATTCCTATCCCCAAAGGAAAAATAATTTGTCATATTTATAGCATCCACTTGGTTATCAACTTGTTGATTTGGTTGAGGGGAATTAAGTTGTAAAAAATCCCCTATTTCATTTCTTGAAAGGTTGGTAACTATTATGAGGTGCGGATTCAAACTTTTTAGGACTGCTAGGTGGATTTTCCACATCACGACTACTAACTGAATTCTGGTAATCATGAAGGATTGTGCATAATTGTGCAAAGAAGGGAAATCTCATCATCTCAAGCATAGTTTAAATTTTTTCTTGCAAGTTGGAGATAAACAATATTTGAAGGTTGACATTAGGAATCCTAATGTTTACTTGTGAATAAAGCATTTGATGTCATGCTATGAAATCAATAACTTTCTCATCATCCTCTTGTTTACATTTAATTATGTCATCTAAAGTCATCTTGGGACCCATATAAATTTTAAAGTGGTTTTAAAAGGAATCAATAAGTTCATTGAATGAATTAATTGAATTATTTGGTAAAGAAAAAAACCACTCTAAAGAAGTATCTTCCAATTATCTAGGGAAGATTTTATCCAAGATTTTGTTTTCAAAAATGAAATCACTACTTAGGGTCGTGTAAGCAAAAACATGGCTAACCGGATCTCCTTTCCCACCATATTTCTCAAATCTAGGAACCTCTATACCTTGTGGCATTTATTTCTCAATATATCCAAGGATAATGGATTTGTTTTGATGTATTGTGAAGGTTCGCCATTGTTGTTTTGATTTAGGGTGGCAATTTTTTATTGAAGGGATATCATGCTTTGTAAAAGTGTGTTAATGATGGGATCATTGTTGGTATTATGAGATGTAGGGGAATAAGGTGGAGTGATGTATGTTTGTAGAGAGCAAGTGAATTGTAAATTTGTGAGGGGATATGGTTGAGGAGATATGATATTTGGATGCACAAAGCTAGAAGGATTCCCAATGGAAATATCTAAGCAAGTGTTGACATTGCTAGTAGGTTGAATGGTTGTGGTAACATGAGTACTAGTGTATTTTGGAATAAAGATGGAGATTGTGGAAGGACGAATGAAATTCCCATCTTTGCTTTGAGTATACCACAAATATTGAGCATAATTAGTCATGGTAGACAAGTTATTATTAATAATATGACCTATACCTCACATAATCTCCATTCCCTTTCTGGTTTCAATCATTTTCATTAGATTATCTATAGTAGGAATGACACTAGTATCCATGTCTTCAGTGTGTGCAAAGTCTTGTAACTTTTCTATTCCTTCATCCATTCTTTTTATGTTTTCTTTCGAGACATGAATAAAATCATACACATTTGTTGTAGGTAAGGAAATCATTAGAAATGAGGTATGCAGGTTATGATCCATAGGGGGTTGATTATCAACACTATTAGAAATAAAGTTAGAAAACCCAAGATCCATGACAAAAGGTGTATCGTAGGATGACATGAGTCTTGAACTATGTCTCACAATAGTATTTCTAATATGACACCAAACCATAAATCTCATGTAAGTTTCACAAACACAATGTCAACCCAAAAATGGAAATAGGGTAAAATGCAATGCAATGACCTTGGATGCAATATGCAAATGCAATTTTCATATTCTAAACAAGGTAATTTTCTTATTACACTATGAAAAAACCTAAAAATAATGTCTTGTAAATGCAATTTTGAAATCACACAATTCACTAACTTTATCAAATAAAGCTAAACATGACCAAATTGAAGAAACAAAAAATTTGCAAACAGAAACAAAAATATGAAAATAACAAACAAGGATGCAAAAATGAATGTTTTAATGCCTAGAAAAACATATTATGACCCTGATTAGGGACTCATTCACCCTAGGGTGAATGCAGCCTATGAGAGGGTTTTGAAACAATTTTTTACAGACTTCTAAGTAAATTTCAATGGTTTCCATATTTTGATCTAATGCAGCAAGTTTCAATTTGATTTTTCTGTGAAATGAGGATTAGATGTAAATACAAAATGTGACAAAATGATAAACTAGAACACCTAATTTGATATGAAATTTTCATTTCAATCTTCAAATGTAAATGAATATGATGTAATGTTATGTAAATTACATTCAATATGATTGAATTTTTTTGGTATTTTTTAGATTTAAAGAATGCAAAATATGCAATCCTAAAACCCTTTAATGAAATTCAAAGTTAAATGTAAACTAGACACCCTAAATGAGACTCAATTCAATGCAAAGAGATGCAAATGAATGCAAGCTCTAAATCTAGGATGAAATAGGACTCGAAAATTGGAAAATGCAAGGATCAAAGTCAAGTTCACCAAAATCAAACAACAAAAAATAAGTGTGGAGGATAAAAATGAAAGGGGGTTCACCACAATAACTTATTTCCCTAATTTCATTCGAGGAAATGAGATCCAAACTATGAAGTGACTATCAACCCTTAGGAGAGCCAAATCAAGGTATGAATCATCAAATTTATTATCTATGCAAGGATGGGGGTATAAGCTAAATAGCACTTTGGAGAGAAAGATCAAAGCCATCAAACAAACCTTAAAATATAAGCTATAAAATGCAAATGAAGAATAGTAATCAAATATGACAAAAATAGTAATCAAAAGGAAGATCTGGAAAGGGAAAATAATATCTACCTTTCACCAAAAGTCACCTTTTGAAGCTCACTTAGGACTCATTCACCCTATGGGGAATGGGTCATGGCTAAGGTTCCTAAAAATGCTTTCTAAGTTTTGTTATGTTATATCTGCACTCCTAGATTCCTGATGTTCACTAACAAACTACCGAAAATAATTTTTTAGAGGAGATTCTATGATATGACAAATTTTCTTGCAGCTTTCTTCAATTTTTCTCTTCAAAGGATCTTCAACCTAAAATCTTCAATCACACATCAAAGAGAGAAAAATGTTGTTTTATTAGGGAATGGGGGTTTTCATTAGTCAAACCTCATTTTGGTAATTAAACCTTGAAATGGGGCAATTAAATAGCATGAGGAAATGATGAATAAGCAACAATATGTAACAACTCACCAAACCTTATTTGAACCTTGGATTACAAATCTATAAAATACCATGAATTGGCTTTAATGGATGTAGATCTTGATCATGAAACATGATTAGAGAGAATGTCCTTGAATAATTGCATAGATGTTGAACACTACATCACCATATTAGCTCAAACAACATGCATGATGCAATAAATCTTTGACATGACAATGGAATCTCGATTGTTGCAATAATCTTTAATAAATCTACCCTTGAATGCCTTGAGATTACTCTTGAATTCTCTTTCTCACATAAAATTTACTCTAGGATTTAAATACTTGAAAATCTAGGTGAAACTAAGTGAAATAACCTCTTATTTATACACATCTTAACATTAATTACTGAAATTAAAATATCAAAAGCTAACATCTGAATGTACATTTGAAATCATTGAAAAACTTCCAAAAACTCAATTTGAATTTAGGTCCTAGGTGCAAGTGAGGACCCATTCGCCCTATGGCGAATGGGTGGGCGAATGGGTCCTAGGTCACTTGCCTAGGACACACATTGCTCAATATTAAACCTTTGTCAAGGAATTTATGAATGTTGGGTTTTATCCCTTGGAACTTGCAATTAATTAAGATTGGATTTGAATTAAAGGGGCCAATTAAGGCATAATTTTCCTCAATTAATTAATAAATCACTAGATTAGTGTGAAAGTGTAAAGATACACCTTACACACCAAAAACAAGGCACAATTAAGTCTATTTTATTTAGAAGGGCCCTAAAATTAATGTGGATATGTAAAATACATATTTCAACACTAAATTAAGGCATCATTAAACTCATTTTATTATTAATTATTCATTCCAAAATTAAGTGTGGAAAAGGAATACTTTTTCCTACACTACACCCATGATCATTCCCATTTATTTTTAGGCCCATTTCGATAGAATGGATTTATATAGTTACATATTGACAAATGATGTAATCTCATATAATGATATGTTCCTTCCACTATTCTTCACTTATCCTCGTTTGTATTTGACCTTAATTTAAATCCTATTCATAGGAATTCCCATACAATCGACATTTATTGCAAACCCAATGTCTAGACATGCATTCCCCACATCAAAATTAATATTTTTTTGTCCTAGATCATCTAATAGTAAGAAATCCATCCCATATTATACAAAATTGACCCCTAAATTTTAAATCTTAAAATCAATAAAGTGTGGACTTCTTCCCATTTCTTTCCCACCACATGCTAAATGGTACACACTTCACATAATATATTATTATTTAGTGGTATTTGAGGAGTTTCAATGTGCATTAATTTATCATCCAAGAATTCATGTTCATAGGGAATTTGATAGGAACACTTTAATTGTGTAACAACCCAACTAGATTTAACTCAAAAATAAATAAATATTGACATCATGAATATAAATTGAAATGAAAAATTTTGTAGCTAATTCCATTAAGCAATTTTATGTCATAAATCAATTAAATCTAAAATAAAAAAATTTATTCACTTCCATATGTCATTAGTTACATACAAGTTTGACTAGGCATTCAACGTCAAGTCAAATCAAATTACATAGTTTTTATAAAAATACATCATTTATTTCTTTTACATCAATGATACAATACAATAGTAGAATTCAAATATGATTCCCTCATGACAGCTCGCCTCCATTGGTGGACGAGAACGTGATTTTGGTGCTTTTCCACCCAACCACAAAGTAATGCTTCCTTGAATTCTTAAGTTAGTTGAAGAAACCCAACCTTGCACAAAACACTTAGAAAGAGATACAGTTTGCAAGGTGGAATTTGTGCATGCCTAACTACATGCATTTCTATCCATTTTATTAGAATATGCAAGTTCCAAGTTAGCTAATTCAATATAACAAAGAGAGGGTAAATAACACAGTCTGTTTCATTCACAATATAAAATAAAATGACTGAAAATCTTGGCCAAGCTCGTGTCGTATGAAATACAAATCTAGTTAGATTTGGAAAAGAAAATCTACTCTCTCTGGAACCCATTCCTAGAAATAAAGCTTATCATATCAAGGGCTATCCCTCCCTTTAGACCATCTATTAGAAAAATTATTTTGTTCTATAGTCTACCAAGAATTCTTGTATCATCCCATTCAACAAAAATCAACAATATTCATTTACATGGTATATCTATTCATATAATCATCAAATGTCGTTGCAACACAATATTGTTCTAGAATTTTAGTTTGATTCCAGTTTCATAACATTCATAGCTTACTAAATAAGTAAAGTAAATTAGGATGAATTAGAAGGTATACTGCATGTATGTGAGCATGTATAAAGGAATATTTATGCATGATCACATATATGCCTAGAAATGAATACTTAATGAATATGCATATACATTCTGATATTTTAATGAAAAATCTATTTCACACAAGTATACTTTCATACTCTAGAAGAAATAAAGCATTAATTTATTCAAATGTTTTTTTCAATAATGGTATCATTTATTTCCCATCTTAGATACATTGGAAATATTAATTTCTTTCACAATCATGGATTCATATAAAAACAGGTCAGTGAATCTAAACAAAAAATATCACAGATTAATGAAATACAAGATTTTTCAATCTGTTACAAATCTAAGAAAACATGTGTATCCTTTTCATGTTCAAAATAAATGCATAAAATTAAAATTAATCCATTCCCATTGATCCAACTCTTCCAGAGGATACAATATGCATGTTATCAACTCTTGATAACATGATATCATATGCCTCTTTGTTGTTCTTTTTGGCTGATTTCATTCAAGTCATGAATTTACCCATTATAGTATTTATCACCACCAAAATATATAAAAATAATAATATATGCAATTGATACTTTCAACTTATGTGTAATAGAAATAATTAAAAATTATTTAAGTGATACAATGCTCACGTGACTACATTTCAATGCATATGCATTTACACGCATATACATATATATATTCATGTGCTCAACCAAATTTCAACAATGGATTTCAAATGCCATAGCCTATACAAGCCTACATGGGTTTCATAAGGGGAATTATAACTACATCTATCATTCAAATATTCCACCACACGATAGTTGGTGGTGAGGCACCAACTTTAAGAGTGGCTAATTCTGCTCAGCCTCTACCTCACAAACAACCTTCACCACCCTTTGATACATATGGTGGGATACAAGAATAGTGAATTTATTTTAAACATTACATAGAGAATTATCCTTCAGCTCATCACCTAAGGTGATGTATACACAATACAAACAAATTACACATAAACTAAAAGGAGAAGCATGTGGGTTGGCTGATAGGCCCGGACCATAAAAGATAAACATCATGCACACAAGTAACACATCCTAGAAATGAGATCCGACCCAGCATGGGGTCAATTAATAGTTACAAGCATACAGAGCTTTATAAGCTTGGCCCCTTGGGCTCACAGACAGTCGAAAACATCAAATATTTATAGAACTTCATAAGCTCAGCCCCCAAGGCTCACATCAAATGGATAATAATAGATATTGTACATGCATGATAAATGCATTAAATATAAACCAAAAGGATTCTTTCAAAATGAAAAGATGATATGAGTTCAATTTACCTCAAGCTTAGCCTAGAGATTTTCTTCTCTACAGTATCGCTCTATTTTTTCCTTCTACTCCTCGAGTTACCTCCTCCTTCCTTTTCTTTTTCCTCTTCTACTGAAATTTCTCCCTTATTCCCATATCAAATCAATACTGCTATTTTGGGTAGAATATGAGTCTTTTAATTTTTGCAGTCTTGAAAATGTGAGTTGGCCACCCACTCCCACATGAGGGAATCGACCTCACCCATATTTGGGAGTTACCAGTATTTCAAATCCCCCATAGTCTTTTATAGCTCTCTTTAGAGAGCGAATATTCAAAGGAATTCATTCACATTTTGTATGTATATGAATTAATATATATATATATATATATATATATATATATATATACCCCTACAAATAATTTTTTCACACATTACATCTATAAAATCACTTGTCTATTCAAATCACATTTTAAATCTATCCAAGAGAGTGATCAAGTAAAATCTCATTTTTCATACATGCTAAATTTCTTAATCACCTTATTAAATATGCATTTTGAATTAGACAAAGTAGAGCAAGAACGCAAGAATTGTTATTTCCATTGGTTATTATTCTCACACCAAGTATAAATGAAATTATCAAATTTTCATTCATATGCATATGTCATATTCTATCGTGGTGTGTAGCATTTTAGGTTCCATCCTTGCTGACCGTGGTCATCTGGCTAAGCATGCCTACCTCAATCAAGTTCTCATCCTTCAACCTATTTCCTAGATACACATTCTTACACGTGTCCACTTATTAGTAGCCTTCAACCGATAATCACATAAAAAAATAATTTCTTAAATCAGGAAATTACATAATATTGATTTTCATTTGCATCATCGCATTCTTTCCATTTCATAAATAAATGTTAAATTATATTTCCAATTATTTCAATTTCCCAATTTTTAAAATGTAGAAATGAAATCAAGATATGATATCCTTCCCCACTTAAAAGAGACATAATCCCCAATGTCTAATCAAACAAAATTGGTTTTACATATTTTTTCAATTCACATTGTTTCCAGATTAAACATCATGGTGTACCAATCCAAAATATTAGGCATCAATATATATAGATAATTATAATTCATATTGTTTCAATCCAAAAATTCATAGCACATCAATCCAAAATTTAGGCAACAATACAAAAATTATCATCAATAGTCTTTCTAGGAAAGCAAATAAGGGAAGGAGCATTCTATTTGTTCCACATCCTCCCATGTACAATTGTCCTCATGATACTAGTCCCATTGGACCTTATACTAAACAATGCCCCTATTTTGTAACTTGTCATTGTGTCTATCGAGAATTCTATTGGCTCCACTAGCACCTCTCCTAGATCCTCCACCTATAAAGAACGCCAATCAAGTATATGAGATGCATTTGGGTGGTATGGTTTTAATAAAAAAACATGAAAAACACTATGGAGTTGAGTTAGAGTAGGGGGTAGAGAAAGTTTGTAAGCAATTAGGTTGATTACTTCTATCACATCAAATGGGCCCACGTTTCTTGGAGCCAGTTTAGATGACTTCCCAAAGGTAATAGAGATCTTATGCGCGTTGACTCTCAAAATACCTTGTCTACAACTGTAAAGTGTCTAAAGGTTCTCTTTTTGTCAGCATATCTCTTGATAAGCCTCATCTGCTCTTCCATTTCCTTTAGCATCTCAAGACCCACTATGATCCTATCTTCCAATTTATTCCAACTGATGGGAGTACAACACTTTTTCATATACAGAGCCTCAAAAAGTGTCATTCTTAGAGATGCATGATGGGAGTTATTATTAGAAATTTTTACTAATGGTAGGTATTCTTCCCATTTATACTACTAATCCATACAATACATACGAAGAAGATCTTCTACAACCTGATTTACTCTCTCAGTTTGACCATCATTCTTAGGGTGATAGGTAGAACTAAAGTTAAACTTAGTTCCCAATACAACATTCAATGTAAAAAACCTTTAGTTATGCAATCATCTTTATAACTCTAGGGTGCCCTAAATATGGTGCATTATGGATCTCATCTAGGACCATCTTCCTAAGTTCTCAAGAATCTAGGACATACATCCACCTATGGTATCTTAAGATGCCACTTGGTTCAAGCTCGTACCCATCAAATCGATGGTCTATCGGATTCTCTTATAGAGCCTTTTTCACCCTCTCATAATGTTCATCGCCTTGCAAGAATTACATCACCTACTATTTTAGATTGAATCTAATAGAGGTCATAGCCACTAGATGTCTTCATCTACTAAGAGCATCTGCCACTTGATTCTCTTTTCCTTTTATGTACTCAATTCCAAAGTCATACTCACTAAGGAATTCTAGCCATCTCCTTTTTCATGCATTGAGGTTGTGTTGAGTGAAGATATATCTCAATCCTAGGTGATTTTTTTTTAGCTCAAAAGACTTTCCCAAAAGATAATGTCTCCACATTTGTAGGGCATGCACTATGGTTGTTGATTCCAAATCATAGGGTTCATAGTTTACTTCATGTTGTTTCAACTTCCTAGACTCATATGCCACCACTTTCCCTTCTTGCATTAGCACTGCTCCTACTTCATCTCCTGAAGCATTTATTATCACTAAAAATTTACCATTAGAATCTAGAATAATTAATATCAGAGCTGCAGTGAACTAATCTTTAGGGAGCTAGAAAGCTTGATCACATTTCTCGAACCACTCGAACCTCTTCCTTTTCTTCTAAATAGATGTTATTGGGGTTGCTATTTTAGAAAACCCTTGTACAAATTTTATATAATATCCTACAAGGCCCATAAAACTTCACACTCCTGACACATTTTGAGGTGTTGGCCATTCCACTATAGCTTTTATCTTCTCAAGGTCCACAGATACCCCTTTTGTTGAGATCATGTGGCCTAGGTAATGCACCCTATCCTAGTGGAACAATCACTTGGATAACTTTCCATAAAGCTTCTTTTCCCTTAGTCATTGTAGGACTATCCTCAAGTGTCAATCGTGCTCCTCAATATTCTTGGAATAAACAAAAATGTCATCAATAAAAATTAGGATGAAATCATCCAAACATTCCTAGAACACACTATTCAAAAGGTTCATGAAAGTTGTAGGTGCGTTGGTCAACCCGAAGGGTACCACGGTGAACTCATAATGCCCATATCGAGTTTGAAAGGAAATTTTTGGAATATCCTCCTTTATTCTCAACTGATGGTATTTAGAATTGAGATCCATTTTTTGAGAATATTTTCACTCCCTTCATCTAATCAAATAATTCATCTATCCTCGAAAGGGGGTAGTGATTCTTGAAGGTTTCTTTGTTCAACATCCAATAATCTATACACAAACATAAGGTTCCATCCTTCTTTTTCACAAAGATAACTAGTGCTCCCCAAGGTGACACACTAGGTCTAATAAGACCTTTACATAACAACTCCTATAGTTGGGCTTTCAACTCATAGATATCTATGGTGGTCATCCTATATGGGGCATTAGACTACATCTCGGCTCTTGACACTATGTCAATGGAGAATTCAAATTCTCACTTTATGGGCATCTTAGTTAGATCTTCGGGAAACACATCACAAAATTTCCTAAGGATTGGATAATCCTCAAGGTATGATTTATCTTTGTCAGGTTCACTAACATGCATAGAATATATGACACAACCTTTCCATTGATATCTCTTAAGTTGCATGTCTAAGATCTATCTAAGTTATATGGTTTGTGTACCCCATGTACCTCAACCAAGTTTCCATAGCCATCTATACATCTCACCATCTTATCCTCACAATTTACAGTAGCCTTATGCTCAGTCAACTAGTCGATTCCTAAGATTACATTATAGGGTCCTAATGGTGCAACATAAAGGTTAACTTGGGTCATGAAGGTGGGAAGTTCCAACTCACTGCAAAAGAGACAATAGTCTACTACCCACTCTACTTGATTTTCATATTGGACAGCCTAGGAATTCTTCATGTAACCAAGTCAAATAGGAAGCTTTAAAATAATTCTAGGTTCTATGAAACATTCAATAGCTCCAGTATCTATCAAAAAGGAAACAGTTTGGCCATAGAGATTACCCATTAACCGTATTGGAGAACCCTGGTACTCTACTTGTTTGTTGTCCACTACTACATGACTCTTGTGTTGTAGGTTCTGTTGTTGGTTCCTTTTGTGACCTTGAATTCTAAGGACAATTAGAGGCATAATGATCTCCCCCACAAGTCTAACATCTGTCACACGGTCCTTTTCGAGCTCTAGACTTATCTTCTTTTAAGTGACCCTGGGTATCGTTATAGGAATCATTACCCTTGTTAGCCCTTTTATTCCTTTTAACTTGGTTGGCTTCTTCCTTTTCTGGAGGATCTCCTTCTCTTTTTAGGATTTTTATCTCATGGGACTTGCCTCCTTTTTTTTCATCACCCTTCTAAAATCTTTTTTTTCTGAATCAAGGCTTAGAGTCTACTCCTTTTTGAAGACTAGACAACTATTACAACTTATGCTCTTGCTTTATATCCTTTTTAAAATCATCTACCATAGTAGGAGGATTGTGGAGATCCACTTCAATTCCAATGTGAAGTCTTAGTCCCAAAATAAACTTTTAGATCTGAAAACACTCATTAGCTTGATATTGGGGCACATACTTAAGTAGGTTGGTAAACTTTTCCCAGTATTGCACTACTGTCAAGCCTTCTTGGGTTAGGTTTTGAAATTTAGTCATTTTCTTGTCAAAGATAAGTTGTGAGATCCACTTCTTTCTAAAATATTCAAGGAAATTTTCCCAAATAATCCCTCCTAGAGGGAGTCTTCCTTCGACTTTCACATTATCCCACCAAATCGCTACTTCTCCAAACAATTGATATGTACCCCAAGCAGCCTTGGTCTGATCCCACAAATTATGAAGATGAAAGTATTTTTCCATTTCTATGATCTATGAATTTTCCCCATCTTCGATAGCCTTGCCATCGAACTTCGGTGGTGCTACCTTCTTAAGATGATTTCCTAGTTCTTCCTTAATTCGACCTTGATTACGATCCCCTTCTCATTGGTTGGATACCTCATTCTTGAGATTCCAATCTTCTCAGACTCCTTAGACCTCTTGTTCAAAATTGTCCATTAGGGAGTCTTGTTAGTTCAAGAGTTCCAAAATTTGATTCAACCTCTTACTTGGCCCATTGTCTTGCATGCTACTGCCTACATCTTGTCTGGTGGTCACCATAATGACTCACACTCAACTTGCATCATAATCACATTTAGCATTCAAGAACAAGGTTCTACTCTTAATCTATTGCATATAATTCACATAACAAGCAATCTAAGTGGGAAGAGAAAAGAAAAGATACACATTATCATACAAGAAAAACTTCCAAGCTTCATGCCTTGCTCAACAAAAAATTATTTTATTTATATTTAAGTTGGATTTACATTGATCCTTGTTTAAAAAGGTTTTTCTACTCCAAGCAATACCCTAGTTATCAAATAGAGGACATTCCTCAAGATCCTTGTTTGAGTATACATCTTCCCTCTTGGGTGAGGTAGGACGTACACACAATCACTCCTTCTCCTCAGTCAACAATGGCACAAATTAAATCAATTAAATGACACAAATTCCATAGATAATTCCATTAAGAAATTTTATGTCATAAACCAATTAAATCTAAAATAAACAATTTTATTCACTTCCATATGTCAATAATTACATGGGTATGTGTAGGATCATCATGGAAAACATAGGCCCTTAAGTGGTGAAAATTTCAGAAAAAAATAGGGTTAGACAACTTGACATAAAAATTTGAATAAGTTGTCTATATTATTTCAAAAATATGTAAAAAAAGAATCTCTAGAAAATTGAAAGTAGTTTCTAAACTACTAGGTTTATTTTTAAAATATATATCTATTTGGTGAAAATTTGAAATTTCAATGCAGTAGTACTTAAATTTCAAGGAAAAAATAAGAAGTAGGTGTCTGTCTGACCACCCTAACCAGAATAAAATGATAATATTTTTATAAGATTTTAGATATAAGTAGAGGACTCATGTCCCGATGTGATGCATACTTTTTGTAATTTTTTTCCAAGTAAATAATTAATTTTAATTTTTTTATTACAACTTTTTAAAAATATAAAAAACTCGTATGTTTGACCACCTTAACTTGGTCAAAACTTCATGATTTTCATTTTTTTTAATCCTATAGTATGCAAAGCATAGAATGTCACACATGTTTCAGATTCAAAAATGTAATACCGTTTGAAAGTATAGATGTTTTTCAATAAACCTATCAATCAAGACTTTAGTCGTAATTCAAATAGAAAATGAACATTAATTATTTATTAAATTCAAAGTAAAGCATAATTTATATTGGTGGAAAGCTGAGAATCTCCTTTAAAAACCCTTTTTGTTTCATCAATTTTGGGTAAAAAAAAATTTCAGCCACATACCCTACACATACCCATCATATCGCCACTTTTTGGCCCATCATGATCTTGTACATACCCACATATAAGTTTGACTGGGCATTCAATGCCTTAAGTCAAATCAGATTACATAGTTTTCATAAAAATACATCAGTTTTTCTTTTACATCAATGATACAATATACAATAGTATAATTTTGATATGATTCCTTTATGATAGTTCGCTTCCATTGGTGGATGAGAACATGATTGTTGTGCTTTTCCACCCAACCACTAAGCAATGCTTCCCCATATTCTTTATTCAATCAAAGAAACTAGACCTTGCATGGTACACTTAGCAAGAGATATAGTTTGCAAGGTGGAATATGTGTGTGCCTAACTACACGCATTTCCATCTATTTTGTTAGAATATGCAAGTTCCATGTTAGGTAAATTCAATATAACAGGGAGAAGGTAAATAACATAGTCTGTTTCATTCACAATATATAACAAATGACTGCAAAGCTTGGCCAAGCTCATGTCGTATGAAATACAGAACTAGTTAGTTTTGGAAAAGAAAATCTACTCTCTCTGGCACCCATTCTCAGAAATAAAGCTTATCATATCAAGGGGTATCCCTCCCTTTAGACCATCTATTAGAAACATTCTTTCATTCTACAGTCTACCAAGAATTCTTGTATCATTTCATTCAACCAAAGTCAACAATATTCATTCACACATGGTATATATATTCATCTAATCATCAAATGTGTTTGCAACTCAATATTGTTCCAGAGTTTTAGTTTGATTCCATTTTCATAACATTCATAGCTTGCTCAATAAGTTAAGTAAATCAAGATGAATCAAGAGGTATACCACATGTATGTGAGCATGTATAAACTATTATTTATGCATGATCACATATATTCCTAGAAATGAATACTTAATGAATATGTGTATACATTCTGATATTTTAATGAAAAATCTCTTTCACACAAGTATACTTTCATAATTTAGAAGAAATAAAGCATTAATTTATTTAGATATTTTATTTAATAAAAGTATAATCTATTTCCAGTCTCAGATACAATGTAAACATCAATTTATTTCATATTCAATGATTCATATAAAAGTAGTTCAATGAATGTAAACAGAAAACATCACCCATTAATGGAATACAAGAGTTTCCGATTTGTTACAAATATGAAAAAACATGTGTATCCTTTTTATGTTCAAAATAAACGCAAAAAATTAAAAGTAAGCCTTGCCCATTGATCCAACTCTTCCAAAGGATACGATACGCATGTTATCAACTCTTGATAACATGATATCATATGCCTATGGGTATTTATCATTGTCAATTTCATTCAAGCCATGGATTTACCCATTACAATATTTATCACCCCCAAAATATATAAACAAAATAACATATGTAGTCAATACTTTCAACTTATGTGTAATAGAAATAATTAACAATGATTTAAGTGATACAATGCTCATGTGACTATATTTCAATACATATGCATTTACACACACACATATATATATATATATGCATGCATATCTACTTTCATGTGCTCAGCCAAAGTTTCAACAATGGATTTCAAATGTCGTGGCCTATACAAGCCTGCACAGGTTTCACAAGGGGCACGATAACATGTATCATTCAAACTTTCCACCACACGATATTGTGTGGTGAGGCCCCAAATTTAAGAGTGGCTAAGCCTACTCAGCCTCTACCTCATAGGCAACCTTTTCCACCCCTCAATACATATGATGGCACACAAGAACAGTGAATTTTATTTAAATATTACATAGAGAGTTAGCCTTCGGCTCATTGCCTAAGGTGATGTATACACAATACATATAAATCAAACATAAACTAAAAGGAGAAGCATGTGGGTCAGTCGATAGGCCCTAAGCATGAAAGATAAACATCATGTGCACAAGTGACGTATCCTCAAAATGAGATCCGACCCAACATGGGGTCGATTAACAGTTACAAGCATACAGAGCTTTATAATCTCATCCCCTTGGGCTCACAAACAGTCAAAAACATCAAATATTTGCAGAGCTTCATAAGCTCAGCCTTTAAGGCTCACATCAAATGGATAATAATACATATTGAACATGCATGATAAACACACAGAATGTAAAATAAAAGGCTTCTTTCAAAATGAAAAGATGATGATATGAGTTTTATTTACCTCAAGCTTGGCCTAGAGATTTTCTTCTCTACAATATCACTCTACTTTTTCCTTCTACTCCTCGAGTTACCTCCTCCTTTCTCTGGTTTTTCCTCTTCTACCAACATTTTTCCCTTATTCCTAATTCAAATCAATCCTGCTATTTTGGGTAGAATATGGGTCTTTTAATTATTGTAGTCTTCATAATGTGAGTTGGACTCCCACTCCCACATGAGGAAATTGGCCTCATTCATATTTGGTGGGGAGTTACCCATAATTGAAATCCCCCATGATCTTCTATATCTCTCTTTAGAGAGGGAATATTCAAAGGAATTCATTCACTTTTTGTATGTATATGCATTAATATATATATTCATACCCCTACAAATAATTTTTTCACACATTACATCTATAAAATCACTTGTCTATTCAAATCACATTTTGAATTTATCCAAGAGAGTGATCAAGTAAAATCTCACTTTTCATACAAGTTAAATTTCTTATTCACTTAATTGAATATGTATTTTGAATTAGACAAAGTAGAGCAAGAACACACAAATTGTTCTTTCCATTAGTTATTATTCTCACACAAAGTATAAATGCAATTATCAACTTTTTATTCATATGCATATATGTCATATTCTATCATGGTCTGTGGCATTTGAGATTCCATCCTTGCTTACTGTGGTCATTTGGCTAAGCGTACTTACCTCAATCAAGTTCTCATTCTTCAACCTATTTCCTGCATACACATTCTTACACTTTTCCACTTATTAGTAGCCTTCAACTAATAATCACGTAAAAAGAAATAATTTCTTAAATCGTTAAATTAAATAATATTCATTTTCATTTGCATCATCACACTCTTTCCATTTCGTAAATAAAATGCTAATTTCTATTTCCATTTATTCCAATTTCCCAATTTTTAAAATGCAGAAATGAACTCGAGATATGACATCCTTCTCCACTTAAAAGAGACATTGTCCCCAATGTCTAATAAAAAAATGGTTTTACATATATTTTCAATTCAAATTGTTTTCAAATTAAGCATCATGGTGTACCAATCCAAAATATTAGGCATCAATATATATAGATAATCATAATTCATCTTGTTTCAAGCCAAAACTTCATAGCACATCAATCCAAAATTTAGGCAACAATACAAAAATTATTATTATTAGTTTTTCTAGGAAAGAAATTGAGGGAAGGAGTATTTTATTTGTTCTGCATCCTCCCACGTAGCATTGTCCTCATGATATTGGTTCCATTGGACAATATAATAAACAATATCCTTATTTCACAAGTTTCCATTGTGTCTATCTAGAATTCTATTGGGCTCCACTAGCAGCACTCCTGAATCCTCCACCTATAACTTGAACACTAATCAAGTATATGAGAAAAATTTTGTTGGTATGGTTTTAATAAAGAAACATCAAACACATTATGGAGTTGATCTAGAGCAGGGGGTAGAGCAAGTTTGTAAGCAACCAGGTTGATTACTTCCAACATATCAAATGGGCCCACATATCTCGAAGCTAGCTTGGATGACTTTTCGAAGGTAATAGAGCACTTATGTGGGTTGACTCTTAGAAATACCTTCTCTCCAACTATAAAGTGTCTAAAGGTTCCTTTTATGTCGATATAGCTCTTTTGCCTATCTACTGCTTCCTTCAGTATACTCTTGATAAGCCTCATATGTTCTTCCATTTCCTTTAGCATCTCAAGACCCACTATGATCCTATCTTCAAATCTATCCCAACTGATGGGAGTATGAAACTTTCACCGATACAAAGCCTCGAAAGGTGTCATTCCTAGAGATGCATGATGGGATTTATTATAAGAAAATTCTACTAATGGTAGGTATTCTTCCCATTTATACTGCCAATCCATATAGTACATCTAAAGAAGATCTTCTACAACTTGATTTACTCTCTCAGTTTGACCATCGATCTGAGGGTGATAAGCGAAACTAAAGTTTAACTTAGTTACCAATGTGGAATTCAAGGTCATCAAAAACCTATATGTCATTCATGTATCTTAGTCAGATATAATGGTTTTTGGCACTCCATGCAAATGGAAGATCTCCTCAACAAATTTCTTGGCCAAGGTCAACAATCCATTCGTAAGGTTTCTAGAAATAAAATGTGCCACCTTAGTCGACTTATTGACTACTACCAAAATGACATCATGTTTGTTCCTACTTAGAGGTAACCCCTGTACAAATTCCATATTCATCACTTTCCATTTGTACTCAGGTATATCATGGGGATAAAGAAGCCCTGTTGGATGTGTGTGCTCATCCTTGACTCACTAACACTCCAAGCATCTGGCTATGTATTATGCTACGTCCTTCCTGAGTTTCAAAAAAAATTACAAAACCTTCAGTTCTACAATCATCTTTGTAGCTCAGAATGAATATGGTGCATTGTGGAGCTCATCTAAGACCATCTTCCTAAGTTCTCTAGAATTTGGGATATACATCTGCCTTTGGTATCATAAGATGCTACTTGGTTCAATCTCATACCCATTGAATTGATGGTCTATTAGATTCTCTTCTAGAGCCTTTTTTACCCTCTTATAATGCTCTTCACCTTGCAAGAGTTGCATCACCTATTGTTTTAGATTAAATCTAATAGATATCATAGTTTCCATATGTCTTCGTCTACTAAGAGCATTTGCCACTCGATTCTCTTTTTCTTTTAAGTACTCAATTCCAAATTCATACTCACTAAGGAATTCTAGCCATCTCCTCTATCGTGCATTGAGGTTGGGTTGAGAGAAGATATATATCAATCCTAGGTGATCTATTTTGAGCTCAAATAGATTTCCCAAAAGATAATTTCTCCACATTTGCAGGGTGTGCATTAAGGATGCTAATTCCAAACCATGGGGTGTATAGTTGACATCATGCTATTTCAACTTCCTAGACTCATACGCCACCACTTTCCCTTCTCGCATTAGCACTACTCCTTTATATCCTAAAGCATCCATGATCACTGAAAAATTGACCATTGGGATCTAGAATAATTAAACCAGGGCTACAGTGAACTTTTCTTTAAGGAGCTAGAAAGCTTGATCAAATTTCTCGGTCCACACGAACCTATTCCCTTTCTTCTAAAGAGACATTATTGGGGCTACTATTTTATAAAACCCTTCTACAAATTTTCCATAATATCCTACAAAGCCCATAAAAATTTGCACTTGTGACACATTTTGAGGTAATGGTCATTCCACTATAGCTTTTATCTTCCCAGGGTCCATAGATACCCCTTTTGCTGAGATGATGTGGCCTTGGTAGTGCACCCTATCTTGGTAGAATGAGCACTTGGATAAATTTCCACAAAGATTATTTTCGCTTAGTCGGTGTAGGACTATCCTCAAGCATTGATTGTGCCACTTAATGGTCTTAGAGTAAACCAAAATGTATTTTTTGTCAATTAGGATTGCACCCTTAGCAAATTAGACTTTCCTATCCTACTGAAAACATTGAGACACTCTCATATTGTGGGTAATCTATAAATGAGAGTGAATCTCAAGAGCGGGATAGTTCCCCTAGCAAATCACCTAATCTAAAAGACTTTCAGAGGAAAGGGTTAGGAGGAAAACTAAAATTGAGATCCTAAAACCTAAAGATGATTCACTATAAACTCAAATATTTTTATAACTTTTACTCTCAGCAATCTCTCAAAAACTTTAACTCTCACAATCCCACCCTAAAAACATACAATCCAACAGTAATTTGTATGAAGGTTCACTAAACGGAATGCAAAATACAACCTGAATTATATGAAACTCTTGTACACAAGTTCACAATAACAAGACATGAAGAGGATTCTATGTTTTAAATCATGGTTAACATCAAATTGGTATTGTAAATCTAAGACAAGAAAATGGGAAGGAAACCCCTGCTATTTCATTAAAATTAAGGAGTATCAAGATCAAAATGTTTATAAGACTCTAAATGAGTAGGATAGCAAGAAATGAAAATATAAACTAAGAAAATCAAAATTTTCTCCAAACTTGTATAGATCCCAAGTGTCTCTGATACTAAAAATAGCAAAAATTAGCTCAACTGCATCTCTAAATTAGCAATTTTGATCCATTTTCGAGCTCCCAAGAAAAGCCTAAAAAATAGTGTCCAAAACTACTCCAAACTGCATGAGAAAAGTAGAAACTTCCTATCTCCTTGAAGAGGTTGATCCAAAAAAGCCACAAAATCAAGCCCAAACTGCTCAAAACTTAAATTAGAAAGTTCAATTTGCTTACTCCTTTCCAAATTTTCCTAAGAACTCAAACTCAGAAATGGAAGGTTTTAATGAGAAATCAAGTCCACTAACTGCATTCTAAAACAATAACAAACATTAATGTAATTTATAGAAATATTACCTTAATGATTTTTTACATCATTTGCAGTTTCAGAAATTCAATATAGAAAGCCCCCTATTACACTTGATTTGATGCAATCTTGACTCTAATTATTTTGATTTTTGCAATTTAGGTAAAATTTGGTACTTTGCAAAAACCAAAATAATATGCTAAGGCTTTGAATACACTTGATTTTTCTATAAAAAAATCAAAAAAACTTAAGCACCTATCATATCTTCTCACTCAAAGGTCCAAGAAGAAACAAGACATTCAAGACTTAGGCAAAAACTATGTATCACAAAGGTATTGACTTGATTTTTTGATAGGTACATAAATTAAATCAAAGTCAAAACTCCTAAGTTTGGCGCAAAATGCAAGGGCATGTGACATATTAGTTTGGCATTTTAGTTTTACTTAAATATGATAAAAAGCTCAAACTTGAATTAGGGCCTTGAGAAACCCTAGCACAAAACTGAAAGTAATTCCTAATTCTTCCCATCATTTGGATCAGCCAACATTGGAAGGAAAGGTGCTCTACTTGAGCCACCATGGAAACTAGGGTTTGAGCCCAAAATTGAGCATTTTCATTTCAATTCCTCTCTACTTGGTGTTGAATCCCTTCAAGATTTCAATGGTAACTTGTTTCTTCACCATTATGGGACATTTCAACTCCATTTTGAAGGATTTTGGAGCCTCTAGGTCACGGCCTCTATAGCTTTTCTAACTCATTTTTTTGTGATTTGTTTCTCTATTGATGTTTTTTCCATTTTGGGCCACCAATGGACACCTCCATCTTGGGTATTTGAAAGACATACCCATAGGATTTTGATGAGTTTCTTTCCACACAAAACTTGGGTAAGTTTCTATGCTTTTCAATCTTGTGCATTTCCCTCTTAAACAAGCTTGATTTAAGCTTCTTTGGAAAAAAATGGAGTTCTTTTCTGTGGGAGGAATGAGTGAAATTTTGTGTGCTTTCCTTTGTACAAGTCATGGCCATACCTTGTGCATTTCTTTATTCCCGTAAAAATGGTTTGATTTTGGGCTCAACCCATGATAGAAAAATCAATGAAACTCCATGCATTTTGTTTACTATTTTTCAAGGATTCTAAAACCCCTCATGGCTGCAACCATTCATGCATTTATCTTATTTTCTGAGTTGTTTCTCATGGCATAAAACACGAAACCCTTCTATTTACCTCTGCATTTATGATTTCAGGAAAAATCCCAAATGGGCTTTTGTCTTTTTGTGAAGAAAACATCTCTTCTCAGGCCGCGGTGATGAGGACAAGAACCAGGTTTTAAAAACTTTTGATGTAGCTTAGATTTCTCCTCCACTTCAGAATATGCAAAAGTTAACATTGTTCTTCCATTTTTCTAAATGAAATCCAAAGAAAGGCTTCTCCAAACAAGGCTGAGGCTTTATACTTTTCTAGGTTTCACATTTTTTGAATGGAATGCCATTATTGTTCATTTTCTTTTTGAAACCCTAGCTCAATCATAACATTTTCTCATTCATTTTCTAGAAAAATATATTTCTCTCCACAGTAAAGTAGGAATGGAAATATTATTGCTCATTATTTTGGAAAACAATAGGGTTCCATTTTCTCCATGTATGCAACTATAGCTTGTTTTTCCATGAATTTTCTCTTTGAAATAAGAACTGAGCATTTCTCCAATTATGAATATGAAAGAAGACAACTTTGTTCCCCACATTTGTAATATATGCACTTGTAGCTTCATTCTCTCTATTTCCAGAAATGTGGTGTTGTTCCAATAGGGGTTTTCTTTTCAAGGCACATACTGGGTATTCTTCATTTGCATTTTCTTATTCATAATATTACATGGTTGCCACTGTATTTATACCTTCCTTGTTCTATGAAACACACAATAGAGAATTCTTTCTTTTCCACTCACACTCAAATGTATTGCATGAGTCATGGTGGATTTAATGATGATGCCTTCATTTTCTATTTATTCATTACCTACAATGCTTGCATTTGAACATCATGATGCATCTATAGGCCATGAAAATTTCATTATTGTTTGTTGTCATCCATTTTCAGGCACTTTGAAGCTTTAATATTGTAGGTTGAAATTCTTTTGCATTTAGAAAATGTACTCAAACCTACACTTTTTACCACTTGTCATTTTGTGAACATAAACCAATATAATGAGGCTTTCCTTCATGATTACAGAATCATAATGCTGAAACAAAACTTGAATTTTTTGCTCCATTTTACTTCAATGATATTATTCCACATGCAAAATATTGTCTCCCTCAAAATGTGCATACTCAAATCTCTAATTATCTTTATGCATTGCACCAATGGTCAATAATGGCTCATTTCCCTTTCATGTTTTGACTTCAATAGTTCATTTGTAGCTATTTTGCACTTCCATTGATTGACATAACTAAAGTCTCTTTGCACTCTTCATGTATTTTTATCTTCCCTTGGGGTAGCTATAGTTGATATGAATCTTGGTCCATAATGCATAGAAAATTTTGAAATATGTAACACTTTGGTGATGATTCCTTGAAGCTTCTCCAGTTGTTTCAATTATTACTTTTGATTGTAGACTTGAATTTTGTATGCCTATTCACTATCACAATTTATGGAAAAGAACCACTTTCAATGTGAACAAAATATTTATGAAACATGGCAGCAATATAATGTTGTAACAACACTTGTACATGACATACTTGTATCCAAACAAAAATATCTAATGAAAGATAGTGCAATTAATTTTTGTTCTACATATTTTTGACCATTCAAGAAAAATTCCTTGCTCATCTATGATCTTCATTTTCACTTGCATTTATGAATCTAATTGTCATGCATGGGAAATAAATCAACCTCTCTTATATTTCTTTGTGAACTTCTCCTTCAGTTGGATGTTTCATTTTTAACACTATGAATGTATTTCCTTTCTCAAAACCCCTCTTGAAGTCAAGGGGCAGCATGTTGGGCTCAACCCTTGTGGGAGCCCATTTTTACACCACATTCTATTATGTCTTCAAAAATAGATCAGCAACATGATTTTTCCTATACCTACACAGTGAACATTCATGTTAGATAAAACAACAATGAAGATCAATGCTCCTATGATGTTTCATTTTTTCATGTGCCCTTGCATACTTCTAGTGTTTTTTCAACTGATTCAATGCCCCACAAGCAATGTACTATATTTCTATTGATAGAGCATATAGGAGGATTCACTAGAGCTCTAACAAATATTTTTCAACCATTTGCAAGTTCACTTGGAGACTAGGAGAAAGGAGGGGTAAGCAACAATGAAGGCCAACTCAAAGAAACCTCAGGAAATGATGGCTATGTCTTTTCTTATGTGTTCTTTTCCTTCATTTATCTTTTGTTGCATAGTACATTCCTTGTCTTATGTTGATTCAGTTGTTCCCATGGCTTGTGTGGGACACTTGATCTCTCTTTTATTTCCAATTAATATGAGAATAGCATTCTATGCAATCTTGTTCTATTCTATACATCTCTTTTGCAAAACTGTAACATTGTAGAATGGATAAATCAATACAAAATGAAAGCACTATTCTTTATATCTCATGCAATTTTTTCTATACTGTAAACATTGAATGTCAAAATGAATGCTCTCTTTACCGAAAACACATTGCGCATTGTAACTGAACAATTCTTTCAAAATCTAATACATGCAATGGTTTAAGCAATGCAGAAATGAATTGAAATCTTTTCACCTTAAAATGAACTTAAGTTAATCAGCTATGCCAATTCGAGATAAGGTGAAAAATTGGGTAACATTCTTGGTGATTTCTATTAAGTGATTTCTTGCTAAGCATTAGACTAGTTGCCTTAAACAAATCCATTGGGTGCGGAGTCAAATCTGCCCCTCCAAAACTTAGGAATTCATGAAACTAAAACTTGCAACACTCCAAATAGTAGCAGAAAATGAAATCAAACCAAACTAAAATCAAACTAAAAGGGCCCGGTCGCCAAAAAATAATGTGCAGTAGCACTTATTGAAAGAAAACAAATAAAATGAAATGTACTTCAAGCACTTAGTAGCAAAAAAACTATTCTACTATAGTACAAAAGTAGAACTTATCTTCAGAAGTAATCTTTGAGGTGGATCCCATTAACTGGGGTATGCATCACCTCTCCACTTAACTTAGAAAGATGAAAAGATTTTTGTTCTTTTCATTCTGTTATCACATATGGTCCATCCTAGTTTTTATCAAACTTAGAATGTTTTCCAGGTTTTTTTTTTGTTCATCTCATTTGAACACTAAATCTCCAACAATGAAATCTCTGAGCTTTGCTCTCTTATCAAAAGAACCTTTCATCTGAGCTTGATGGATTTCAATCTTTCTCAATGCCTCTTTTCTAATTTCTTCCAACTCCATTAGTTGTGCCAGCCTTACCTCCATAGTCTACTCCTCTAATAGCTCAAGCTCCTTGATAAAATTTAAAGCTGGCAACTCAAAAGAAATTGGTAATTTGGCCTCCTTACCATAAGTGATAATGTAAGGAGAGAAACTAATAGCTCTCTTGGGGGTTATTCTATTAGCCCAAAGGGCTAATTTCAGCTTTCCATGCCATGTTTTTTGATTGTCCCCAATGGTCTTCTTAATCATCTTGATTAGGTTTTTATTGGTAGATTATGCTTGCCCATTACCCTGTGGGTAATAATTAGAAGTATTCAAGAAAATGTTATTTTTTATGGACCAATCAGAAATATTTAAACTAATAAATTTTAAAGTGTTTTCAGAAATAATTGAATCTGGAGTACCAAATCTAGACACTAAGTCTTGATAGAAATTCAAAATAGAAGTTTCATTTGCTTCCTTCAAAGCAATAGCCTTAGTCCACTTAGTAAAATAATTTGTAGCAGTTAGAATCCACTTGTGGCCTACACTTGAAGGAGGATTGATAGGACCAATTAAATCAAGACCCTACTTGGAAAAAGGTCGTTCTACTTGAATGGGGTGTAGAGGAAAAGTTGCAAGCTTTTGCTTACCTATAAATAATGCACACTTTTCACATCTTCTTACCCAAGAAAATGCATCTTTGAATATATCTGGCCAATACTAACCTACCCTCATAATTTTTAAGGTTGATGTTCTTGCTACAAAATGGCCTCCTAAAGGCCAATTATGGAATTCTTCTAGTATCTTATCTGTTTGATTAGGCTCAATACATCTCAACAATACACCTTGAAAATATCTCTTATATAAAACACAACACCATTAATAATAGCATAAGGAATAGCTTGTAATCTGTAATACCTTCTCTTTGCCCTATCTAAGCCTTCAGGGCATTCACCAATCTATAGATAATGAACCATTTGTTGCACCTAGCTTGTATTAGGAGTTGAAGCAACAGCTTGTTCTTCGTTGCTTAATACTGTTGCAATGTTTCCATCCTCTTCCAAGCCATTTTCTACATTTTCTACAAGCTTCTCACACAATCCTTTACCCCTATCAAGCTTAGAAACCTTAATAACAACATAAAATTCCATCACTTTAGTTATCCAACTAGCCTTTTTGTCATTCATATCATTATTAAGTAATAAATCTTTAACAATTGGATGTGTAACCAGTAGTTGAATTCTGTTATTAGATAGCATGTGCCTAAATTTTTTAAGGCTCCTAACAATAGCTAACACGTGCTTCTCAATAAATGAGTACTTTACCTCATAATAATGTAGTAATTGGTTGGAAAATGCCATGGGCTACTCCAAGCCTTCATCATTTTGTTGGCACAATATTGTAGAAATAGTGTTAACTCCTCCAAAAGAATATAGAATGAATTCCCTATCATAGTTAGGATTAATGAGGGTTGGAGCAGCTGCAAATGCTTATTTTATTTTTTCAAAGCTCCTCTTACCCTCCTTGGTCCAACTAAAAGGTGAACTCTTCCTAAGCATGGTTGTGAGGGGTTGCAATAATTCTGCAATATTGGGTATAAACCTTCTCACAAAGTTAATTCTGCCAAGAAAACTCTATAAACCTTCTTATGTGTCGGCAATGGTAACTCAAGAATAGCTGAAAATCTTTCCATATCAATTGAAATACCATGCTTTGAGACAATGTGTCCAAGGAGCTTAACTTCATGGCCAAAAAATATACACTCTTTTGGATTGAGAGAAACTCCAAATTCTCTGTCTTTGAAAATTTTGTCTTAAATGTTCAAAATGTTCATTAGCATATTTTGAAAAAACTGTGATATCATCTAAGTAAACAAGAATAATTTTATTCATGAGGCCATGAAAGGCCATGTACATTTCCCTCTAAAATGTTGCTCCTGCATTGAACAAACTGAAGGGAATTTTTTTGTAAGCCATGGTACCCCACTTAGTGGTAAATGCACTTTTATACTGATCCTCTTCCTTTACGAGAATTTGATTATAACCTGAGTACCCATCAAGCAAAGAAAATATATTGGAACCAGACACTACTTGGAGAATTTTCTCCATTGAAGGGAGTAGATGGTGATCTTTAAGGGAGGCCTTATTCAAATACATAAAGTCAACACAAATTCTAATTTTCCTATTCTTCTTTCTAACTGGAACTAAGTTAAAGACCCAAGAAGTATGCTTAATAGGGAAAATTATATTGCTTTCAATCAACTTATTTAACTCAGCCTTCATAAGATGTTCAAACTTAGGATTCAGAGGCCTCTATTTTTGCCTAACAGATTTCACATTGGGCTCTAGCTCGATGGTATGTTGAGATAGCTCAGGATCAAAACCCCTTAAATCCTTGTATTCCCAAGCAAATAAATCATTAAATTCTTGACATAATAGAAAGAAAGCTTGATGCTTTTATTTTCTACATATTGTTCCCAACTTGAGAAGCTTACCCTTGAATATTTCAATAGCTTCATATTGTTCTTGCTTGACAATCATGCTACATTTATCTTTTCTTACTTGGTCATCAGAGTTGAAAATTGGTTCCAATGTCACCAATCCTTTGGGTAGCTTGTTTGACTTCAACTATACAATCTGGTTATCATATTGTTGTTGTTACTTTTGCTAGTTTTCAGTTGCAAATTCAACTTATGTAATCAAGAAGCTCACAATTTGCTCATCACTATTAAAAACTTTCCAAATCATATTATTATCAGGTACAGATGGTCTAAAAACAATTTTTACATATTGTTGTGCTTCTACATTATGCATTTCATTAGGAATGTCAAATTGAGCTCCTAAGGTAGCAAGCTTATTTGCATGTTTATTTTGAATTCTAGGGATAGAAAGTAGATTGACAGAATCAAAATCCTCTATTGATTCCCATACTCAATGCCTATATTTTTTAAGTAAATCATTTTTTGCAGCATTCAAGTTCCTAACTTGATTCACAATTAGTTTAGAATCACCATAGACTTGCAAACATTTGATGCCTCTTTTTTGGACCCATTCTAGGACATGAATCAATGCTTCATATTCAGCTATGTAAGAGAGGGGGACCACCATGTGCAAGACCTAAGGTCACAGAGGGTCAAGACGTGAGAGGCTACCCTAACTTACCTCAGCTAAGTGAAGTGTTTAGGGTATAGGCATGAGAATGGTGAGGATTATAGAACCCTATGACCACTCATCAATCTTGAGTTTTAGGGTGGGGCTAGGTGAGTTAGATTTTATGTCCAACTCTGCACCTCACAGAGCTCTCTACCCGGGGATGTTAGCACAAAATTTGGACGACATTGTGAAACACTGGCATCTCGAAAGTGCACTGTAGTCCGTACGGTTAGAACACAGCCGAGGCAAGGTTGAACTCGTTAAAATGACTAACGCCCTATCTTAACAACTTCTAATAAAACAAAACAATACTATGAAGTAAGAGAAATAGAAGCGGAGGTGATAAAATAAATATACCAAAGCTAAGGAGATGAAGGTGATCTCGTAGAAGAGCCTATTCACCAACTAGCTCCACAAAGTGCGTCCACCTACACATAGCAAGAGAGAAAATTTTGGGGGGTTGTATAGGGGCCTACCTCAGTCAGACCCTTGTTTAGGTGTTTCCACCACCATGGACAGCCAAAAGAAAGAGATAAAGAAGCAATGTAATGAAAACAAAAATGCTACAATGCAATACTATGCTACTCACCAAACAATAGAGGAGAGGAGAGGGAAGCTTACCACCTCCACCAAGAGCACTCAAGGTTGCTTGGGGGAGAAAATGAGAGGAACTCAAGCCTTTGTTGCATATGGCATGGTCACAAATATGCTCTACCGAGTTGATGGAGTGTGATGTTGCTACAATGGAATGCTTGGAATGCTTGGAAGTGAGTGAAAGTGAGCTTGTGAGAGTGAGATTATGGAAACTTAGTCTGTTCAAGAGTTCTAGTGAAGTTTTGAAGAGTCTTGAAGAGTTGGATTGAATGTTCAAGGAGTGAATATGAAGGAATGAAGATGAAAATGGCCATATTCAGGTCAGTTGGTTGAAGGAGGTGTTACAACTTCATTACCAATGGGAAGAGTAATGCCTATGTTGGCTCAGCCGCAAGAATCTGTCAAGGACGTAAACACACCACGCAGATGTCTACATGTCATGTGGGAATCCCCGACATAAATGCCTCCACCTACACACAAAATAGGCTCCACATGGACCACCAACAATGGGCTTAAGTAAATTTAAGCCTCCGAATTTGGTTTTCTAAAGAGTATAAAGGAAAAAAGGGGAATTGCGCCTAGGGTGAAAATTCACTCTTATACATTTTTCCCCCACTTTAGTGAGCACAAGTATTGATGAGTGCTTGGTAAAGTAGATCAAGAAGAATGTAGGGTTAGGAAAGTATATGTGAACCATTGAGGAAGCAGTACTTAGTTTGGTGTACCCGAGGGTGCAGGAGATGCGAAGGACTCCACAGCTGCTCGAAACTATGAAGTTGGAAGAAAGCATCTTATAGGCTCGTGGACCTGCAAGGAGGAAACCCCCAAGATCTCTCACATGGAGGAAGCCCTAAGGAAGCAGACTCTGCAAATTCAAGAAGCAGTGGCACATCTACACATAGATAGAGTGTGTCTGAAGCGGCGACACATCTACCTGTAGATAGAGAATTTCTAAAGCGGTGACACGTCTACTCGCAGATAGAGCATGTCTAAAGTGGAAATAGGTCTACCCACAGATAGAGTGTGTCTAAAGTGGAAACATGTCTACCCACAGATAGAGCATGTCTAAAATGATCGGTCACGCAAACTGAAAAACTTTCAAAGGGGTCCCTCAGGAACCCTTCAAAAGGAGAAGGGTCCACTCAAGGGACATGCTATTTGAAAAGTAAGGTCTAGTCAGGCTGCCCCCAAGCTAGACACAGAAGGGTGAATGGAATGAGCCTAGTTGGGTTGCCCCCAGGCTAGACATGAAGAGGTCCATTTGTTTCAAATTCTTTTGAAGAAAGGGTCCCTAGGGAACCCACCGAAGAAGAAAGGGGGTCCACTCAAGGGACATAGTTCAAAAGCAATTGTTCACCTTAGAGTGATTCGTCATTAAGGGATCCTTTCGAAAGATGTTCAATTCATCAAGGAATTCAAAAGGAAGGTCATGCCCCCACGTGAGGGGAAGTCAAGCAGTTCCCACTTCAGAGGAAGATATTCAAGTCCTTTATTTATGAACCCGTGATGAAGGAAACATGTTCTATTAGGGTTCCAAGTTGAGAATGCAATTCTATGGAAAATAATTATTGTGAAGACTTTCAAGAAAAGATTCATTGGCAATGAATTTGTTTTCTGAAAATAGAAGTGCTAAAGAGGAGAACGTTGTCACACATAGGAGGGACAACTCAAGAAAAGAAGAGAGAAAGATAAAGGGAAAGAAAAAGAGAAAAGGAAAATACAAGTAAAGGACATAGGGGGATCTAGTTTAGCGGGCTCAGATCTGTCCAAGCCCATATAGTAATAGGTAACCGCAATGCAAGGAGAAAGATCATCAATCCCCAACTAAATCAAGAAGAATGCATGAAAAAAAAAAATTGGGTCAACATGGAAGTGAAGCCTAAATTCCCCCAATGCTTTGCATCTTCCCCAATTTATCGAAAATCAATCACAAACATGGAAGAATGATGGTACAAATAGAAGAAGGTTTACGACACAAAAATCACACCTATATCCAAGAACCAACAGGGGTGACGAGGGTCATTCAGGAACATATAGCATGAGTACGGGGGAACACATCACAAAACACACACACACACACAAGATCAAGAAAAGGGGACCTCCTCCTAACACTGGTCATCCAAGAGGTCATCTTCTTCCCAATCTAGATCCTCATAAGGGGAAGTAAGACGAGCCTACAAGGGTGGAATGTTAAGAAGAGGGGTGTTCAACCCTCCCATAACAACCCTCCTGCACATTACCCTATTATTTTTGCATAATACATGTTAGATATGATCCATCTCATGGGTTACACTCACAATCTTCCATGAAATGGATCAGTCATTCATGAAAACTCTCAAAAATCAATGAAAATCAGAACTTTCTTTAGACAGTTGGTTGTAATATACAAAGAACTAATTGTTATTGCTTATCAGGACGTACAAAAGGTTTAAATTCATGTAATTAAAAGTATCTAACCCATCCAATTGATCATATCATCAATAGCAATCAGAAGTTCATAAAAAAAACACAAGAAAATGCAAGAAATCTGAAGTTTTATTCTTTTTCCTGTAGCAGTCCGTACAATCTCTGCACTCTCAACCCCTTGTCCATAAAAATGACTTCTCCAAGTTTGTAAATCCATCTCCCAACTATTCCAACCGATTTGGATTAGTTTTATTACATTAGTATTGTTAAAACACCTAAAAACTACTTACCCGCCCAAACTGAAACTAACCGTTGGATTTCAAAAATTTGAATTTCCAACTTCTAATTTATTAACTTCTACTAACTAAAAACTATTGCATCTTTACTATTCAACCTTATTTGACATAATTAAAACATTATATACCTATCTAGACTCCTAGGACACTATTGGTCCACTTACAATTCATTTTGGTCCTAGTGTCCTTATCAGGACCCTCGGAACTTTTCATCCTTCTGTTACATTTATCCACTCTAAAGGCCATTATAGGTTCCAAAATGGCATAGTTGATGCTCTGAGATGTTTGATAGGTCTTCATGACCCCTACATCCCCCTGACCCTTCAAGTGGCCTTTAAGGAGCTTGGGTGCCCCTGCACCAAAGAGGGCCCCTCAAGGTCCTCTCCATTGAGCTCCTGTGGAGTCAAAGTCAATGATTTTGTGAAGATCGCCGACAAGTCCAGGACTTCATCCACAAAATTAAACATGCATCCCGTAGGAGCATCATGTTTATCCTTAGTGAATGGTGCAGGTTGTGCCTAAGATTCACCATTAAGCTCGCCGAATGACTCAGGAGTGGTGACGAACTCGGGGGAAGCTAGGACTGGTTTTGACACAAGGACAAAGCAAGTCATCACGGGGCAACCTTGCAAAGAAGGTGGATTCCTCTTACGTCCTTTTCCAGAGGGACCAGCCTCTACCTCCCTCTTCACTGGAAGAGGTGAACTCCCCACAAACGAAGCTAGGGGTGCAGAGGAAGAGGAGGACAAGACCGTAGTAGACACAACCGAAGTGTTAACCATGTCCATGGGCTTAGGGAAGGGCTAAATATCTAGGACGGACATTAGAAAAGGTGGCTCCACTGAAGGAGCAATAAACACCTGTACCCATTTAGGGTTAGGCACGTTTGTGCTCACAACGAAAGCTGGGAGCGAATCAAGTTGAAGGGAAACAAGAAGAAGGGAGGAAGGAGACGTGGTAGGAGGTCCTGAAACAGGAGCGATCATTTCTTCCTCCTTCTACTATGAGGCGGCCTGCTCAGCTAGGAGATCCTTTCGTCAGTGCTTACGCTCATGTGCAAGGCAGTTTCTATGGCTCTTGGAGTTAGAAGCTAGAGCTTGCGAAGGGACGGGAGGTTCCTACTCGACCATAGAAATGTCCACTACAGCTGTTTGAGGCAGAGGAATGGTTTCTTGTATAGGAGTAGGGGGAGCAGGCTGAGGAGCAATAGGAGGATTCGACTCAAGAGCCTCAGCAACAAACCACTCTTTGATCATGGCCTTAGGAGCATGAGCAATAGGAGGCCATGGATTGAGTTCTCTGTGAGAACCTTTCTTTCTACCATATAAGTAGTACCATGGTCTGGTAAATTCATTAGGAAGGTCCGCAATTCTAACCTTGGGCCTATGCCAAGGAGGAATCATTGGACTCAAAGGATAGCCACTGGGCTTGCTCATCTATTACTCTTCCCAAAAAAGGGGAGAGGACGAGGTAGTCCGGGAAAAGGTCATTTTCTCTTTACCTTTACGAGAAGGAAAGGGAGCCGTTATGGGCTTCTCCTCATTCTTCAAGGAAAAGGGAGCAGATGGTATAGCCTTTTCTTTACCTTTGCAGGGAGGAGAAGGGGTCAGCATGGACTCCTCTTTCTCTCTTGGAGAAGAAGTAGTCATAAGCACAGGCTCCTTCTCGTCTCAGGAAGAGGAAGCAACTGATTTTTTCTGTTGTAGGAAGGGTCAGCTTTGGCTCCCCTTTGCCCCCAGTTTTGTACTTCACATAGTTCTTGTAAAGTAGGTCCATTCTCGAAGGAAGCAGACCAACCGAGGAGGGCCAAATTGATCCAGTGAATATCCACCATGAGATACCAAAGGTTGATATCCGATATCATGCACTACATGCACGACACCCTCATGGGAAAAAATTTAAACACTTATGAATAACGGATGCAATCCGATTCATGGAAGCCAACCAAGGGATGCCTAGCTTCACTCTGAATAGGTCTAATTCTAGAATAATGTCGAAGACCATGTCAACAACCCTAGGTCCAACCAGGATAGACAAAGTGATCGAACCATAAGGTTTAAGACTCATACCATCGTGGGTATGGATGGTAGATTTTGTTTCTCCATACTTTTCCTTTTGCAATGATTTCAATACTAATGTTTCTTTGGTAATAATATTGACACGACTCACATGGTCTATCAAGACTCCCATCACAATATTACCATTCACACGAGTGGGAATGTAAAGAGGTTGAGGGTTTTTGTTCAAGGGTAGATCTTGTGCTATAAATATAATATATGAAAAACCAGGTGCAGGTGGAATAGTAGAAGTTACCGTGACCATGTTCACATAGGCCTCAAGTTGAGGAATAGAATCAATGGGATCGATAATCATGTTGGCAGAATGTGATGGAAATGGGTCCGTGTATATCTGCAATTCACTGTTAGCATTTGCCACTGATTTGTTAGTGTTCTATTTATTCCCATTGAGACGAATGATACTGTCCTTGATGCGGTCTTGTATCTCACGACGCAACTGCATACAATGTTCAGTATCATGTTCGTTAACGCGATGGTACTAATAGTAAGTACTCCCATCGTAACAATTAGGATAGGGTTCCCTAACAGACGTAGGGGGTGGCAAAGTTATGATCTTATCCTTCAACATCTTTTGAAAGACGGAAGTGTAAGATTCAAACAAATTCATGAATTTTCGGTTGCGTTTGAGGTCGTTGTCATCGACAGTGGCTACTACATTCACAACAGCTTTTCCTTTCCCAAAGATTGATACGATGGACTTTCCTTCATAATAGGAGTGCAAGGAGGATCCCCTAAACTGAGCAACCATTTGTTGGTATTCTAGTAACGTTGCACACAAATGCATAAAGGAAGGGTATTTCATAGGGGCAAACTTCTCTTGCCAAGGCCTTTGTAAGTTCCCTATGAACACCTTCTGTACGTCGGAATCGAGCAGCTAGTATGAGATTTGTGAAAGAAGTGCTTGATAACTCGTTATGAAATCAGTAATCTTCTCATTGTCTCCTTGCTTACATCAGACGAGATCCAAAAAGGTCATCTTTGGCCTAATATTTGCTTGGAATTGTCTGAGGAATTGATTAACAAGCTGGTTGAACGAGAAAATAGAATTATCAGGCAAGGAATAGTACCACTTGAGTGTTGTGTCCTTGAGGGATTGAGGAAATAGTTTAGCCATCAAGGCATCATGATGGAAGAAGTTGGTGTAGAGAGTGTTAAAGGTGGACACGTGTGTCTACGAATCCCCCTTACCACCAAACTTCTCAAATTTAGGAATCTCCATTCCCTGAGGGAAGGGAGTGTTCAAAATGGCAACCGATAACAAGCTATGTCAGAAGAAAGGTTGTAAAATAGGTTGGGAAGAGGCTTGGGAAAGGCTCGCTAACTAACTCTGCATTTTACCCATATTCTGAAGTAGAGTATTCAAAATAGGTTCATTAGAAGATAAAGGGCCAAAGGAACCCCCACTAGAGCCATCGACAATTCCGCCTCTAGAACCACCACCGGTGTGACTTCTGCCAGAGCCACCGCCACTAGTAGGGCCACTATTAGAACCACCACCACGACCTCCACCTCTACCAGAACCACCTCTTCTACCGGATCCACTGCCACTACCAAATCCTCCACCACTTATTCTGCCAAAATCTCCACCACCAGAGGTGACAGAAGGGGTAAACCTAAAGCCCAATGGGACCTTATTCACCTTGATAGTTTCTGATTGATTAGGGATGGAAGGGACACTAATGGAAGGGACCACATTGGCCATGTAGACAGATGTGGGAGGAATTAATACTCCTAGTTGTCTCTCATGTTCTTTGAAGGTGACTCCTTGTGCAAAACTATGGTTTCCTGAAGGGGGCTTCGGCGATACCGAAGAGACTACTTAGAAGCTCTACACCTGTTCGGTCTTTATCCATCATATGTTTTAGTTCACTAACAACCCAAGCAGCCCTAGCCATCTTCGAATTTCTTTCCAAATGATTTTCAAGGTCACCCAAACCCCTTGTAAGGGTGAACACATATTCAATAGGAATTTGAACGGCCTCATGCTCGTCCACCGATGATGGCTTGGGGGATGCAAGAGGAGTGTAGATGTGATCAGTTTCATCGACGAACCCTATCTCACCCCTTGACATCTACCCCTATGCAACCAAACTAACAGTGGGACCAGAGAAGAATCTCGTAGAGATACCAAGCAATACCTTTGGTTTATCCATCAAGAGGTGTCGTACACTTCTCCTTATGATATGCCCAAAAGTTGTGGATTGGGTTTTGATGCTCATAAACCTTCACAACACTTGAGAACACAACAATCGTGAAGCAATAGGGGGAAGCCTCAACACCACCAAATGAATAGATGTTGGTTCATGTCAGGTTCACCAAAAATGTAAGAGAGGGGGACTACCGCGTGCAATACCCCAAGTCACATAGGGTCAAGACGCGAGAGGATGACCTAACTTACCTTAGCTAAGTGTAGTGTTTAGGGTATGGGGATGAGAATGATGAGGATTATAGAACCATACGACCACTCATCAATCCTAAGTTTTAGGGTGGGGCTAGGCGATTCAATTTTTAGGTTCAACACTACACCTCTGGGAGCTCTCTGCCTAGGGACGTTAGTGCGGACTTTGGACGATAGTGCAACACACTAGCATCTCAAAAGCGCGTTGTAGTCTATACAATCATAACACAACCAAGGTAAGGTTGAACTCATTAAAAGGACTAACAGCCTAGCTTAACAACTTCTAAGAGAACAAAACAATACTATGAAGTAAGAAAAATATAAGCGGAGGTGATAAAATAGATATACCAAAGCTGAAGTGATGAAGAAAATCTCGTAGAAGAGCCTATTCACTAGCTAGCTCCACAAAGTGTTTCCACCTACACACAACAAGAGACAAAATGTTGGGGGGTTGTATAGGGGCATGCCTCAATCAGACCCCCATTTAGGTGTTTCCACTGCCACAAATAGCCAAAAGAAAGAGATAAAGAAGCAATGTAATGAAAACACAAACACTACAATGCAGTACTATGCTACTCACCAAATGATAGAGGAGAGGAGAGGGAAGCTTACAACATCCACCAAGAGCAATCAAGGATGCTTGGGGGAGAAAATGAGAGGAACTCAAGCCTCTATCGTGTATGGCGTGGTCCCAAATGTGCTCTACCGAGTTAATGGAGTGTGATGTTGCTATAATGGAATGCTTGGAATGCTTGGAAGTGAGTGAAAGTGAGCTTGTGAGAGTGAGAGTATGGAAGCTTAGTCTGTTCAAGAGTTCTAGTGAAGTTGTGAAGAGTCCTGAAGAGTTGGATTCAATGTTCAAGGAGTGAATATGAAGGAATGAAGATGAAAACAACCATATTCAGGTCAGTTGGCCGAAGGAGGCATTACAACTTTGTTGCCAATGGGAAGAGTAATGCCTCTATTGGCTCATCCACAGGAATTTGTCAGGGACGTAAGCTTGTTGCACGGACGTTTGTACGTTGCGCGGGAATCCCTGACAGAAACACCTCCAACAACACACAAAATAGGCTCCACGTGGACCACCAATAGTGGGCTTAAGTAAAGTTAATCCTTTGACTTTAGTTTTCTAAAGTGTATAAAGGAAAAAAGGGGAATTGCACCTAGAGTGCAAATTTTCTCTTATACAAGTTATATTGTTTGTATAGCTCAAAGAAAACCTCAAAGTTGAATAGTACTTATCTCCATCAGGTGAAACTAACATAGTTCCTCCACTCGAACCACTTCTTCTCCTTAAACCATCAAATTATAGCTTCCAAATTTGGCTTTCATGTTGTTCAAGTGGATCTTGGTCCTTGATTATTGGGAATTTTTGCATCAGTCTCATGAATCATATAAATTCCAAACACTACATCATTAGTGTGGCTGAAAGGGTCAAGATCATGATTTTTAGCTACCCACTCATCCAGGTTTACCTCTTCATTGGGTGCACACTAGGGTCTAAGGTCATGGATTGTCTCTCCAAGCCATGAGTGACGTATAGGTTAGCATTTATAGGGTTGGGAATGTATGGATCAATATGGTTTTTTGCCAACAGTTCAGACTTAATGGTTACTTTAGTGCCATACCTAGTTCTAAAAAATAGATGGGACCAGGTAGAAGATAAAAACCCACCCAACTTAGCAGTGAAATCCCTTGAAAGGAAAATAGCAAAATGATGGGGTAAATCAATGACATAGACATCTTGAGAAACAACAAAGTTAGGACAAGCATGCAATGTAAGAGCTAAGTTTTAATAATTCCATTTGTTTGAACAACAAAACCATCTAGTTGCACCACCCCTTTTGACAAAGGCTCATAGACTAAACCCAGCTTATCAGCTAGACTCTTGGGCATGACTAAACTACTAGCACCAAAATCTATCATACAATTGTGAACTAGCTTATCTCCAATAATAAGTCTTTAATAGAATGGAGGAGGTTTCACCTCTTGAGTTTTCTGCCCACTCTTGATTTCTAGGTTGTTTGCAAGCACAGCCCTATTCTTTTCTAGGTTAGCAACATCTGAAATTGAAAGCTCAACTAAATCACCTTGTAATAAACTCTTTTGACCTAGAATGTGTAAAGCATCCATAATAGACATGCTAATAGTAGCCTTTTTAAGGTATTCAACCACATTAAAGGAAACAGGGCTCACCTTTTGCTATCATTTAGCAACAAAAACATCATTTCTCTTTTGCAAAGGTTGTAATTGTGATCTGACTACTCCCTTTCAAGTGCGCTTTTCCCTCTCTGCAGAATTTTCACTTTTGGTTGTGTTGTAGGGATAGCTTGGGGTGAAATAGCATGAACTTTATCCTTAGCAGCTTGTTGTTGAACATTTGCAGCTTCTCCAAATCTACAGCTCTCTTTTTTGACCTTGTATTCACTAAAATAGGTGAATCTTCTTGGTTTTGGCCTTGAAAGTGATTTATTCCACAAAATTTAGTTCCTTGTTGGTTCATCAAGGCAACCTCACAATTACCTTGCTGCTCCACATTCTCATTTGAAAAATTCTTTCAACCAGCATAACTGTTTTGCACCATAAGAGTTTGGTTCTTCATCCCATTCATGCATGCATCTTAACTATGTGGCTGGTTGCATAGGTAGCACCAGTCACATTCTTGTGCCATGTTATTTGTGGTACAAGTTCCTTTGAAGAACTAGTAGCATTAGGGTTATAGGGATGAAAATGCTTAGCATTAAAATTCCTCCTTTGGCCTTGGGAATCAACGTGAAAAGGTGGCCTATTTAGCTAGTTTTGTTGATATGGGGCTTGGTAGGGTCTATGTTCCTAGATAAATTGCTTCTTAAGGTTCACAAATTCATTACTAACAGTTTTTCTGGAAGATTGCAGCATACCCTTTAGCTCTTGAATCTCTTTAGTTGGGTCTGGGATAGCATTTTCTTGGGTTGCAGGTCAGTATCCTATCGTTGGAACTGGTGGTACAATAGCTATAGGTTGTAAATTCATGGGAATAGATGGTTGTATTTTGGGGAAGATAGGAATAGGTGACCTTGGGGCTATTTTCCCAGCATGTATAAGGAAGTATTATGCTCTTATTGTAATATCAAAGGGATTAGGCAGTTTGAACCCACCCATGGGTAATATCATTATGGAAAATTCACTATTTAGAGCTTTATGAAAGAATAGGAAAGAATGCTCTGGAAAGGTTTTAATCATCAAAGGGATTATATCCCAAGTTATTTGGAACTGATAGTTGAAATCTACCATGTGCTCATTGGGAGCCCTTTTGATGGTGCTCAGCTGCTCCAACAAAGATAGGTGATTTGATTTATCCACAAACTACTAATGCAAGCCATCACTGAGTTGATCCCATGTTGCAATAGAATTATCCAGAAGGCCTCTAAACCATTGAAGGGATTTCCCTTTCAATGATGCAGCCAAAAGCTTCAAACCAACATTTTATTTTAGAACATTGTGTACTAAGCATAGGGTCACCACATCCTGAGTATGTTCAATGGGAGTGTTCTAATCTTCACCAGTATAATATGGAAAAACCTTAAGTGCAAAATAGGAATATCATCATGTTGGGCCAGCAATAATGGGCTACCCCCATTAAACGATGCAAAAGAAAACTGCCTTGCCATTGGCAGAGCTTGTGATATAGGAGTTGGATTTTTCTTCACTGAAACTATAGGACTAAGATCCAAAGGTGTAGATTTCACCCTCCTTGTTGAGTCAAAAATCATCCTTGGTGTCCTACCCCTCCTTCTTAGTATAGAAAGTTTCAAATATTCAAATGGAGTAGGACTTGATCTAGTTTAAATCTTTCTCATACGGTGTTTGCTTTAAATCTGCAAATAAAACTAGAAAACGAAGTCGCCATGTATATCTTGAAACCTCCAAAGGCTAAAAAGTATTGCTACATATACTAAACAATAGCTTACAATTTGAAAACAACTCTAAAAACAAGTTTTCAAAGTCCCACTAGGCGTGCCAAAAAAATTTGTTAGTAAGGTTGCACCCTTAACCAAGTTAAACTTGCATATCCTATTGAAACATCAAAACACTCTCAAATTGTGGGTAATCTATAAATGAGAGTGAATCTCCAGAGCAGGTTGGTTCCCCTAGCAAATCACCTTATCTAAAAGACTTTTAAAGGAAAGGGTTAGGAGGAAAACTAAAATTGAGATCCTAAAACCTAAAGATGATTCACCAAAAATTTAAAGATTTTGATAACATTTACTCTCAACAATCTCTCAAAAACTTTAACTCTCACAATACCACCCTAAAAACATACAATCCAACAATAATTTGCATGAAGGTTCACTAAACTGAACACAAAATACAACCCGAATTATATGAGACTCTTGCACACAAGTTCACAATAACAAGACATGAACTGAGAAAATCAAAATTTTCTCCAAACTTATATCTCCCAAGTGTCTCTGATAGTGAAAATAGCAAAAATCAGCTCAACTGCATCTCTGAACTAGCAATCCTTATCCATTTTCGAGCTCCCAAGAAAAACCTGAAAAATAGTGTACAAAATTGCTCCAAACTGCATGAGAAAAGTAGAAACTTCCTATCTCCAAGAGGTTGATCCAAAAAAGCTACAAAATCAGGCCCAAACTACTCAAAACTGAAATTAGAAAATTCAATTTGCTTACTCCTTTCCAAATTTTCTCAAGAACTCAAACTTAGAAATGGAAGGTTTTAATGAGAACTCAAGTCCACTAACTACATTCTAAAAAAATTCATTAAGGTAATTTATAGAAATATTACCTTAATGATTTTTTACATCATTTTCAATTTCAAAAATTAAATATAGAAAGCCCCCTATTACACTTGATTTGATGCAATCTTGACTCTAATTATTATGATTTTTGCAATTTGGGTAAAATTTGGTACTTTGCAAAAACCAAAATAATATGCTAAGGCTTTTAATACAATTGATTTTTCTATAAAAAATCATAAAAACTTAGGCACCTATCATATTTTCTCACTCAAAGGTCCAAGGAGAAACAAGGAATTCAAGACTTAGGAAAAAATTATGTATCACAAAGGTATTGACTTGATTTTTTGATAGGGACATAAATTAAATCAAAGCCAAAAACTACTAAGTTTGGCACATAATGCAAGGGCATGGTCGACATATTAGTTTGGAATTTTATTTTTAATTAAATGCGATAAAAATTCCAAACTCAAATTAGGGCATTGAGAAACCCTAGCACAAAACTGAAACTAATCCCTAATTCTTCTCATCATTTGCATCAGCCAACTTTGGAAGGAAAGGGGCTCTGCTCAATCCGTCATGGAAACTAGGGTTTGAGCCCAAACTTGATCATTTTCATGTCAATTCCTCTCTGCTTGGTGTTGAATCCCTTTAGGAATTCGATGGTAAGTTGTTTCTTCACCATTCAGGGACATTTCAACTCCATTTTGAAGGATTTTGGAGCCTCTAGGCCACAGCCTCTGTAAGATTTCTAACTCATTTTTTTGTGCTTTGTTTCTCTGTTGATGTTTTCTCCATTTTGGACCACCATGAATTCCTCCATCATGCATAGTTGAAAGGAATACCCATAGGATTTTGATGAGTTTCTCTCCACACAAAACTTGGGTAAGTTTCTATGCTTTTCAATCTTGTGCATTTCCCTCTTCAATAAGCTCAATTTGAGCTTCTTTGAATAAAATAATGGAGTTCTTTTCTATGGGAGGAATGAGTAAAATTCAATGTGTTTTCCTTTGTACATGACATGGCCATACCTTGTGCATTTCTTTATTGCTGCAAAAAAGGTTTGATTTTGGGCTCGACCAATGATAGAAAAATCAATGAAACTCCATGCATTTTGTTTACTATTTTCAGGGTTTCCAAAACCCCTCATGGTCGCAGCCATTCATGTGTTCTTATTTTCTAAGTTGTTTCTCATGGCATAAAACTTGAAACCCTTCTATTTACCTCTGCATTTATAATTTTGAGACAAACCCCAAATGGGTTTTTGTCTTTTTGTGAAGAAAACAAGTCTTCCCAGGCCACAGCCATGAGGACAAGAACTGGGTTTTGAAACTTTTGATGTAGCTTAGATTTCTCCTCCACTTCAAAATATGCAAAGTTAACATTGTTCTTCCATTTTTTTGAATGAAAGCCAAAGAAAGGCTTCTCCAAACAAGGCCAAGGCTTCATAATTTTCTAGGTTTCACATTTTTTTAATGGAATGCCATTATTGTTCATTTTCCTTTTGAAACCCTAGCTCCATCATAGAATTTGCTCATTTGTTTTCTAGAGAAAACATATTTGGCTCCACATTAAAGTAGGAATGGAAATATTATTGCTCATTATTCTGGAAAACAATATTGTTCCATTTTCTCCATGTATGCAACTGTGGCTTGTTTCATCATGAATTTTCTCTTTGAAATAAGAACAAGGCATTTCTCCAATTTTGAATATGCAAAAAGACAACTTTTTTCCCCACTTTTTTAATGTATGCACTTGTAGATTCATTCTCCCTATTTCTAGAAATGCAGTGTTGTTCCAATAGGGGTTTTCTTTTCAAGGCACATACTAGGTATTCTTTATTTGCATTTTCTTATTCATAATCTAACGTGGCTGCCACTGTATTTGTACCTTCCTTGCTCTATGAAACACACAAGAATTCTTTCTTTTCCACTCACACCCAAATGTATTGCATGAGTCATGGTGGATTTAATGATGATGCCTTCATTTTTTGTTTATTCATTACCTACAATGCTTGCATTCAGACAACATGATGCATCTATAGGCCATGACACTTTCATTGTTGTTTGTTGCCATCCATTTTTAGGCACTTTGAAGATTTAATACTATAGGTTGAAATTCGTTTGCATTCAAAAACTTTACTCAAACCTACAATTTTTACTACTGCCTTGTCATTTTTCCAGCATAAACCAATATAATGAAGCTTTCCTTCATGACTATGGCATCATAATGCTGAAACAAAACTTGAATTATATGCTCCATTTTACTTCAGTGATGTTGTTCGACATGCAAAATATTGTCTCCCTCAGAATGTGCATACTAAAATCTCTAATGATTCAATAATGGCTCTTTTCCCTTTCATGTTTTGACTTCAATAGTTCATTTGCAGCTATTTTGCACTTCCATTGCTTGAAAGAACTAAAGTCTCTTTGCACTCTTCATGCATTGTTATCTTCCCTTGGAGTAGCTATAGTTGATATGAATCTTCATCCATAATGCATAGAAGATTTTGAAATATGTAACACTTTGGTGATGTTTCCTTGAAGCTTCTCCAGTTGTTTCAGTTATTGCTTTTGATTGTAGACTTGAATTGTGTATGCATGTTCACTCTCACAATTCATGGCAAAGAACCACTTGTTTCCCTATCAATGTGAACAACATATTTATGAAACTTGGAACCAATATAATGTTGTAATATCACTTGTACATGACATACTCGAATGCAAATAGAAATATCTGATGAAAGATCTAGTGCAATTAATTTTTTTCTACATATTTTTGAGCATTCAAGAAAGATTCCTTGCTCATCTATTATCTTCATTTTCACTTGCATTTCTGAATCTGATTGTCATGCTTGGGCAATAAATCAACCTCTCTTGTATTGCTTTTTGAACTTCTCCTTTGGTTGGATGTTTCATTTTGAATGTTGTGAATGTATTTTCTTTCTCAAGACCCCTCTTGAAGTCAAGGGGCAGCATGCTAGGCTCAAATCTTGTGGGAGCCCATTTTTACACCACATGCTATTATGTCTTCAAAAATAGATTAGCAACATGATTTTTCCTATATCTGCACAATGAACAAACATGTTAGATTAAAAAAAATGAAGATAAATGCTCTTGTGATGTTTCATTTTTTCATGTTCCCTTCCATACTTCTCATGTTTGTTCAATTGATTCAATGCACAACAAGCAATGTACTCTATTTATGTTGATAGAGCATATAGAAGGATTCATAACTAGATCCATAAGAAATCTTTTTCAACCATCTGCAGGTTCACTTGGGGACCAAAAGAAAGGAGGGGTAAGCAACAACGAAGTCCAACTTGAAGACACCTCAAGCAATGATGGCTATGTCTCTTCTTATGTATTTCTTTCCTTCCTTTATCTTCAGTTGCATAGTACATTCCTTTTCTTATGTTGATTCATATATTCTGATGACTTTTGTGGGACACTTGACCTCTCTTTTATTTCCAATGAATATGAGAAAAAAATTCTATGCAATCTTGTTCTATTATGTACATCTCTTTTGCAAAAATGTATGTAACATTGTAGAATGGATAAATCAATACAGAATGAAAGCACTATTCTTTATATCTCATGCAATATTTTCTATGTTGTAAACATTGAATGTCAAAATGAATGCTCTCTTTTACTGAAAACACATTGCATATTTTAACTAAACAATTATTTTAAACTCCAATACATGCAATGGTTTAAGCAATGCAAAAATGAATTGAAATATTTTCACCTTAAAATGAAATTAAGTTAATCAGCTCTACCAATTTGAGATGAGGTGAAAAATTTGGTAACAGTATCAATGAAAATTTGGATGAAATCATCTAAACAGTCTCAGAACACATTGTTCATAAGGTTCTTCAAAGGTGTAGGTGCATTGGTCAACCCAAAGAGTACCACGATGAACTCACAATGCCCATACCAAGTTCAAAAGGCTATTTTCAGAATATCCTCCTCCTTTATTCTTAATTGATGGTATCCAAACTTGAGATCTATTTTTTAAGCATACTATCACTCTGTTAATCTGATTAGATAATTCATCAATCCTCAGAAGAGGGTAGCGATTCTTGGTTGCCTTGTTCAACATCTGATAATTTATACACGGATGCAAGGTTCCATCCTTTTTTCAAAAAGATATCTGGTGCTCCCCAAGGTGACACACTAGGTCTAATAAGACCTTTACTTAACAACTCTTGTAGCCAGGCTTTCAACTCATAGAGCTTTGTGTTGGTCATCCTATATGGGGACTTAGAATGTTGCTCAACTCCTGGCACTATGTCAATGGAGAAGTCGAATTGTCTCTTTGGAGGCATCTCGGTGAGATCTTCAGGAAAAACATCCCATAATTCCCTAAGGATTGGATAATCATAAAGGTACGGTTTCTCTTTGTCAGGTTCACTGACATGCATAGCATATATGACACAACCCTTCCACTGAGCTCTCTTAAGTTGCATGGCTAAGATCTGTCTAAGTTCTATGGGTTGTTGTACCCTATGTACCTCAACTAGGTTTCCATAGTCATCTATACATCTCACCATCTTATCCTCACAATTTACAATAGGTAAGTATACTCAGTCAACCATTTGATTCCTAAGATTACATCATAAGATCCTACTGGCACAACATAAATGTTAACTTGGGTCATGAAGGTGGGAAGTTCTAACTCGCTGCAAAAGAGACAAGAGTCTACTACCTACTCTGCTCGATTTCCATACTAGATAGACCAAGAATTATTCATATAACTAGGTCAAATAGGAATATTTGAAATCATTCTAGGGTCTATGAAACATTTTTTAGCTCCAATATATATCAAAATGGAAATGGTTTGGCCATAGAGCTTACCCATTAACCGTATTGGAGAAGCCTGGTATTTTGCTTGCCTATTTTCCACTACTACATGAATCTTATGTTGTGGGGTCTGTTGTTGGTTTCCTTCCTTTCTGTGACCTTGGATTTTGAGGACAATTAGAGGCATAATGATATCCCCCACAAGTGTAGCATCCATCATGTGGTCCTCTTCGAGTTCTAGACTTATCTTCTTTTAAGTGACCCTGGGTGCTATTATAGGTGTCATTACCCTTGTTAGCCCTTTTATTCCTTCTGCCTTGGTTGCCTTCTTCCTTTTTCAGAGGGTCTCTTTCTCTTTTTAGGCTTTTGATCTGATGGGACTTGCTTCCTTTCTATCCATCACCCTTCAGAAATATTTTGTTTCTAAATTGAGGCTTAGAGTATGATCCTTTTCAAAGATTAGACAACTGTTGCAACTTTTTCTCTTGCTTTATAGCCTTTTCAAAAGAATTTTCCATAGTAGGAGGATTGTGGAGATCCACTTTAATATTTTCAATGTGAGGTCTTAGTCCTAGTATAAACTTTTGAATCTGGACACACTCATCAACTTGATATTGAGGCACATACTTAAGCAGGTTGGTAAAAATTTTCCAATACTGCACTACTTCTAGGCCTCCTTGGGTCAAATTTTGAAACTCATTCAATTTTTATTGTCAAATAAAAAGCTTTGGGAGCCACCTCTTTCTATAAGATTCAAGGAAAAATCCAAAATTAATCCCTTCTGGAGGGAGTCTTCCTTCAGCTTTCTCATTATCCCACCAAGTAGGTTCTTCTCTAGATAATTGATATGCAACCCAAGTAGCCTTGGTCTAATCCGACAAATTACGAAGACCAAAGTAGTTTTCCATTTCTATGATCTAGGTCTCTGCCCCATCTCTGATAGCCTTTCCATCGAACTTTGGTGGTGCTACCTTCTTAAGATCCTTTCCCAGTTCTTCCTCAATTCGACCTTGATTGCGATCCCCTTCTCCTTGGTCGAGTACCTCATTCCTAAGATTTTGATCTTCTCACACTCCTCATACCTCTTGTTGCAAATGGTTCATATAGGATTCTTGTCAGTTCAAGAGTTCTAAAATTTGATCCAACCTCTTACTTGGCCCATTGTCATGTCTAATACCACTCGCATCTTGTCTAGTGGTCACCATAGTGACTCACACTCGAACTATGTCATAGTCACATTTAGAATTCAAGAACAAGGTTTTATGCTTAATCTATTGCATATAATGCACATAAAAAGCAAGCTAAGTGGGAATAGAAAATAAAAGACACATGTTATCACACAAGACAAAATTCCAAGCTTCATGCCTTGCTCAACAAAAAATTATTTTATTTATATTTAAGTTGGATTTACATTGATTCTTATTTATAGAAGTTTATTTACTCTAAACAGTACCCTCATTATCAAATAGAGGACATTCCTCAGGATCCTCGTCCAAGTCTACATCTTCCCTCTTGGGTGAGGTAAGAGGTGCACATAGAAACTCCTTCTCCTCCTTAGTCAACAATGGCGCGTTAGGTCCACATCCTATTGGCCAATCTCTAAAAGAAAAGGGTTTCTTGATCTTAGCAGTTCATTTATCCTCCTCTATATTTTTGCCTCTTTCCAACTTATGACGTGTGAGGGTGTGTGCTAGAGTTTCTTCATCAAGAATCTCAGTTGGTCTTCAAGTTTAGTACTTTCCTCAATATCAATTTTCTTTTTTGTAGCCCTATTGGTTTTCCCTTTCTTCTTCTCGACTTGGACCTTCCCATTTCCTGCAACCAATTCAAATTGGTCATTTTCTAGGTATCCTATTTATCTAGTTGTGCATCCACTATTCCATAGTTCAACCTTCATGGGCTCATAGGCCTAGAGCTGAACCTTGCACTTTGATACCAAATGTAGCATGCCAACTAGATTTATCTCAAAAATAAATAAATATTGACATCATGAATATCAATTGAAATGACACAAATTCCATAGTTAATTCCATTAAGCAATTTCATGTCATAAATCAATTAAATCTAAAATAAACAATTTTATTCACTTCCATATGTCAATAGTTATATACAAGTTTCACTAGGCATTCAATGCCTTATGTCAAATCAGATTATATAGTATTCATAAAAAATATATCATTTGTTTCTTTTACATCAATGATACAATACAATAGTAGAATTTTGGTATGATTCCTTCATGAAAACTCGCCTCCAGTGGTGGATGAGAACGTGATTATGGTACTTTTCCACCCAACCACGAAGCAATGCTTCTCGGGATTCTTCAATCAGTTGAACAAACCCAACCCTACACAGAACACTTAGCAAGAGATATAGTGTGCAAGGTGTAATTTGTGCATGCCTAACTACATGCATTTCTATCTATTTTGTTATAATATGCAAGTTACATGTTAGGTAAATTCAATATAACAAAGAGAGGGTAAATAACATAGTCTATTTCATTCACAATATATAATAAATGACTACAAAGCTTGGCCATGCTCGTGTCGTATGAAATATAGCTCTGGTTAGATTTGGAAAAACAAATCTACTCTCTCTGGCACCCATTCCCAGAAATAAAGCTTATTATACCAACAGGCATCCCTCCCTTTAGACAATCTATTAGAAACATTCTTTCATTCTACAATCTACCAAGAATTCTTGTATCCTTCCATTCAACAAAAGTCAACAATATTCATTCACACATGGTATATTTGTTCATCTAATCATCAAATGTGTTTGCAACTCAATATTGTTCTAGAATTTTATTTTGATTCCATTTTCATAACATTCATAGCTTTCTCAATAAGTAAAGTAAATCAAGATGAATAAGAAGGTATACCGCATGTATGTGAGCATGTATAAAGGAATCTTTATGCATGATCACACATATGTCTAGAAATGAATACTTAATGAATATGCATATACATTCTGATATTTTTTATGAAAATCTATTTCACACAAGTGTACTTTCATATTCCAGGAGAAATAAAGCATTAATTTATTTGAATATTTTATTCAATAAAAGTATAATATATTTCCAATCTCACATACATTGTAAACAATAATTTATTCCATAGTCATGGATTCATATAAAAGTAGATCAATGAATATAAACATAAAACATCACCCATTAATGGAATACAATAGTTTTTGATCCATTACAAATCTAAGAAAACATGTGTATCATTTTCGTGTTTAAAAGAAACATAGAAAATTAAAAGTAAGCCCTGTCCATTGATCCAAATCTTCCAGAGGATATGATACGCATGTTATCAACTCTTGATAACTTGATATCATATGCCTCTAGGTTGTTATCTTTGACCAATTAATAGTGATTTAAGTGAGACAATGCTCAAGTGACTACATTTCAATGCATATGCATTTACACACACACACACACACACACACACACACACACACACACACACACATATATATATATGTATGTATGTATGTATATATATATATATATATGTATGTATGTATGTATATATATACATATACATATATGTGTATATGTATATACATATATGTATATATATATATATGCACATGTATATGTGTGTGTGTATATATATATATATATGTATATATGTATGTAAGCACAAATTTTCTTCAAAATACCAATACATAATGAGCAATCTTTGTGTAGGGAAACGCGGATTCTAAGCTAAAGCATATCTATCAAAAAAATTCCTTGTCATGGTAACATCATGGTGATTGGACCAATCAAGAGTGTCCATGTTCGGGGATTCTAGAAGCCATAAAAAACCATGTACATGTGCAGAGCCACAATGTTGCCATTCATGTCTATACCAATAATATTTTGCATACAAAAGCTTTTCAATCACATCTTCAAAGAAAATTCAGAATCTATGGTGCAGATATAAATATGTTATATGTTTATTTTGAATAACACTATCTATCAGGGTCTTTCTTGAAGAATCAATCATCAAATGAGCCACATAAGAGAAAACATTTTGTAGATCAGGCCATTTTGTGTTTGCACAGCTCAAAGTGAAAAAAAGGGCAGGTATCCCAAGTTGTTCAATCATTATAGATATCTAGGTCTAGCAAGAGTTCCAAAAAGAGTGAGTCTCGCACAACGATGCACCAAAACGCATCAACTACTCTGCTATTTGGTCATCAAGGGTAGCTTTAATTCGTTCACACAATACAAACAAAAACTAGTTTGTCTTCCAAATTCACTTTGAAGAAGATAGAAACAGTTTGTTGATTGTGATCTCCCATTATCAAGTTGTAGAGGAAATACCTAAACCTAACATGTTTTCCAAATATGTGGTCAAAATATCTCATTAAGTGGAGAGCTTATTCATGCAACTAAATTTGAATATTCCTTGGTTGGAGGGGAAGTGTTGCTCTAGTGGGGAACAATGTTGGAAAAGCTATTTTAAATAAACCTTCAGTGTTGTATTCACTAATAGGAGAAGAGCTAATTTCAAGCCAACACAAGATATTCTGCTCTTTTTTTCAATTTGTAATACCTATTTGATTTCTTGGAGCTCTCGTGTATCATTTGGAAAGAAAGGGATAAATGATGAAAAGGTTGAAGAGTCATTTTCATTTTCAACAGCATTTGTTGAGCTAGTTGATGGCATCAGCTCTTCATCGGAAACTTTCTCTACTGTATGCAAGAAATTGGAGATATCAACAACAATATCAGGTGTAAAAAATATTTTGGCACCTAAGAAATTTCTAGCATTTCTAGGGTTTTTCACCTAAAAGGAGAAAGATGGGCCAAAATGCACTGTAAACACTCAAAATCAATGCAAGGATTGATGAAGTATGCCTAAATATGATGTCTAAATGCAATAAAATGGAAAATAAAGATGATTATTAATGCAAAACCTAAGATATGCAAATTGTTTGAAAGCACATTGTGATATGCAAAACCACCTAAGAATACAAGTAAACAATAACAGAAATAAACAAGACTAGAGAGGTGCACTTGGAATCTAAAGTCTGATGCAGAGAGGCTCTAGAATCCTACAGAACTAAATGGAAAAGCTGACTGGGACACTTATGCCAAGTTGGGCGACTTAGTTTAGTTTTAGAGAAAATATATTATATATATACATACATACATATATATATACATAGATATATATATACATATACATACATATATATACACATATATGTATGTTCTCCATCTTTATATCCTCCCACCCACCCCCGGTGATTAAGGCCTACCTTCGACAGCTGACCATATTGGCCTTAAGTCCTGAATGGCTAGGCAATGGGGTCAGGAACTATAGTTGCAATAGGGTTGGACCTTCCTTCTAAACAATACAATCAGGGGTGAGCTATATCTTCTCGTCAGGGCTAAGGGAAAGGAATCTACTCTCTCGCCAACCAGGGGTGAAGCATTAATGCAGGAACCCTACTGGGGGTGAAGCTCTACTGCTTCTCGAAAGAAAGTTAGTTGGGCCATCCAGTTATATTGTATCTTGAACTTCCTTCCTTCTGGAGGACCTTATATATATATATATATATATATATAAATTTTAATGTGATCAACCAAAGTTTCAACAATGGATTTCAAATACCATGACCTATACAAGCCTGCACAGGTTTCACAAAGGGCACGATAACAACATCTATCATTCAAACTTTCCAGCACATGATAGTGGGTGGTGAGGCCCCAACTTTAAGAGAAGCTAAGCCCCCTCACCCTCTGCCTCACAGGTAGCCTTTGCCACCATTCGATACATATGGTGGCATACAAGAATAGTGAATTTCATTTAAAGATTACATAGAGAATTATCCTTCGGCTCATCGCCTAAGGCGATGTATACACAATACATACAAATCAAACATAAAGTAAAAGGAGAAGCATGTGGGTCAGCCAATAGGCCCAGACCATGAAAGATAAACATCATGTGCATAAGTGACATATCCTAGAAATAAGATTTGACCCAACCTGGGGTCGATTAATAGTTACAAGAATACAAAGCTTTATAAGCTCAACCCCTTCGGCTCACAGACAATCGACAACATCAAATATTTGTAGAACTTCATAAGCTCGGCCCTTAAGGCTCACATCAAATGTATAATAATACATATTGTACATGTACAATAAATGCACAAAATGTAAAACAAAGGCTTCTTTCAAAATGAAAAGATGATGATATGAGTTCAATTTACCTTAAGCTTAGCCTGGAGATTTTATTCTTTATAGTATCCCTCTTCTTTTTTCTTCTACTCCTCGAGTTACCTCCTCCTTTCTTGCTTTTTCCTCTTCTATTGGCATTTTTCCCTTATTCCCAATTCAAATCAATCTTGCTATTTTGGGTAGAATATGGTTCTTTTAATTTTTGCAATCTTCATAATGTGAGTTGGTCGCCCACTCGCACATGAGGGAATCAACCTCATCGATATTTGGTGGGGAGTTACCAGTATTTTAAATCCCCCACGATCTTCTATAGCTCTCTTTAGAGAGTGAATATTCAAAGGAATTCATTCACATTTTTTATATATATGTATTTATATATACATATATATGTATATATATATATATGTGTGTGTGTGTGTGTATATATATATGTATATATGTATATGTATATACATATATATATATATATATATACATATATGTATATATGTATATATATATATGTATACCATATAGCAATAATACCTTGCAGCATACACCACACACATATATATATATATGTGTATATATATATATTATTATGTATGTGCATGTATATATATATGTATATGTGTGTGTGTATATATATAAATATATATATATGTGTGTGTATATATACATACATGGCATATGTATATATATATATGTGTGTGTGTGTATATATATATGTATATATGTATATATATGTATATATGTATATATATATATGTATATATGTGTATATATATGTATATATGTGTATATATATGTATATATATATATATGCATGTATGTATATATATATATATATATATATATAATCACTTGTCTATTCAAATAGCATTTTGAATTTATCCAGGAGAGTGATCAAGTGAAATCTCATTTTCCATACAAGTTAAATTTCTTATTCACTTTATTGAATATGCATTTTGAATTAGACAAAGTAGAGCAAGAACGGACAAATTATTCTTTCCATTGGTTATTATTCTCACACCAAGTATAAATGCAATTATCAACTTTTCATTCATATGCATATGTCATATTCTATCATGGTGTGTGGCATTTTAAATTCCATCCTTGCTTACCGTGGTCATCCGGCTAAGCGTGCCTACCTCAATCAAGTTCTCATCCTTCAACCTGTTTCCTACATACACATTCTTACACTTGTCCACTTATCAATAGCCTTCAACCAATAATCCCAAAAAAAAAATTAAACCAGGAAATTACATAATATTCATTTTCATTTGCATCATTGCATTCTTTCCATTTCATAAATAAAATACTAAATTCTATTTCCAATTATTTCAATTTTGCAATTTTTTAAAATCCATAAATGAAATCAAAATATGACAAATTGAAGCACAAAAGGAGTATATTTGCATCAAAATCTACATCCTAGGACATTTACATGCTTTTTTGTTGTTTGCGAACATTTTCCATGGTCCTAAAGTTGACCATTTTTTAGGGGTTGACCTATGAGAACTTGGCTCTGATATAGATTCAAAGGAAGAAAATTCACCTTCACAAACTCATTTAACAAAACTCAAAACAATCTCATTTGATTACCCTTCATTAGTTCACCTTTCCTTCACCTTTCCCTTTGTCAATTACTCATTTCAAATACTCAAATGTGTAATTAAGAGTCCAAATCTCAAAATAACCTTTAATACACTTTAGTAATCTCCACGTGACTAAAAACAAACAAATGCAAGGTTTGCCCATTCACATTTTTATTTTATTATGACTATCCTTAATTCAACATTTAGGTCCTTCTAGACCACACAAACAATCAACTTCATCTTCCCAAGCCCAAATCACTTTACAAACACCATCAACATTTGTAATAATATCTCTGCAAACACACTAAATCATTCCTCATTTAGTATTCTAGGTATTTCATTAGACATGTATGTAAAATCATCAATTTCTAACTTCAAAGTTGACTGTGAGAACTTTGTCGAGACAGTCAATAATCATTTGCCTCAAACCCTTCAACACATCAAACAAAAATCAAAAAATAGTATCACATACCCCTTGGCACATTTTTTAGACTATAACACTATTGAAGGACTCAAAATCCAAAATCAAAACACATGAAATTCCTATGTATTTTGGTATTACCAATTTTTCTTCCACTGTAGCAGACTTAGGGCTTATTGAATAAATCATCTCCAAAATCAATTTCTCCTATCCAAAACTTAAAACATGTTAAATTAAGTCAACATATGCTTTTAGAAACTCCAAAATTCCATTCCTCAAGATATTTTCTTAATCCCTAAATGTTAGCCCTCTTAAACTCTATTTTTTTCCAGATTTACAGTCATGTTCTTCAATCTCTCACACATTTTTCTTCATTCTTTGGTTTGAAAATTTTAAGAATAAGAGAGTATATGTTATGAGGACACCTTCCACCAAAAAATTAGAGTTTTTCCACGTTTGAATTAAGAGAAACACAAATTCTTCAGTCTCTGGTTACCCTAAATCAGGGTTTCACTGTTTTTAGAAAAAACTCAATATCTCTCACAAAATTCCACCAATTTACATGAAACAACGTGAAAATGGAAGGTGATTGAATAGTATAACACTTAAAATCATTTAGACACCCATTCATGGCTGTACAAAACCGTACCAAGGCCTAAAACAATAATTTTATGTAGAAAAATGCATAAAACAGTGCCTTTATTGATTCTATTTCAAAACTCCAACCACCAACGAGTTCCCAAATGATTCCAAATCCTTGTTAAAGTAAATACAACATAAATAATTAGTTTCTAACTGATTTCCAACTTCCTACCCATGTTTAGTCCCTAATGATCTTTTAACTCCCTAATGTTGTTTTTATGCAACTTGTACACTTTTTGCAATTTTGACACTATTTGTTGACAACTTTCCATTTTACACATTTGTTTGCTTAATATGACTTTAATACAATAGAAATGACTTAAATGATCCTTATTACAAGGTGAAACATCAAATTGAATCAATTTCTCAAACTTTCCACAAGGACTCAAAATTGTGTCAAGGTGCTCCTGCACCAGACTCTAGTGATCTAGTTACCTCCCTAAGGTATTTACAAATATCACTAGTCCTAAACAATTAATAAGGAATAAAATTTGAGGTAAACTAGAGAACAAAAGTGTATGATTTACCATATTGTATCCATGGGACTCATGATAGATCCATGCTAATAGATGTTACCTCGTTCTATAAATTTGAACTAGAAAATAGTCACTCTCATATAGAATTTCAAGTAATATGTAGAGTGGAGACATAAATTTTTCTTTATCAACTAACCAAAATATGCAATGCACCAAATTTTTTATTACATTGATTCTAGAACTAAACATCTCTATTCCACTTTACATTTACTTTTCTAAAATAATTTTAAATATTTATTTCTCTCAAAAATAAAAATTATTAATCTAAGATAGTATATATTTAATTATAACTTACTATTTAGTTCACCTATCTTAAATGATATCATTGATTAATTTATTGGATGCATTATGATATATTTTTTATAATTAGAATTATATCTCACAAGACAAACTTGTCAATCATTATTTGTCTTTTGAGAATGTTGTGGTTGATAAGACAACACTATTATTTATTGATTACTTGATTGAACCATTACGTGGTTGTAAAAAGGCGGAAAAATCCTATTTACCACTACACTGCGTAGAACAAGATAGTAAAAATAGGTATACTAGCACTTGCACGAGGAGGGGTGCAAGGGTTATGCCGATAGATAATTATTTTGAGGATTTTGTAGTCAATGATTCTCTATGCTTGTATGCAATGCGTTTGAGAAAAAAAATTGATTGTTAATTTATTTGATAATTTGACAAGTTTACTTTGTTTATGTTGAAAAATCAATAACCATATGTGGATCTCCTGTAACAAGAGACCAAACCAGCAGTACATAACTATTTTATCCTCTATATAAAATTATATGCAAAATTTATCCATCTAATCTTGCTTATTCATGAGAAAGCAAGTATGGTCAAGCCCCTCGATCAAGATTTTTGAGTGAAGTGTAAGAGGTTTCATGGAGAATCTAGACATTGTACTTACAGGATTCTGCCACCTTTTGACCTCGTGAGTTTTCCATAAGAATCTTGATGGCAATCCTTTGTTAATATCTTCACATAGCCTAAACCTAATCCGCAATGTGATTTAAGCAGTAAAAATTTTCCCACTCCACTAAACTAGTCTAAAAATGGTAGATATTGCCTTTGCAACAAAGCTATGATTCTAATAGTAACATCATGTGAGTAGGTAATGCCTATAGAGATGATTGTTTTAGCTAAGCTCTAGCACCTAGTGTTTACCACTTTCTATTAACAAGGAAAATCCCTATAGCTAAATCCAAACAAATTTTGATTTACAACACATATCTTGGATTTTCTAAATTGATTTTCTCTATAATTTGAGGTCTATATAAATGTCCTTGAATCAACAATATTTCTTATAAAACAACAATAAAACAAATAGCTTCAAAAGGGATTCAAAGCCCTTCAAAGGTGTCATACAACTTTTCTTTCGATGTTCACATATTTTCTTCAAAGTACCACTAGGATTTAAAACTGAAATGTTGAACATAGTTACCTAGAATGCACCATGTTTTATCCCCCACTATATGTATCGATGTCAAATAGATCAATCTTGTCTGCACAAAAGGTTTTCATATCCTAGGTTGTTTAGACCTTAAAATATCCATTTACCATTTATGTTTTTTCTTGCTACCTCTTGTCAATTTCCCCTTATTTTGAAGTTTATATAAAGAGATTTTTTTTAGAATTGCAATGTAATGATAGCAGAGAGCATTTGTATCGATATGACTCGAGTTCAATTCTTGCCACTGCAATGAGGTGACCAATATTTTTGAACGCATGACAAGGAGGTAGCCTAGCAATTATAACTTAATAATGTTTAACAATTTTACAATCACATTTGGGAGCAATTATGAAGATTTCATACTGTTTCCAACAATGTTGCCTAAGCACTACTTTTATGATATAATAATCTTCTAGCATTAAGCCATTCATTGGGAACTATTATACATGCATACAAGATCCAAATGTATAATATACATAGAATAAAATCAACGATAAGATTGCAAGTATGCATTTAAAAAGAAATGTGATACAAGAGTAAAATTATAACACCCACAAGTAAAAATTTTGGAGGAGAAATACACCCCTTCTTGATTGGTGAAGCATTCCAAGAAATATGTAATATTGACATCACAATGTCGAGATTTCTAGATTGTATCTGTGTATGATTTTTATTATCATGAACTATGAAAACTACATATTACTAATTGAGATCACATCAAATGTTTGGAAATACATTCAAGTTTGTATTGATTCTAAAACTATACACAAAGCCTATTTCTATCTCTCCAAAATAAGAAAAAAAAACAATTCCCAAGTAGTTTATATTTTAAAAATATACACCATTTCATTTTTATTATAATTTGGTTAACCATAGCAATAATAATCTCACTTGATAAGCAATCTTAAACATTAAGATTGAATCAAATGTTTGGAAATACATTTTCAGGTTAAAGAATCCAAGGATAGCTCAGACCCTGAGACAATAAATATTTGATATATGAAGTTGGTATTAGACAATTATATTGTCCAAAATTACAATAATAATGAATGTTGGAAAAGTACAACTGAGTTTTAGTGCTTCGGGCCTAAATAATCACAAATTGCAATGAACAAAACTAAGCAAGAGACCAAAAAACATGCAGAATGTGCTACAAAGTAGATTATCACATGCTAAATAATCATAACCACAATGATTGACACATCCTTGTTGTCTTGCATGAAACTTGATTAAACAAGATATGATCATATGAGAAAAATAAAATTTAGAGATTTGGTTTCTTCATAGAATAATCATAAATCTTGTGACTGACATTAGAAAATCATGGTTGCTTGTGCATACACCTTTTCTTGACTAAAAATGGATACAACTCATGGTAGAAGACAAAATGAACAAAGAAAATATGTAGATATAATATAGCCAAGTCAGTTTCCTATCAAATACTACAACAATGCAAAAGTAATTGACCCAATGTAGTTTGAAGAACCTTCAAAAAATAACCACCACTAACGAAAAACAACCAAAGGTAAAGAAGACAAAACTATACAGAACATTAGAAAGATTGCTACCTTAGAAGCTAATTGTTATCATGGTATGATAACACATTCATAAACACAATTAAGGGGAACCAAACTCATGCATTATTGTTGGCGAATCTCTTGCAATGTAAATACAACTTTTATTGATGGCTCTAAAACCGTAGAACTAGGGTTTTACCCTATGAGGGACTCATAGTTGCATGACTAGCTTGTGTGTGGTGAAGTCTTTAAACTTCTTGTTTGTCTCTACTGAATCGAATATGACATGATTGTATTTCCAAATAAATAGGGTGAGGCTATTAAACATATCAAAAAGATGGAATTCCTATCATGATAGAGATACCTTGCTTTAACAATGAAATCAACCTCATTGTATGAGAAGGTACAGAATGCAAGTTGCCATTAACCTCAGCGAGAAATTAACAGATCCAGGTACATTTGAGAGCTGGCTTGTACCTAATCTTATCATAGTTGTAGAAAGATTTGGAAAGCATATTCTGGACTTATTGCAACTCTGTCAAGATTTGAGTTTGAGGCTCAAATAGTATGTGAATTCAACTTATATAGATAACCATAAAAAGGTTGGAAGTAGACAACTTGAGGAACTATTTTCCAGAAGATCTGATTAACTGGGAACATTTTATTATTTATCTGACTGGCATATGTCTGTAAGGAACATATTCTCAGTGCAAAACTTCAATTAATGGGATGTTGCTTTCAGATTATGGTAATAAATCTGCATACACAGGTCAGTCCAACGTGTGAAGGGTTTGTATAGGTAACTCCCATTATCAATAACCTACAAATTCTAACATTGGTCCTTGACATCCGGTCTGAAGAACCATGGAACTGAAACCTATTCTTGGCATTCTTGATTTTGATACTATTGAACTTATAATGTAGTTAATTAAAAGAACACCAAACCATTGACAAACTTCTGATGATTGTATTTTATATTTTGCTAATTTTAGTAAATGGGTAAGATCCCCTATACCACGATTCGCTGACTTAAAAAACATTTAAACCAAATCTTATAATTTTTTCCCATATTAGTGATATCAAAAAGCAATAAGTACATGTTTGAAGCCCAAGATCAGGTTTGATTTTTATTACAAATAAAAACCTCTTATTGGGGAGAACAACTTCTATACCTATGCATGAACCAGAAAGGACAAAAGGGCTCATAATCTATAATAAGCAAAGAGGCATAACTAAAAAATCTACATAGAAATTAAGTGTTAAACAAAGCTCTAGTCCACATCACCCAAGGCCACAAAAACAACTTCTTTTAGAAACATTGATGCTTTTCCAACCTTTCTCCTTTGATTTGATTTATTCCACTCTTCCCTGGTGTTGATGAAGGGGATCCACAACCCCATATTAGTGACTCCTTCCACTAGCCCTAGGGAGCATTAGGAAACATTAAGCCTTTCCCCCAACGATGCATTGTCAAGATGGAGTCAAGCCCACCCAGGGATTTTTCTTTTATCAAAGTCTCTAGTCTCTACCATGATACGTACCTCCTACTCTACACGCAAGTCCAATAGAATCCTAACAAGCATCAACACAATATCAAAGTTTACTTTGTATGTGTAATCAATAAACAAAAATTCATCTTTGAGCATCCATTGGATGGCAAGAATGGTGATTTCCACTTTGGGCTTGAAAAATCATATCTTAGAATTAAAAAAAATTATGTGTTTCCCATTCTAATAAGTAATAACCTTACCTCCTTTGTTTAATGATATTTTATGTAAAGCAACGTATATATTTTTTAAAAATCTAAATGAAAATATACTTTTAAAATTTTCTAAATTAAGAATTGTTTTATTTATTTATGTTTAACTATGTGAGAAGGGAAAATTGTTGTTTAATTTTTATGCGGGTAGCAATAACTTTTGAAAAAAAGGAAAATAGGCCTTGTACGGCCATATTGGCAACCGATTTTGTTTGCAATTTACACCATTTCATTATTATTTCATTCAGCAATCTGGTGGCTAATTTTACCAAAGGTGAATGGACAAAATCATATGAAATCAGGAATCTATGTAGAAACACAATTATAAGTTAGGACTCAACAACTTTGTATTGTAATTCCAGTACTCAAGATAAAGCAGGAAGAAGGCAGCCTGTGTTGCCTTTATTGAACATCTTTGGTCATTCTTTATGTGTCGAACTTAAAATCCTCCCATGAGCACTTTATAGTTATAACAGTGAAGGAGTTTTACAAGATTCATTTTGTAAGACCCATAACATCATCTCGTTTTAAAATTCAATCATCATGGGGATGAGAATGCCCAAGTTTGATTAAGTATATGGTCTCGTAAGGATTTGAATTGATTACCAAGTGTCTGTCCTCATTAATACTTTTATCATTATGCCAAGACAAAATAAATGGTAGTTCCAATGGATATCATTTAAATATCACCAATGTGATGAGTATGCAATAATTTGGCAAAATTGAATAAATTACTTTTTCTACTTTTAGTTGAGATGCCCAACATGCCAAGGAATAGAAGAGTCCAATATAGACCTAAGGGTTTCTGAACAGACATGCAATACACCAAAAAATTTGAGAAACAAGATGCAAACCTGATTGTCATTGACACAAATCTCAACACATAAATGTAGAGCCCTAAAAATCTAAATGAAGATGAGGAAGGACCATAGGTTGTATGCCCAGATGAAGCAGCACCATAAGGGATATAGGTTGAGAATGTTCATTCAGATGGAGTTGTTGAGTATGAATGTGTCCCTCCATAATTAAATGTAGAGCAAGTGAGGGAAGATCTGGAAAATACCCTACCACATGTTGAGAATGAAGAGGTGGAGTTAGATTTGAATGAAAAGCGGAAAGAGGAGCATCAAGCTGAAAAATAGAGGAAGAAGAGAAAATTGTGAAGAAAACATGAAATTCAAATCAGTGAAGAAATTGAAGTATAGAACGATGATGGGAATGATTTCCAAGACCTTCATCATCCTTCAAGATTTGACATTTTTAAGAAGGAAACTTATAAAAAACTGATGACAGGAAGGAAACGGAAGAAATTCCATATAAGAACTGCTTTCTAGCCTAGTTTTGAATATCCAAGAACAAAATATGGAGCCGCTACAAGTCGAATGGTAGGAAGAGCATACACAAAAGTTAATCACTTAAGATGTATGGGATTGGAAATTTATATCATTCTGGCAGTGACAATTTGCAGACACTACGTTTCAAGTTTCTATAGTTAACTGTTTATTTAACCATGATTTTGGCCTCAGCGCCTCAATTTTAAGTGTGTAGTCCCCGACTAAGTCACCAGGTTCGAATTCGAATTCGAATTCGACAACATTGAAATTCGAATGAAATTCGACAAGGAAAAAATTCGAAAAGTATAAAATTCGACTCATGTAAACTTTTTATTTTTTTTATAAATATAAGTAATATCTCCATACAATTCTCTAAATAGTTTAACATTGATACATATATTTGAATCATTACAAAAAGATGACACATTTATAAAATATAAACCATAAGAAACATGTGAAATCACGATTGTGAAGATGTTCTTTTGTCAAAAAGGTACAATAACAGTAAAGACTTTAGAACTTCAAAAAAGTTCCAAGTCATCAAGAGCACTTGGCTGAGATGCTAAATCATCATCATCTATATCAGTACTCAATTCTTCATCTGCAAAGTCAGGCTCATCTGCATCTAGTGCTGCTATGTCTTCACGAATTTGTTGTGATGAAGAGTCCTTTGCTGATTTGTTCGTGAGCAATTTTAAATTGCTGCGAACATAGACAAGATCTCCCAACTTTCCGGACAACAATTTATTCCTCTTTTTGGAATGGATGTGGTCAAAGCAACTCCAGTTCCTCTCACAAGCTGACGAACTTGCTCCCTGACTCAAAACTCGAATAGCAAACCTTTGTAGCTCAGGAGTTTGTGCTCCATAGGTCATCCACCATGTATATGCAGGTACATGTGTCGTCATATTTGGCTGCTGCCATTCCAAACATCCCTTCTCCTCTTTTGTATACCCAAAATTGACTTCTGATTAGTGCTGAAATTGATGGATTTGATTCATACTTTTCAACAGCTTCTAAAAGCCCTCCCATAATTTCAGTGTCACCTTCTCTATCAATAGAAAACAATTTAGGCTCCAAAAAGCAAGCTGCTGCATGTAAAGGTGTGTGCATCATTTTTTCCATCTGCAATCAACTACCTCCCATATCTCCATATATTCTGCTTCTACATTATTGAGTGCTTTTTGAATAGTTTCCTTACAACGGTCCATGCTTTCATAAAGCATGCCAAGGCAAGGAGTGTCACCATCAACCATACGAAGCACGCCAACAATTGGTTCACATATGAGTAAAACCTTGGCTGCACTTTCCCAGAAATTGCTATTCAGAATGATTTTCTCTACGTTCTTCCCCTTAGGACCTTTAGAAAGCACTGAGTGTTCCCATTCATTGGAACAAATTACAGACCTCAAAGCTGCCTTTTCTTCAACCACTCTTTTCAAAGTGATATAAAATGAAGCAAATCTTGTTTCACAAGGCCTCAACAACTCCCTGGATGCATGCCGCCTATAAAGACTCAATGTGAGACGATGATTCCTTATGAAATTTGCAATTGCTCTTCCTCTGTGAATAGCTTCATGTACCCATGGGAATTTAGCCAAGTCATGAAGCAACAAATCAAGACAATGGGCTGCACATGGGCTCCAATATATTTGTGGGTATTTATCTACAATCAGCTTCCCAGCTCCCACACAATTTGCGGCACTATCAGTTACCACTTGAACCACATTTTCCACCCCTATTTCAAGAATGGCTTCCTCTAATATTTGAAAAATGTACTCAGAAATTTTCTTGTGGTTCATGGCATCAATCACTTTCAAAAACACAACACCTTCAGGACAAGCCACCAAAATATTTATCAATGGCCTTTGACATATA
>VDFB02193867.1:337665036-337783483 GCA_007258455.2 Sequoia sempervirens | reverse complement strand
TAGGAGTCCAATTTTCAAGTTTTGTCAATCTTGGTTATGCAATTGGTTTTAGGTAGGTTTTAGGTGTTTTCATCTAAATAAGGTCTTTTTAGACCATTTCATATTGTATTAGGCATATAGTGGGGTTCAAAGTTGCAAAATGCAAAATCTTGTAAAAATGTTATCAAGGGAAAGTTACAAAATTCAATAATTGGAATACCAATAGTCATAGTGGGAATACCATCAGTCATGGGAGATGAATAGTCAGTTGAGTTAGTTATTCCTGATCTGAGAAGCCTATTAAGGCCTGAAAAAGCTCAATGTAAGATGGTTTTTCATGTTTTGAACAAGAAAATCAATCAAAATCATTAAATTTTCTGAATTTTTACTATTTTCTTGCTTCTATTCTACTCTATATGAATCTGTATAGCTTGGGTTTTCTCTAAAACTCATTGAAATAATTAGGCAGGTGAACTAGCTTCAGTTTGGAGGTGGTTTGGTTGAATTCCCTCAAGAAACAAAGATTTTACAGTCAATTTACTAACTACGAGTCTAAAATTCTAAGTTTTAGGGTTTTGAAGTTGTAAAAATGTATTAGTGTCACATTCCACCTATTGTTTCTTATGTGACTCAGTGGAATGGGCAGTAATAGAGTAGGTTTAGGTGTAGGTGTAGGTTTTTATTGTGTGTGCAAAAATATGTGAGTTATACAAACTAATGACACACAATAGATGCAATGTATTACATTAAGGAAATCAAAATTAACAAATGCAATTTGATAAAATGATTCCTCAAAGACATCCCATCTTCCCCTATTCTTAAGAGTCATGTATTAGTGCTCTCAGACCATAATTGCACTAAATCACTTTGATGACAACTAAGAAATGGGTATCCATTATACTAGAATGCAGAAACTATATCTACACCTACATGATTTTGATATTTTTGATTGATAATGGAATAAATGATATGTTGGATGCAAAACTGTATACAGAATGCTAATGAGATAATGCAAATGTTGAATTAAACCAATGGAAATGCTCTAAGATAATTCTAAATGCTATGATTAAACTAAGACACATCTAAGAATGAAGCCATTATACAAAATTTCTTGCTAAACTAGTCTAAATGCTAAGCTAAAATGCGAATTAAGCTCTCAAATGATTTATGTAGAGTAATTGTATGAAATGATCTCTTATGAAAAAGCTATAAATGAGCCTATATTTATAGATTTCACCAAGGCATAAGGTGAGTTGGCAGTAATGGACAATCAAGATCAAGTCTAGAGAGATCAATAGTGAGAAATGAGGAGGTTAGAGAGAAATACGGAAGTTGTTCCCTTTAATAGAACAAACTTGACAAGTGCAGAAAGGAATCAATGAAAGGAGAGAGCCATGTGTCTCTGAGTTTGTTGAAATTGTTGAGAGAAAATATCTAATTTAGAAATTAGGATTAATTATTTTCATGTGCCACATGGTGAGGTGGAAGATGATGTGGAAGGAGGTTAGAAAAATATGGAGGAATGTGACAAAATTCGAATTAAAAATTCAAATTTAATGAAAAGGGAATTAACTAAATAAGACAAATTAGTTAAATTTGTTTATTTAATTAAATCATGAAGAAAATGATTTAGATAAGAAGAATTAAGAAATACTAATTATATAAATAAACTTTGCAACTTATTTATACAATAGAAGAATTAAAGATCTTTTATTAATTAAATAGCCAGTATTTAATTAATATTCTCCAAACCAATTTTGGATGTATTTATTTTGCCCCTCTTTGAAGTGATGTGCTTACACATTATTTAAAAGAAATTTTTACCAATGCTATTAAAATTTTAATATTGCCTAAGATGATGATTTTCAAAAGATATCGAATGTATGCCCCTTCGGGAGATAAATCGAGGAATTTTTTATGATGAAAAGATTATTGATGATTTTTGAAAATTTCCAATGATTTGTAATGATGTTGATGAAATTTTGATTTGATGATATTCGAACAATTTATCTCCCAATATGGACGAAATGAGCTGCCTCAATTAATTAATCCTTTGAAAAATTTAAAATGTCCCACCAAAATTACACTCTTAATTACCCTTGTTAAGGGGTAAAAAGTGAAAAGTAATTCATTTATGCATTTTGTAATTTTGGAAATTGTAGAATGAGAGAGCAACCTTGTGCATTTGAGCAAAGATGGTGATCCCTTACGAGACTCATCGATTCGAGCGGGTGCATCAACACAACCGGCCAGCGGGATACAGACCTCCCGTATGGATTTCAAAAACTTTTCTTGTGGATTTTGAATTATTTTTTGTGCATTTTTAATTTCCAAATTTTTAGTAATCTGTTTCGACACATATGAAGATTTCTGCTTCGCATAGATCGGGTATTTTAGCGCATTCACCTAGAGTTTTAGTGCATAGGATAATTTTAGTGGCGCATAGGCTGACTGTAATGATGCATCCACATTGTGGCACATCGACGATATGAAATGGCACGTAGGATAATTAGATAACATGTCATTTAGAAATGGTGCATCAGACTTTTGTTTTGGCGCATCCATGTCAAGAAATGACACATCAGATTTGATGGTGCATCGAAGGGATTCTCTGGCACATTAAATAAAATGATGCATTGGCAGTCTATTATGGCACATAGACCAAATTTGGTGGCACATTTTCCTTTTAGCACAATGAAGGACTGTTATGGCGCATAGGTTCAATTTAATGGTGCATCTTCCTTTCAGTGCAATGAAGCACTATTTTGGCGCATACAAGAGAGAATTGAAGAATTTTTTGTTTTTCTCCTTGATTTTGATGATGTTTAATTGCTTCAACCAATGATTTGTTGTTGATGATAGATTAGATGATTTATTGATCTCATGATAGGCGAGATGCAATAATGATGATATTGTTTTGACCTCATGATAGGCAAGGATCAAAATGGATGTTCACAAGATTTTGATGAAAATCTCACTAGAACTAATAGGATGATTGATTGTTTTACTGATTTGATAGATTGATTGATGTGTTGATTGCCATATGTTATAATGATAGGAGACGGATTTAGATAATCTTCAGTCCTGAGAGCAATTCCCACGGACTTAGGAGTTGATTCCATAGCTATTGCGAGCTGACAGAGATATCATTGAGTGATGCAAATTATCTTCACTGATTGGCATGCCTCGGATTAGATTAATCAGGGATTATTGACCACGTTGGCAAAGAAGTGGCATACCGACCACAACACTTTTCATCTGGCTACCAAAGAGATGACTGTGACACCTGAAGATGTCTACAGGATTTTGCGGATTCTCGTGATGGGTGACATTGTTACGTATGACCACACTGAGCAGGGAGGTACCAATGCCTTACGTTGGATATTTGATGATGACCATATTAGCATATATGAGATGCCTTAGCAGGAGATGTTTGAGAGCTATGCCCATTTTCCTTTCGTGCTTGCAGGATTTGTCAGTGGCTTCTCATGTCCTGACAAGAGGGAAAAGGGATTGTTTGTTAGTTGGGGTAGGACACTGGAGCAGATGATCTAGTTTGGGACAGTCCGTTTCACATGGGGTTCATGCATGCTTGCTCAGTTGTATCACGATTTGCACTAGGTAGTGTATCTCAGAGGAGCTATTTTATCTGTTGGTGTGACCTTGTTGCAAACGTAGGCTTGGGAGCATATAGCTGTGATGCGTCCAGAGACAGATAGATTCAAGCCATTTGGGAGACCCTACATTTATGGTTATGCAGGTCTAGTTGTCTAGCATAAGCTAAGAAAATTGGAGTATTGGAGGCGGGTATTGAATGATTTGGATTCTATTACATGGTGGTCGTATGTTCACTGTGAGCAGTGGCTCAAGGATCACTTGGAGATGCCTTATGTGATGACAACCAAATACCTTATCAGTCGGATGTGCTATATTATTGAGAGATTCTTGTTGTTGAGAGTGCTCAGACAGTATGGTAGAGTCCAAGGGATACCATAGGGATTAGCCATGTATGCTCGGAGACAACAAGATGCGACTAAGTGGGGGACCACATTATCTTATGATGTTGCATGTGAGGCGTACCATGGGTTACAGGGAGTGATTTGGGATTACCACCTAGATGTCGTTGAGGGCTACATGACCAAGGAGTATTCATAGTACTTTAGTGATCATCTATTTCCTAGGATTTCCAAGCCTGATGAGCCAGTGTCAACTTTAGAGGATGATGAGGACAGACCACCTAGACGGAGGAGGGCTAGAGGCAGTGGAGATGAGGAGGGAGGAGGTGGTGATGATGGTGGTGGAGGAGGGGCTTATGAGGGGGATGATGGTGGTGATGATGGAGGATATGATGGTGGAGGAGGAGGTTCCCATCTTGTTTTAGATGTCAAAGTGCCTAGTAGGAGGTGATCTTTAGTGGCGGCGGCATAGTAGCATGTGCATATATGCCTGCCTTCCCAGCAGGAGAAGTCCTAGATTATAGTACTACATGCTTAGGTCTAGATAGTGCAGGGACAGTTGGCACAGGTTCAGGGATAGTTACAGACACAGACCCAACTATTAACATAGGTGCAAGCACAACTCTCCGAGGCCTAGGCACATATACAGACATTGACAACTGAGAGGGATGTTGTTAGGCAATAGCTAGCGTAGGTACGGGGCCAGGGATAGGTGCAGAGTTAGGTTGTTGCATTGAACACAGAGAGAGATGCACTGAGACATCGAGCAGAGCAGGCTGAGGTAGTTATCGAGAGATTACAATAAGTGGTAGAGGCCACTGATTCTGCCAATTATTTTAGAGAGGTACGTCGCACCGCTTAGGAGCTCGAGTTCTTTAGGGGTCGTTATCACGAGTTGGTACCTCCAAAGTAGTGGGAGAATTTTTCTCAGTCTCAATCTAGCAGATCACATTCCTAGATAGTCAGTATGGGGGTTACACAGCCATTTCCTAGAGACTGCAAAGATCTTGGTGCAAGTCTATCAAGTGTAGGGGGAGGTATTGGTTCAGTGATGCCAACACCATCTAGGGGGAATGCCACATAGCTCAGATATTTCACACTTTTATCATGATTTGGACATGTATATATTGATACTTGATGAGTTACCGCCATTTTGATGATGTATTTCTTAATATCCTGATATCCTTGTACACTTGACACAATTTTGAGATATATATGTGCAGCGATGATGATGATTGATCTATATGCCTATGTGTTAATATGCAAATATTTATGATGGATGCATTTAATTTCCTATTATTTTATGCCATGTGATGTTCATATATGATGGTGTTATGATCTTATGATACTCCTATGAATAATTTTTTCTGGAATGTGCTTTATTATGTTATGTGATATGCATAGTGCCCTATGTTCTTTTTGTATTTTTTCAATGCAAATATATGAATGCATGTATGAAATGTATGAATAGAAATTTACATATCAATGGTTTATGGGGAAAATGAATGAAAATGATATGATTAATGCTTTTTTTTTTGGATTTTCATAATGCAAATAAGTGACTTAATGAAAATTAATGCCAAAATGATATGATAATGCATGAATGATATCCTAATGCTTATGCAACTAAGATGTGAATGATTTTATTTTGATAATTTCAAGTGTACTCAATCTATTAATGATAGAAATAAAATCACTCGTAAGATTGTACTAGCCTTGGGAAATCTATAAATGTAACCTCAACACCTAATATGAATGCATCATAAACCTACAAGCCTACTAATGCAATGTTGTCATCCCAGTAAATAAATAATTGTGCTTGGTATCATCATTGAGCTTTTTAAAATGTTGAAAGTGAGTACAAGCATCGATGGCATATTTTAGACCATGATGACCTAAGTACTACTTCCATGATGTTTGATAGTGCAAGTTAACACAAGCATCTGGGTATAATTGGACCTAGATGACCTAAGCATTTCTTGCGTAAACAAACAAGAGTTAACTATTTTCCTATGCAAATCCCAAATGTCATTAGTGATACTTTGTAGAGCACGTCCCATGACGATTCACATAGTATTAGTGATCAACTCTCAAATAGTAGAAAAAGAAAAATATCATCCTCGATCATAGCTTCTCTAGTTCCTGACATCCTTGAGTTGCTCCTAAGAAATGATAACAATCGTAATGCAAATAATTTGAACATTTATTTTAAAGTGATAAACTATGATTTAGAGGATTGTCACCAATTGAAACTTGTTTCTCAATAAATATTGTTGTTGTTGGTTTGGATGATTTTTTTGGTGAGTTTGATTGATGTTCAAAGTTATAGGTCATTTGATTGTTGTGTTCTAACCATGTTGCCATACAATTGTTTGTCTATTTTGTTTTAAGCTCAAAGATGGATTTCCCCCAATGAGTTCAGGACTTTTCTCCCAGTGGAAATAGACCGAGTTTATTATGGATATGAACAATGATCGACAAGCCAAAGTAAGACATGACCCACATAGCAGAATATGTACATGAGGCTCAACCAAAGGATACAGATAGTGATAGTCGAGAACCACTGTGATCGACACACGTTCCAATAGAGGAAGAAGCCAGTTTGTCACAAATAGTGCCTATTGTCAGGTTTTCACTAGCTTTCATTGCACTTTTTAGATTATATGATTTTTTTTGTATTTTTTCACCTTTTTGATTTTTTTTGTATTTTTTTTGCTTTTTTGATTTTTTTTGTTTTTTTGCTTTTTTGATTTTTTTGTTGTCACCAAGATGCCTGTTTGCCAGGTTTTCACCAGGGAGACCATTTTTTTAGGACTTTTTCTGTTGTTTTTGGATTTTTTCAAGACTTTTTCTGCTATTTTTGGATTTTTTCAAGACTTTTTCCCAATACGATGAGTGGATTAGGTGTAGAATTTCTTGATATGGAGACTATTCATGGGCTCTTCAAATAGGTCTCCTTTTGGCATGGATAGCATTTAATTGGGCTTTAAGATCTGAGGATGTGGAAGGAGAAACTTCTTCTTTCTTCCCAGACTATTTAGACATTGGACTAGATTGATTTTCATGATTTGAGGAAATAACCGATGGTTTGGATGAAGAACTTGATTGACTCTGATCGTTGGAAGAAATGGAAGTGGAAGCTTCTCTATTATGAGGCACAAAGATATCTTGGATAGATTTTAGGGTGTTGCAGTACTGAGGACTATTTGAATCTACAGAAATGGTGATTTCTTGGCCACCACAAGGAAATTTTAGACATTGGTGGTATGTTGACGGGACCATTTGCATTTCATGGATCCATGGGCAACCCAATAATATGTTGTAGGTTAATTCCTTTTCTAGGACTTGACAGACTACATATTTCTAAATTGGTCCTACCTAAATAGGCAAGACAATCAATCCCTATGAAGGCCTTTCCTCATCATCATATGCTTTTATTGTAATCTTCTTCTTTGAATCAATTGCATTGTCAAAAAATACCAAGGCATGAAAAAGCTTTAAAGTACATATATTCAAGCTAGCTCCTCCATCTATTAGGATGTGTTTGACACAATGTTTATGAATTAGGACTTCAATATTTAGAGCAGAATTGTGGGGATGAGAAATAGATGCGTTGTCATTTTCTGAGAAGGATAAGCAATGTGGCGCGGTCAAATGTCCTACCATGGCTTCGAATTTACAAACTTCCAGATTTGTTGGTACTGTCGTATCCACCAGGGATTTTTCTAAAATCTCTTTGTGGGCAGGTGTAATTTTAAGCAATTCCAATATCGATATTTGTGTAGGGATCTTTTGTAACTGGTCCACTATGTTGTATTGATTGGATAAGGTAACAAGGGTTTTAGATGAATTTCCTTTTAAGAGATATTTGGCTTGTGCCCTCATGGTTGCATTTACTGGTATGTTGTCTTGTTTCCCATTGATTTTAATGACATTGACTTGGGTATCATTTGCAGCTATATCTAGTTTGACGTCATTAATTTGATTTTCAAGGGTAATGTTGTCTCGTTCTTGTTCAATCAAAATGTCATAGATTGAACTATTGGCTGCAATAATGTCTTGATGGTCATTGGTCTCAATGGTATTCATTTGATCTTCTGATACTGAGATATGATTTATGACAGTATAATGGATATAGTTTACATTCTTTCCCTTGCTATTTGTTGTAGAGGACTCCCCTTTTTCATAATTTGGCAAGGGATTTTTAAATGCTCCATGATCAACATTTGTTTGGAGTCCCTCTATTCATATGATCTTGTTATCTATTAAGTATTGTATCTTATGGTTCAATTGCATGCATCTATTTGTTAGATGACCTTTGCAACGATGAAATTCGCAGTAATAGGCATCATTCCACCATGACGATTTTATCTTTCACTCAAAACCTCGAGTGTCAACTAGTGTTATGAGGTTATTTTCAAGAAGTTCCTTCAATGCAAATTTGTATGATTGGCCCAAAGGTGTGAATTTTCTACAATTTGATTACGTTTGGTAAGGTGGAGGTTTGGACAGGGTGTTATTTTGATTATTGGATTGGTTGATATTTTGAGTAGTGCCTTGATTGATGTTTTGATCGGTTTTGGTTGTGGTTCCAGACAGATTAAAGACCAATTTAGCATTATGTTTCTCAGTGGCATCATCATTGGCATCCATTTATATTTCAATTCCTAGTATCTTCACCCAATTTTCCATCCATTTATTATTTCCAACTGTCAACAACAAATTTGTAAACATCTTGATTAATGGGCAAATCCTTCAAAATTAAATATGTACGTTTGTAATCTTTTTCGAGTTAAAGTGGATTTCAAAATTTTCAAGATTTATATTCAATTTGAGTTATAATTACGCTGAATTATGCCCCCTCTATGAACTAAGGCGATCTACGAGTGCATATCAACGACTGTCACAACATCTGAAGTATGCAAGACAACTAAAAGAATCGTAGCCGTCAGATTTTTCCTTTTTGCCAACCGTCGAATTTTCTCGTTTAATTTTTCCATTCACCTTGTTTTCTTCAGTCAGTTACGTATGCCAGCAAACCCTAACATAGCTAAGTTGTTCTTCTCATTTTTTGTGCAGGGAGTGACTGATGGTAGTAAGAAAATCTGGAAATGACTGAATGAATATAATTTAATATTATCATTGAAATATATACTAGCACTTGCACTTAAAGAAGGTTCAAGGATTATGCCGATGAAAATTATATGTATGTTAATATGTTAGAGAGAAGTGTTTGTGTATACATGTGTATGGATGCAATATTAGATTTTTTCCACTTAAACAAAAACAATTTTTTTTCTTAAAAACTTTAGGTATTATTTGATTTTGAAATATTTGCATGCAAATTTAAAACATAAAGCAATGCAAATGGAAAGAGGAAGTTGCCATCAAATTGGAAAATAACACTGCAAATCGAAACAAAATGTTCTATCTCACTTTCAAATGATAAGTGAGATTTTGGAGGCTTTGATATTTTGGAGACTTTTACCATCAAAGGAGAGTTTATTTACCATTTAACGGTAGCTAAAACTTATTTTCCCATGAATCAACAGTTGTTTACAAGCGTGAAACTTGTTTTAGGCTCAAATCTCACACCATATGTAGCCTATCAATTATTTATTTCGTATAAAAATTCATTCTTTGTTGTTTCTACAAAAATGGGTGTTATGATACACATTTTCTCCCCCCTTTTTTTAATTTAATTTAATTTTTACTTCATAATCTACTCTTAACAAATTAGATTCATTAAATGGTATTAATGTGGATTGAATTTTTTACAGTGGTTGGAGTAGAGAGAATCCTTCGACTTCATCAAATTCAAGCTTCATTGCAAAATAATCTATCAGTTTTATGTTTGATTCAAGCTATTATTTTTGGAGGAGTTTTAGACAATGAGGCAATAGAACTACAACTATGCTTGTTAAAAGGGTGAGGATTGAAGAGCGCTCAACTGAGACCCACATAAAAAAAATAAAAAAGTAAATTATTATGGTAAAATTACAATAAAGAAGCTTATTGTTCCATAAACAATTATAGTTGAACATAAAGTTCAAAAAGAGGAAAAAATACCAATACATCCACAATGCCCTAAAACCTTAGGATCGTTTGGCTACATAACATTCAACATATTTTTTAAAAAGTATTCTCCCTTTCTCACAATCACAAAGCTCAATAAATTGCAATAGAAACACAAGAAAAAGAATATTTTAACATGCAAAACCAATGGTTCGAACAAATCGCAACAACCAGATAATTTTTTCTTTGCTTGCAACAACAAAATAAACCTTTCACCATTCCTTTTTACACTAGTCTCAGTTCTGCTCATCCTCCTGTAGCCACTAATATTGTTGTAGTAAACCAATTCTGCATAAAATAACATGCAGTTCTGCAATTTTGTCGGTCTTATAAATTATTATTTTCAATATTGAATCTTATTTATATCATTGACATGTGGGACCATTTACAAAGTTTGAATATTCTTAAATAAGATTACATTCAAAATGTTCTTATTAGATAGAGTGTCTCTAGACAAGGCATTGCTCTTATGTGTTTTCAAATTATATATTTTAAAAAGAAATTACTTTTGAACTGGCCTAAAAATATAGAATAATTTAGATTTCCCAATGAATGAATTATAGGGAATTTTGGGTATGGTTGGATTGTCATTGGAAAAGAAGACTAAAACTAATAATCCCTACAGGTGTTAGCACAATCCTAAAGCGATCCAGGTGATAAGTAACTAAGAATTTTAAATTGACTAATAGAATGAATAAAAAAGAGGATAGTTGAATCTGTTTACATCTATAACTAAATTGGATATGTTTGGTGCAGAATGACCTTGTTATTAGGCCTGCTTGAATCTAGAAAGACTACTTTATTGTTAGCTTTAGCTGGAAGATTAGAGGACTTAAAAGGTCAAACATTTGTCCCAATCACATTCAGAGGCACTAAATTCAGATGATATCTTTATTTTGCTCCTAAGTTATAACTATAGGTAAATGGTTGTATAACTTATAATCACCATTTAATGGAGGAGTTTGTCACTCATAATACAACTTCTTATATAAGTCAGAATGACTGAAATTTAGTACTGATGACTCTCTAAGAGATTATATTTCTCTGCAATGTGTCAAGGTGTTGAATGTCTTTGCCTGTTATTCACCCAATAATTGACATTACACTTGCAGATTTTATAGTTGAATTAGAGCACATAGGTGTCCAGGGTACTGTCAACTATGACCTTTACTAGTTCCTTAGTTTTAATGACACATATAGTTTAGATGGAAAAGTGTTGTGTACAATTTGACTTTGTATGTGCTTTGTTTGTTAACATTTCGATAGCTATTTTGCTAATAGTATAATATATCTTTTAGAATAGGTCCTTCTTGTGAAAATTCTATTGCAGTTACTAATTATTAATCTCCTATCTAAATAGATTATTTGACTATAGAAATTTAATTCATAGTAAATATTGAAAAATAACACAACTGCAACTTCACAAATAAAACTTATAGGAATAGAGAAGAAAACATGCACAATAATGAACACAATATTTTTTGACAAATTGTCCATGGAAAAACCTTGAAGGGAAAACTGCTACTGTAGATGAGGAATTTTATTAAACTTCAGCAAAATAAGGAATATGTAAACTGCTTGCCTCTTACTGGCAGAGCTCCGAAAATTCTTCCCTCAATTTCTCCTGTTGAAATCCATAGTTGATGTCCCCAACGTTATCACTATGCCCTTGCTATCACTGCAAGACTATTTTCTCTCACTACAAATTTATTTTCTATTACTGCAAATTCTTCTCAAGTGTGTTCTCTAAATTCCCATTGATCCCCTTTCATACTTTTCTCATTGAAAAAACAATGGCCATGATTTAATCTCAATCAATAGCTAAGATTAATTAGACTCTAACAACCCTAACTAATTGGATTCTTGAAGTCTCTAGAGGAATCAATTAATTAATTACATAATTATTTGGACAACCAACTCCTTTCTAGAAGTCTCAAGAAAAACTAAATAATTAATTAAATATTTCTTGGGAATGGAGACACCTGTCCAAGCTACAAAAATTAACACTTCTCATACACATATCTATGTGAACCTATGGTGGCAACATTTGGTATCTTGTTACATTCAAACAAACTTGCCTTTTTTCTTTCTTTATGCAAGATATTTGTGGTTGCAGATCGTTAAAACGATAAGGCAAAATGGTCTGGAAGGCCACACAGGTTTTTGCATCCAACTCCATTGCCCCAAAGCTACCATTACCATATTTATAAATGAAAATGATGAGGGACGAGGAATTTGGGGTATCTTTGTATGGTCTCTTATCTTCTTATGCTTTACATTTTTACCTTTGTGTTATTCTAAAAGTTTTGAAATTTTGTTGTTGTAGTAATCGTCCAGAATCTAGAACAACATAGATAACAAATACTCCTTGTGGGGTGCTCTGTTATTGTTAATTTTTTGTTGGTTTTATTTATTGCTTAAGCATTACAATACTGTTAGAAGAAAAATAAAATCCATTTGAGCACATTACAAAATGATCAAAGTGATGTACAAGTTGAGTTGTAGTGTTTGTGAAAATACTTATGTGCCTAAGTATTCAGGAAATGAATTACAGAAACCATGACATTCCACAAAAAAACATTTGGTCGAGGCATTTCTTTGAAAAGCCTTCAAGCCTCATCAAGAACACTATTAAGTGCATATCCTACAATCATCACATTCCACGAGATCACATCTCATTGAGGTATTTTGTCAAACAGTTCACAAGCTCTAGATATGTTTGCACATTTTGAGTACATGTCTAGTAGGCCATTGGCAACAACAAAATTAGAAATAAATCCCCTTTGGATGATACTTTGATGGATGTGAATACCCAATTCCAAATCTCGTATTTTGGCATGGGCTAGGAGAATGGTGGCAAAGGTGATCTGATTAGGTGAAACAAATGTTAATTGCATATGGTGAAATAACGTTGATGCTTCCTGAGGATATCCATGTCTTCGGTACATTGTAATCATCACATTCCATGAGAAGTTGTCTCATTCTCCTCTCATGTCATCGACAAATTTGTGAGTTGTAACCAAACTCACAATTGACATACATGTTGATAAGCATATTTTGGATAGAAGTGCAAGTGGTGAATGCAAATCCCCTGCGACTGATGAATGAATTTATGAATTTGTTTACGTTTTGAATTCACATTCTTACCAATCTAGGGTTGCACTAAATGAGGATCTATGCGAGCTCCCAACAATGTTACGTCTTACCCATTTATTGACACCCACCGGTAAACAATTATAGGAAAATGGTTTCACAACAACCTGTTTACGGCATGAGACAAGTTTTGGCTAAGATTGCATTCACAATATATATAGCCTATCGCCTAAATATTAATATATAGCCTATCGGCTAAATATTAATATATAATAATATTATTAGATTGTATTATATATATTAATATTAGATTATTATTAATAATATTAGATTAATAATAATAAAATATAAATAATTATATATTATAATATGGTAATTTAAGATAATTATTATATAAAATAATTATATAATTGAGCACATAATATAATAAAAAATACAAATATAATATCATTTTAAATATATAATATATATTAATGATACAATTTATACTATATAATACTAAATATAATTATGTTATATACAATTTAATCTACGAGTATGAAATCTAAGGTCTGCCATAAGTAGATTGTTGTAGATTTGTTGTGGCAATGCATGTGAGGTAATGAATAAGTAGACATACCTACATTTAATCTTCATATGACATGTCCTTCCAATAGTCATATCCCACATATCTGTACCCATCAGTATGGTTTATTCATTCATGTCACTTCCAGATTTTGAGTCATTTTTGCAGACACATTTTCTCGTCGTCATTATTTATATTAAATGAAGCTGATATACAAAGAATTGAGTAGCCCAAGGAAAGGAACTGCAAGAGAAGAAAAGATAAAAACAAAAATGTACAAAAGCATTACACAGATCTGCACCACATATAGCAGAAATAAAGTACAATAGTAGCCAAACAACTAAAGGAAACTACTCTCCTAACAACTCTACATAAAATTAACAAAGGCAACACTTAAATTCTGAATTTAAAAAGGCATTGTAGCTATCTAGAGCAACAAATATCATCCTCATGTAGCTGTAAAAACTAAAGTTTGATGGCCTCCAAATGTTGTACAACTTCCTTTGCACTATCTTTCAGCTAAAAATACAAATACACAAATTGTAGAATAATATCAGAGTAAAGCTTTAGAATCCCAACTTCCTATTGAACAATATGCTTAGAAAACATTAATGAACATCTACATTTCCATATATTTAGTAAAATAACTTGTCGTATAGAATCATTAACCACATTATCTTGCATACCAACACCCAAAACAACCTCCTTCCAATACAAAACATGACCAACAATTTCCAGAAAATGGCTAAAGACAACATTCCATTTCATTTTAGCCGCTATACAATCCCAAAAAATATGCTTCACACTTTCACTATACTAACAATGAGGACAATTCGCAAGTTTAATTTTCAATTTTTTTAATCTATCACCTGCAAGTTGTTTGTGATGCAAAATTTTCCATGATAAAGTCCGAGCATTAGCCTCGGCTTTAGAAGTCTAAATCTGGGCACTCAAATTTCTTCATTCCTTTTCACAGAACTTGCATTTCCATTTTAAATTCAGCCTAGCATTAAGTGACAGCTTTGGAAGTGAACTCAGATAGATCTTCCTCAAGGGGAACCTAGAAAAATGAAATTTACCAAACCATTTCCAATCCTTAAAAAAGTTGTAGGTTAAAGGTGTACAAAGCTTCATAAGAAGCTCCATTGAAACTAATGACTTCACAAAAGTCAATAACCTTTGATATTTATTATTCAACTTAAAGGTATTTTTAATATATTGCCACTTAACCCAATCATGTGAGTGGAAATCCCAAATATCCTTGAACTGTTGCACACCCTTCTTGAAAATTTAATTAGTATGTTTAGGAAAGGAAACAGCTAAAGGATGACCATGATATTGCACAAGTTTTTTCCACCAAATAGACGAAGAAGCAAAACTAAAACCATACTGTACAAAATCCACCCTCCAACTCAAAAAGTTGCAAACTTGTTTCCAGGCCTTCTAGATAGATTTCAAGGGAAAACAAGCCTTAAACTAAAGAAAGGAGCCAATAGAATCTTATCCAGCCATCTAACATCTTGCCACTTATGATCCATAGTAGCCCTGTACAATACAATGGCAAACAAGAATCTTCCATTGTTCCTCTCCAGATACCACTCTAATAATACATTTTGCAACTAAGCAAGTCCCTTGTGTTTTAGGATCAAGCAGACCAAGCCCACCTCTATCCTTAGGTTGTATGCAATGAATCCAAGAAGAGGATTTGAAGCCAACTTTTCCTTCCCAATTGGACCACAAAAACTATGAATGATTTTATTAAGGTCTTCATAACCTTTTTTAGATGGCATCCAGCAAGACAAATAATAAACATGTGAAGCCAAGAAAATTCTATTAACCACCTATATTTTACCAGCAAGAGAAAGATATTTGTTTCCCCAAGTAAAGATTTTTCTTTTCAGCTTGACCAAACACCAATTCCACATTTCAAACAGAGTGACCCCCAAACCAAATGGAATTCTCAAGTAACGAGTGATTTGCCCATGCTTAATCTGTTTCCATTCTTTAGGGATCCAATGAGGGACTGGATCAGGTTGGATCATGAGAAATTCAGTTTTATGGTGAGCAAGCATGGATCCCGACACCGCACAATAAAAAACAAGAATCCCCAAGACGTTTGAAATTTCAAAATCAGAATTTTGAATAAAAAGTATACTGTCATAAGCAAAATGAGAATTAAGAACAATTGCATTATTAGGAATAGAAATTCCTTTAATCATCCTCATTTGATAAGCCTTCTACAACAAATAACCCAAAGCATCTACAACAAGGACATAAAGGAAAGGAGATAAAGGACAGCCTTGCCTAATAGATCACTGCAAAGGAAACAAATCATTCAAGGAGTTATTAATCACCAGTTATGCAGAAGCATCTTAGAACAACATTTGCACATGTTTATAGATTTTGGGACCAAACCCCAACCATTGCAATATTTTGATAATAAACCTCCACCTCATTCTGTCATAAGCTTTGTCAAAATCAAGCTTAACCAATAGAGCATTTTTCCCTGTTTGTTGTGCGCATTCACAAGTTTCCCAGACCAAAATTAAGTTATCAAGGATATATCTACCTTCTAAGAAACCAGTTTGTTCAAACATAATAATACTTTTTTCCACTGGTTGAATTCTTCCAGCTAAGGCTTTAGGAATGATTTTGTAGGAGGTGTTAAGTAAAGTAATAGGTCGCCACCTTGAAACATAATCCATATTCTTCCCTTTGAGGAGAAGTTTAATCAAACCTTTATTAATCTCAGGCCATAACGAACCATGTTTCTAGGTAGACAAGATAAAAATATTCCTTGATATGCTACCACATGATTTGGTAGAACTCAATTGAAATCCCATCAAAACCAGGGCTCTTATTCGGAGCCATAGAGAAAATTGCATGCTCTAAGTCATCTATGGATAAATCTCGGCCCAGGAATTGACTATAATCATATGCAACCTTCCTTGGTATGTAATCTTTGATTATATCTTCTAGCGTTGATTGCACATCCTGCCAATGAGAATCCTCTTGAAACAACTTCTCATAAAATTGATGAAAAGCGCCTTTAATATCCTCCAAGTAAGTATGGACCTGCCCATGTTCATCTTGAATAGATCCAATATACTCATTTTTATGCTTGTAGTTTAAGTAATTAAAGAAGTATTTAGAGCCTCTATTGCCATCTTTCATCCAATGCAATCTAGCCTGTATTTTGGCCCCTTTCCCTCAATATATATCAAACTTGTGAAGCTGAGTTTCAATGGCAGCTACCGTAGATTATAATTTAATATTAGTTGGATTGGAGTTAAGGAGTTTTCTATTCATCTCTAATTTCCTTTGCAGGGATTTTTCCTTACGTCTACATTGCCATGCTAATCTTTTGCCAAAAGAAAAAAAAATCAGCACATTTAGAAATATCAGTATTCCACCATACCCTATAAGATTCCCCATCTTTAGGCTTGTGGATGGAGTTCCATAATCCAACCAAAGCAGAGACACAAGAAGGAATTTTCAAATGTGATGTGTTAAGCTTGAAGGGTAAATGATAAAGGCCCCCATTAGAGTTCAACAAAGATGTAGTACAAATGATTGGGAAATGATCTGACAAAGTAGTAGAATAATCTACATTAACACAAGTTCCTGAAGCATCATAAAAAACTTGCAAATTTGGTGAAATATAAAACCTGTCAAGCCTGCTAAGTTTTCTATCCATCCCAAACATGTAATTAGTCCAAGTAAACTAATAATTCTTGTGACTAGCACCTTTTTCATGAATAGGGTCTATAACTCCCAAAGAATTACGACACAACAACCACTTATCAAACTCTTCCTTACTACGTTTGGCATGACAAACCCAACTACGGTCCACATTATTTTTCACCATATTAAAATCACCTCCTATAACCCATGAGGGATATTTTTAGCCAACCAATCCCGTAAGTCACTTCATTCTTTGGCAATGTTAGGAGCATATATAGAACAAAATCCTATGGGTTGGTCATTGATAAAGGTGAGAATCCCATGGGTCGCCATTATTCACTTCCATACTTTTCGCTAGCCTAATTGACGACCATTCTGACCGAAGCGCAAAACACGAAACAAAGAGTGTATCGTGGAATACAAGTGTTGCACGGCGTACGAACACAATGCCTGAATTAAAACAAAAAAACAGTGGAATGTACATTGCTTCATCTGTTTCCATCGAATGCAGCAGTGTTACCTTGATTTGATGTTAATGGTCAATCGCTTCTTTCATGTGGTCAGAAAATTCATTGAATGCTGACAAGTTAAGGAAGGAATGGATTCGATGATCACTTTTGGTTCCGTGTAGCAAAGCAACTTGTTATAAAAGCAAGCGTTTAGTTAAACCAGCGAAGCAACCTTACCTAATTAGTTTAGATTTGATTTGTCTACCTTGAATTACTTATAAATGCTCGGGTGAGGAAAATTCATCAATCCTTTAAGCGAGGGAGGCACCAAGAACATCCAAGGCATCGCCAAGCTTGCCTCTAGGTGTTTGGCGAGGAGAGGAGGTGTTGAGTGTATAAGCGGCTGGATTTATGAAGAGACCAAGGGCATCTTAAAGATCATCTTGGTGAATATCATAAGGGATTCTACTTAAATTGAGCATGAATGCCACAAGTCAATGGCGACCATTGATGTGATATATGTCCTCAGGAGGTAGGGTAGGAGACTGAGGCTTCGACGGTTAGATCTCATTTTGGTAGTTGAGGGTATTTTTATATTTCTTTTAACTATTGTTTTTAATACCACATCAATTTATGAAATATATGTTCAGTTCTTGTATGGTTTAGTTAGAGTTTTGGAATGCATTTTAAAGATATAATAAACAAACTAATATACTTTAGCATTTTGAGTTAGTTGGAAAATAGATTTTATCTATACTTCATGTTAGATGAAATTGTCATTTGGTCTATTTGATTATGATATGCAAGGATGAAATGTACTTTAAAATCATAATAAATAAATTAATATACTTTAGCACCTTGATTTAGTTGGAAAATGGATTTTATCTATATTTCATGTTAGATGAATTGTCATCTTGATCTATTATATGTAAGGATGACTATTCTTTACTTCAGGTTTTGAGAATTACTAGTGAGAGTAGATGATTGATTTCATTTAGACGCAACAAAAAAAAATATTGGTAGTCTTTTATAAAATAGTTTCACTTCCAATAATTGATACATTGTCTTCAAATGTTTGATTAGATTTTTTGTTCATTAAAAACATGTTAATGACAAAGGTATAAGAGATTACCCTCTAATGCTAAATTATTTATCTTCTTATCTTTTTGTTGATTATCTTGTTAAGCAAAGTGATGGCATCAAATGCTCTTATAAATGGAAATACTATATCTAATGTCCTTAGATTTAGTATGTTGTGATGAATGGTATTTTATAGGAACCATGTAATTGTGAACTATGTAGCACTTTTAATAAAAGTTTCCTCTTCTTTGATTTATTTTCTCAAAAATGGTGTTCTCTCCCTTCATCACCATCTCTAGAAATTAAGGTTATTATATGCTATTATTCAGTTATCAATTGTATCTATAAAAATTGATAAAATAGATAAAATTTTGGTATGTAGAGTCCATTGATAAAAAAAAATTAAGCTCTTCCAAATGGAATTCGATGTCACCTATAAAAAAATTGGAACAAATTTCTTATGTCACTAATAATGATTCCTTGAAACGTCACTAGAAAACTCTTATCACTATAGGAACTCAATTATTTAAGTGTGTAAGTTATGATTGATTCTAAAGCATTTGGAGTGCATCTATAGTGTCACTTATAGTATGCCTAACTAGAAATTTAAGCCACTTTAGACAATTCTCTACTTAATTAAGGTATGTTATTGTTACCAATATGCACATGGTAGTAAATGCTTCCATAGTGTTTGTTAATAGAGGGGATATCATTCAAAATGGTCATGTGGCCCTACAAGAAAAGGCATACAATTTTATTTCAAGTCTATTAGTAATATGTCTAATATAAATTTCTTCTATTAGTAATATACATTATTATTTGAAAAAATACTGAATAAAATAATATATCCTCTAGTAAATCACTTGCAATGGGAAATACAACACGGTACACTTGGGCTAGGCATGTGTATTATCACCCATCTCTATCACAGGGCCACCCAACTAGAATGTCTCATTAATTTAATTGTATTTCTACATCATTGTTTATAATTTATGATCACAAATCTTAAATGCACTAATAACTAAATAACCCACCATGGCCTTATCTATTTGGTGATCAATAACCAATTTCTACAACAAGAATATGGCCAAAGAAAGTGGGAGGATTTTCTCCAACTTAAGCCATCCAAAACAAACAAAAAGAAGAAGCTAGACTCTATTTCTACCTCCAAAATAATAGCTCCAATTCTTTGCTCATCCAAATGAATTCAAAGAGCCCTAGAGCCTCCTATCATGAATATTGAGGAACAAAAGACCGTTGTTCTTGTCACACAACTAAAATGGTGACATTGTTGACTTATCCTTTAGAAGGACAAAGAAGAAGCCATATATGCTATAGGTGTTGTAGATATTTTATCCAGCATGCTTGGCAATCAACTAGCGCTTGAGGTACAAATTTTTGGAGCCCTCTAGAGAAAGGGAAAGCAACCTCTCTCTTGTCCAATTGAAGAATGGGATGAGAATGCACAAACACTACAAGCCCTAGCATTTTCCAAGGTAGAGCATGAGCTACAAAATATAAACAAAAAGTTTTGGAAATGCGATAACTCTTGGCCACCATGAACAATGATTTAGAATAAATTTGGTAGAGGGTTGTGCAGGACAAGACGACACATCAAACATTGGTTTCTAAGGTGAAACAAGCTCCAACACAATCAAGAAGCAATTCTTCCCCAAAATATGTGCAAATCACAACTCTTACCATTAGAGACCCACCTCTTGTTGTAGTACAATAAGCAAGTGTCCAATATGCCTTTCTACCACCCTCATGGCCCCTCTCACACATAATCAGTCACTTGAGGGTGGAAAATTCCTAGCTTCGAAGGGATATAGAGACCCTCAACCATAACAAAACCTCATCTAAAGATTGTATAGCTCACACTTGTGTGATTGGAGAGGTCCTCCCAGCCCTACATAAATCATCAAGTATGTATGCTCTCTTTTTAAGAGAATAATATTTTAGATAAATTTATACACAGATCTCCTACAACTTCCTTGTTAATTTTGAGAATAACTACTAGTTTACGGGAAACTATTTTGGGATGACCTTGGAGTATTGTGACATGATGTATGAGTTCTTCCAATTCGGCCTCCTTATAAGACATAAGTTGACTTGTCAATGTTAAATATATGTGTGGGGGAGATTCAACTATGAGGGTTTGTTTCCCTTCTTAGAAACTAGGTAAAATGGGAACATCAAACATTTGAGTATCACAAGTTATTCAAGATTTTGTTTGTCTTATCATGTGACATTAGTACCCAAAAACTAGCTATTTTTTTCAAGAAATACAAAGGAATAGCATATCAACTATAGGTCATAGGACAATATATATTGAAACAAAGATTTTTGTGCTCTCTTACACCTATAGGGTTTTGCACCTAAAAGGAGAGAGACAAAGATCAATACTTCATTCAAGAACAAGCCTTTGAGACTTCAATGGAAAGGAGATTGAAATCTGACAAAGGGAAGGTTCAAAGGAAACAGTAACAACAAATGGGGCTTCACCACCACGTGTAAACTTGGAAAACACGGTGTGATATGCAAACTAATTCTGAATGACTTAGAAATGCAAATAAAGCAAAATAAAAAGCTATGAAACAAAAATTGTGCACCTAGAAATAAGTTGAAGACTAGGAATATCTCTGAAATTCTAAAATTGTTGCTTTCTAGGCCTGGTGGGACTCATTCATCATTCCTGGAAAATCAGTCCCAGTTCTGGAAAACTGTCCTGAAACAAGATTTAGCCAAAAGGGTATCTGAATCTGTAAAGATCTCTAAAAAAACCTACAATGGGACTCATTCGCCACTACTGGGGGATGAGTCCCATTTTGTCAAAAATTGTCCCATGAGCATAATTTTGAACTAAATCTTTGCAAGCCTCTGAAGATGGATGAAATAAACACTTTCCCACTAATTTCATGTAGATTGGATGGATATTTTACTCTAGATGTGAGTTTCTGTGAGTCTTGACAACTTTGACAACATTTTTCAACACAATCATTTTGGCATTTTTCTTCAATCTACAAGCCTGCAATCACATATTAAAGAGGGGAAAACTTGTTGATTGTCAAAGGATAGGGGTTTTCCTTTGTCAAACCCCTTTTAGGTAATTAAACCAAAATGATGAAATAAGATAATGAAGCATGAACATGAAATGATGCAATTAGAAACTTTCCATGATGATGGATCTTGAATTGCTGCAATAGTGGATGAAGAATTTTCCCTTGAATGCCTTAGAAGTGATCTTGATTGCTATCTTAATGACCTTGTGAAGACTTGAAATGATTAACCCTAACTTGCTTGACTTGAAAACTTGAATATACCTTATGAAACAATGATTTGGGAGCTTATTTATATAGGAAATCCACTCAAATTCCCATTAATTTGATCCCCAAGGCCGACATTGAAGAAAAATAAACTTAAAATCTAATTTTTCCAGTTCAAACTTTGAAAATAGCTCAAATAGGACTGATTCGCCATTTTTGGTGAATGGGTCCCACCTGTATGGGACTCATTCACCTAAAGTGGCAAGTGGGTCCAACAGGGGCTATTTTGCTAGTTGGGATGTCAAGGAATGCATAAACTAAGTTCATATGTTGAGCTAGTCAATTTTGTGATCAAAATATGCCTTGGGATGCACAATATGGGGTCATAGGGGCCTATTAGTGATTATATAAAGGGTGATTAGGGCTAGGGACACAAATTTCAATGTGAAATTGTGACTAAATATACTTTACAACATTAAAATGAGGTCTACATAGCCTAGAAAGGCACAAGATCCAATGTGAATGTGTAAAACACATTACAACACTAGATTAAAACCAAGTTTAATTTACAAGCCTTCTAGATTAATGTGAAAATGCAATTAGATATATTTTACAATATTGAATTAGGGAAAAATAGGTCCATTAGGCTTAAATGCTTAATAAAAGTCTAGAAAAGTGTGAAAGTCATTTACAACACTTTACAACACCTTTACAAGACATGTATTTTATTTAGTTTACAAGGGCTTAAGACCTAATGTGATTTGTGTTATTCATAGTACAACACTAAATCAAGGCAAAAACTAAGCCAAAATCCACAAGAAGGACCCAAATGAGTGTGAAAATGTCCAAAGATCCATTTTTTCTACGTTACATTTAGCCCCCACTTTAGTGAGAGGATGAACTTGCTTCAAACTCATGCTAAAGTAGACATTCAAGAGGGGTCCAAGCATACCAATGTGGATGTCAAAGGATGAAAAAGATCAAAGGAGGTGGCTAAGTCCCCAGGATCCAAGATCCCAAGTTAAACCGACATAAGCACAAGAGGACATGCACAAGGTGTATAATATGCAACGAAACAAGATACGCGGTCATGCAATGACAATAACTAAAGGAAGAACAAGAGTAAGAAAAGTTAAAAAGGTGGATCAAGATTCGACCATTTGTCCAACATGGTGTGGATCAGATCTAGGCTATTTGTTCAAATAATGCATACTCACTATGAGGCGACAAAACTCTTGGCTATTCGTCGGGTGAGAAGTTCTAAAAGGTGAGACACATACACTTATGGCTGGTATGCACTCATGCACACGCAAGTGGCTATGGGGAAAGTCATGCCTTAGATTGGACTTCTTGCTTGAACCATACCAAAGCTATACCTCCTGATAACTTTGATAAGGCGCCATGTGAAAATGATTTTCAAGCTCCATGAGGCAAGCAAAGCTTCGTATGCTTGAAACTCATAAACATTGTAAATGCAAAATAGTACAAGGAATGTTCAAATGGATTTTTCTTAGTTCGTGCAAGGTGTCTTCTTCGAGAACATTGTGCCTAATATCTCCAAGAGAGGAAAAATGCAAGGTCTCATCTTAGGGAACATTGTACTTAATGTTTCCAAGAGAGGACAAGTCAAAGAAATATCATGCTCTTGGAGGAAGTCAAGCCCAATGACACTGCCAAGAAAAGGACATGTCACAAGAAATAAAATCACACAATGAAATATGAGTGTCGATGTATACCCCCACTTTAAAGTGGTTGCTAACACCATTATTGTGAGAAATTTCTTTAAATTAGAAGAAGACATGAGAGCTTATTCAGAAAGCCCTATGCCAAGTCATATGTTTCCAATAAGCTGTATCATAAAAAAGATAGTATGTAACATGCAAACCAACTTAAGGCATGTCGTCCACATCCCAAGCTTGCTCTAATATGTTCATGAAAGGTGATCAACTAGCCAAAATAGACAACAACAAGTGACATACGAGGAAAAGGCTACCTAACCCCTTTCCCCCACTTAGTGTAGGACAAGGGTAAGCCAAATAGGATGAAAGTATTAGTTAGTGGAATTAGGTGCTTCAACATAAGGAAGAGCACCACACTCCTTGAGATGTTTAATTTTTTTTGTTTAAAGCTTTACATTTGTTAGTAGCATGGCCATGAACTCTATGATAGGCACAAAATGAAGTCTTGTAGTAGAATTTCTTTCAAGTTCTTGGAGGAAGGGATATCAAGTGATCTTGGAGGAGTCTTGACAAGATACCCTCTTGATCAACTGTAGAAGGTGTTCATGTAGTTTGCGGCAAATATATTTCTTGCTTAGTACCAGATGTCATACTTATGCAAGACTCTTTAGATTGCAAGATTTTGTTCTCTCCTTTATAGCAGGTTGTAAAATCTAACGAATTCAAATCATTAGTGTTTTGCAAGATGAGATTGACATTAAGCAAAGATGTCTTTGTTTGCAAAGGACAACAACCAAGACCACTAGTGTCAATCAATTCTAAATGCATTACTTTTAAAGTTGTCTTAGAAGGATGTTTTGTGATAGTGTTGATATTAAGTGAGGGCTTGTTTATTTCTATCAAAGGACAATAACCAAGACGATAAGTTTTTTCTTGTGTGTTAGGATCGATGGGGACACAGATACCTTGTTCTCTAGCACCACATCCTTTTCCACTATATCCAAGTTGTATCATAAGTTCATAACCTTTTCCATAAAGCTTCTTCATCTCTCTTGGATTTGATGGTTGTTCATAATCAGCTTTGTCAAAAGTTGTGTAATTTTTTGTCTTGTGTTCTAAAGTGGTTGAGGCGGATTTTTTCGAAGGGTCTTCCGAGTTTTGTGTTAATATTACTGCTTTCTCTTTTCCCTTGTTTGAATCTTTGTTTATGATCTTGTATTTTACCATGAATGTTCAAAATCTAAGGAACCCCAATCATCTTCTAATAGCTTTGTGACTTCTTCAATGTCTTTTTCTTTTTCTTTTTGTTGCATGAGTTCTACTTGTGTAGTTGGTGTTAATGTTTTCAAAGGATTCTCTTTGTTTTTCTCAAGTTGTAAGACACTATAAGGCTTAGGATTAGCGTCAAGTGTGTAAACTTTGTTTTTGTAGATGTATTTCATTTTATGATGAAGAATAGAAGGCACCCTATTTGTTGCATGAATCAAAGTTCATATGAAAGGTCATGAGGAATAACATGGATCAAAGTTTCCAATGTGGCCTTCCCAATTGTAATAGGCAAAGTGATCACACCAAGCGATTTATTTTCTAAACTGTCAAATCCTCTAATAGATAAAGAGATAGGTTGAATGTTTGATTTGTCGATGCCAAGCCTATCCAAAAGGGTCACACTACACACATTAAGGGTTGAGCCATTTTCAACAAGGGTTTTCTTTATCCCTTTTCTTTTATATTGAGATATTATTATGAAAGCCCCATTTTGTTTTTTCACTTCCAAAGGAGGGAGCTCACTTTGGTGGAAAATAATGTCAGTGTTTATTCCTTGGATCATGGCTACTATGTCATTTGGTTGTGCATTAGAAGGGGTAGGAACTTTTTGTAAATCATTGTGAATCATGTTATGGTAGTGAGGGGAGGCTTGGATAAGATCCCATAATGATATCTTAGCAGGAGTGTTCTTAAGTTGTTCAACAAGATCATACTCCTTTCCACAAGGAGGACCTGGTAAGATGGGTTAGGTAGGATAGGATTGGGAAAAGGTAAGGGTGTCAGGGTTGGTTGTTGTGGTTGCGGGTTATTTATAGTGTTGTACACATGAGCAACGATATTATGACTCGGCCCTATTGCGACACATTATTCTTAGGTGGGTAAAGGATAAGTTCGGGTTTTTTTTGAGTTTGTTGTTTATGTGATGGTGGGTGAAGGATTAGAGGATTCATAGGATGTCCCAAGGGGTATGTAGGAGGTTCATTGCTTAAGGGGGATCTAATGGAATGTTGTGTATTCATAACCTCAACGGTCTTGGTTTGATTTATTTCAAGTAAAGGGAAATCTAAAATCACCTATTTACCATTTCCTGAGGAAGGCACATTATTATTGTTGCCATTTTCTTGCACCATGATATTCTCCCTAGGAGGAGAGTGTTTAGGAGAACTACAAACCAAAATTTTCTTGACATTCAAGGATTGGTTCTTCCAAAATGAGCTCATCACAAGTAGGGGAATGATCAATGGTTGAATTGTTTTGCTCAATATGGGTTTCCCTAGGTGAAGAGGGACAACTAAGATTCACCTGACTTTCATCAAGGAAAGTATTTGCTTGACAACAAGGAGAGATACTAGGGGAAGGATAAGTATGATTTTCATGATCATTTATGATTTTATTCCTTTGTTCCCTAATATCTTCCAAAATAGGATAAGTAGGGGAAGGATCATAAAGAGGGTTGTTATAGACCTTAAAAATTTGATTATCTAAGACCAATCTATCATTCTCATTATTTACAATCTCATTTTCTTGTGCTATAATAGCTCCCTGATTCTCAATGATTGTACCTTCTTTTGCCAAGATACCTTTGTCACTAAAAGGAGAGGTATCGGGAGGAGAACAATTATGATCATCATGAGTATCTATGTTTGTATTCTCTTCTATCACATCATCGTCACAAATAGGAGAGATAGTATGGGGTGTATGTTTAAGGCAATCATTAACATTTTCATTCTCTTGCACTAAGAGACTGTCATAACTAGGGAATGCATTGAATGAATGACTAACATGCTTATTAACTAAATTTTTCATTACAAACTTTGAAAGGATAGATACTAACATTTTTGAATAACAATCTATGAAAACTCAAAATGCAATGCAAGGGTCTAAAATGAAATGCAATTTTTAGATAATATTTGACTGATTATGCTATGCAAAAATGTAGGAATAAAAATTTGAAATTAAGCAATGCATGAAATGAGTCAAATTAAGCTAGATTTAATTAAATGCATGTAACATGAACTTAACCAACTGATACAGATAGTTATTGATAGCAAAGAAAAGTTTAGAAATAGGGTTTTCAACATTGTAAAAGGCAATTTAGGGGTGGAAAGGGACTGATTCGCCCAAGGTGGCGAAAGAGTCCTAATGGGGATTTTTTTTCAAATTTTTCTAAAATTTTTCAATGGTTTTTTATGCTTTTTTTGTTGTATGACCTGAATACTAAATGCAAATACAATTTTCAGATGTTTTCCAATGATTTAAGATGCAAAAATGCCACCCATATGCACTTTCACTAATGCAAAAATTTGAAATCCTAGATGCAAATTAACCAATGCAACCCTAATGCAAAGTCAATGCAGCTAGGTCTAGGATGATAATGGAATCCAAATTAGAAAAGAAGGTATTCTAAATGCAGGTTCACCAAAATGAAACAAAGATTTTTGTGCTCTCTTACACCTTTAGGATTTTGCACCTAAAAGAAGAGAAACAAAGATCAATACTTCATTCAAGAACAAGCACTTGTGATTTCAATGCAAAGGAGATTGAAATATGACAAATGGAAGGTTCAAGGGAAATGATAACAGCAAATGAGGGTTCACCACCAACTGTAAACTTGGAAAACATGAAATGCTGGAAAACACAGTGTGATATGCAAACTAATTCTGAATGACTTAGAAATGCAAATAAAGCAAAATGGAAAGCTATGAAATAGAAAGTGTGCACCTAGAAATATGTTGAAGACTAGGAGTATCTCTAAAATTTTAAAATTGTTACTTTTTAGGCTTGGTGGGACTCATTCATGATTTCAGGCGAATTAGTCTTAGTTCTGGAAAATTGTCTTGAAAGAAGTTTTAGCCAAAAGGGTATTCAAATCTGTAAATATCTCTGAAAAACACCTATAGTGGGATTTATTCGCCACTACTGGAGGATGAGTCCAGTTTTGTCGACAACTGTCCCAGGAATAGAATCTTGAATTGAAACTTTGCAAGCCTCTAAAGATGGATGAAATAAACACTTTCCCACTGATTTCATATAGATTGGATGTATATTTTTTCCTAGATCTAATTTTTTGTGAGTCTTGACAACTTTGGCAACATTTGCAACTTTATAATTTTGGCATTTTTCTTCAATCTACAAACCTACAATCACATATTAAAGAGGAGAAAACTTGTTGATTGTCAAAGGATAGGGGTTTGCCTTGGTCAAACCCCTTTTAGGTAATTAAACCAAAATGATGAAATAAGATAATGAAGAATGAACATGAAATGATGCAATTAAAAACTTTCCATGATGATGGATCTTGAATTGCTACAACAATGGATGAAGAATTTTCCCTTGAATGCCTTAGAAGTGATCTTGATTGTTATCTTGATGACCTTGTGAAGACTTGAAATGCTTAACCCTAACTTGCTTCACTTGAAAAATTGAATACCTTATGAAACAATTATTTGAGGGCTTATTTATATAGGCAATCCACTCAAATGCCCATTAATTTGATCCCCAAGGCCGACATTGAAGAAAATTAAACTTAGAACCTATTTTTTCTCGCTCAAACTATGAAAATAGCTCAAATGGGACTCATTCACCATCTTGGGTGAATGGGTCCCACCTGGATGGGACTCATTCACCCAAAGTGGCGAATGGGTCCCACCTGGATGGGACTCATTCGCCCAAAGTGGCGAATGGATCCCACAGGGGCTATTTTGCTAGCTGGGATGTCGGGGAGTGCATAAAGTAAGTTCATTTGTTGAGCTAGTTGGTTGTTTTATCAAAATATTCCTTGGGATGCACAATATGGGGTCATAGAGGCCTATTAATGATGATATAAAGGGTGATTAGGGCTAGGGACACAAAGTTCCATGTGAAAGTGTAATTAAATATACTTTACCACATTAAAATGAGGTCCACATAGCCCTAAAAGGCACAAGATCCAATGTGAATGTGTAAAACACATTACAACACTAGATTAAAACCAGGTTTAATTTACAAGCCTTCTAGGTTAATGTGAATATGCAATTAAATATAGATTTTACAATATTGAATTAAGGGAAAAACAGGTCCATTAGACTTAAATGCTTAATAAAATTCTAGAAAAGTGTGAAAGTCATTTACAACACTTTACAAAACCTTTATAAGAGATGCATTTTGTTTAGTTTACAAGGGCCCAAGACCTAATGTGATTTGTGTTATTCACATTACAACACTAAATCAAGGCAAAAACTAAGCCAAAATCCACAAGAAGGACCCAAATGAGTGAAAATGTCCAAAGATCCATTTTTCTACGCTACATATATATAACCTTAAGTACAAAATTGTAGCATTCTAAGAAAATGAAGGAACTATCCCTCAATAGCTACTAAATCATACCTTAGCAGATGGGAGAGATTACTCACACCTCTATAATAGTGGAAACCTATCTCCCCAAACAATTTAAGCTAGAGTCTTTCCAAGGAATGACACTTTATTTCCATAATCAAGAAATGATGATAAGAATGGATAGAGATGTGATTTAAACAACCATTTCTCCTAACACTTGGATGAATTTTAATGTCACCAATATAGATGCCTCAAAAAATAATGGAAAGGTGGTTCACCAAGATTGTCAAATCAAATAGACATGCAGAGGTACAACAAAGCTTTGCTAAATATAAAGAGGAGGGTTAATATTGTAGTTAGTTGATCAAGAGAGGAAACTTGGCCAAGGATGATGAGATTTATGTTTTTTCCATCAATACATGGTTTATTTCTAGTGGGGGCAAGTAATGAGCTCTAGTGATGGTGTTTTATTTTCATAGAATATTGTTATGATTCTATTTTTTATAAAGACTTGGTACATTTAATGTAACTCTAAAAAATTTAATTATTGTAACGATGGTTAGATTATGTACTTAAGTGCTTACTCTTTCACGGTTGAATTCTCTAGATTGATTCTATGATTTCTTGTTTCCATGCATGTATATCTATGTTTTTATGACAAATCAATTTTAGGATCCAAGGTTTAAGACTTCTAGATCACTCTAGAGTTGTTTGTAGAGGAAAAACAACTACCTTCAAAGAAGGTTGCAGAGATTCAAAGTAGGTTGTGTAGCTCCAAATTGAGTCTCATCATATTCTAAAATAGTATTATGAATGACTAGTTGTCCATATTGATGATGAATCAACCAAATTCACTCCCTGATTTTAGTCTTGATGGGTTTTGCATATGAATAAGATTTTTTATTACCTTAAGTTATGTCTTTTGTAATTTATTTTGATCAAACTCAAGTTTCTCTAAAAGAAACTCTATTTTAATTGTAACATGTATTGATTTCCTTGCACCTTCAATAAAGGATATATCCTAGTTAGGTTACTAGTTTTTTATGTTGAATAAATAGACCGTGAGTCTCAAAAATAAAACATGAGAGAAGATCATATTATCTAAGTCTTCCATTAATTAGATCCTAAAATATCAAAGATATAAATGAGCCATTATATTTGTATAGTCTCGCTATTGCTTTTGGTTAAAATACGTTCTATTTTTCATCTAAATAATTTTACCCTCATGTGGTCCTATTAGATTACAAATAATAAGGAAATCCACATGATTATGTGTGTCATAGAAAAATGGCCCCTTGTCATTTTCATGGCCTTTTAGGTCTTATTTCATAGTGTTTTATATATTTTTCTTTGATTTTATGTTGCAACATGGCTTGAACATGCTTATTTAAGTGCTAAAATTTAAATATTGAAGTCTTGTGAATGTGTTGTGAAGTGTTGTAAGAAATTTCCACATTATTCTAGACTCTATTTATTATAATTCACCAAAAAATCATCTTTTTACACATCAACAAGTCCTATTTTCAAGTGTTGTAAAGTCTTGTAATAAATATTCACACTTTTCTAGGCATCTTCCCCTTATTTATCCCTTTCTCATGTCTTATTTGACCTTTCCATACACTCATATGCTTTATTTAAGTGTATTCTTGAATATACTCCCGACACACAACATTAAATGACATTTAATTTCTGACACCTAGATTCATGTCCTAGGTGGGACCCATTCACCATGGGGGGCGAATGAGTCCCCCTTGGCTCCAAAATTCAAAATATTTCAAATTTCTTTTGGGATTTATTCAAAAATATGCTTGATCTCGGCATGTGATGATGTATGAATGGTTACTAAGACACAAGATTGATATAAATAAGTTAATTTCACTTCATTTTACATCTCCAATAATCTTTTCATTCATCCAAGCATTTGAGCATTCAATCAAGCATTTGCAATACATCATCAAGCAACTATTGAAGCACTTTGAAGCAGCCATTGACATTACTTCAGACTTGTATTATTAAGGATCTTGGTAAGTTTGTAACACTTTTATGTTGTTCATTTATCATTTCCTTTGCATTTCATTTATTTCTATTGGGTTTGATTACCAAAGTGTGGTTTGACCAAGGCAAACCCCTATTTGTTAACCCTCCAACATTTTTCCCCTTTGCATGTGTATTTGCAGCCTTCGTTTTGCAGATTTAACAAGTTTAAAGGTGTTGAAAAGTGGAAATAAATTAAAGTAGGTTCTTCAATTCAACTTATCATTATTTCAAGCTTGTTGAGTGTTTTCTGTCTATTTCTTGTAGAACTAACTTCGGCAACCCGACATTCAGACATTTATAGATCTAGTGTTGCATAATTGCTGCCTAATTTTCCAGAAATCTAGGAGTGGAATGATTCACCATACTTGGTGAATGAGTCCCACCTAAGACCTAAAAATCTATATTTTGTCAGATTCCAGATCCTGAATATCAAAAATCAATTCTTGACACTTTTTCACCGGTCGGAGGACTGATTCACCACCTTGGGCGAATGAGTCCCACTGTGAAATTTCAATAAAGTGTTTCAACATTCTAGACATCTTGACATTAGTAATTTACATCCAAGTGCACTCATATTTATCCCTGTACCTTCTGCTCTGCATATTTTCTTCAATTTCTTCATTGTTTGCATATATCACATTGTGTTTTCAAACATAGCTTAAATATTAGTTTTGCATTCATTTAGATTAGTTTAAATAACTCAATTTCATTTATTTTAGTTCATTTAGGTATAACATCATCCATAATTGCATATTTGAGTGAACTTGTTAGATTATTTGGCCCCTTTCTCTCTGCTTTTAGGTGAAAAACCCTAGAAGTGTTAGAGAGACCTAGAGTGCCAAAAATCTATGGTTCATTTTGGTGAACCTGACTCTTGAGAAATTTTCATTTTCTGATTTCATTGGTATATTTCATCTTAGATTACATCTTGCATTAACATTCAATTAGGGCATTGTTTTGTTTTTGCATTCTAGGTATTATTACCTTGCATTAGTGAAAACTAGCCTAGATTTCATTTTTGCATTACATATAATTGAAAAACTAAAAATTTTCCATTTTGCATCTTTAGTGGCATTCTGTTTTTGCATTAAAATCATTTAAAAACTCTAAAAATCATAAAAAAATTGCATAATGGGACTCATTCGCCACCCAGGGCGAATCAGTCCCTTTGTACTTTTGCAGGCATCATTTTCAACATTTTCTGGAATTTTTCCTGTAATCTGCTTTCTGTAGTTTAGGTTATGTTATAGTTAGCAGTAATTCTATTATTAGCATTTACATACATTAGATTTCATTACATTTGAGTCACCTTCCTCCTTTGTAGTATTTGTATTAGTGTTTGGTATTCCATTGATAATACTTTGGTGAGATGAAGTTCTAGACTCATGGCATCCCACAATAGCACTTTTGTTGTGGAACTTGGGATCTCAAGAGCTCCTACTCCTAGTATGGACAATGGTGTATTAGGCACTGACAATGCTACCATGCCTTCACCTTTCCATCTAATAAATGTTGACACCCAAAACAAATCTCAAGATAATATCATTAATATTCATGAAGAATTTGCACATTTACAACAAGACTTGACCCTTGAGAATGTATCCAAAACTGCCATACCCACCATTGAAGACCTTCATCGATTGCTTGAACATTATGATGTTTTAATAGTCCTAAAGAAGATTGCTGAGATTTGTAATAAACATGCTCCTCCTAATACCCAATCCACAATAAATCATTTTAATTGAGGAGGATCTCAAGTTCCTCTCCCTTCAACCATCACATCCATTCCAACTTATACCCCTCCCTAAGTCACTACAACTATGCAACATGTTAGTTATGTGGCTCCTTCTTTCACAGTTCCACCTAGCATTCCTACTTCACTTGTGGCATCACAAATACTTTTGACTACCTTTACACCTCCTAGCATTCCTTCCACTTACCCTAACATGACTTATACTCCATCACCCTTTTCTTTTCCACCTCAACCTACATATCATGATCCTATCATTACATAACTCCTTAACACAGTTTCATTCATGCAACATCAAATTTCCACCATTAGCCAAGGTCACATAGCTCCTATCACATATCATATTTGTAGTAGTCCATTATCCTTAGATATCTTGCATACCCCAATGCCACAAGGGATAGAAATGCCTTGGTTTGAGAAATATGGAGGTAAAGGAGATCCTGTCAACCATGTTAATGCCTTCACAACTTTATGTAGTGACTTTGTCCTCAATGAGAGACTCTTAGCCAAAATTTTCCCTAGAACCTCGAAATATAGTGCCTTAGAGTGGTTTTCTAACTTTCCTAATCCTTCCATCCACTCCTTTAATGAGTTGGTGGATGCTTTCATAAGTAACTTTCAATTTCACATGACACCTAAGAAAACTATGGTTGACCTCATGTGATGTAGACAAAACACAGATGAAAATATTACTAATTTTATCTCAGTATATCAATCTATGTATGCCCAAATTGATGTTAAGATTCCTAATGCACATCTACAAAAGATGTTTATCAAGAATTTTCATAGAATCCTTCAAGATAAGTTAACTATGATGAAATTCCCTTCGTTTATGCATTTATGCATAACCTTGTGTGAATATCATAACTTGGTTTGAAGTCGTGATTCCACATCCACTTCTAGCCGAGTTAATAAACCTGAACATAACAATAAAAACAATAATAATAATCAAAACTTTCATAGACTGAATAGAGGCTTATTACAGTTTAGTTCGCCTTCGCAACCGCAACCCACCCAACAAGTTCAAAATTCCATGGCCACTGTTAAGAAACTATGTCTTTTCATTATGGGGATCCTAATAGACAATTCACTCATTTACCCAATTCCCTCAATAATACAATGAACCAATTAATCCAAAAATGTATGCTCACTTTGCCACCCGTCCGACCACTTGATCCAAACCAACCATTACCACCCACCTTCAGGCCTAATTCTTACTATCACTTCCATCACCAAAATGGACATGACACTGAACATTGCAAGCATCTAAAACATCTAGTTCAAGACCTCATTGATTTAGGAGAATTGTCCATTACGGGTGTTAATGATAGATGTAATATATCTATTACACCCCCTAACCAAAATTTACAAATTTTAACCAACCCTATGCCTAAGCATACCACTTCATTTTTCAAGGCTAGCGAACCTTCTAAAACTGATGTAATGACTATTGGTACACATAATGAACAACATGATATATCTCCAATGATTATTGAAAGTAGTCCTATGGATAATCTTGTTAGGGTTAGAGATCCAGCAGATACCTAACAATTAAATGCAGATTTAAATAATAAACAGAGAAACTAAAACATACACAGAATAAATCATAACACAGAGAATTTAACGTGGTTCACCCAATCTGGGCTACATCCACCAAACCGCAGCTATCCAATACTTTTATTATCCAGTGCAAAACCTATTACAATCTTGCGAATAATCGCATTTTTCATCATACTGTAACCCCCATCCCAACCCCTTTTAACAAGCTTTTAGAAGCTTCTAGAATTAGGGTTTTACAAAGTCGGTTTTCTTTCTTTTTTGGAGATTTTTCCTTTTTACGCTGACGATGCGAAAAAAAATAGCAAAAAAAAATTCTTGGGGGCCGAGGTGTACAGTATACCATGGGCTATACAGTATAGCATGATCAGTCGCCACATACCAATAGTACACATAATGAACATGATATATCTCCAATGATTATTGAAAGTAGTCCTATGGATAATCTCGTAGGTATGATAGACATTATCCCTCATAAAGGCCAAACCACTAAATCTCTTGATATCACTTTTTCTAATAAATACATATTACCAAAGCTTCCTGACGGTTCTCTCTACATAGCTAGAAAAATTTATGATAAGCCCACTAATTGGATATTAATAGATCCCACTTGTGGTGAAAATGTGATCACATATGAGTTTTTGGTATTGCATAATTTATATCAAGATGATTATGATAAAGCAACTACATGGATAAAAACACACAATGGTTTTGCTTTCCCTACGATTGGATCGATCGTACTACCCTTATAAGTAGGACCAAAAACATTGGATGTGACATTTTTAATTATTCCACAATTTGACCAATTTCGTTTGCGTCTAGGCCACCCTTGGCTTCGCTCAATGAAAGTGGTTGCATCAGTCATTCATAAGTGTTTGAAGTTTCCACATGGAAATGAAATCTTTACCATCCACCATAGTCAATTTAATCCCTTATCCTCTAAAAGAAAATTTTCCCTAGAAGCCTTTTGGCCTGAACTGATGGAACCTATTACACTTAGAAAGGACTTCTTTTTCGTAGCATACCAAAAGTTTAAAGCCAAAAGGATAGCTGAATTGTCTCTTCGTGGTGTTTCCCTAACCACTTCTGAATCTCCTATTATAGATGAGGCCATACTTAACACTACCTCTAACAAATATCAACCCTTACCAACTCCATCGCAGTTTGATCCCCCAACCTCTTTGTCTAAGAGACCAAGAGAGGTTGAGAGTAGTCCAACCTTGCCACCTTGAGTTAAACAAGTTTATAAAGATAAGGAGAAAGAGATTTATCCATCTCCTTCTAAAACGAAGGAGCCTAAACTTGATCAATCCACTCTAACACCTCAACAACTTCAAAATAGAATTAAATGAAATCAGGTTGCTAGAGAGCATCAACGACATCGTCGTTTTCTCACTAGACAAGTGCAAACTGAAACAAATAAAGAAAATCAACTTCCTCTATTGACATAAATAATTCCTAATAATCCTCTTGACATGCCACATGAGAGTCCATCCTTTCCATCACAACACCCTAAACTTATCCAACAACCTCCATTGCTAATACATCCTTCCTTGGAAATCACTCTTCATCCTCCTATATTCATTAATCTTGATGAGGATGATGACGAAGAGATTGCTAAAATTGATGAAGAGGTGCACAACCTGGTGACTCTCCTAGTATGGCAATTGCAATTCCTCCATTGGATAGTCAACCACCTTTGCAATATGATGATCATGATTGGGAGGTGGATGACCTATTAGATGGTTGATTTTCCTTTGTCTTGCTAGCATCTTTGTTTTTCTTTTTATGTGTGTATCGTGTTCCCCTGTATTGTGTGTTTGATATTATTTTTCTCTTTGTACACTTCTTTTATACGTATCTCACTTCATCTATGTCATATATTGATTTTTTGATTTTCTTGTCTTTTTATTTTTGTTTTGTGTTTTTCCTTTGAGGATGATGCAAAGCGTATAGATGCCCTAAGTCTCTTCCATGTTGACCCAAATGGTCGTTGACTTTTTCTTTTTGTTTTGTGTTTTTCCTTTGGGGATGACGCAAAGCATAGAGACGCCTTAAGTCTCTTCCATGTTGACCCACAATGTCTCTTTTCCTTTTTCTTTATCTTTTCTTATGTTTTTCCTTTTAGGGATGACACAAGTCATTGAAACCGAAATGTCTCCTTCATGTTGACCGAAAATCCTTTTTCTTTTGTTTTCTTCGCTTGTGTTTTCCTTTTCAGGACGATGCAAACCATAGAGACCGCAATGTCTCTTCCATGTTGACCCAGAATGAATCTTTGTTTTCCTTTTGTTTTCACTCTTTGTGTGTCATTCTTCTCATTCTATGTGTTCGGGGAATGATGACAATTTCACGCTCCTTCATAAAAACATTGCAGCAACGAACATACTAACCCCAAATCCATATATCCCTTATGTGTTTGGTGTGATTTATTTTATGGGGGGAAACTCCCTTTTCTTTCTTTTTATTTTAATTTTTCTTGACATGACGCAGCCTAACTTTCAAACATATGACTTGGCATAGAGCTTTCCCAGATGGCTCTCATGTTTTTTTTTCTTTTGCATTCTCTTTCTACTTTAAAGCAATTGCTCATGAACAATGTGTAGCAATTCCTTTAAAGTGGGGGGAATACAATACCATAATTCATTTGCATTCTTTGTTCCTAGCATAGCCTTTTCGTTTATATAGTGTGTTCATTACTTTGTGGATGAAATTGGGTGTGATGTCCTTCATAAGTGTGATCTCTCTTAGCATATTACATTCCTCTTGGTGGGTTGATGCGACGCACTGCATCCCCTAAGTTGTGAATTTACTATTCTTTGATTGGTCCTCTCTTGGAGCCATTAGACACAATGTTCCTTAAGTGATTGACCTTACATAAACTGAACAAGACTCCTTTGAACAAATATTTCACATTACATTTTTGCATTTCGGGCTGATGCAAAAAGTTGGGTACATAAAAAGCTCAAAAAGTGGAAATATTTTTGCTGTTTTTCAGAATTTGTCACACTTAGACTGAAAATTTGAGGCACTTACACAATGAATCTTAAAAAAAGTCAGTAATATGAAATCTATCATTTTGAATCTAGTTTCCAAATATGTAAATTATTAAAATACCTAGATTATAGAAATTAAATTTTGATAAGGATCTATAAAAACCACTTTTTAAAAGTCCCTTTTTTTTTACCATACCAAGCAGGTGTACAGACAACACTTTTTGACCCAAATAAAATTATTTTGATAATTCCTTTTTGGAAAAGAGAGCTAACAACATAAAGTTTGATGTGGATTTTTGTTTGTAATTTTTGGTTGAATATATTTTTTAAAAAATATATTTTTATTGGCCTTAATTGATGTTTTTTGAAATCAACGTGTATGGACAACATAATTGGACCTAAACAAAAAATTGTTTGACTATTTTTTTTTCATTGAATAGAGAATTGTCTGAAGTTTGATGCCATGTGATTTTTTTTACAAGAAACTTAACCAATAAAAAGTTATTAAAAAACTAAAAAAACCTGATATTTCAAGTTTAAGGACTAGTTTGCTTAGAAATTAATTAAAAAATAGCAAACATAATCCAATCTTAACAAAATTTATATATTTAGAAATTATAAATTGTGTTCTTTAATGGGTTTTAATTTTATAGATTCATTCAGAAAAAAAGTCCATCAGCTATGTTGTTAAAGTTGGACATTCTTCTTCAATCTGCCTTAGTTTTTTAGTTGCAGGTCAAAGGCTAAGGCTCAGATTGCCAAGCCTTTCCCAAGCCTAAAACCAAGGCTGGATGTGGTGTGAAAATTCAATTTTTAAATAACGCATACGTGCTACAGAAACGCGTGCGCGTTATTCAAATGAAACACGTACGCGTTTCATAACGCATACGTGTTGCCCATTGATTCATTGGGAAAATGTAATGCGTAAGCATTATGAAAAATGTATGCGTTTCTTGAACATAACACGCACGTTTTTCTAATACAGCCATTTTTCCCTAATTTAGAAAATGAAAATGAAATGTAGCCGTTTATTTTTTAAAAATAAATACCTTCACAAAACACGTACACGTTTCCAAATGCGTATGTGTTTCATAACGCGTACGCATTTCTGGTTCGCATACCCATAGCTGAGTGCGTACACGTTCAGATTCTGGCTCGGGTACCTGATCTGTAATGCATACGCGTAGTTTAGAAAACGCGTATGCGTTTCCTTCAAAACTTTTTGTTTTGCCCAAAATTTATCCTCTTTGTGTACTAAACTTCTTGCTTTTACCCTTTTACATTTGTTGCATTCTTATTTGGCCACCTTGCATAACACAACTTGCATGCATGTGGTGCCATCTTATTTTGTTCATCAGTTCTAAGCATACAGAGTTTTTCTTGTCTCACGAAGCTTAAACCGACATTTACATTTCCTTTTGCTTTGTGGCGCCTTGTTAAAGTTATCAAGAGGTATAACTTTGGCATGGTTGAGTGGGAAGCCCAACTAGCGGCATCGATTTCCCTATAGCCACATTTTTGTTTGTGAGTGCATACCAACTAGCATATGTATCTCTTTCTTTTGGCCCTTCTCACCCTATGAACGATCCAAAGTTCTGTGGGCCCAGAGTGAGTACACATTCTCTTTTTGCCTAGATCTTATTCACAACTAGTTGGATTGATGATTAAAGCTTTATATAATTCTCAACACTTGTGTGTTCCTTTGTTCTTATGCTTGGTTTGCCATGGGATCTTCATCCTGGGGGCTTGATCATCCCTCTTGATCATTGTCATTCCATCTTGCTAATGTAAGTGCATTTGAACCCTCCTCTTGTTGTTCATGGCTACTTTAGTGTGAGTCTGAAGCAAGTTCTTCCTCTCACTAAAGTGGGGGCTAAATGTGCAGTAGAAAAATGACCCCTTGTCATTTTCATGGCCTTTTAGGTCTTGTTTCACAGTATTTTATATATTTTTCCTTGATTTTATGTTGCAACATGGTTTGAACATGCTTATTTAAGTGCTAACATTTAAATATTGAAGTTTTGTGAGTGTGTTGTGAAGTGTTGTAAGACATTTCCACATTATTCTAGACTCTATTTATTATAATTCACCTAAAAATCATCTTTTTACACACATCAACAAGTCCTATTTTCAAGTGTTGTAAAGTCTTGTAATAAAGATTCACACTTTTCTAGGCATTTTCCCCTTTTTTATCCCTTTCTCATGTCTTATTTGACCTTTTTATACACTCATATGCTTTATTTAAGTGTATTCTTGAATATACTCCCGACACACAACATTAAATGACATTTAATTTCTGACACCTAGATGCATGCTTTAGGTGGGACCCATTTGCCATGGGTGGCGAATGAGTCCCCCTTGGCTCCAAAATTCAAAATATTTCAAATTTCTTTTAGGATTTATTCAAAAATATGCTTGATGTCAACCTGTAATGATGTATGAATAGTTACTAAGACACAAGATTGATATAAATAAGTTAATTTCACCTCATTTTACATCTCCAATAATCTTTTCATTCATCCAAGCATTTGAGTATTCAATTAAGCATTTGCAATACAACATCAAGCAACTATTGAAGCACTTTGAAGCAACCATTGACATTACTTTAGACTTGCATTATTAAGGATCTTGGTAAGTTTGTAACACTTTTATGTTGTTCATTTATCATTTCCTTTGCATTTCATTTATTTCTATTGGGTTTGATTACCAAAGTGGGGTTTGACCAAGGCAAACCCCTATTTGTTAACCCTCCAACATTTTCCCCCTTTTCATGTGTATTTGCAGCCTTTGTTTTGCAGATTTGACAAGTTTAAAGGTGTTGAAAATTGGAAATCGAGTCAACTAGGTTCTTCAATTCAACTTATCGTTATTTCAAGCTTGTTGAGTGTTTTTTATATGTTTCCTGCAGAACTGACTTCGACAACCCGACATTCAAACATTTATAGATTTGGTGTTGTAGAGTTGCTACCTAATTTTCTAGAAATCTAGGAGTGGAATTATTCGCCACCCTTGGTGAATGAGTCCCACCTAAGACTTGAAATTTTGTATTTTGTCAGATTCTGGATCTTGACTGTCAGAAATTAGTTCCTAACACTTTTTCACCAGTAGGAGGATTGATTCGCCACCCTGGGTGAATGAGTCCCACTGTGAAATTTCAATAAAGTGTTTAAGCATTCCAAACATCCTGACGTCAGTAATTTACTTCCAGGTGCACTCAGATTCATCCCTATACCTTCTGCTCTGCATATTTTCTTCAATTTCTTCATTATTTGCATATCATACTATATTTTCAAACATAGCTTAAATATTAGTTTTTCATTCATTTATATTAGTTTCAATCATTCAATTGCATTTATTTTAGTTCATTTAGGCATAACATCATCCATCATTGCATATTTGAGTGAACTTGTTAGATTCTTTGGCCCCTTTCTCTCTCCTTTTAGGTGTAAAACCCTAGAAGTGTTAGAGAGACCTAGAGTGCCAAAAATCTACAGTTCATTATGGATTAGCTTCAAGAGATCCCTCAAAAAGGAGAGTCAGACCCACTCTACCGAAAGGAGGTGATTCTTGGGTATCTTTTCATTTGCTAGTTTTAGTAGATGTTGTGATTAAATTAGTTTTTTTCATTTTCCATTTATGTCAACCTGCAAGTGTTTTAAAATCATAAAAGTTCTAAAATCAAAACACAAAATCTATCTTTCAATATTTTTTTTCCATATATGAGTCTTGCTTAGTTCTATCTTTAAGTATCTCCTTTTGTATCTTGATTTTATTTTGTTTAGTTTTAGTATGTGTGTTTAATTTCCATGGAACTCTAATATATAAATACTTTTTCTTTCACTATGTTCGGTATTTACTTATGTATATGTGTGAAATAGTTGATAGAGTAGATAATAAATTATATTTGAGTTTTTATGTTGCAAGAAAGATAATAGGGTGTGACACCTTAGTGATAATAATTCACTTTGTCATTATCAAACGTTAGAAACTGAATCACCATCTTGAACTCCCCCTAAAAAGGCTTATTGTAAACAACTTCACACACCACCCAAGATTGATAAAATGAAATGGTAGGAAATTAACTACAAGAAACTTATCTGTAGCATCAAAAAAAGTAACCTTTTTCACACTTAATTTGGGAATGAATAATTAATGATAAAATGGACTTAATTGTGCCTTATTTAGGGTGTTGTAAAGTGTTTCTTTACACTTTCACACTAATCTAGGGCTTTATTAATTAATTTCTTAGGTTAATTTGAGCTTAATTGGCCCCCTTAAGTCAAATGCAAGCCTAATTTATTGCATTTTCCAAGGGATAAGACCTGACACTCATTAATAATATTTCACAACACTTAATTTTGCAAGGAATCTTTCCTAGGATAGTGACCTAGGACCCATTCGCCACTTGGCGAATGGGTCCCCACTAGGTCCTAGGACCCCCTTTTCGCATGTTATTTCACAATCCCCGAAACTTGTCCTAGTTTAGTATGCTAGGACCCATTCGCCCTATGGTGAATGGGTTCTCCTTAACTTAGGACACCCCCCCTTGGGATGTGTTTGGGTAGGATTTTTATGATTTCAAATTCAAGATCTAATGGTGGCTTGTATTATTTGAATTTTGGGATTTAATCTTAAGTATAAATATAAGGTTATTTCACATAGTTTCACCTAAGCAATCTAAGCAACTTTATGAGCAATTCCTAATAGCAAGTTTATGAGTTCAAGAGCATTTAAGAATGCATTCAAGCAAAGATTATTGAAATTTTATTGAAGCAATCAAGGATCTATTTCATCATGTCAAAGTATTGGATGTTGTTGAGCTAATGTGATGTTGTAGCATTGGTGATCAAGTTCAATTCTTCAAATCCATTATCTTATGTCAAGTTTGTGATGAAGATCTACACTAATTGAGGCTATTTCATGCTAAGTTTTAGATTTGCAATCCAAGGTTCAATTGTGGATTGGTGGGTTGTGTTATTACATTGTTCATTCATCTTTCCTTTATGCATTGTTTCATTTCAAGGTTTGATTACCAAAATGGGGTTTGACCAAGGAAAACCCCTATTCTCTAACAAAACATTTTTTTTCTCCTCTTTGATGTGTGATTGTGGGTTTTAGGTTGAAGATCAAGTCGAGAATAAAAGTTGTCAAATTTGTGGAGTTGTAAAATTTGTCATCTCTCTTGCAAGATCACAAAAATTCTTCTACATAATTTATTTTTGACTTTCGCGAGGTGGACACCTAGGATATGGTAGTGTAGACATTGAAGAAAATAACCTAAAAATCAATTTTCTAGAACCCTAGTAGGGACCCATTCACCATTGGGAAATTGAGTCCTTAGTGAGGGTTGAAAAATCACTTTCTACAATAGTTACACATCATTTCAACATCTTAAAACCTACCTTTTTATTGTTATAACAGTTAGGTTTTTCAATGTAATTAGATTTCCACAATCCATATGAATTTAAGTCTGAATGCTTCTGGATTTGATTGTGTGGAATCTTTTTAATAGTGATCAAGTTCCACAATCCATATGAATTTAAGTCTGAATGCTTCTGAATGCTTATTGTTATAACAGTTAGGTTTTTCAATGTGATTAGATTTCCACAATCCATATTGTTATAACAGTTAGGTTTTTTTTTTGATTGCTAATTAAAGATTATAGCCCTCATAACTGAGTGAAAAAACTAGTCAAAATTAGGTGTACCCATTTGTATAATCTCATTTGTGGTGCACCTTATTTTTCTTTGTTTCATTTTGGTGAACTCGATGTCTTGAGTATTGTAGTCATCTAATTTTGGAGTCTCTCTTTTCATCTTAAATTAGATATTGCATTCATTTGCATTGAATTGCATCTCATTTAGGGTGTCTTAGTTTGCATTCAAATTTGCATCTCATCTAGGGTTTTAGAATTGCATTGTTTGCATTCTTTAAATCTAAAAAATATAAAAACAAATCAGTCATCTTCCATTTCATTTAAATCATATAAACATGCATTTGAAAATTGAAAACAAAATTGCATATCAAACTAGGTCTTTTAATTCATCATTTTGTCACACTTTCAACTTGCATTTCATTTCACATTGCATTTACAAAAAATTGAACCTGAAACTTACTATAGAAATTGAATCTGAAAACCACTAAAAAAGACTTGAAAATGAGTAGAAATTTGTTTCAAAAACCTTAATCTAGGACCCATTCACCCTAGGGAGAATGAATCCCTGATCAAGTCTTGATCTATATTTCTAGAAATTGAAAACTTCATTTTTGTGCTTTTGTTTGTTGCTATCAGATTTCTGTTTTAGTTTGCTAAGTTTTTGTTTCATTCATTTCATTAGATCTAGCTTAATTTGGTACATTTAGTACATTGTCTATATTCAAAATTTCATTTTCAGATTGTTGCATAGTGTAATCAGCAAATTACCTTTTTTAGAATCTGAAAATTGTATTTACACATTTCGTTCTAGGCCATTGCATTGCATTTTAAGCCTCTTTCCATTTTGGGTTGCACACTAAGTTTGTGAAAGTTTTATGAGATTTACAACTTGGAGTCCTATAAGCAATACTATTGTGAGATGTAGTTCAAGACTCATGTCATCCCATGATATACCATTTGTCATGGATCTTGGGTTTTCTAGCTCTCTTTCTAATAGTGTTGATAATCAACCCCCTATGGATCATAGTATGCATACTTCATTTCCCATGAATTCACTTCCTACAACCAATGTGCATAATGTTAACAACACCATCCCTACAATGACTAGTTGTATTCAAGCTTTTGGGTGTACCCAAAGCCAAGGTGGAACTTCAATTCCTCCTTCTACAATACCCATTTCCATTCCTACATACACTAGTACTCAAGTTGTACCACAACAATCCAACCTACTGGCAATGTGAACACCTCCTTAGGTATTTCACTGGGAATCCTTCTAGCTTTGTGCATTCGAATACAATATCTCCTCAGCCATCCTCCCTCACAAACTTACAATTCACTTGCCCTCTACATACATACAATAAGGTCATCCCACAAAATTGGTTTACAATTCCGTTGAGGAAGGAAAACTGCAAAAAATGCCCCCACGAAGAAAATTTTGGGTTTTTGGGGGTATGCACGAAGGGGGAGTTCACTCTAACCCAAAAGGGGTCCACTCAAACCCCCCTTCGAGTGAAACCTCTTTGATGATGGGACCCACTTTTTGCACATTTTCCAGAATGGAAACAAAGTGAAATTTTTGAAAATGGGTGGTTCAGTTGAACCCCCCTTTGAGAAAACCCCCTTTCACTTGAAAGGTCAAGGGGGTTCGAGCAAACCCCCCTTTTTTTCCCTTCTCCCCTTCTTGCACCAATTTTTTGCAAAAAAAATGCCTTTCGAAGCTCGAATTGAGGATGAAAATGGAGGAAACTTCATAGACCCATCTAGATGATGGTAGTCCTCAAAATGAGCTATCTATTGAATATATTTTAATATATTTTGGTTTTATTATATATATATATAGTTTAATTAAACATAGGTTTTTCATCGAAAATCAAGATCATCTATATTGTACACGTGGAAAAATAGTATATTATAAAAAAAATCTGAAAAAATTGTTCGAGCTAGGTATTCATGTCCTTGATCCAGTAAAAAATAAATTGAATTTCAATACATACAAAAATAGTTATGTTGTTTATGGTTCTCCTATGTCTGAATTGTAATTAGTTTGACTTCAAAACTTGATTAAGAAAAAAATATTGAATAAAACACTATGAAACTTAATGAGCTTGTTAGATATTGTAGTTACAAAGAAAATTCAAAAAAATAGAATTTCATCCTTCATAGAAAAAAGGTTATGTTGTTTACGGTGAGCATCAATCCTTAAAAATGGTGTTACTGATAAAAAATAGTTTTTGAAGGAGATGGAGAAAGAAATGCAACCTAATTCATAATTTTTTTTTTTTAAAAAATTAGAATCTTCGGAAAAAATGTCACAAATCATTAGTTTGCATCATCTTCTTCATGGTTTAGTAGCTATAGGTTCCCGAAAGTGAAAATTTAGTTAAAAAAATTTCGTTCAATGTCCAATTTGGCCAAAAATTGTAAACTAGTATTGTGGGGTCACCCACCACTCCACCTTATTCCCCTGCACCTTATAATAACAATGATGATATCCTTAACACACTTTTGCAAAGCATGGAATCCCTTCAAGAACAACTTGCAACCCTAAATCAAAACAACAATGGTCAACCTTCGCAATACATCAAAACCAATCTGTTATCCTTGGAGATATTGAGAGCACAAATGCCACAAGGTATAGAAGTTCCCCAATTTGAGAAATATGGTGGGAAAGAAGATCATGTTAGCCATGTTTCCACTTTTATAGCCCTATGTAGTGATTTCATCTTTGAAGATAAAATCTTGGAAAAACTATTCCCTAGATCCATGAAGGATACTACTTTAGAGTGGTTCTCTTCCTCATCGAATAATTTAATTGGTTCATTCAATGAGCTTGTTGATTCCTTTTACAATCACTTCCACATTCACATGGGTCCCAAAATGACCCTAGCTAATTTAATGACATGTAAACAAAAGGGTGATAAGAAAGTGATTGATTTCATAGCAAGATACCAAACACTTTATTCACATGTAAACATTAAGATTCCTGATGTTTCCCTTAAAATGAATGTTTATTGTCAACTTACAAAACAAACTCCAAAACAAACTTGAAATGTTGAGATTCACATCCTTTACACAATTATGTATAGCCCTTCATGATTATCAAAATATGACTTATGGTAATGATGTGAAAAATCCACCTAGCCATACTAAAAAGTTTGAATATGTAATTCAAAATAGTTACCAACCTTTCAAGAAGAAAAATAGGGAATTTTTACAACTCAATTACCCTCAACCAAGTAAACAATTTGATAACCAAGTGGCTACTATAAAGACGACAAATTCTTTTTCCTTTGGGGATAGGAATAGACAATTTACTCCTCTACCCAATACCATTCATAACATTATGCTGCATCTTGTGGAAAATAATATGCTTTCCTTACCTCTTGTTAGAGCTTGTGATCCTAATCAACCATTTCCCATAGGATTTTGATGAAATTCCTATTGCCATTATCACTAACAAAATGGACATGATACAAAATATTGTAAGCATCTTAAACTTCTTGTGCAAGACCTTATTGATAATAATCAACTTCTCATTTCCAGGTGTGAATGATCAAGGTAATAAGCTTGTAGCTCCTCCTAACCAAAATTTACACATCTTTACAAATCCCTTGCCAAAACATACTATTTCATTTGTCAAAGCAAGTGAAACCAAGAATGATGTGATGAATGTTGACACTGATGATGAAAACATAAAAGATAACAATGAAGAAGAATCGATCAAAATGGTAGCATTTATTGAAGGTAAACCTCATAAGGGCTCAACCAAAATGCCTCTTGTTATTACTTTCTCACAAAAAGACATACTTAAACATGCACCCAATGGTCCTCTTTACATAGTTGGAAGAATCAATAATAATCCTATTAATGGGATATTAATTGATCTCATCTGTGGAGAGAATGTGATCACTAAAGAATTCCTATTTGTGTGTGAATTATATCAAGATACATATGATAAATTGAAAGCATGGATCAAAATGAATAATGTTTTTTATTTTCCTGTGATAGGCTTGATAAATCTCCCCCTCAAAGTCGAAATGAAAGAATTAAATGTCTCATTCACCATCATCCTGCAATTGGACCAATTTCATGTGAAGTTAGGTTATCCTTGGCTTCACTCCATGAATATTGTCACGTCCGTTGTGCATAAATTTTTAAATTTTCCTTTTGGAAAAGAAATCTTTACTAAACATCATAGTGGCTTTAATCCTGTGTCTTCCTGAGGAAACGTTTCATTAGATTTATTTTGGTCCAAGCCTATTGAACCTACTAGACCTTATGAGGACTATTTTTCAAATCATATCAAAAGTTTAAGGCAAAGCGCTTAGAAAAATTATCCCTTAGAAGCATGTCTCAACCCGTGATTGAGCCACCTATCCTTGATGAACCAATGATTGAACAAAAGGCCCTTCCTAATATCCAAGAACAACCTATGACAAATACTCCTACAATTTCTTATAAGAGACCATGAGATAACCAAAACAATCCCACTGTGCCTCCTCAAGTCAAACACGTTTACAAGCCTAAAGAGAAAGTGGTTGAGCAACCTCCTATGGTTCCTTTCGCTCCTCCCCTAAGGGAAAAAAAAGAAACATATGGTTGATAAACCCGCTCCTACACAAACCCAAATTGATAACAGATTAAAATGAAATTAGAATGCTAGAGAGCGTAGACATAGACATCGTGCTATTGCTCGTATGTTACAAAATCAAGAAGAGAAAACAATGTAGAAAATCAAAATGTGAACTTTCCTAAAGCAATGCATGATGAATCTATACCCTCACCACAATGTAAACAAGAACCTTCCATGGACATTATCATTCGACCTCCTATTGTAATTAATCTGGATGATGAAATTGATATCGTGAAGATTGATCAACAAGTGCATAATGAGTTGAATACATTGTTTTCCTCTTCTATGAGCTTAAATGAAAAATATACTAATTAGAGTGTTGAACTTGGTGCTTCCCCTATTTCAACACTTTTTGTTGTCCCTTGGGCTAGTTGTCCGCCTTTCATTTATACCGATCGAGATTGGGATGCGGATGACCTGCTATTGGTTGACTCGCATGTTCTTCACTAGTCTTTCACACTTTTTTCATTTTCATGTTTCTTTATGTGATTGAATGTGAATAATGTGATCCCATTTATTGTTTTTTTTTTATGTATCTATCTCTTTTTGTGCATTCCTCTATATGTACCTACATTCTTCTTGGTGCAGGGAACCATAGCTTTTAAGGTGAAAATGATGCAAAGTGTAACATGTTAAGGTATTTTTTTTCATAATAAATTATTGAAGAAAATTTCTAATGTATGTAAGTTGTTTTGATTCAATGTTAGGTTTCTAGGTGGGTGGTTGAGTCATTTTTGTAAAATGTTGTAAAATTGGGAAAATGTTGTCAAGGGAAGTTTGCAATTTTGGCTTAAAGGGAAGTTGAATAGTTAGGGAGTTATAAAGTAGTTGTTTTTTGGTTTTTTAAGATTTTAAATTCTTAAAAATACTCTTTTGTACATTGAGGAAGAGTTGGATGGTGTGAAATTTGAAATTTTGAATAACAAAGCTCAAGTTTTTGAATTTTTGAAGGGAAATTTGTTGCTACAGCATTTGGTATAGCCTTGTACGTCCTACAGGTGACCTCTTGTGCATTTAAATTGATGAAGGTATTATTTATATTCCTTTTGGTTTTTGTCTCATAATATTTCATCAAGATTTTAGGATTTTATAGTCATTTTTCTAAAACTGGTTCAGAAAACCTAGGTTTTGAGGGTTTGAGTGCAACAAAAATGATTTGTGACCCATGCCATCAATGAAAATTCTTGATAATTTGTGGGATTGGGTTAGATAGGATTTATTTTTAGTTTATGGTGTTTTCAAGAGAAAGGGTGGAGGTTTGATGAAGATTGGATGATTCCCTAGGTGGAAATTCTCTTGTTTTGGGCATAAAAGGTTGCATAGGTGATAGGGTTTGTGAAAAAACTTTGGGGAAATTATTTTGGGTGATGGAAAATGTTTGTGAAGACCATATTGAACATGTTTGGTCTGGTGGTATGAGAGTTCAAGGTATGGGTTGTGAAAACCACATTCTTACCTATCAAAACAAGCCTAATTAGGCCCATTTCAAGGTGTAGCAGCAATTTTTTGACCCTTGTGTTCCAAAGTAACCCCACCTTAACCCTACCTAAAATTGAAGTATGTTTTAAAAGAGGATAATGGGTACTAAAATCTATGATTTTTTTTGGGGGTATGATGTGTGGTTTGAAAATTATGGTGGAAAAACCTAGTTTGTTGTCCTACAAGGCATAATTGCAATTTGTGAAGAAAAATCATTTTGTGTGAAGTGTTAGGGATTTTGGATTTGCAAAGTTTGTTGACATTTTGTTGGTTTGAAGTTTCCCACCATTCTCTGCATCACTTCTCTATGCTGTAAACATTTAATCTTTTTCATTTGTCTTGTGTTTTCCTTTTGGGGATGACACAAGTTGTTGCTCATACATTTAGGTCTCTTCCATGTTGACTCAAAGGATTTTTCTTTATTTTCCCTCTATTTTTGTCATTATTTCAATTCTATGAGTATTTGGGGAAGATGAAATTTTCGCGCTCTATGTCAACATTGTAGCAAAGATATACTAACCCCAAATCCATAGATGCCTTCTGTATTTTTGGGGGCAACCCATCCATTTTTCATGACGTAGCTCTATTTCAAAAACATATGACTTGGCATAAGGTTTTATGAGGAAAGCTCTCATGTCTGAGAAGAAAATTTTGGCTACATTAAAGCAGATGATTACATCAACTTGGTGTTAGCAACCACTTTAAAGTGGGGAGATACATCGATAATATCTTTCGACATTTTGCATATTTCATGGAGTGATTTTATTTTTCTTGTGATATGTCCTTTTCTTGGTGGTGTCATTGGGCTTGATGTTATCCAAGAGTGTGATATTTCTAAGTGTATGATCTCACTTAGTGGCATGTTGTGAAGTGAGGCATCCCATAAGCGGCAATCTAATATTCTTGACTTGTCCTCTCTTGGAGACATTAGGAACAATGTTACCTAAGAAGAAGACCTTACATGAACGAAGCGAGATCCCCTTAAACAAAAACCTATAGACATAATTTTCATAAGTGCATAGCATTGTGGTTCCTTATCAAAATTTTCAAGAGGATAACTTTGATATGGTATGGGAGCCTAATATGATTCTCTTATTTGCCACCCCTTTGGGATACTCACCTAGTGGATGGCCTAAGGTTCCTCTACCCTGTAGTGAGAATGTGTGTCATTTACATAGTGGACATCGAGTTATGCTTGTGAACGCTTTCAGAAAAATAGCTGAGACATGTTCACATTGTGTTGGACAATCGAGGCTTGATCCTTGCCCATTTCTTGGACAAACAGTTGTGTTCCACATTGTGTTGGGATGGTCGAAGCTTGATCCTTTATTTCTTGGTCTTTGATAGTGTATGATTATGCATCTTTGTCATTGTTGCATACATAAGTGTCTTGAATGTCTACTTTAGTGTGAGTTTGACATGGGGGAAAACTCTCACTAAAGTGGGGGAAAAATGTAGTGTTGAAAAAAGTAACCTTTTTCACACTTAATTTGGGAATGAATAATTAATGATAAAATAGACATAATTATGCCTTATTTAGGGTGTTGTAAAGTGTTTCTTTACACTTTCACAATAATCTAGGGATTTATTAATTAATTGAGGTTAATATGAGCTTAATTGGCTCCCTTAATTCAAATCCAAGCCTAATTTATTGCATTTTTTGAGGGATAAAACCCGACACTCATTAATAATATTTCATAACACTTAATTTTTCAAGGAATGTGTCTTAGGATAGTGACCTAGGACCCATTTTCCAGGTGGGTCCCTAGGACCCCCTTTTGGAATGTTATTTCACAATACCCGAGACTTTTCCTAGTTGAGTATGCTAGGACCCATTCGCTTTATGGAAAATGGGTCCTCCTTAACTTAGGACACCACCCCTTGGGATGTGTTTTGGGTGAAATTTTAATGATTTCAAATTCAAGATTTGATGCCGGCTTGTGTTGTTTGAATTTCAAGATTTAATGTTAAGTTAAGTATAAATATTTAAGTTTATTTCGCATAGTTTCACCTAAGCAATCTAAGAAACTTTATGAGCAAGTCGTAATAGAAAGTTTATGAGTTCAAGAGCATTCAAGAGCATTCAAGAAGTCATTCAAGGGTAGATTATTGAAGTTTTATTGCAGCAATCAAGGACCTCTTTCATCATGTCAAAGTCTTTTATGTTGTTGAGCTAATGTGATGTTGTAGCATTAGTGATCAAGTTCAAGTCTTCAAAGCCATTATCTTATGTCAAGTTCATGATCAAGATCTACACTCATTGAGGCCATTTCATGCTAAGTTTTAGATTTGCAATCCAAGGTTCAATTGAGGATTGGTGAGTTGTGGAATTACATTGTTCATTCATATTTCCTTTATGCATTGTTTCATTTCAAGGTTTAATTACCAAAATGTGGTTTGACAAAGGCAAACCCCTATTCTCTAACAAAACAATATTTTTTTTCCTCTTTAATGTGTGATTGTAGGTTTTAGGTTAAATATCAAGTGGAGAACAAAAGTTGTCAAAGTTGTAAAGTTGTAAATGTTGTCATATTTCTTGCAAGATCACGGAAAGTCTTCTACATAATTTATTTCTAACTTTCGGGAGCTGGACAACTAGGATCTCGTAGACATTGAAGAACAAAACTCATAAATCAGCTTTCCAGAACCTTAGCAGGGACCCATTTTCCATTTACTACTACAACAATTAGGTTTGTTTTATGATTGTTAATTACACATTATAGCCCTCATAATTGAGTGAAACAACTAGTCAAAATTAGGTGTACCCATTTGATTAATCCCATTTGTGGTGCACCTCATTTTCTTTGTTTCACTATCAATATCCTAATATAGAGATTTTCCATCATTAAAATTAAAACATCAATTTTATCAGGTCATAACTATGACACCTTTCATAAAATATATTGCCACAAACAAAATAATAAGTTCTACCTCAAGTTGTATAATTTTTATGGACGATCAAAGAGAATTATTTTTCTTATTTTATGTTTACTTTTTCTCATTTTTCTCATTTTTTACATTTTCTCTTTTTTAGTTAGTGTTTTTTTCTTCTTGACATGTTTTTTCCTTTTAGGATTTTTTTAAGTTCATTTTCAAGCTATGATATATGATTCACACAAATAAACAAAATAGATATCTAACAACATGGGTACTTTTAACTACTATCAACATTATTTATCTTCAATCTATAATAGATAGATGGTGGTTTTTTTGCAAAATAACTTATTTTAAAAGAAAATGTATTTTGAATAATGATAATATATTTAAAACATTTTTAGCAATATGGACTCTTTTCTCATGTCCCTTACTCTTGATCAATCCCACGTATGTAATCTTACTTGTGAGCTACCTACATGTTCTTCACTAGCACAACAAGTATTTTTGACACTTAATCTAATAATATCAATCTCACTTTGGAACCTTTACATGGTTTAGTTCATTTTAGTTCTCATTCAACTCTATATAATTTCTATTTATTGAGTAATGAGAAGCCATCATTTTATTTCTCACTCAACTCCATAGTGGATGCACATTGCATAGTAGTAGAAATTTTTTGGATAGTCCAATTGTGCTACTTATTATAACATAAACCATATACAATAGTGGTTGCACACTACATCTTATAAATAAACATTTTTCTTCATAGTTTATGTTATAATAAAAAAAATTTACATGTTTTTGTAGATAAATATTAAGCAAAAAAAATTTAGCCATTGAGGTAGTATGAAAGAGGATAAGTAAAAGAAAAAATTAAACGCCCATTTACCAAGGGGTGTGAACTCAAATGTAGTTGACTCATATGATGGTGACACTTTAGTCAACCCTCATGATAACAAATATTGTAATCCTATTTGTTAGAGTCAGTCAAGGAATCAAGCCTCTAGGATCACCTGCAAAAACCAACAATAACCTTCTACAGGAGGGAAAAGCAAGAACATGAAATTTTAGTTCAATGGATGCAAGATATGACCAATATACAATACTCAAGATTGAAATGATATATTGGACTTATAATGAACTAAATTTTCTAGAATGTAAAAATGATGCCTTGCTTATATAGGCAAGGTGTGGGATAGAATTAGACAAGATCTTGACATGTGTCTTATTCCAATACAGTGAGATAACTACCCCAACAAATATTTGATGCAGCCATGGTTGGAGGGTCCTCAAAGAGAATAGTCCAACCATGCAGCAAGAGTCACACAATGGAAGCAACACAGAAAATTGATGAAAACACAATTGCAAACATTCTTATTATTAGATAATTCAATTACAACTAACCGAAAACATCTGATTTTACAAAGTTTGGCTCTTAGGCCTGTTTACAACATGCTCAATTAGCCATCTTCCTACATGCTCCTCAATGTGAGCGAAAATTATACAAAGAAAATCTCTCTGTTTAATCTACCTAATTCACTTCACTACTCTAATGATAAATTACATTGCATTATATACATTCACAAATCCAGAAACATCCACGTCGGCTAACAATAAAGATAATTTTTTGAGGGAAAATAAACCGGTTGCATGAACAGGTCGGCTACCAAATTTGAATTACATCTCGGTGAATGCATAGAATGAAGTGTGGACCAAAAAAAAGGTCAGGGACACCCCAAAGAACAATTAAAAACACACTGCATCGATCCGTGAACAAAGGAGACGATCCACTGACAATCCAACTAGTTGTTGCACTTTGAAAACTATTCCAATGTCGGATCAAGAAATTGCCAAATATACCAGAAGTGATAACTTGCCGAAAAAGAAACCAATCATGCTCAAAATATGGAATAAGGTAAATGAACATGCCCATGATGAACACATAGATCCATGAGGTCTGATGAGCAAACATGAAGAAATACCAGATGTACCAGCTCGAACTAGGGAAACAGAGACAAAAAGAAATGAAAACATTTTTTTGGGTGATGCAAGATTTCTACGACCCAAGGATGCTCCTGCATCAGAAACCCCTGGTGAGAAAATATGTTCCATGAGAAGAACTAATGAATATCATAATGGATTTGGGATATAGATTTGATGCTCATTCTTTATCCAAACATCTTCTCTATTTGAACTCCTCCTCCTGTCTTTTCTTCTTCCTTCTGTCGAATCCTTCAAATCCTTCTTTTGTCCACCTCTCTACTTCATATCTACATAAGGTAGTAAGGAGCACTTACCACCACCTTACCTCTTCTATCCATATATCCCTTCCTTCTTACAGGGCTTCACCTTATCTCTCTTCTCATCTGCTACCAGAGTCTTCTGCTACATAATTTTGTCCTTACCTCCATCTGGTACTGTGGACATCAAATCTGCAAATGGTCATAAATCTTAACATAATAATATCATGCTTTAGTCATTTAAAACACATTAAATTTAATATCCCTATGAAATACTTAACCATGTTAGAATATGTAAAACTAAATAGAATAAGAATAATTGATTGCAAGCATACACAAACATGATCAAAACTTTATTCCATAGTGGATTGGTGTCACATGTGCTAGTGACCCTTTCCCAATCCTTGATCAATAGCTAAAATGATGAAATGCAAATGGAGATGATAAACAAGATGAGCTCTCAAATTAAGAGAGTAACCTTGCATAAAAGTTGTGGAGGATTTGCTCAAAGATGAAGCTTGTATTTAAATATTTTCAAATGCTGAGTGTTGAAGAGGGACCAATGTGGGACTAAAGATTCTGCCAATGATAGGAGGACACTTGTCAAGTGGTGAGTGGTCAATGGTTGTGCAAGATTTGGGAAGAGTGCCCATGAGAGGGAGAATTTGATTCAAATTTGCAATAAATTTTGAGAGGGGGACAAGGAAAAAGAGCAATAAATGCCATGTTTGACTTGTCATGTTGAGGGAAAATGAGGTTTTTTAATAAATCAATAAAATTGATTTATTGTGCAAGTGGATAGATCTAGATAATGCAAGTGGGATGGGATTAACATTTAATCAGGGTTAGATTAAATAGATGATGATTATGCTGATTTAATGCTGATTAGGTGAGTTTGACTTTTAGGACTTTGATATTTGATTTATTTGAATTAGAAAATGATGGAATATGATTTAGGATTTGATTTAAATAAAGTCCTGATTTATTTAATTAAATGGAGATGATGCAAGATGAAGGTTGAAATGAATTATGAGAGATGAAATGATATTATTTGATTAAACCCTTTGGATTGACCTGATTTACCTGATGAATGGATTTGTTGCGTTTAATCAATTTACTGAGTGGATGAATATGCATAATGCAAATTTGACGTGTCTACATTTTTCCCCTCTTTGAAGCAATGTACTTGTTGCGTTGGTTCAAAGAATAACTTGCCACGATCAAAATTTAAAAAATTTATGATTTTTTTTTTCGGATGCCCCAACAGAAAGTACATTGGTACATTGCCTCCTCGAGAGATCGAGCGAAAAGATTCGATTTGAGGGTCGATCTCGCGATAAAGAGGTTCAAAATGGATGGTTATGGATGATGATGCAAATGAAATAATTTTAAGATGCTTAGAATAACAAATCTATATTATCCTAAACAACTTAAATAGTGATATGATATGAGATGGATGAGATTGATGATGTGATATGTTGTGCTTATGCAATGGATGATTTATGAGATGCTTAGACTAACAGATCTATATTATGATGATGATTATGCAATGTATGCATGTGAAATGATCGATGTTTCCTATGTGGTATGTTGACGGTTTGTAGATGCAGGATGGATGCATGAAGGATGCATGATGTTAGCGTGGAAATCAAATATGACAAGAGGATCCAACAAGTCCATGATGAGAAATGATGATAAGGAATGATGATGATAGATGGATGATTTGCTTATCAAGGATTGGGATTTTCAAGGGGTCACTTACTTTATGTTTGATAACACGCCTAAGCACGATGCATCAAGGTATAAAGGACCAGGATGGCGTTGTACTTAGTGTGATGGACTTTGACTCGACAAATAGATAGGAGTATTCTTGTTCACACCTGACATACGGAAACCTTGCTAGGATGCACTTTAGAAGTTCAAAACATCTCGACCAAAACATGGAAAGGTATAACCAATCAATGCAATAGTCAACAAGCTATCCAAACATCCTCCATACATATCTAACAAAGCAAGTATTCACCAAGTTATTTTACAAGAACGTCCAAAAGCACAACAGACAAAAGATAATGATCGTTGCCCCATTCCTATCTCTCTAAATTCTTCGTTCAGATATCATCGAGAGGTCCTTGGACTGAGCGCAATAAGATAATTCAAAAGAAAAAGACCAAGTACACAAACAAGTTGATGTTCTTCAATACTGCTAACCAAAAGGGAATGTGCTTTTAAGGATAAAAACTGAAACTTATTGCCAAAAGATAATGCCCATTGTAGGAAGGATACATCCTAGGACATGTTAGTGGATGGCAACACATCATTTTGTTTATCCAAAATGTTCTTTCTAATAAATAATGCCCCTTGTAGGAAGGATTCATCCTACGACATGATGTTATCGGATGATTGATATGGGACTGTTTGGATGATGGACTATCGACACAAAAACTTGACCAACTTGTTTACGTACTGACTGAGACTTGAGACTTGATGCTTTTGAGATTTACTTTTAACCTGCCATAATTGTTTCTAAATGTTTCACCAAAGGTTGAGGATGACGATCAGTTTATTATGAATGGTGTTTATTGCGAGTGCAAGCGAGATGAGGCGGATGGATTTTTTCAAATATTTGGATGTTTTTGATGTTTTGCAATGTTTTGAGGCTGTTTTTGGTATTTTTTGAAGCTTTACAAATGTTTTGATTTTCAGTTTTCCAATGTTTTTGGGATTTTCTAAGATTTTGACCAAGATACCAACCTTAAGACCTATCCTAGGGGCCTCGGGGGCTGATCGATAGATGAGCCTTGCCTACGTTATACATGCAGAGACCACGTAGTTTGACTGACGACTTGACTGATTTACAGATGATGATATATATTACGAAATGTCAGTTTATTATGACGGACTCCTATAGGACTGACCTAAATGTCTCGGGGGATGATCAAAGATCAACCTTGCCTACGTTCAAGCTCAGAGACGACGTAGTTCGACAAGACGACCTTGTTTTTGGATGTTGAAATGTTTTGAATGTTTTTGGATTTTGAAATGTTTTGAATGTTTTTGGATTTTTTGATTTTCTGATGTTTTTGGATTTTCTAATTTTCTGATGTTTTTGGATTTTCTGATTTGAGGATTTTAAGACCATACATGAATCTGATCCGATGAGAATGTGCCCCTAGCATGATGCAATAGACTACTCCGATAAAGTCAGGACAAACTGACCTTGAGAATGGGCCGAGTAGTACTAGGAGGGATCATGATACGAACACAGGACCAAGCTATGGTGCGGATGTGAGCGGATGAGTGATGGATGGAGATATGGATGTGATGGATGATGGAATCAAAATGGAGGGATCATGATGAACAACCCGTAAAGGTCCTGGTGGATGGAAAGTGCTTTTACACAAGGCGCCTGTTTGCCAGGTTTTCACCGAGGTACTTGCCCAAAGTGCCACAAAAGTGGTTTTCACTAGAGGATGATTTTTCTCTTTACTATTTTTGATCCTTTTTCTAATTTTTTTTCTTTTTTTCTGTTTTTCTTTTTTGATTTTTTTGTTGTTACCAAGACGCTTGTTTGCTAGGTTTTCGCCGGTAACATTTTCTCAGGACTTTTTCTAATTTTTTTGGATTTTTTTTCTATACCTTGAAAGAATTGGGCATAAAACTTTTTAAGATGGGAGCTATTCATGGGCTCTTGTAGAGGTTCCCCATCGGGTGTTGATAGCTGATATGCCCTTGATTTGTAGCTTGCTATGACGATGAAAGGCCCTAACCAATTGGGTTCAAACTTGCCTTTGCTGCTGGGATTTGGGACATTCTTTTGATTTTCTTTTAAGACTAGTTCTCCAACTTGGAAAGTCCTGCTTCTGATCCTCTTGTTGTAGCTTCGTTTGAGTCTATTTTGATAGACTTGTAAATGATTCAAAGCTTCGATCCTTCTCTCATCCAGTAGCTCCAGCTCGTTTAGTCTTGAGACCCGATATTCTTCATCAGTGATGAGATTTTGCAGTGATATTCTGAGGGATGGAAGCTCGATCTCAATGGGGAGCACAGCCTCTGATCCATAGACCAAGGAGAATGGGGTGGTGCCAGTGGGTGTGCGGATGCTAGTTCGATAAGCCCAGAGGGTGGGATTAAGCTGCAAGTGCTAGTCACGACCTACATCATTGACTATTTTCTTGAGGATTTTGAGGATGGTTGTATTTGTGGCTTCTGCTTGGCCATTGCCTTGGGGATAGTACGGGGTGGAGAAGCGATGCTAGATTTTGATTTTGAATTTCTCGCACAAGTCGCGAACCTCCTGGTTCTTGAAGGGTGTCCCATTATCTGAGATAATGGCTTGTGGAACACCATAACAACATATGAGATAGTTCAAGATGAATTTTGAGATTTGCTTTCCAGTGACGTAGGTCATGGGTATGGCTTCCACCCACTTTGTGAAGTACTCAGTTGCAGTTATAATGAATTTGTGGCCATTGGACGAGGTGGGTGTGATTTTGCCAATGAGGTCGAGTCCCCATTGTGAGAAAGGCCATGGTGTGACGATTGGGTGAAGCTCTTGAGCTGGAGCATGGATGAGGTCCCCATGCTGCTGACATTGTAAACACCTTTTAGCATGATCATGTGCTTCTCGCTCCATCGTGGGCTAGTAATACCCCAACCTCAGCAGTTTCTTGGCAATGGTCATTCCACTCAAGTGTGAGCCACAGATACCGTTATGAACCTCGGTTAGAGCGGTTATGCCTCCTCAACATTTAGACAGTGAAGTAAAGTAACCTCTATGCTTCTACAGTATAAGGTATCACTTAGGATGACAAATCTAGACACTTTTTTGATGAAGGTTCATTTTAGGCTCAATGGTATGTCAGCGGGTATGAATCCTATTCGAAGATAAGTGTAGATGTCATGATACCAAGGATCGCTAGGACCAATGATTTCACACACATATTCTGATTCTGGTACCTCAAATGTGGGAACGAGAATCTGCTCGATCAAAAATTCATATTTCGGCACGTTGTGAGGGATGTCTACTAGAGACCCAATTATAGCCATGGCGTCAATGACTCTGTTGTTGGTTTTTGGAATCTGCTCAAATGTTATGTCAATGAAGGATTCCTTGAGAGTCTCCACCAATTTCTTGTATGGAGTTAGTTTGTCATCCTTAGTCTGATATTCATCATTGACTTGATTTATGATCAGTTGTGAGTCGCCATAGACCTTTGAGAGCTATGATATTCCATTGCACTGCTATTCTGAGACCTATAGTCAAAGCCTCATATTCTGCTATGTTGTTTGTGCAAGGGAATGCTAGTTTGTATGACCTTGGTATGCAATCTCCTTGGGGGGTGATGAAGAAGACACCAGCTCCTGATCCATGTTGTGTATATGAACCATCAAAGTATAGTTTCCAGTGATCAACAATGTTGAGGTTAAAAATAGACTCATCTGGAAACTCTGAGACAAGGGGATTCTCAGAATACATAGGTACTTCTGCTAATTGGTCTGCAATAACTTGACCCTTGATGGCTTTTCTCTCAACATACTTGATGTCATATTCTGATAATATCATGACCCATTTTTCCATTCTGCCAGTTAAAATTGCCTTGGATAAGAGATATTTGAGGGGATCAATTTTCGCAATGAGCTTGATCTTGTGTGCCAACATATAATGTCTGAATTTTTGGGATGCAAACACTACTGCGAGGCAAGCTTTTTCAATGAAGGAGTAATTTAGCTTGTGACCGACCATTGTCCTGCTAATATAGTAGATGGCCCTCTCTGTTCCATTTTCATCATGTTGAGCAAGAAGAGCTCATAGGGCTGCTGCTGTTGCTGACACATATAAGATCAATGGCTTTCTCGAGATAGGTGGCATTAACACTGGAGGTGTCAGTAGATATTCCTTTATTTTGTTGAATGCCTCTTCACACTTGGTATCCCATTTGTATGATACCCCCTTGTGGAGAAGGTGTGAATATGGGTTTTTCTTGTCTGCCAGTTGTGCTATGAATCGTCGAATGGATTGAAGTCGGCCCTGGAGGCCTCTCAGTTGTTTTAAGTTCCTTGGTGCTTCCATCTCGAGGATTACTTTGACTTTTGCCGGATCCACCTCGATACCCCTCATGGAGACTATGTATCCTAGCATTTCACCTGATTGTACGCTGAAGACGCACTTCTTGGGATTTAGTTTGACCTTGTATTCCTCTAATCTATCAAAGATAGCACTTAGGGTTGCTATATGATCTTGTCTTTTTCTCGACTTTGCTAGGATGTCGTCGACATAGTCTTCGACTGTTTTGTGAATCATATCATGAAATATCAGTGTCATGGCCCTTTGATAGGTTGCTCCTACATTCTTTAGGCCGAATGGCATCATGTTCCAGCAGTAGGTCCCCCATGGAAAAGTGAAAGTCGTCTTGTGTTGGTCTTCTTTCGCTATCATGATCTGATTATATCGTGAAAATCCGTCCATTAATGATAGCATCTCGTGCCCTGCTGTCATGTCTACTATCATATCGATGTTGGGAAGTGGGAAATCATCCTTGGGACATGCCTTGTTCAAATCTCTAAAGTCCGTGTAGATTCTGATAGCTCCGTCAGGTTTTGAAACAAGTACCAAGTTCGATACCCATTCTGGATAATCAATTGGTTAGATGAATCCAGCATCTACCAATTTTTTGAGCTCCATTTTGACTAACAAATCAATTTGAGGATGCATTTTGCGAAGCTTCTGTCTGACAGGTTTTGCATCTGGATACACTGCTAGGTGGTGGACCACAGTATTTGGATCAAGTCCTGGCATATCAGCCTAACTGCATGCAAATTTTATTTTTCTTTCCCTTAGGAATGCTACTAGGAGTTCTTGTTCTTCTGATAATAGTGATTCCGCATAGAATGTTATGTGCGGGGTCTCCTCTGTTCCTAGGTTGACTGGGTTGCATTTTTCAGCCAAGACTGCTGACTTCTCTTGATGAATAGCTCTTAGGGGAAGATTGAATCCTTCATCCTTAGGCACCTCATAGAGGTTTTCACCATTGGATACATCCTTTATTTTTACTATTTTGTTGTCAGAGAGTGCCATGGTGTGGTTTTCACTCAAGGACTTGGATATGATTCTTAGTTTCTCACTTTTGCGACTAAAATATTCAATCCTTTCCCCATAATAAGCGTGTGTGTCCAACTCCATTATGAATCCTGCCTTGTGATCTCCATTTGGAATGTTATTCCTCAACCCCATGAATTCTGAGAGCGCTTCATCATTTTCAAATATATCGAGAACTGGTGGTCCTCGTTGGTCATAGTCGATCAATTGGGGGTAGACTAAGCGAATCTCATGATTTTGACTATCTGGTTCAAAGGATATGGTACTAATCATACACAGGGTGGTATCTTCGAATAACCTAGGTAGGTTGGATAAGGTATCTTCATCATCGCTACTAATATAGGGCTTAGTGATAAAGTTATGCATGTCTATCCCTATGGGTATTGGGGAGTGCACTTGTACTAGGACTAGTTGAGGAGAAACATTAGCGGCTCTAACCGGAGGACTCCGGCCACGTATGGTTATTCTCGGAGGGGTACATCCAAGACCAAGATTTGTTATAGGTCGCGTCTCAGGCATGATTGGTATTAAGAGCCCATTGTCATTTTGCCCCAATCTTTGGTTGCGGTCATAGCCCATCGCAAGCATCATGTGTAGGCCTCTGCTTCTTTCATCCATTGGTAATTTAGGTGTCAGTCTTTCATCTTGATACAACATGTTTGATGGATCTGCTTCTATTACCTCATGGCCAAGGTCTCCCCACCTTGTGAATTCAGGATAATTTTTAGGATAGGTTTGTGATGAGGGATCTTGATTTTCTTGTGGGCGGACTCGTGAGGCTAATGCTTCCTCAAGGATATTTTTATGCGCTGATGAGATTTTTAACAACTCCATGATGGAGATGTGTGCTGGCGTTCTTTTGAGTTAGTCTACAACATTGTAGCTGTACGGAACAGCTCTTGATGTAGGGACTCTATCGGGTTGGGATGACCCTACAATGGTGACTTTGCCGCCTCTTGTGGTGACTCCACAATCTTTGGCATGGGCACCCTTGATGGTGATGGCCATGCAATTTTCATTGAGGTTGGCAACAACCGTTTCGTATACATGATTTACACTGCCTTTTCCTTTATCCTTGTTATTCCCTTTGTTGCCATGATTTGGCATCGGATTCGTGTAGATTTTAAGATCCTGATTCCCAGTAGGTGCTTCCACGTTTATGATTCTTTTGTTGATGAGATCTTGAATGATGTTCTTGAGTCTCATACAATTATTTGTGGTGTGGCCTTTGATTTTGTGGAACTCACATAGTTGATTTTCATTGTACCAAGGAGGTTTGACATCAGGTTCTTGATAATTTTCAAATGTAGGAGCTTGAATGAGTTTTTCATCGATTAGCTTTTTCATGATGTCCTCAAGTGGTTCCCCCAAAGTAGTGTATTTTTGTTTGGGGTATGTTTTGCGTTGAGGTGGTCCTCTTTGGTCATTGACGTTATTGATGGTGGGATTGTTGTTGGGTTGATATGTTGTGTGATGTATGTTTTGGTGTTGTGGTTGGATTTGTGGTGCGGGTGTATTTTGGCGTGGACCACTAATGACCACCTTGGCGTCTACGACACCATCATTAGTGATGTTTTTGTTTCTCACCCATGTGCGAGGTTTATCATTGTAGTTTGATGATGGGCGGTTGTTTTGTGATTCATGATATGATGTTGATTCGATGGGTTGGGTTGCAAGGGCTCTTTCGATGCTAAGCGCCTTGGAGATTAGTTGATCATAGGTGGTGATTTCCTGAACCTTGAGGTGGAATGACAAGCAATTTTCAAGGTTGGTAATGATTGTGCAAACTTTTTTCTCTTCTGGCATGGTCCATTTGCTCCGATTGGCCTTGGATCACCATCGTTGAAGAAATGAAGCGAAAGATTCATTCTTTCCTTGTTTCAGAGCGTAGAGTTCTTTGAGACTAACATCCATTGTAATATTACATGTGTAGTTTCTAATGAATGCATCTCTAATTTCTTTGAATGTCCTAATGCCTGAAGGTAAGCGAGAGAACCATTCTATAGCATCTCCTGCTAAGCTCCTAGGGAATAGCTGCATTAGATAAGTATCGTCATATGCAACCTCCATACAATGAACCTAGAATTCCCTGATGTGATCTTCAGGGTTTCCCATCCCTTGATATTTTTCAAATTTAGGGATCTCAAATCCCTTAGGGAATGGTTTCATGTCTAGGCTCCTATCAAATGGATAGGGACACAAGTTGCTTTGCATTTTGGTTGTTCGCCCTAATTGAAGATCGAGTACTTGTTGCGAGAGCAACTTGAATTGTGTCATCATATCATTCTGAGGATCAGGGGGTGGGATGAATGTGTTTTGGGGTGTTGCAATCATGGTTTGGATGGGTGGGTTGGTTTGTGCATTGTTTGATGGTAGTGGTATGTTGTGGCGGGCGAAGTAGGATTCTACTTGCTTTTGGATGAACAATACTTGTTGTTGCTCTTGTTGTTGTTGCGCTAGGATTTTTGCTTGTTGTTGCACTTGTTGTTGTTCTGCTTGTTCTTGTTCCCACAATGCTTGTTGTTGGGCTGCCAATTCTGCTGCTTCTTGTTGTTCTTGATATTACTTTAATGCTTGTTGGTACGCTTGCAATTGTGCTGCTTGTGCAAGAAGTTGTGCTTGTGCTTGTGCTTGTTGTGCTTGCGCTTGAGCTTGTGCTTGGGCTTACACTTGTGTGGCTTGTTGTTGCAATAATAGTTGTGCTTGAGCGACCCTTTGTGCTTGCAGTGCTTGTGCAGCTTGGGTAGCTTGAGCGGCTTGTTGTTGCTATTGTTGTTGTAATAATACTTGAGCTTGTTGTGCCTGTTGTGCTTGTAATTCAGCTTGTGCAATTTTGGCAGCTTGCGCAGCTTGAGCAGCTTGTTGCACAGCTTTTTGTTTTTGCACTTGTTGATAGCCTCTTTGGAAAGCAGCCTGCAATGTTGCGTCGAATTGGTTTGATGTGGTGAATATTGGTGGTGGTGGGGGTGGTGGTGGATTTGGAATGGTGGTAGATGATGATGTTGTGTTGATTATTTGGTTGGTGGATGGTGTTGTCGTGTTGATTACGTGATTGGTGGATGGTGTTGTTGATGTGGTAAGTGGCGTCGTTGATGTGATTGGCCCTTGAGAGACCATGGTTTGCAATGTTGTGGGGGTATTGATGATGTTGCCATTGCTTGTGTGTTTGTCATTTGTTGTTGTGATGTCAACAATATGTTTTGAGCATTTGTCAAAATGTTTTGATTCATGGTTGGGATAAAGGTTTGATTGATACTTGGTAGGGGAAGCAACCCCAAGCCAAGGAGTGATGTGGATGATAATGGTAGTGGTGGGAGAGGTGGAAATGTAAGGGGGTTGAATCCTTGCGAAAGTGTTGTGGTGTTGAAAATGCCCCCTGGTCCGAATATGTCTCCCTCCTCTTGTGAATTTGTGAGAAGAGGTACTTGTGGTGCTCCGTGAAAAATGTTAATGATGGGTCATAATGTAAAGTGAGAGGAACATTTTGGTGTAATGAATTATGGAGGATTTTTTGTTCCACTGTGGTGTTTGCGTCCAAGTTTTGGTTATTCACAAGGGGATGTGATTGAAGTTCATTGAGAAATGTGTTTCCCTTGTTGAAATTTGGTTGAGTTGGAGCAATCGATGTCATGATTTTTGGAATGTTTTGCGTGACATTTTGGGATGGAGGTGTAGATGAAATGGGGATGGTGGATGAGATTGGTGGAAAATATGTCTCTACTATAGTGGTCACATCAAAATCCGAAGGCAACTTGGCCCCTTGTTTTGCTAGTTCAAGCATGTACAACGAAGGGTTAAGTCTCATCATGATGTTGATGATTCTATGGTTATCCAGATTTTGGAGCATTTCAGCTATTTCTTCACGAGACATTCCAAAGGTGAGGTCCTCCCCTTGATTTTCTTCTTGTGGGTTTTGTGATGATGAGGGGACCAATGGATTGCTTGATTCTGCAAGATTCATTTCTGCATTTGTTTGGCTAAGGTCACTTGAAGCGGGAGTTTCTTTGTGGGCTTCCATACTCTTCTTGTATTGAGATCTCGTTTGAACCATAAAACAAGGATCAATCTTCGGAAATATGGGAGATGAATCTCTTGATTCCTTGGATTTAATCTCTATTTTATGTCCCAAAGTGAAAGTTTTTAGGATGCCTTTTAGGATCAAACGTGATGATGATATGATATGATGGTGATGTTCAAAGATGGATGTTATGGATGTTTTGACTTTTGATAAATCTTGAATGAAATGCTAGGACTTTGGATTTTTAATTGGTTTGATTTTTTGATTTTGAGATTTTGTCCTTGATCTTGATTTGGATTTTGATTTTGGTTTTGAAACAAGAAGACCCTAAGATGTTTGATAATGATCTAAAGGATAGTTGTGTTCAAAGGATGATGATTTGGATATGTGTGAGGAGAAGGATGCATCTACCCACACCTACCCAAACAAAATGATTGTTTCACTAAGTATATGAGAAGGATTCATCTACATACACTAAGCTAGACAAGATGATTTGGATGACTTTGACTAAAGATATGCAAAAGGATGCATTTACACATTCCTAGCCAAAGGTGTTTTGATAAATGTTTTCAAGGACTTGGTCTCAATGATTTTGGTGTTTGCTTGATTTTGTCATAAAGCCTAGCACTTCAAGGATGATTTCAAGGTTCTTATCAAAAGATGATTTGTGAGATGGATTTTGATGTTTTTGAAAGATCGATGAAAGAGGTTTGATTTGTTTTGATCCCTAGATGAACCTAAAAAGACCACTTTGTATTTTCCTAGACCTAGGTATTGAAGAGCATGCAAATGCTTCCTAATGAATTTTGTAGCCAAGAAATGATTTGAACATTTTAGATTTCCAATCAATGATTTTGTGCTTTTGGGATTTGGAGTCTTCAACACACATGAAAGTTCATTTTGCTTATCTTTGTTTAATGGATTTATTTTACCAAAAACACTCTCTTTGATTAAGGTTTCAAATTAAGATGTCCAATGTCCTAATTTCTTTAAACCCCACAAGATATTTTATGTGGAAATTCAATGAACTTAAGGCAAGGGTTTTCCTATTGTTTACTCAGGAAGAGAAATTGAGATATAATCCAATGCTTAGGAACCTCTACGGACGTGAATCCCCAGGGAAAGCAGTAACATATGGATTGAGTCAATGATATTTGTCTTCAAGAGGGTTTGAAATTTTGAGAATCATGTTGAATGTTTGTTTGCAAAATGTTTTTGAATACAACACCGTGTTTTCAAACGAAGAACAATTACAAGCCCTATGGATGTGTAAGACAATATTTGTTGGATTCCCACTTGGACAAGTCTAGCTACGCTTATCTCTAGTAGATGGTTAGATGCTTGACCCCATGGCTCCCCTCCATCCACACTTATACGGGGCAGCCAAGCATCAACACCCATGAAACTCCCATGGCATGCTTTCCATCTCTACTAGAAGACCGTAAGAGGGGTGGCTTCTAATGACCGTTCTTGCACCAACAAATAGATTAAGGATTGTGGAAAATTCTAGCACATGGGTTCTAGTATGACTTCCGTTCAGGAGATTGACCCAACGCAAGAGTCCTTCGGATCCATCTGTCGGAGCCAACCCGTGATTATGGGTTTAACCAAAACCTCATTTATATCCCCGCTGGAAATACTCTTGGCTTTAGAGTGTTACTAGTTGAGTCGTTCCTTGCGGGTACTTTTCCCTCGCAAGTGCCCTCTAAGATAAAACAAAGCGCAGCAAAAACACAATCCAGAATTTGATCGATCTTTGATGGCACAAAGAAAGAGAATGTACGCGAAAATTCCCCTACTCACACTTGCACAAGATGTTCAATTTTTAAGCCCAAATTGAAGTGTTTCAAAGCAATAAAATGTATTTTGAGTGTTTCTCTTGCACCTTAGATCACACAAAGCGCAAGGGGAGAGGATACGTACTCAAAAGACAAAATCACACAATTCAAACACTTGTTCGTTTTATAACCTTCAAAGCAATTGTGAGTTCGTTTTAAGCACCAAATGAAATATGAAGATTGCTTGTCCAATTTTTAGCCCAAAATGAAATCTAGTAAGTTTGTCCTAAGATTCCTTTTAAGCCCTTTGCAATGAAAATTAAATTGTTCATTTTAGACCCAAATGAAAATTAGTGTTCTAAAATGAAAAGATAAACAACTTCATGAAGTAGTGTTGATCAAACACTTAAAGTGTTAAAAAACACATTGTGTTTTCAAAAAAAATCATCCTCCTTTCATCTTCGTTTGCTAGCCTCCTCCTTGTTGACTTTTCAATTTTCTTGTACCTTGTTCACTTGCCTTTGTTCGCTTTTGGTACCTTCATTATCCTATTTAAACCAAAGACAATTATGTGAAAATTGAGTTTGATTAAATTTGCTTCTCAATCATTTTTAAGTAAAAAAAAATTCAAGTGATAAAGCATTAATAAAGATCTTGATTTTTTTAATACAAGTAAAATTTGAAGTAATTATTAGTCAACCAAGAAAAACAAGAAAAAGTCTCCCTTACCAATAATCCACTCTTGCCAAAAAATGAAATATAAATAACATCTAATATAGTGAGATGATAGGAATAACTAATCAATCCTTTAAAGTCAGCAAGATCTCAATTAAAATCTGCATAAACATTTTGCAATGAGTTTTAAAGAGCTGATAATATGTTAGGATTCGATAATTACTCCTATTTAAAGCACCGAGATATGAATTTGTTTTGAAAGTGAGTTCTATTTATTCTCAATTGAATGCAAGTGTTCCAGTGGTAGCAACTATATAATCACTCAAAGAACTTGTAATGGACGTAGTCAATGAAATACTCAACCATATTTATGTTATCAATGAAAAAATATAACTATCAATAGACTGCCAGATTCACTTTTTATGTGGACTGATTTGATGGAAGTAGTCATAAAAGCCCGACAGATTGATGTTTAACAGTGGTGGGTTGTAACCGATTAAAAGGAAATGACGTGTCAAAAGAAAACATTAAACAAACCAAAGTTTCAAGCGGCTTAAATGGCTGGCACCCACTGATTTTAAAACAAATGAAATGAATCTGCACTCCCCTAAACTCTATTGCATAAACAGCTGGGTTGAAAATGAGCGCATTTAATGGTGGGGGCATTCATTGAAGTGTTGGAGGACAGCGTGCAACTTCCATATTCAAGATTGCATTGATAAGTCAATAAAAAGGATACGCTGAGGATAACAAGTTTCAAACAAAATCTCAGAATGCAATACTACTAATCCGCGTATCTGACTCAGACAGGCACACAAATATGTATGATGAACTAAGGCTCTCAAGCCAAAGAACAAATACTGAGGCTATTCCTTGCAAAGCGCCTCCGGATGAACGTCCTGTTCGTTGATTCTAATGTAAATGTACTAGTGTTTGACGGAATGCCTAAAAAATGTTATCTTATCATAAGAAAGAAAGCACAACACTTTTGAAAGCGCATTCAAGAATGGTCATTAAGACTGGTGAGTGCTTTATTCGAGGACTGAGACCATTGTCTTCAGTGGACCCACAACCTGAAAGTGGTTTCCTACTACTTATTTACAATGGAGATTGGCAAATGCAATTTGAATATGGGTAGAACAGGAAATAAAGCAATAATGCAGATTGTACCCAATGCCAACACTTGTGATCTACCTACGGAGCAGTCTTAATAGAGATTCTTGGTCGAACAAAAAGGTAAAACAAGTTCAGCGAGTGCATTGCGAGCGATTTGAAAATTCCATTTGAAGTAGAGATCTTAACATAGCAAAAGGAATTCATAGCGTCATTGGCTGCTATCTCAAGCATCAGTTAAGGCAAGCCCGTGGCCATAAAAAAAAAGAAAACAAAGAACATATGTGACCTACCAGATCTACAGAAGGACACCAACATCTACTCTACCATTTTATATAACCACGTTCGATCGGGATATAAATTTGCTGGCTCAATAATCAAAAATGCACATATGGCTTTGAATACAGGATAAGGACAATATCCTGATAGTAGAAGCTTTTTAAGCACACAAATGAATCATTTTTCAATACCTACCAACAACATTTCAACGTTTGATTATGCAGGTTAAAGCAATTTGATGAGGCAATGTGGTCATTCGTGATGGTAGCATCAAATGCCTAAATAATGAAACAATCAACAGGAAACCAATATATTGAGATTTGGATGATCACAAAATGCTACCATAACATTTAAAAGAAACACACATTGATTTAATGCAGTAAGTACACACAAAAAAACACTAAAATCTGTGATGGTGTCCCTCCTTCTAGCGCCATTTTTGTGGACATCAAATCTGCAAATGGTCAGAAATCTTAACATAATAATATCATGCTTTAGTCATTTCAAACACATTAAATTTAATATCCCTATGAAATACTTAACCATGTTAGAATATGCAAAACTAAATAGAATAAGAATAATTGATTGCAAGCATACACAAACATGATCAAAACTTTATTCCATAGTGGATTGGTGTCACATGTGCTAGTGACCCTTTCCCAATCCTTGATCAATAGCTAAAATGATGAAATACAAATGGAGATGATAAACAAGATGAGCTCTCAAATTAAGAGAGTAACCTTGCATAAAAGTTGTGGAGGATTTGCTCAAAGATGAAGCTTGTATTTAAAGATTTTCAAATGTTGAGTGTTGAAGAGGGACCAATGTGGGACTAAAGATTCTGCCAATGATAGGACTCTTGTCAAGTGGTGAGTGGTCAATGGTTGTGCAAGATTTGGGAAGAGTGCCCATGAGAGGGAGAATTTGAATTCAAATTTGCAATAAATTTTGAGAGGGGGACAAGGAAAAAGAGCAATAAATGCCATGTTTGACTTGTCATGTTGAGGGAAAATGAGGTTTTAATAAATCAATAAAATTGATTTATTGTGCAAGTGGATAGATCTAGATAATGCAAGTGGGATGGGATTAACATTTAATTAGGGTTAGATTAAATAGATGATGATTATGTTGATTTAATGTTGATTAGGTGAGTTTGACTTTTAGGACTTTGATATTTGATTTATTTGAATTAGAAAATGATGGAATATGATTTAGGATTTGATTTAAATAAAGTCCTGATTTGTTTAATTAAATGGAGATGATGCAAGATGAAGGTTGAAATGAATTATGAGAGATGAAATGATATTATTTGATTAAACCCTTGGATTGACCTGATTTACCTGATGAATGGATTTGTTGGGTTTAATCAATTTACTGAGTGGATGAATATGCATAATGCAAATTTGACGTGTCTATAGGTACCACCTTACTCTTAGGTTTGTTCACAGGATTCTCTTTCAAATCCCTTTCACCCTTCAGTGTAACCTCTCTATCATGCTTCCCATCACTAAAACTCTTCACAAGACTCAATTTCCTCACTCCCTCCTCTGTCTTCTTTAGGGGAGCCAAAGTAAACTTCCTTCCATCCTTCTCTATAGTAATCAAATTTCTCCTACAATCATATATAGCTCCTCCATCAAACAACCAAGGTCTGCCCAACAAGACATGATAGGCACTCATAAAAAAAATATCACACAGAACTTCATCTCTAAAAGGGCCAATATTAAAGTTCACCCAACACTTCTCTTTCACCTCCACCACATGATCATTATGTAACCAAATTATCCTATAAGGAACAGGATGTGGAAACTTCTTCAAACCAAGCTTCTCCACCATCTCCTCAAATGCTAAATTGTCAATGCTTCTACTCTCCACAATAACATTACAACACTTACCTCTTGATCTGCATACAGTCCTAAAAAGATTCTTCCTCTATAAAGTGTCAACCTCTTCCCCGTTCTGTCTCATCAAAACTTTTCTAAGCATCATAGATTCACCTTGTTCAGGCTTTATCCCTTCTTTAGCTACCTGCTCTTCATGTGCCACACAACTCTTGTTACCAGACCCCTTACTTGATCCCTCAGGACACTCAAAAGATCTATGTCCAAATTCTCCACACTTGAAACATTTTCCCAAGAACTCTTTATTGATATTTCCTCTCCTCTCCAATTTTTGATATGATTCCTTACTCCACTTAGGTCTAGGTTCTTCTTCACTTGTCTGCTTCTCTTTGCCACTACTCATCTATCTCTCCTTCCTCCTGGGGGAATGTTGTCTTTTCTTCTCTTTATCCTCAGCCTTAAGAGCATATTGAAAAACATCCTCAACTGTAGAAATTCTCAACATACTCATCTCATCCTAAATATTGTATCTAAGGCCATTTATATATCTAGCCACCTTCTCTCTAGTCATCTCTCTATGTCTAGATCTGATTGTAATCTTGTAGAATTCATCTGTATACTCCTTCACACTCATGTCCTTCTGCTTCAGGTTCTGCAACTTCTTAAACAACTCCAACTCATAATCTTTTGGGACAAACTTAGCTTTTAACCTTGCAACCATCTATCTCCATGCAGGGTGATTCTCATTTCACCATTCTCCACTCTATCTTTCTACAACTCTTTCCACCATAAGGCAGCATGTCCCTTCAACTTAGTCTATGCTAACTTAACCCTTAGAGGATCTCTAACATCTTCCAACTCAAAATAGTCTTCCAGCTCTCCTATCTAGTCTATCAAGTCTTCCAAATTTAATGTACCAGAGAAATTAGGAACTTCCAACTTATGAATTTTACTTACTTGTGTGACCGCCCTTAGCAATATCTCTTCTCTTTCATTTGCCAGTCCCTCAACATCTTCAATCTCAAGCTCTTCTGCAACTTCTTCATATTCATCCTTTAGTTCAGGGTTTCTCCTTAAACCACCCAAGAGGTTCTGGATCTCATTCCTCATCTCATTCTTAAAGTCTTCCACCATTTGCTCCATTCTTCTAGGGTTCATCCTTCTTGGCGACATCTCTCCCCTCGATTGGTGCACCTGCCTCAACTCGGCGATCTAACTGCAAGGTTTCAATTTCCTCTCCTTTGGTGATCTATTGAACACACCTACAACCTACCTACAGTCAGCGCTCTGTTCACCCCAAGGAATGCCTCAAGGACCACAGCTTGCTCAAAGTTCACAACTAGCTCTCATCCTCAGATTCACAGGTTTGCAACCTGCCCTCATTTCTAGATTCGCAAGTTCGCAACCTACTCTGATACCAACTAATGCAGCCATAGTTGGAGGGTCCTCAAAGAGAACATTCCAACCATGGGGTGAGAGTCACACAATGGAAGAAATATAGAAAATTCATGAAAACACAAATGTAAACATTCTTATTATCAGATAATTCAATTACAACTAACTGGCAACATCCGGGTTTACAGAGTTCGGCTCGTAGGCCTCATTACAACATGCTCAATTAGCCATCTTCCTACTTGCTCCTCAATGTGAGTTAAAATCCTATAGAGAAAATCTCTATGTTTAATCTACCTAATTCACTTAACTACTCTAATGATCAATTACATTGCATTATATACATTCGCAAATCCAGAAACATTCGCGCCGACCAACAATAAAGATAATTTTCTGAGGGAAAATAAAACGGTTGCATGAACAGGTCGGCCAACAAATTTGAATTACATCTCGGTGAATGCATAGAATGAAGTGTGGACCCAAACGAAGGTCGGGGACACCCCAAAGAACAATTAAAAACACATTGCCATGATTCATGAACAATGAAGACGATCCACAAACAATCCAACTAGTCATTGGGCTTTGAAAACTATTCCAGTGTCAGATCAAGAAACTGCCAAATATACTGGAAGTGATAACTTGTTGGAAAAGAAACCAATCGCACTCAAAATATAGAATAAGGTAAATGAACATGCCCATGATGAACCACAGATCCACGACGTCTAACAAGAAAACATGAGGAAATATCAGATCTACCAACTTGAACTAGGAAAACAAAGACAATCTAAAATAAAAACATTTTTTTGGGTGATGCAAGATTGCTATGACCCAAGGATGCTCCTACATCAATATTAAATGACTTAGGATACAAGAATTAAATGTAAAAAAAATTGACAACTAATGCTTAAATAGTGTTACCCATAAACATGACCCTTCTCTTTTTTTACTATCTTACCTTTTGTGCCTTAGTTATTTTATTTAAATTTGTGTTCAGGCGGTGTTTTATGGTACATCTCGAACTTAGGTGGGGTTTATATTGATTTCTTTAACTTCCCACTTTACCGCCTATATCATTATTTGTTTTAACTAGGCGTGTTTTATGACTTCATCCTAACCCACCGTCTCTTTAAAGGGGGCTTTATGTATGTGAATAACCTGTGTGATGAGTTTTCATATGTCAAGAAGGACATATGAAAAATTCATTGTCAGCAATTCACCGATGGAAAATTCACTGCTAGTAATTCACCACCATGGAAAATTCACCGATGCAAAATTCACCACCAGCAATTCATCGCCATGGAAAATTCACTGAAGGAAAATTCATTGCTAAGTAAAATTTAAAAAATATTAATGCAATTAATTTTCCGCGGCGGTGAATTACTGGTGGTGAATTTTACTTGGCGGTGAATTTTCCATGGTAGTGAATTGTTGGCGATGAATTTTCCATCGATGAATTGTTGGCGATGAATTTTCCTAGAGCCATCAAGAAGCTACCCAATAGCTTACCCCACAAGTTATATTAATAACCTCAATATTCCTAAAACTATTTGGAACCTAGGCGGTGTTTTATTAAGTTACATGAACTACCTATTTTTTCGCCCAAAGTGATTTTTCAGTAATTAATATAATGACCATGAATTGATTCATAAAACCAGTGCATTATGCAGAAAAATAAACCAACATTTTCATATATGATATGAATAAGAGTAAACAAATCCATGCATACAGAGTACAAATATATTAAAATGATATATGTATGTATGTACATTTTTACATTGCATCGGCACTACAAAATTGTTTGACTCGACTACAAAAGTTCATATCAATGAAAAAAGATAAAAGGAGACATTCTTGTTCAGACACATAGGGAAAATATTAGGACTCAAATGCCCTCAACTACAATATAAAGGAATTCAAGTTGAGCAAGGGATAGCAAGTTTTCATGTGATTGCATGAATTAGGAAAAGAGCCCTATATCATTCCTCACAATTTTTGCATGAAGAAGAGCAACTGCTTCCTCCACAGTCTCGTTCTCAAGTGCTAATGCTATACAAATGGTGTCGCCAACCAGTCCACTTTGAGGATAGTGACTAAGCCTAGCGATAACTACATTGACACAATGATGAAATTCAAACCTCGCCAGGTGTTCTAACGCTCTGACACCCCAGTTGCGACGACTAGAGGTCTTGATGACCATGTACATGAAACGCTCTAGCATGATAGTATTATGTACATGTGCCTAGCTCAAAAATGCTTCACCCAAAATACTATGAAGCACCTCTTCTTCCACCTCGCTCTGTATCATGAAGACCTCCTTTAGTTGATCTGACAAATGCCTGAACAACGGGTTGCATTCAATCTCCTCCAAGACAATGAAATCATTTGCAGAATCACCATCACTTTGAGTGCTTTCCATGTTGGATGCTTCTGAATGATGAAGAGTGGTGACACTAGCTGAATTTATAGAAGATTGGTCGTACATTAGCACTTTCTCCTAAGATTTGATGAGATGGAAACTCAATTCAAATTAATGGCTGATTTGAACTAGTTTTAAATTACAGTTCCAATCGGGCAGTATACACGTGTTATCAGACGGTGTATCCTTGAAGCTGCATTAATTATTTGATTGTGTGAAAGGTTATTCAAGGACCAATGGTGAGATAAAGATTAGTTTTCTTTCCCAATGCCCTTTCATTTGTCAGACTAATTATTTCAACTGATTCTTAACTATTTTCGAGAAGACAGTGGGAAAACAAGAAGACCACCTAATTTAGTAACGACTTTAGTAGTCATTTGGTGGGGTTGGTTTTACTATATATTTGAAAATGGAGAAAGAGATAAGGGCTCTCCAAATATACATTTTGTGGTGTTTTCAAGAGGGATTTGATCATTTGTTTCATGTTGTAATAGTTCATAATCTTTGAGTTGTGAATTTAATGAGATGCTTAGTACGTTGATCTGTGTGTTATGCGTACAATAGATTTATGTCTTCTTTGTGAGATAAGATTTATGGTGTCCATTTATTATAGTATGATCTTATTTCCTTCATGAGATAGTAATAGATCTTTTCAATCTTTGTGTTGATCGTTTATGGTTGTTTTTTATGCATTCATGTTAGTCTCATATTATGAACTAACATTTGTTACCTTCCCTGCTTTCTGGTTGAAAGCATACCTGTGTTTATTAGTTTAGTTATATTCATCACATATTATTTGAGGGAGTTGTACCTCTAAAATTTAGAGAAAATCCACAAATTTTGTGGTCTTTTCAAAGCTGTTAGTGGATTTATACTAGTGCTAAATAGGGATGAGAGTCATTTATTTTGAGCATATTTGTCATGAGCCAATTCATTCGCTAACAAATAGAAGTACTCCCCCCTAATTAATTCTAACTAGAAAGACTCCCTCCTAGGACCTAAGTAGACTTAACATGTAAATAGGACCTAGATAAGACTAGATACTTGGAAAACACTTATTTACACCAACACTATTGATGACAATGTAGAAATAATGGGTGATACTATCAATTATTGTCAACATCATGGATAGAAAAAGTTGAACAAAATTAAGTGGACACAACAGTATATGGATGGTTCTAGTATATGGATGGTTCTATCAAAGATGTCAAGGATAATTCCTTCTATCTAAGAGAGAAAAAAGTGAGGAATCCCTTCCAATGATTTGACATATTGGCTATTATGATTGATAATAATAAAAATAAAAGGACCACCAACTATCTTATCCATAGAAGAAGAGCTAGAAGTAATTGAGTGGTGAAAATATTTGGATCAACTTGGTCATGGTCTTGATATTATTCAATTGATGTCACATGTGGCTCATATTTTTCAAACAATTCAATAGATCGGCCACCCTGTGGCTCATATGTGTGTTGTAAAATTAGTGTAGTTATAAAGAAAAATATTTTTCTTCCCATTTCATTTATTATATTTCTCTTTTGTTTGGTGCCAACCATTAGGGCCTAAATTAAATTATTTGAAGGATGTATAATATGAAAAGGGTGACTTTAGATGGACCATCAATTTTCTTATAGAATTAAATTTGGATTGCATCTTTCTTATAATTTGGTTTGATCAAGTCTATGAGTGTGTAAATAAGTGTGTAAATGAACTTTACACATGAAATTAAACATGTAATTTTTACGAGTGATCTAGTAATTTACAGATTTTGGAAATTCATCATTTTGATATTTGATGTTTGATAATGTAAGGTTTATCAATGTTTACAAAGGAGATTTCTCTAGATCACAAGGTTCATGTTCTCCTAATTCAAACACTCAGATGAACCAACTTTTTAGCTCAGAGCAAAAGGATCAAGGACAATAGGGAATTGTGTAGTGGGCCTAAGATGAAGTGATATTTGATTAATCACTAAATTATTTTATCTTACTTAACAGATTGAACTCTATATATGATCAAGAAGTCTCAAATTAATTCTAAGAGAAGTGAGTATCCTTAAACACAACAACCAAGCACACAAATTAATACAACATGCACTAATTTGGGTCACAATGTCTAGTGGAGTAGATGACAATAGATCAAATTTAATTTTAATTTTTTAAAGTCAAGGGTTCAAATCTATGACCATGCTTAAAAATCTATTATAGGGTGGTGAAAAGTATGTTTATGAATAAAAAATGCAAATATGAATCAATGATGAAGGAGAATAGGGTGTGGGATATCATCAACAAATTACATGCACAATTGTGTCACTTGTTAGTTAATTGTTGTATTTATAATAATCTAATCAAATTGGGCCAAAATAATAAGAGAAAGTTCCATTATATTTTTCCACCACTTTGATTTGCATGTAAACTACTAAGCAAATGCATGCCAAAATAATCAAACAATCAACAAGTAAAAATACAAAATTTATGATAGTAAAGGAATATCTACTCTATGTAAAGTAACACATCATTTTTAATTCATCCTATCCTTAGTGCTCTATTAAAATGGAAAGTGATACAAATTTCTAGCTATGCGAAAGGATGTGACCCTACAAATATCTCCATGAAAATATTTTTGATTATGTAGACTAGTGTAAAATAGCTTCGACTATATAGACAAAGGCATAAAAGCTCTTCTAGTCATTGGAATAGATGTGAGTCTTCCATTATAAAATATGACTCACAAAATCATGACGGTGATACATACGCCCGTCTAATTGGTTGCATGTAAAGGATGCAATGAACTAAAGTAGAGGAAAAAAACATGATAAAACATGGTAAGAGAACATAATAGAATAATCATGTAAACACATTTAAATAGCAAATAAGTATCAACTCATGTTTGATAAGGTTGCTTTCAATAATGAAAAATGATTAAACTTGTGAAAACATGTAACATATTATTAGATATCATCACAAGTTAAGTACATGATAAAAGGAAGCCAATGTGTAGAAACACTTTCTACATTAATGTATGAGAGAAGATATTTGGAATCTCATATCTAACAATTTATAATAATAAAATCATGCATGCAAAGACATGCAACTCATAAATTCATTGCATAGAGGTATATGTGAGGGAAACCCTTCTGAGAGAAAAAGTTCACAATCTAAAACAAGAAACAAATTATATTACAATAACAATAAAATTACATACAAATTTAGGCACATGCCTTTACATAAGTATCACTAACATTAAATCTTGAAGTAATTTTGATAAATTAAAGACATCCCTACAATATGTCTTGGAAACAAGTAATTTCTATTACAATTAACATATAAAAATGCGCATTAGAATAAAATTAAAAAAACCATACTCATCATTGAAAAATCTCAAGTTTCATAATTGTCATTAATTGAGTAATCCAATTTCAAGGGCATCTTTCAATATAAAATAAATATATTCATTTCACATGAAAAATCCTTCATAGTTTGATTAGGTCAATTAGATTTATACCACAAATAAAATATAAAAATAATGTAAGCTAGAAATTGAGCAAACATATAGAAAAGTTAAATTCAAGGGTTGTTCCAAAAATTAATCAGAAAAAAAGAACTTGAAGAGAGTTAAAAAAATAAGTAAATTCATAAAGAGTAATGGTTCTTTTTATATATAATAGATAAGTATTAAGTTTTTTTATAAATTATTAAAAAATAATCTTTGTAAAGAAAAATAAATAGATTTTATCAAAAAAAATTGAGCATGAAAATAATTAACCAAAGAAATGATCGAGTTTTATTAATACCTACATTTAAAGTTTAAATCAAATAGATCAAACAACTAAAATAAAATATATAAGATTGTTTTCTAGATATTTTAAACATAAAAGATTCAAATAAAATCAAAGGTTTTTTAAAATAAGATTAAATCCTTCTTTGAAAATCATCTAATAATTGTAGATAATCTAATCACACATGCAAAATAAGAAAAATAAAATAACAGTCACTAATTTTTTTTCCTCTTGCATTGCTATTTGAAATCTAACTATCCTTCATTTTTTTTTAAATCCACTAAACTTATTTTGATCATATTTTATTCAAGAGGCTTCACAATACTCAGCTTATCTATTGATTTAATTTTCATCAATGGTTGGCATTTACCTTAAATGTCAAACATACTTTTATTAAAGACCCACTCAATAAAACTTAGTAGATTTAAATGAAACCTAGACAAATGCTTGTTACATTAATTGACCGTGGCCTTTTCTCCACACAAATATGCTAAATTTTACATGGGAATTCAAATAGTAACAAACCTTGTGAGTGATTGGTCCCTTTATATTGCAACATTTTAAAAGTAGAATTAAATATAGGATTTACAAAAGAATAATGCAATCCAAAAAGGAATTGTACAAGTAATAAAAGAAAAATTAAATAACAATGCAGCAACAAAAGATTATACAAATTCCTTACAGACCAAAGGTAGATCTGTCTAACATTTAGCTGAAAACTACGTATAAGAGTAACCATACAAAGATAGGAGACTATTATCTCGACGTATTTACAATCACAAAGATGAAAACATTGAAGGAACCACTTATATTCTAAATTTGGATAGGGATTGTAGCTATCTAGAGCAACAAATATCACCATCATGGAGTTGTAAAAATTGAAGTTTGATTGCCTCCAAAGGCTGCCTATGCTTGGCATCTTCCTTTGAGCTATCCTTCAGCTGAAAACACACGTAAATAAATTGTAGCATGATGTCAAAGTAGATATTTAGCATTTCCACCTCTTGATGAGCCACATGATTAGAAAACATTGATGAACATCTACTTTTCCATATATTTAGTAAAATTGTTTGTCTTATAGAATCAACAACCACATTATTTTGTGGACCAACACCCAAAAAAACCTCCTTCCAATATACAATGTGATAAAAAATTGTAGGGAAATGACCAAAGATAGCATTCCATTTCCCTTTTTCCCCTACACAATCCCAAAAAATATGCTTCAAACTTTCATTACATTGACAATGAGGGAAATTTGCTGGCTTGAGTTTCAATTTTTTCAATCTGTCCCCTACAGGTAGTTTGAGGTACAAAATTTTCAATCAGCTTTAGATTTCTGAATTAAATATAGGATTTGTATAGTATCTAGTTTTTGGTGTTGCAATATGTTGTAAAGTAGTTTATTAGGTAATAATATTTATTTGTCAACAAGAGATTCATCTTATATAAATTAAATATTTACAACTTAGGCAATTGTTGAACTAAGTTTGAAAATTAAGATTTTTTTGTTCTGGGAAATCTATAATGGTCATTAGTGAGAGTTTTTGGTTCCCTTTTTATTATAGATGCATGAAATAAAACATATGATTAAATAAAACTAGAAATAGCTTTGATTAAGGTAAGCATTTCTTACTAGATCCATGAATTGAAAATGGATTTTGAAACGAACCCAAAACCTTAGTTCAACAAAAACAATGAGCAATGAACAACCAACAAAGTGGCATGCCTAAAAACACCCCAAAAAATGGGCAACAAGCTACAAAGACAACAAAGGATATTGAGTGAACACTCAAGGTGATTTGAATCCAAACCTCATCAAAGGGCACTACATAGGAGTTGGATCAAGATGAAAAGTCCTTACAATATTTGAAGGAAACATCTCAACAGAAGGACTCTCTAACAAAGCTTTAAATTTCTTTTAACCTTGTAGAATCCTCTACCTATATCTATATGGGCCTTGTCAATGACCAACACCTTACCACTGACCAGAGCTTGAGAACACATCACAATTGGTTGCATGTCACAAGAGGAAGGTCCAATGGAATCTGAAACCAAACTATTAGACCCCATCCTAGAGTGTCTTTTTTTCATGATGAACGACAAGTGAAGAGGACTCATACTAAATTTCTTGCTCTCAAATACCTAACTTGGGGCACAATTTGATACCAATAGGCAAAACTTTATCAGTTTCAACACAAACACAAAATCTGGCATAGCAAAAACATTTTGAGATTTAGTAACATTGGCAATGGTAACTCATTGTCCAATAGCATTATCTATACTTTGGATGATACTTTCATCGCAAAATTCCAAAGGGAGCTTAGGTAGATGAACCCAAATAGCAGTCATGTTAGCTTTGATAACATCAAAGCCAATAGTCCATCTTTGTAAATGAAGGTAAGCCATATCAATAAACTAGGGACCTCATTGTAAAATTTTAGAACAATCCTCCATGGACTAAAAGGAAAATATGAGGTATCCATTTAACAAAGTTGCAACATGAAACCTACTTGAAAAATCCTAATATATGGCTTCCTAACTCCATATGACATCAATGTTTGACCAATACCTAACAAGTGGCTCTAGGAAAATTCACCACCAACAATTCACCACTAAGAATTCATCGTCGTGACATATTCATTGTGTATGCAATTCACCACCAACAATTAATCGTGGCAGTGAATTATTGAAGGTGAATTTTTGGTAGTGAATTTTCCTGAAGCCCCAAAAAATATTTTGATAAGGGCATATTGCATCCTCATAAAGGCTTTATCCACCAAAACATAACGAACCCTAAAGAGGGAACACATAGGTGAAATAGAGTCTTGCAAGAGAGAATTATATGTAGTAATATGGGGCACCATGGTTGAGAAGAAATCTCCTATGCAATCATCATTCATCGCACATAAAGGAGGAGAAATACCATCTCTAGCAACCTAGTCAATAGGGTGAGGAATAAGGGCCACCTCTTGATGAGGGAAGCCCATGCCCAAACCAACTCTAAAATAATGAGAAGGTTGAGCAATCACCGCTCATGAACCACCAATAAGATGAGGAAGATCTGAGTCTTGGTGAAGGGGAGACGAAGTAGTAAGTAAAACATTTTGACCTTGGGGAGCAACCGCAACGGCCCTAGATCAGCAATCCAACGAGCCCTCATTGTGCTTGGGAGGATTCCCTTGCAACACAAGCTTATTAGGGAACCCCCTAGATAGAGGCACATCTCCATTGTAACACAAGAAGATGACACAACAAATGCAGGGGTTGTTGCCTAGGTAAGGAACCCCTTACGCAAGCCAAAATCCAAATAGAGATCCAACACAAGAGAATCAACAGAAGAAGGCACCTTCACAAAGGCAAGTCGTGGACGACCTCACATGGAGCATCTTCATAAAGCAACCCAACAAAATTAGATTTCCTAGCACAAACACCCTTCACATTCTTTAGACCAAGCTCACCACACATTTCGTGAGGAAATAAGACTTGGACAAGGAAAGCCTTTTGCAGACCTAGCTCAAAACCTTAAAGACAGCCCCGAACAAGCAACACATGAACAATAGGAGCATTCAATAGTATGATCTCCAGTAAGATGTCAAGAAGAAGCTCATCATTGTCTCAATCAACACCCAAAAAATCCTCCAAGAAAAAACCGTCATCCCAGTTTTCACCATCTTCATCTAAATCATCTTCAATCTCATTCTCACTCATAGACTTTGCTTTCCATTCCCACTCATAGATCCCTCTTGCAAATTCCTCACTTGCCCAACCACTCTTGCTCCCAACAATTTTTATATTAGGTAATAACACTAGAAATAGTTAGTTCTCCATACAAATTAACATTAAAAAGGAACCTTTGACTCTAATATTACATGTAAGGATTTTTTAAGTGGTATTTTAGTATATGAGCATAATAGTTTCATTAATTCTTAACATTTTTTGTGGCTAGGTAGGTACGTCATAGTAGATATTTAGTAGTTTTAAATGTTTAAGATAACATTTCATATAGTGTTTAGCCTTATCCTACACCTTTAGTAAACATTCAACCCAATAAATGAATTACCCATCAAATTGATTGCCTTGGAAAGCATGAATCTTCTCCAACAAGTCTCTCAAGTGTTGAAGTTCATTTAGTATTTGTCATTTGACATTAACTCTCAAATAACATAGCCTTCGCTTGTTTCTTAATTAATTATCAATGTCATTTCAACTAAATAAAGACAACTAATAAAATTAAAATTTAAACTTTACATTTATATTTGAATAATTTAATATTTGTCTTTTAATTAATTGTAGCAAATAAAAATTATTAAAAATTGAAATTTAAACTTTAAATTTATATTCAAATTAAATATCTACTTAATATATCATAAATATAAAAATAAAATCTCAAATTTGTCAATTAAAAATTTAATAGATAAATTTATTATATTTTACCGATAATTTTGAATTACAACATAACAATATTAAAATAAAATTATTTTAACATCAATAGATAAGGAATCATAGATCGACACAATATTTGAGTAGTTTTCTAACCGGGGACCGCACTATCTACGACATAGGAGTTAAGAAGGGCTTGTCACTCGAAGTGTTATATTTTGAACTTTATAAAGGGATGCAAATTCAAAATTTAAAACCAGATCGCTGTCGATAATAGTTGGAATTTGGTGAGTTTGAAATTACTGTGCTTTTAGAAAACTGACTGTAATGTGTGCTGCCTAAGTCGATCAATTGCAGTGTTGAGTGATGCAGTATGCGACTGTGCTTTAGTAATGCCTGCCCCAAACGCACAAACGCACAAGGTAGCGCTAGCCTACACTAATTTTTTCCATTCAGTCAAAGCAAAAAAAAAATATTGATAGATAATAAAAAATGACTAAAGCAAATAAAATGTTTACAAAGAGCCAATTACGCCGTCCACAATTGAAAACGATAAATAGAGAGCACATCAGGTGAAGCTATACTGTATTGAAATTCGGAACAATAAATGATGGTTACAGTTCTCGTCCTCTGAACAATCGACGACATAGATTCTTGCCATTTTGTCATGCCATTGGGAGAGAAGGATGCCATCAAAAACCCTAACATTAATATCGATACTACTAGTGCAGCGAAACCCTAATTATTCGTAAAACGATCAGGAGAGGAACAAGAGTGTTTTTTCAAGAAGACCAAGAAATCTGCTAATTTGGAGAACAAGCGTGTGTTCTCTTCTACTAAACAATTGCCTGTGTTTTTTCTTTCTACGGCACAGATTCTTGCCATTAGGAGAGGGATGCCATCGTAAACCCTAACATTCGATACTACTAGTGCAGCTAAACCCTCGTCAAGGAGGAGAGAACAAGAAAAAGAGTTAAAGTGTTCTTTCGAAAAGACCCAAAATATGTGCGGATTTGGAAGAGAAGCATGACCGCCTAAGGAAGACGACGGAGCGCAAGATATACCTGAAACCATTTTAAGCATGATTATAAACAATAAAGCGTTCCATGATAATAAACGGCAGATTTTAAACATGATTATAAACAATAGAACACTAATATGACCATAAATAAGAGATTTTTACTTCCATTGCAACACGTGACAGGCCGCAACTTCATCCCGAGAGTTATTATCAGTAATCTTCTTCTTCTGTTCATTTCCAAGTCCTCCCGTTCTTTTTCAATGCTGTTCTCTCTTATAATAGAAGCACCATCTCCTTCGTCTTCTCCTTATTGCCCGCTCGAAAAGAAAAAGAAAGAAAGAATAACGAAGACGGCTTTTTCAAGCTGTTTTCTTTCCAGCCGGCAATCCGGAGAAGAAGAAGGAGATGGGTACGTTCTCAGTCATCTTCCTTAGAGTGCCAGAGCATCTGTTCCCTCCATGCAGATAACCTTCTCCTCCCTCGAATTTATATCGTAAAATAAGAAAATGCAGATCAACATCTAACTTAACTTCTCCCTTGACCATGTTGATTGTTTACGAATTTGAATGCAGTGCAATTTGCCTCCCATTTATTATTTCCAACTTTCGACGGCGCATTTTTGTAAATATCTCGATCAATGGGCGCATGCTTCCCTCCTACAATAACATCAAGTAAAGTACGTGTGTAATCGTTTTCGAGTTAAATGTGTTTTATATTCAATTTGAGTTATGATTACACCCAACTACACCCCTCTATGAACTGAGGCTATCTGTGAGACCATCTCGACGGCTGTCACGGCATCTGAAACATGCAACATGACTAAAAGAATAGCAGCCGTCAGATTTTTCCTTCTCAACAGCCGTCGAATTTTTCTGTCTGCCGTGTTTTTGTTCGGTCGGAGTGTATGAGCAGTATATTCGGTTGGAGGCGTGGAAGTTACTCGGCCGGCACGCCAACATAGCCGAGCTGTTCTTCTCGTTTTTTGTGCGGGGAGTGATTAACAGCGGCAAGAAAAGCTAATTAATTAGATTAATAATAATAAAATACAATATCTTAATTTAAGACAATTATTATTAAAAAAATTGTTATATAAAATAAATATATAATTGAACATATAATATAAATATACAATTCTATAATGTTATATTAAAAATATATTAAAGTTTTAATATTATATAAATTTAATAATAAATAATAAATAATCAATATATAGTTTTTATGATAAAATATTTTTTTATAATTAAATAATAAATATCTAACTATTAAATATACTTAGGAATATTTACTATTTTTTTGCTATTTGGCATTAGAACATGGATCATGTTTTAAAAAAAATATCTCATGCTTATAGACCAAAACTAACCCAACATTCTTAATATTTGTAAACATGAATTATAACTAAATGTAATAAACAATCAATAACCTACAATTTATCTCACATTTTTTAGATTTATGAACATGGATCACAATCAAACATAACCCATAATTGGTACATGACATTTTATTTTGCATGCTTAAAATTTGTAGTTATGGATCATAATCAAATGTAATTCGCAATAGGCATATTGAACTCACTTGACATACTAAGGGTTTGTTAACATGGAACATGGTCAAATATAACCCATCATTAACACTATACAACTTTTGTCACATTCTCAAGTTTTAAAACATGGAATACAATTAAATGGGTACCATACACTATGCTCCACTATCTTAAAATTTGTGTGAACTATATGATAAAATGTACTCGATAATTGATACACTAAAACTTGTCCTACATTCATAAGATTTGTAAGCATGCCTCACAATCAAATGTAACCCATAATTGTTATGAAAACTTACCCCACATTCTAAAGATATGAAAACCTATAGGTTGCATGCAAATTGTTACCATACAATATATGCCCACATTCTTCAAACTTACAAACATAATTTTATAGTCACATCTAACTACATAATTGCATAATGGGTTCGATATTGTATTACATTTATTATTGTTTTATATTTTACATAATATAAATATAGACTAGACGTAGGAGAGATTGGATCCTAAAGGAAAGTATGATACTTTAATTGGGACTCCTTATGAAACACTTTTGACTTCTCACTAATTCTAGGCTTGTTTTTCTTGCTATTGCCATGCCCTTCTTCATCTATGGAGATGATTTTTCAAAAGGAGGGTAATTTGAATTTGAACCAAATATTTAAGAATTGAACTATCCCATTAAATGATTGAACTATCCCATTAAGAAACTGAACTATCATAGAAAAATGTGATAAATAATCAATAACCTACAATTTATCTCATATTCTTTAGATTTGTAAACATGGATCATAGTCAAATGTAACCCATAATTGGCACATGATAATTCATTTTGCATGCTTAAAATTATTGTATTACAAATTTATTATTGTTTTATATTTTACATAATATAAATTATTAAATATAAAAATAGACTAGAAGTAGGAGAGATTGGATCTTAAAGGAAAGTATGATACAATAATTGGGGCTCCTTATGACCTAATTTTTACTTCTCGCTAATTTTAGGCTTGTTTTTCTTTCTATCAAGTCATGCCCTTCGTCTGAATATGGAGATGAATTTTCAAGAAGAGGGTACTTTGAACTTGAAGCGAATATTTCAAAAATTGAACTATCTCATTAAATGATTAAACTATCCCATCAAAAAATTAAACTATCATAGTTAAATGTGATAGATAATCAATAACCTATAATTAATCTCACATTCTTTAGATTTGTAAACATGGATCACATTTAAATGTAACCCATAATTGGTACATGACAATTCATTTCGCATACTTAAAGTTTGTAATTGTGGATCACAATCAAATATAATGCATACTAAGCATTTTGCAACTCACTTGACATATTAAAGGTTTATTAACATGGAACATGGTCAAATGTAACCCCTCATGAATACTATACAACTTTCATCACATTCTCAAGTTTTTAAACATGGAATACAATTAAATTGGTACTATACATTATGTTCCTTTGTCTTATAATTTGTAAGTGTGGATCATATGATAAAATGTACTCCATAATTGATACACTACAAATTGTCCTACATTCCTTAGATTTATATGCATGACTCACAATCAAATGTAACCCATAATTGGTATCAAAACTTACCATGCATTCTCAAGATTTGAAAACAATCACATGCAAATCGATACCATACAATATATGCCCACATTCTTCAAACTTAGAAAAATAATTTTATAGAAAAATCTAACTGCATAATGGATTCACTACTATATAGCATTTATTTTTGTTTTATATTTTACATAATATAAATTATTAAATATAAATATACACTAGAGGCGAGAGAAATTTGATCATAAAGCAAAGTATGATTAGAAATTATTTATATCAAAAAAATATTAAGCAAGCAATGTTTATTAAAGTAGATCCAACTTACTCTTTCAAATAGGCGTCATGTGTCGTCCATTTACTTTGGGAGAAGAATTCATCAATGTTTAAATCTCATATTCATTCTATGGTGTATAAATGCATTTCTTTAATAAAATAGAAATAATGGTTGTTCTAGAACAAAGCCAAGTAAATTAGATTGATTCAACCAAGATATTTTCACATATACATTTAATGATTTGAGCCTAACATTAAACTTGTACATTTTTTTAACTTAAATTATACATCCCTAGCATAACTAAGATAATTTAATTTTACATATCTTTCTCTCTATCTCTCTTCCCTACCTCTATCTCCTTACCTCTCCCTACATATCTCTCTTCCCCCTCTATCTTTCCCACTATGTCTATCTCTATATGTCTCCCACCTCTCTTTCACTCCCTACCACTCCCTATTTATATATCTCTCTACTTCTCCTCTCTCTCTCTCTCTATCTATCTATATGCATACATACATATATATATCTCCATATCTCTCTCACTCTCTCACACACACACTCCCTATTAATCCCTCCCTATCCCTATCTCTATCTCTCTACACCCCCCCTCTCTCTATTACTTATCTCTATCACCTGCTTTATCTCTCAGTCACATCCCCTTTATTTCTATCTTCCCATCTCTCCCTCTCCTTCTGTATCTATATCTTATTATCTCCATCTCTCTCTCTCTTATTCACTCGATATCTCCCTCCATCTCTCCTACTCTCTATCTCTCTCTATATCCCTCTATCTACCTTTCTCTATATATCACTTCCTATATCTTTATTTTTATATCTCTCCATATCCCCCTCTCTCATTGTCTTCCTATTTCTATCTCTATTTCTCCCTCTCCCTTCATATCTTCCTCCCTATATATCTCTCTCTCTCTCTCACCCTCTATATTTTCCAAGTTATATCTATCTCTTTGTCTCTCCTTTTTATCTTTATCTATCCCTCTTTCTATCCCTATATCTCCCTCTTTTTACCCTTATCTCTTCCTCTCTCCCTATCACTCTCTGTTTATATCTATCTACTTCTCATCTCTCCTCTCTATCTCTTTCCCTCTATCTCTCTCTTAGTCATATACACACACTCCTTGTTTTTTCCTCCCTATCTCTATCTCTATCTTTATCTCTATCTAGATATCTCTATCTCTATATGTATCTTTATCTCTATATCTCTATCTTTTCCTCCCCTCATATTCTTTCTATCACTTGTCTTTGTCACCTTCTTTATGTCTAACTCTTGCCCCCTCTATCTATATCTCCCTATCTCTCCCCCCCTCTTTATTTATATCTCATTGTCTCTCTCTTTATCCATATCTTTCTCTACCTCTATCTCCCTATCTCTCTATCTCTCTCCCTATCTCTCTATATATTTCCCTATCCCTCTCTATCTCTCTATATTTCATCTCTATCTATATATCTTCCTCGAGATCCCTCTCCCTCTCTATATATTGAGCCATCTCTTCCCCTTTTCTCTCTCTCTCTCCCTCTCTACCTATACATATCTCTCTCTACCTCTTCTTTCTCTTTCTCCTCTACCTATCATTGTCCCTCTCTCCCCCCCGCTCTCTCTCTCTCTCTCTATCTATCTCCCTATACATACATACATATATATATATGTCCCCATCTCTCCCTCCCTTGCTCCCTCCCTATCCCCAAGTATATATCTCTATCTCTCTTTGTTTCTCTTCCCATGTATCTTTCTCTCTCCCTCTCTATCTCCCCCTATTTCGCTCTCCCTCTCTTCATCTCTATTTGTCTATCTTTACTTCTCCTTGTTTCTCTCCCCCTCTCTCTATATCTTCTTATATCTCTATCTTTCTATTACTCCATATTTCCATCTACATCTATCTCTATCTCTCCCTCTCTTCTCTTCCTTGATATCTCTATATCTCTTCCTCTCTCTATTTGTTTCCCTATCTCTCTCTATCTTTATCTCTCCCTCTACCTCTCTCTATCTCTCTATCTATTTATCTCCCTCTTCCTCTCTTGCTCTATTTTCATGTCTAGCTTTGTCTTCCTCTCTCCCCTCCTCTCTCCCTCTCCCTCTTCCTCTTCCTCTTCCTCTTCCTAGACCTCTCTATTTATAACTCTCAATTTTTCTTCTTCCATCTCTCCATCTCTCCCTAATCCTATATCTCTCCCTCTCTCTATATATCACTTCATATCTCTATCTCTATCTTTCTATCTCTCCCTCTCTCTCTATATATCTCTTCCATGTCTATCCATCCCTCACTCATCTCTCTCTTTATCTCTCCCTCTCCTCTCCATATCTATGTCCTCCTCCATCTCCATCTCCATATTAATCTCTATCTTCTTCTCTATTTCTATCTCCTTACCTCCTCTCTCTATCACTCTCAACCCCTCTATCTCTCCCTCTTTCTATCCCTATCTCTCGCTCTCTCCTTATTACAAACATCGCACAAGCATGTTGGTAATGGTGTCTGATTATCTTCCAAATTTAGAGGTTTTGTTTCAATTATGTTTGAATCCTTGTAAGTGGATGCATATTTGATTTGGAGCTATCACTTCTCCATTAAGACCTTTGTTGCATAAACAACATCATTTGCTAGATGACCTACCAATTGACCTCATCTGTTGGACAAATGTAAGCAAAGAATTGACCAATTTTTTCTTTAATTAACCTTCCACTCCTCTTTGATGTACCTATTGCACACCAAGGTGTGATTGCTAGTGTAATTAAGTTATATAGGAGAAAAGAGCGCAATAATAGGAAAAATTATCATTTCATTGAATTTATAAGACATGAGAAAAATAACTCATATTTATTAATATAAAATATTGTCCAACATTAGACAAAGAAAAGTATATTTGTTTGTTTGATTGAATTTATTTCAAGTCATGACAAGGACTAATAATAATACCCAATTTTTTTGGACATTTGATGGTTTTAATGATGATATTATAGGTTTTGGTTTACACTAATGGTAGTCATGCATCTATGATATTTTCACTTACACCATCATTTTAATTATTGATCCAAAAATAATGAATTTCTTTTGCTAAGTGTTAATACATAATTTGATCAACTAATTTAATAGTTTTTAATATCATACAAGTAGACACAATCTATTTATAGAGGTGATTGTTTAACACAAATAATCTAAAGTCAAGAATGCAATAAATTTTTTCATTTGTTGAAATAAAAATGTAAAAAAGTAAATGAATAGTTTAATCTATACAAATTAATACCAATACTATATTTTGGAACCCCATAAATACTTCCACCTAGTGTCATATAATTATCACCATGATTGAATTTATAATATTAGAAATTACCTACCCTTTTAATTTTCATGTTATATTTTGGGATCACTTTAGTGTTTGCAATCCTTAACATCTTTTTAGGCTCATTTAGACTATACCTTAGTCATTTATTTCCCCTAGTTCCAAATTGTGTTTATGTTTTTATGTATCCTCAATTCTTTTTGTGTAAACTAATGCATTTTCCAAGCTTACCTATATTTCTCTATTGTTTTAAGATTTTAGAAACAAGTGTAGATGTTCACACTAGCATCCTCTAACATGTTTTCATGCAACAACCATTTTCATGGTGACTTACAACAATAGCTTTCTTCCTCATCTTCCATCTCATATCAAGCTATTGTTGCAAGTCACCAATATTTTTCTATGATGTTACTTTTCTCCAATAGTTTTTAAGTAATAGTAGCAGATTTAATATAATGAATATTAGAATTAAGATAATCTAAGTTATGTAATTTTATCAACATAAATATCACTTGTTAATGGGTCTATTGGGGTTCATCCCTTTGTCTGTGCAAGGGCTTTAGTTCAGTGGTGTAAACTTGACAGGGGGTGGATAAAAATTAATTTTAATGGGGAGTGGAAGGGTAATCTGGGACCTTTGGGGGCTAGGTGTGTTGCTCGAAATGATACCGATAACATTTTAGCAATTGAGACTAAGAAGTTGGCAGAGGCATGAATAACGAGGTGGAGGTGCAAGCTGCACTCCTAGCAGTGGAGTTGGCAAACAAGCTACATGTAGAAAGATTGCATCTGGAAGGGGATTCGCAAGCGATTGTCAATGCGATTGCCAATGGCAAAGCACAAGTTTGGAAACTTGAAAAAATAATCAATATAATCCGAACCAAGCTCAATTTTTTTTGTAATTTTAAAATCTCTCACATATATCGTGAAGGCAATACTTTGGCTTATCAACTATCTAAAATGGCGATGAAAATAGCCAAGAAATTTGGTTCAAATATAGCAAAGATTTGGCAGGAGGGATAAAAGGTAGTGGTCATTGTCAGCCTCATTAATAAAGTGGCAGGTTGATGTGGTGTGGCATCACTTCATTTTGCATTAGTATAGGGGCTTTCAAAGCTGGAAGAGATGGAGGCATATTTACTCTGCATTTTTTATGTTCATTCATTCTGTTGCTTCCAGGTTTTACTGGTGCACACCAAAGGTTGATGTCTATAGGATAATGGAAGCAAATTTCACTCTCCATGCCTCGAAGTAGTAGATGGCATTTTGGGGACCTATCACAGATGAAAGAGTGAAGAACATTTTCACAAGTGACCCTTTCTTCCTCAGTTTGATCCAGGCGCCCCTGGGAATGGATTTCTTGATTTCAAAGTTTCAACACCACACAGACACATATATATCTTCTATGTTTTGTGCCTAGGGCCTCCATTTCAGCTCATGTTTGGAGGTTTGAAGGGTGATGGAATGATGTGTCAAAGCAGAATGGCGGGTTGGTCTGGAGGAGATTTTGGTCTATGTAGTGCCAAGGTGAGGTTTCATCATCGTTAATGGTGACTTGATTGGTTTCCCAGGTGTCCCTCACCAATGGCACCCCTTTCTCCTGCATAGAGCTCTTGGAAATACCCTAGAAAGGAAGGAAAAGGCTAAAAACTACTGGGATTTTATTCTGTACTTTGTGCGTGATTGGGAATTGGAGATTGCGGTTGGGATTCCCAAAGAGAAAATGAATCCAGAACTTTTTTGTTTCAATCTATCTGGTGCGTGGATGGAAATGGAGTTGCAGAGGAAGGCTCATGGCCATGGTGGTTCATGTGGAAGGGGTCATGGTGAAGCATGAGGCAATGGAAGGGCTCGTGGTCGTGGTTCTAGTTGTGGGTGTGGTCATAGGGTTTGAAGTGGGGTAGTTCATTGCCCTTTGTTGTTTTCTTTTGCTCCTTTTGCTAGTTTGGCTTCTAATTGTCTACATTCATGAAGATACTACAAATTTTGAAAATTTGCTTTGTGGGTTTTGGGTAGTGTAATTTGTGGTAGATTTTTTGGTTTGTGCGTTCATGCACTCGATTGGCGTCTATAAACTTCTAGGATGGGGTGGTTTTTTTGGTGTGTTTACAGTTGGATCATGGCTAGGTTGGTTTCAGCGTTTCAAGAATAGTCATTTCATAATTTTTTGTATTTTCACTTTATAATTTAATAATAAAATATATATTTTACCGACCAAAAAAAATGTTATCAACATAAATATGAATAATCAATGTAAACTATAAATGTATGACAAATAAACAATTAACATAAAAAATAGAATAACACCTCCACAAAGATTAATCATATTAATATCAAAATCATATAAGATAATATTCCCAATATTGTTGAATCAATGGTTCTCAATACTTATTTGTAAATATATTTTGAAGCACTATCTGAAACTTAGAGGAATGGCTATAGGTCTAGGCTTTTCCTCACACAAACACCCCCAGAGGAATCGGTTCTTGCATAGAACCAACATGTCTTTACGACATAAACACGACCCTATCAAGGACACTCACAGGTGTATGTTGTACCTTGAGCTGGACACATGATGTGTGCCCCTTCTCCAAATGTATAAATGCCTAGACCCATGACCTTAACCAAGTCAAGTTATTTTGTGCCTTTGTATTTCTGTATCCAATTCCTTTCCTTTTTATCTTCTCTCCTTGAATGTTCTTCTTCCATGTCTTTACCAAGTCTCACATGAATGATTTATATACCCTTTTAAGGGGTGGTTTCCAAACCATCACACCTTTTCACAAAGGTTTCCTTTTAACAATTATTTAAATAAATAATTACGCTTCCCCTTTTTAAATAATGTTTATACATATTCTCTATTAATCTCTCTTTTAACCAAAGGATCATAATATCATTTATTTTCTATCTCCCTTTTAATTCTAAAGGATTATTTAATAGATTTATCTTCTCTTGGGGAAAAAGTCACATGACAATTCTCCCCATGTAAATTAGTTGTTGTCTTCAGTAGCACAAGATGCATCTACATCACAACTCAAAGAAGCACATGATTAGTAGTTGAAGATACTAACATTGAATATTTGTATTCTTCATAATAAACCTACTTTATCTACATTATTTGATCTTTTTTAATTCATAGATCATCCTTTTTAACTTTATTTTAAATTCATAAGTAATGTTAATTAATCACTTTCCGCAATCAAAATTATGATGAGAATTATATAGATGTCTTATGAAATATATCGTGAACTTATCATTGAAAAGGTAATTATAGTTATGTGTTTAACCTACTATCCTCCAACTTTACCATTTTAACCATTCATGTAACTCCTTCAAAGTATTACAATGTGATCACACAATAATTACTATGCATATCCAATACTATGAGACGACTCATAATTTACAATTTAAGTATTATCTATAACTTCAACCTACATTCCAAGATGATATTCATGCATTTTGGACTACATTATATCCTCTTTTCATAATTTACAAATAGAATCTTAGTCCTATACAATAAGGAAAATGTACAAGGTTATTGGCTTGATCAAGTCCAATAACAATGTAGAAATTAAAACAACATATGGTACAAATAATATCACAATGCATCTTAAATAACCATAGAATAATAGTAAATTATTATCACCTAGAGAGTACTTCATAAAGAAATATTAGTTTTAGTATTCCTTTAAGAAACTAGGTTAATTGCATCTCAATTTACTTTTAGGATGAATATTTGTTCATTTTTTTGGCTATAAAATGAGAATACCTCACATTGAGAACCATGTTGTAAACCTAATGGTAAATTGGAACACAACCTTTATTGGGAATCTCATCATAAAATTAAATAATAAGGGTACGTAAGGAGAGGAAATATCATGTCATTTAATAAATAATCCCTAGGCATGGACACCTATTGATATATAATATTATTAGATTGTGTGTGATAGAATAATTCTAGTATAAAGGTATAATTTCAATTCTATTAAAATTTGTCTCTCTCCCTATAATATTCAATATGTTGCCATGTCTTATCCTATAAATATATTATTCTCACTAACTTATTCCAAACATAATGTCATTTTTCCAAGTTTAAGACATGAATCCAAGGATCTGTGGGTTATGGGCCCATAATGTAACTTATGTTAAACAAATCTACATATTGATTTTCAAATGCTTGATATAGAATAGTCTGAGTGAGTCAAGGCTAGAAACATAGTTGGTTTGAACACTTTATTTGTATAACCTCTAGTATCTAGAATTTTTTATAACACAATGGAATTGAGAAGATACCACTTGATCTCCTTGATGTGGATTGATATTTATTAAACGTATACAACTGTAATGTAGAAAAATGTACTCCTTTACATTTTCACACTTTGTTTGGGCCCTTTTATTTAAATTGGACTTAATTATTCCTTAATAAGCCCTACTTTACATATACAAGCCCAATAAATTATATTTTCCGAAAAGGAAACTCGACAATAATTAATTCCAACACATAACACTTTACCTTGAGCACTGTGTGTTCTAGGAATAGGAACCTGGGACCTATTTGACGATGGGTGAATGGGTCCACCCTAGGCCTTTGAACCTAAATTTAAATTATGTTTTTGGTGGTATTTTAATGTATCTAAATTCAAATTTTGATGTTGGCTTGTAATGTTTAATTTTCAGGAAATTAACGATACATACCTATAAATACAAGGCTATTTTATCAAATCAAGTCTAAATTTTTCAAGAAGAGTTTTCATGCAAGCATTCCCAGAGCTAAGTTTATGATCAAGGGAATTCAAGAGCAGATTTATCAGTAATTTATTGCAGTAATCAAGATCTCAAGAATCATGTCAAAGTCGTAAGCATCATGCATGTTTTTGGAGCTAACATTGTGATGTAGATTTCAAAGATCAAATCAAAGTATTCAAACATCCATTCAAGCATCAAGATCCACATCCATTGAAGCCATTTCATGCAAGATCAAGATCAATATTATAGATTTCTAATGGTTTATTCAAGCATTTGGTGAGTTGCAACATTGCATTGTTCATTCATCATTCCTTTCACATTTCATTATTTCAATTCAAGGTTTAATTACCCAAATAGGGTTTGACCAAGGCAAACCCCCATTCACCAAAAACAAATATTTTTTCTCTATTGTGTTTGTGTTGTAGATTTTAGGTTGAAGAAGGATTGAAGATCTTTTGGAGAGCAAGATTGGAAAATTTGTCAAAGTTGCAAAAAGTTGTCAAAGTTGTCATCAAGCAATGAAAATTCACCTATAGATCTGATTTCTAAATTTTCAACATTGCAACTTGGATCAATCAAAAGCTATAGATTGAAACAAAGGATCCCAAAATTTGTTTGAAAACCCTGAGTAGAGACCCATTTTCCCATGGGCGAATGAGTCCCAAACAACCTCCAGAAACTACCTTTTGGTGACTGGTAAATAGTGTTCTACCCTTCTCAAATCTGTAAAAAGTTTTTTTATTTTTGTTAGTATTGACCTTTAAATAGTTGTTTCAAGTTTGAATGGGCATAATTGAGTAGATTTTGTATTTTTAGTTTTTCTCCCAAAAGTCTTGTTTTGGTTGATACCCTCATCCTCAATCATAAGGAAATCCATAGATTCCCTCATTGAGTTCACCCACCTAAGGGTTGTAGGTCAATTATATGTGTGGATATCATTTCCTAATGAAATAGTGAGAAATAGGTTTATTTGTTATCATTTTGGTGAACCCCTCTCTCATAACAACTCCAAAACATATTTTTCATTGTTTCATTGTGGTGAACCTGACTTTGTACAATAAAATTCTAAAAATATGGAGTCCATTCAAATCCTAGATCTAGGATTTGTATTACTTTGCATTGCATTGCATTGATTTACATATTATTTAGGGTTGTTAACTTACACTACATTGCATCTCATTTAGGTTTTTAGGTTTGCATTTTTGTATTCTTTAAAATCTAAAAAATTCAAAAATCTCATTCATTTTCCAGAGTGTTTACATACCATTACATGATCAGTCACTTAGTCAAAAAATTGAATCAAAATTGCATCTAAAATTAGGTATTTTTTCTTGTCATTTAGTATCATTTTATATTTACATTTAGATCTAATTTTCTAGAAATTTGAAAATTTAACTACTTGTTTGCAACCAAAATCTGAAAACATAAGTATTAACTCAGAAATCTATAATTTGATTTTTCAAAACCCTTAAGCAACATCCATTCACCCATGGGAAAATGAGTCCCTAATCAGGCTTATTTTTGAATTTCTTGGCATTAAAAACTGTAGTGTCAAAAAAAGTAATCCTTTTTCACACTTTATTTGAAATAATTGGCACATAATTAACTTAATAATGCTTTAGAGTGGTGTTGTAAGGCATTGTACACATTCACACCTCTCTAGGACCCTTAATTAAAATATATTTAAATTACATCTTTTACAAAGAGTGTTATAAAGTGTTGTAAGAAATTTTCACACTTTTCTAAGCTCTATTCATCTAATTAGGCCTAATGAACCCCTCTTGTACTTAAATCAAGCCCTATTTATGGTGTTGTGAAGTGTTTAGACACATTTTCACATCTATCTAGGGTGGTATTAATTAATGATGGTTAATTAGAATTAATTACCCCTTTAATTCAAATTCAATGGCACCTCCTAAAGATCAATCCTGACACTCGACAATCAAATTATATAACCTTGAATGTGGAAAATTTTAGGTCTCGAAAAGTGTGTCAGGACCCATTTGCCACTAAGGGTGAACGGGTCCTCCCTTAACAGGACCCCACTTTCTTGGCATTTTCTAATTAGGTTTTTGGCCTTCTTTTCACCCCCCGGAGCTTGGTCTTGGAAAGTGAGCCAAGACCCATTTGCCCAAGGTGGCGAATGGGGTCCTCCCTTAACAAGGACTCTCTTTTTTAATTTTATCTTGGTAGGATTTTAATTAATTTCATTTCCAAATTTGAGGTTGACTTGAATTCTTTGAATTTCAGGATTAAATCTCTAATTTAGTATAAATACAAGGTTATTTTACATAATTTCATAATAAGAAATCTAAGAGAGAATACTAGAGAAAGATTACAAGCAACCAAGACAAACCATTCAAGCAAAAGTGAAGTTTGGAGTAGCATTTCAAGATCTTCAAGCTCATTTTGTGTCCAAGATCAAGCATTATCGAAGGTTGATGATAGATGCCTATGGAGAATCATGAAGGATTCTAGGTGTTGGGAGATGCACATGTCATACAACCAAGCCTAAGGACTTGTTTCTAGATTAATTCCATCTTCTATAATCATCCTATTTGCAGCCTATAAGAGGTATCTTCAAATTTGTGATTCATTGGAGGGATTAGACATCTTCTTTAGAGAGTCATTTACATTGTTCACATTGCATTACAGGGTTTTATCCTAACACAATTGGGTAAAATTGTCTTTACATTCTATTGGATCTTAGTCTTAGAGACACTTAATATTGAGATTGCACACACTATTGCATGTTTTAGATTTTTATTCATCATCGAAGGTTTAATTACCAAAAAGGGGTTTGACAGAGGCTTGAACCCCCATTCCCCAACAAGATATCAATTTTTTTCTTCAGGTTATAGGAAGATCCAAATTCGGAAATAGGAAATTCAAAGTGTCAAGGAGAAGAGCAGACATAGAAGTTGCAACCCAAATTTAGAGATTTTTGAAAAACCCTAGTAGGACCCATTTTCCTTTAAGGGAAAATGAGTCCCTATTGAAGGCTGAGAGGCATCAAATTCTAGGAATTTTAAGATTTTGTTCCCACTTCAAAGCTCCCCAAAAAGACCTACTAGGACCCATTCCCATTTGGTGGCGAAGAAGTCCCTGTTAGCAACACAAAAAAGCCATATTTCACCAGGTGCACAACATCCTTGCCTTCCTATTCCTCCAAAAAAGTTACAGTCTCTTTTTGTTTTGAGTTTGATTCATGAATTTCATGTTAGACCTAGGATTAGGGCTTGTACATTAGCCTCATTTGAATTGAGATCTAGCTCACCACCCCATCCTTGCATAAAGGAAAGAGTGCAAGATCCCTCAATCTTGATTCAATTCACCTCTTAGGTTGATAGTTGTTTCAAGGTTCTTGTATTTCATGTTTTGAATGAAACACCCATGTAGAGAAAGGTGAGTTGAGGACATTCTCCTCCCTCTCTTTTTCCACGTTTCAAAATCCCTCAGTTTGCATTCTATGTTTTTGCATTCATATCTTTGTTTTAGTTTCTAGAATTTTTGTTTCTACAATTACTTACATTAAGGTTAATCGGTCAAATTCAAGTGCATTTCAAAATCAAAATTGGACAACTACAAGACATCATTTTTAGGTTTTTGCATAGTATAATCATAATGTTATCTTGTTAAAAATCTAGAAATTGCTATCTCTTTGCATTACATTTCTTGTTTTTGAGTGTTTGTTGCATTTATCTAATGCCTACTATCCATTTTGGGTGCACCTTAGGTTTGGTGAAACTTGTATGAGCTTCACAACCTGGTGTCCTATTTCCAATACTGTCATGAGATAGATCAAGACTCATGTCATCTCGCGATACATCACTCACCATGGATTTTGGGATTTCTAAATATTTCACTCATAGTGTTGACACTAGTCAACCCACTATGGACCATACCCTTGACACTTCATTTCCTATGACCTCTTTACCAACAAAAAATTTTATTAATGTTGAATTAATGGTTTTTAATGTACCTCAAGAGAACCTTAGAAAAATGGATGAATAATTTGACAAATTGCAAAACTTTGTGGGTTTTAAATATATTTTTGGTACTACAATTCCTATCATAGATAACATGAGGAGAATGATTGAAAATGAGCAAGGAAAAGAAATTATGCATAGTGATGGAACCCCTCAAAAAAATATTTGTTTCCATTTTTAAACTTGCAAGTATTTGGCTTAGGCCCACATTTTAGACTTAGGGTTATGTTCCTCATCATTGCTTTTGGGTTTGTGTTGTCAAAACCCTTCCAAATTAACCTTCGAGTCTACAAACCCTTGGGAATTATATTTTTGCATTGAATTGTTAATCTTAGTTCCCAGTCATTAAAGTCACTACTTATGCCATTACAATCGTTATTTTCACCGCCCCCCTCGGTTTAGGCTTGTCAATCACCAAAAGCCTTTTCAGCGTTTAAATATTTCTATGGTCAGGCCTAATTTTTATATTTAATGACTTAAGTCTGAGGTCTTTGTTCTTAATGGTCAAGTTCCCATTGGCCTAGTAATGGCCCTCTTTTAAAGTTAACATTTGTCGCATGTGCATAAATTAAGTTCAACGACAACCGTTAGATCATTGCAAGTTGATCACCACTGTTCCCTGCGCGCCTGAGCTTTTTATGGAATATTATTTTAATCACATGGGCTGGAAGGTAGTTTCCATGTGTCATGTCATGGTGATGGGACCATTGCTTCCAAAAGGTTAGCAGGTGTGGCTTTGAGAAAGATCGACAGGCACCACAACATGTGTTTTCATTAGAACTGTTCCTCACCTGCTCGTTCGTCTTGTGCATTGAGATGTAGTAATCACATGGGCTAGCAGGCATTAGACACATGTAACCTTTATATGGTGGGCCCTATGTCTCTTTGTGATCGACAAATGGTATCAAAATGAAATCTACGATGGTTGTTGGGTGATGTGGGAAAATCTCCACCACTCCCCGCCACCCCGTCATATTTTATTTTAGTACTTATAAAGTGTCATGGGCTAGTGGACAAGATGACAATTGTTGCCCCATGGAGGGACCCATCAAGATTTGAAGATGGAAAATGCTTCATAAGAAAATAGATCAATGGTTGATGACGGGTGACATGGGTCAATCTTGACCGCTCCCCACCATCCTGTGAGTAGCCCCCTTGTGCCTTTCATTTCTCAGCGGGCAAGTGGGTGACTACCACGTGGAACATTTCAAAGGCTATGATGGAATCTAGTGGAGTTAAAGTATTTCTAAATTTGGATAAGATGGCACTATGATATAAATAGTGCCATATTTGAACTTATTCTTTTGGCACGTGTTCGGGATTTTGGTCGTCAATTTTGTCAGATGCTGATATATGTGGGAAGGTGAAAATAAAGCAAGGAAGGGTATGGAACGATATTTTGAGATTGAATCAAGATCATTCCCTGCTATCTTTCTATGACAAAATGAAAGTTTATTAATTCCCACGAGTGATCGGGTAACTATGACACGATAGGCTTTATTTAATGCTAAGTATGTGGTTAAATGTGCAGACAAAGTGGATGTATATCTACTTGGGGATTTTCTGGTTAGGAAAAGGCATTAATAGCATAAAATTAAGCTTTTTCATGATTAATTACTCTAATGGTAACTATTTGTTGATTTATCTCAAAGTGTGATCAACGACTGAGATTTAAAAATCAAGTAGCCTACTATCAGCTCACTCGCATAAGATTTTCTTTAATATTAATGGTTGGCATGCTTGCATGGATCAATATAATGAAGATCGATGGTCATATTTTTCATTTAGGAATTTGCATTCAGAGGTTGAAAATTAAGTTAAATTCGAGAACACGTTAGTGAGGAATTTCTTTATAGAAGGTTGCAGAGGTATCGTGATAAACCTTTCCCTACGTAAGTAGGTACTCCTACTTGCTCTTCTTAATTATGGTTATAATAGTTTGGGGTTTTAGTATCTTGGGGTGGTGAGAGTTTTTCTACAAACTATGAGTCTTCTTGTTATTGTTCTGGTCATTGTGAAAATGAGTAAGTCAAGAGAGTCTATTAAGCCAATCCAAAGGTCTAGGAGACTAAATTTGCTTGAATCCAAGGACAATGCTCCTAAAGATGAAGTTGAAACACAAGGAGCTCCTGAAACACCAAAGGGTAGAAGGTAACGTAGGAAATTTAAGAAATATGGTGTAAGGAGTAGTTACTACCTAAGGAGCCAAACCATTTTAGAAGAATTGATCAAGTTTAAGGGGAAGTAGTTGATTGAGTTTGAGAAGAAAGCAAAGAAAAGAGGAAAGTTTTGAAAGGCTCACCTGGGGAGACATAATTCTCCCATTGAGGTTTCTGATAGCCCTTTAGATGGTGGAGGTGGCACTGATCTAGAGTATGGCCATTATCTCCTTTCCCTGGTGCCTTCCAAAGACTTTGACGAGGAAGCGGTGATGGATCCTTCAATTTCATCACAAACGATACATTGACGAGCATACTCTGATGTTGACAACTTAGAGTAGTGTCTCCACCCCTTTTCTATTTTTGATGACACCATTTCCATTGCATTAGGATCATCCTCTTCAACATGTTTGTGGTTTTTTGTTTTTAGTGCTAATGTGGAAATATTTTGGGTTGGCGTGTTGGAGAAGTCTCAGACTCCTTAACTTTAGCAACAAGTATGCTTTTTTCGGGTGGTATACAAATTTTTTCTTTTGCTATGAATGGAGAATCTTCTTTGGTCAACAAGGACAAGGTGAAGGACAAGGTGATTCGACGCTACTATAGTAACAAACTATGCCTTTTGGAAAGCTAGGTGGTCTTCATTCAAATGATGTGGAGTTTTGTATTTTACTCTTCCATACTCTGTAATGATTACATGTAACTAAGTAAGGAATGTCTCAAACTCTGGTGGGATTAGTCTTCAAATGAAATTAATTGTAACTGTACTTCAATATGATGTTTGTTGCTCCCTTGATCTATAAAAGGGATTTCAAGGCTCATTACAAAGAGTTTGAATTTTAGGTCTCAAAATGGTCTAGGTGAGAAGCTAAGCTCAGAAAGGAGCATATTGTAAAATACTAATGAATAGTTCAGTAAAGATTCTAGGGTATGAGCCTTGTATGTAATGATCTTAAAATAGTTTTTCAATAATGACAATAATAGAAGAAAGTATTAGTTTTGGAACATATTCTCTCTTATGTAATTTTCTTTCGATTTATAAATGAAATGGTTAATAATCTTTTCATTTGTCTTCAGCTATTTTACTTGAATGTGTGGGTTTATTTTTTGCTTCAATTCAAAGAATTGATTAAAATGTTAAAGGTCACAGGTTTGTGAGGGAAAGGCATAAGATCAATAAGTAGTAGTGTTACGAGCATAATGAGTTGAATACTACAAGGTAGTATGTCAATAGTATACGAATTACTTAAATAAATAGCTAATGAATTACTGGTTGTTGCAAATATGACTTTATTATCTTGATAGATAAGACACTGGCCTTTTCATTAGGTTATCATAATGATAAGTGAGTTAGTAATGCACCTAACCTAGGGCTTGGGATGAGAATAAAGAATCAATGATAAACTTCAATTACAATGCACAAATTTGAAGTACCATTTTTTTCCTTGCAATAGATGATAATAGGTTGAAGTTCAACCAAATCTTTAATAAATATTGTCTATTGGCAATTGTGGGAATTTATCTGTGTATAGAAATGTTCTTGATCGAGGGAATATTACATTATCATATTTAGGATTACCCTCCTGTGTCTCACAGAGCCCTAAGTGAAGAAATAAAGGCCTAATAATCCTTACTTATGTGTTGGCCAATCCTTACCCTTACTAATGATTGAATTCTGGAAAGTTCATAGGTATATGGTAAGAATAAGTTTGGTTCATAAAAAAATAACCAACAGAAATGGTGACTCCGGTGGGGATAACTTTGAATCTATGGTTGCAGACTGATATTTCATAGATTCATATTATTTAGTGAATTTGAACATTTGGTTCATATATTGAGAAGTTTTCAAACCTGGAAGTGGTTGTAATGCAGTAGGTGTGACTCTACTATTGGAGAAGACCCAAAAGGAAATTCATCATTGAAGGAGGGTGCTGCCACAATAGTGGTTTACACTTTTTGGGAGATCCTTATTTTTGCTGAAATCACATATTTTTAGAAAATATAATGATTTAAGCCTTGAAAAGTTCCATTTAAAGGATTCAAATTGAAGAGGGTTTGATCAAACCACCTTAGACCAAGCCCCCTTAGATAGAACCCCACTAGTTTCAAACCTTACCTATAACGGAGTCTCCTTTACACCTATCAAAATGCTAATAAAAAACCACTTTTGATTTACCATTTGGGGGATCAAATGAATTCATTTTATTTTATTTTTTTGTAAGTATGTAGTCCTTATTATAAGTTTCCAAAAAAGTATAATTTTAATTAAATTAAATTTGATTATTAAATTTATTTTTTATTTCTTGTGAATGTAGGTTTTTCACCGAAAATCAAGCTCTTTGTTCTGCACATGTGGAAAAATAGAAGATTATCAAATTTTTTTTTTTGAAAAATATGAGTGCACCAGATATTGAAGTCCTTGATCCAACAAAAAAATCGATACATACAAAAAAAGTTATGCGTTATACGGTCGTGCTATGTTTGAATTGTAATTGGTTTGACTTAAAAAATTGATTAAAGAAAAAATATTCAATAAAAAACTATCTAACCAAGTGGAAGCACTAGATATCAGAGTTAAAAATCTAAATTTTAAAGAATTATAATTTTATCCTTCATGGAAAAAAAGTTATACGTTATACGGTGAGCGTCACTTTTTAAAAATGTTGTTTTCTAAAAAAAAACTAGTTTTCAAGGGAGATGGAAAAAGAAGTGCAATCTAATTCAAAAAAAATTGAAAAAAATATATTTATAGTCTACAAACAAAATGTCACGAAACTCTAGTTTACATCATCTTCAAATTCCTCACGGTTTAGCTGCTATAGGTGCCTGAAAGTGAAGATTTAGTTAAAAAAAAATATTTTAGTGTCCAGTTTGGGCAAAAATTGTAAACCACTATTATGGGATCACCCAGGAGCTTCATACTACTTGAATTTCAATCCTCTCTAAAGAGAGGTGGTGAATTTATCTAAAGAACCTAATGAAGATGTGAAAAATGTTTTAGATCAATAAAGATTCCTAGTCAGGGAGAAAAATTTGTAGCAACTACAGCATATCCAGGTATTTTTCATATTTTGGTTTTCAAAAGGGGATAAATCTATATATGAAAACCATATTTGAAACTCTTGAAAAAATTTGGTTCCCTATTGAGTGAAACTAAGCATTAAGAAAGGGAACAATAGTGTTTATTTTGCATACTTCTATATTACTAGATTGTAGAATTTATTATGAAGTGAAGTATGAAATATTTTGAAGAAACTCATTTAGAAGGTCTTAAGCAAGTTGAGATAGAAATTTGCAATGTAAAAGCTTAAGATTATGTTGTAAAAGAAGTTTGAAGTGCCCGATATAACTGCAAAGTTGATATGAAAAGGCTTGTAAGGGTATAAGAAAATGTATCATCAACCTATGCATCCCTGTATGGACCCAAATGTAACAATGCATAATGTGCAGCCCTTGTCATGTAATAAAAGAAGTTTCAGCATTGAAAGACATAGAGCCATCAGTTTCAATGGAATTAATGGTTACCCAAATGTTATTCCACTTGAAATCAGAAATAAGCTACCAAGATTTAGTGGTACAAAGAGTGAATCAACAAGTAAGCATTTGCAAGAATTCAATAATTTAATGGATGAATTTGAGGTAGATCATGAGGATGTGATCATGAGGTTGTTTGTTCAGTCTTTGAAAGGAGACGCAAGAGATTGGTTCTCTTATTTACTAGCATGCTCTATCTATTCTTGGGTAGAGTTCAAAGTAGTGTGAACATGGAGCAATTTGGTGAAAAAATCAATTCTAATTTTATGCTAAATAAATTTATGAGTATTAAGAAAGAAAAGGATGAGTTGGTCCCAACATTTAACCGAAGATTTGCTAAAACATTAAGGGATATTCCTAAGGTTTTCAGACTAAGTGATGCAGTGTGTTTGGTTGTTTATTTGGGAGCTTTTGATAATGAGATGAGCTATTTGTTGAGAGATAAGGATCCTAAAGCCTTGCATCAGGCCTATGGGATAGCCATGAACATTGAAAACAACCAGAAATATGGAATGCAAAGGAGTTATATGTCTACAAGTGTTTGCTACCCCGAGGCACCAAATGTCGATGAAGGTGTAAGTCAAAAATTAAAGATGAATGTCATAACACTTACACCCTTGTTGTCCTAGCCTACACATCATTCCATAATATTGATCACATAAAGCCCCAAACAAATTTTCAAGAAGTTTCATGCATTTGTGATCCCATCCAATCTCTATTCAAGCCCTCTCTTGCATAAGGAGACATGAAGGAGAATCATCATATGATCTTTATGCAATATTTATTGATACTCTAGCTGCAATTCCTGGGTGTCATAGACTTGAAAATTCAGTATGCATTGATTTATTTTATGAATATTATGAACTAGGTTTAAGTGCTATGCTAAAGGAATTGAAGCCTGTTAGGTTTGACCAAGTGTGTGAATGCATTTCTTTTTTTATAAATATTAGAGATGATCATCAAAAGGCTATTATATTTTCAATTTGCAATGATAATGATTTTGCTACTCCCTATGAGTCAAGTAGTGAGATATCGCATGAAGAAGAAGGGAGTAGAGCAAAGGTTGAAAATGTATACATCAGTTAAGCAAATTAAATGTGTGGTTTTAGTTCTTTTGAAGAGTCCACTACTTATGCTCCTATGAAAGACATACGACTGAGCATTCAATTTGAAGATTCTAAACATAGTTTCAGTGTTGATGAGTCCTCTTGTTGTAGTAATGATGATGGCATTGAGTATGATCATTCCTTTGTTACTCATGATTATCCTCATGAAGTAGAGATGGAATCTTTTGTTGTAAATAAGAAATGTGTTGATAATGATGGGAATCCATGTTTTTTTGAGAAGGAACAACTTTCTTCTTGTGAAGAGTTTTCATAATGTGAGTCAAAGATGTTAACTACAGGGGATGTGAATGAAGTTGAAAATATATTTGTATGCTCTTCTAGTGATTGTAATGATTTTGAATACATTGATGATATGGAAGATTTAGACCTTCATGATGAGGAGGTAGAGGCTTTTATGACAACAATAAGTGTAATGGAAAATCCCTTATTTGATGAGACTCCTTCTTCATTAGAGATGAGAAATGATGATCCTTATTGGTGTAGAGATAATCCACTCTTTGCTAAGAACTCTAATGAGGCATCTGACATCGGGTTAGAATGTGGCCTTATGCAAACAAAGCAACACATTGATGTGCTCCTTGAGAGAATTTCCTATGAATGTTTTACAATTGATACAAATGTTGTAAGTGAGGTTGAGTATCATGATGCCAACTACTTGGAAGAGTATGAACTCTTTCAGTTTGCAGTTCAGTTGTGAGGTATTTTGATGGAGCATGATAATAAGATGAAGAGCAAGGAATTCTATTTTCAATTTGAACATGTTTCATGTGATGAACATAACACATGTGTGTCATGTGATGATGAAAATTTTAAGTTTATGCCTGATTATATAATACAAAATGATAGAGATTACACTAACAATGGTATGCTCAGAAAATTTGTGAGAAATGTTAGTGGCAATGTTTGTAATCAAGTAGCTCTCAGGGGTAACCACATATTTCTGCTTGTTACAAAAAGGGTATAATTGTTTCATTGGTATGACAGAGGTAAATGTGGATTAAGGGAAATCATTTCCTTCAATAGATTGGTTTTTGATGGGGGCAAGTATATGCCCTAAGTTTGGTGGCCTAGGGCCATCAAGTAAAGTTGCACATTGAAAAACTTGTGCCTCATAGGAGGGCTTCAAACGTGATGGAGATTAAATCTCTTGGTTTAGGTTTTGTAGCCTATGTAAATATTGTACATATGTTGGTTGTCCTAGTTTTGTCTTATGTGCTTGGTCTACTTCACCCATGATTCTAGGATCTCACCATGCCTACAAGAGGCATGTGTCCCCAACTTGAGCCACTGATGGAACCCCTCAAAAAAATTCTTTGGTTCCATTTTTAAACTTGCAAGTATTTGGCTTAGGCCCTCGTTTTAGACTCAGGGTTATGTTCCTCGTCATTTCTTTTGGGTTTGTGTTGTCAAAACCCTTCCAAATTAACCTTTGAGTCTACAAACCCTTGGGTGTTCTATTTCTACATTGACTTGTTAATCCTAGTTCTCAGTCATTAAAGTCACCACTTATGCCATTAGAATTGTTATTTTCATTGCCCCCCTAGGTTTAGGTTTGTCAGTCACCAAAAGCCTTTTCAACATTTAAATATTCCTACGATCAGGCTTGATTTTCATATTTAACAACTTAAGTCTGAGGTCTTTATTTTTAAGGGTCAAGTTCTTGTCGGCCTAGTAGTGGCCCTATTTTAATTTTAACATTTTCTACATGTGCATAAATTAAGTTCAATGATAACCATTAGATCATTATGAGTTGATCGCCACCATTCCTCACGTGCCCAAGATTTTTTATGGCATATTATTTTAATCACATGGGCTAGTGGGCATTTTCCATGTTTCATGTCATGGTGGTGGGACTATGGCTTCCAAAAGGTCAGTAGGCGTAGCTTTGAGAAAGATCAACGACAGGCACCACAACACGTGTTTTCATTAGAACCGTTCCCTCCTCACTTGTCCATCTTGTGCATTGAGATGAAGTAATCACATGAGCTATCAGGCATTAGACATGTATAACCTTTATATGGTTGGCTCAATGTTTGTTTGTGATTGGTGAATGGTATCAAAAGGAAATTTATGGTGGTTGTTTGGTGACATGGACAAATCTCCAACGCTCCTCACCACCACATTGGATAAATTATTTTAGTACTTATAAAATGTCATGGGCTAGTGGTAAAGACAACATTTGTTGCCCCATGGAGGGACCCACCAAGCTTTGAAGATGGTGAATTATTCATAAGAAAAGAGATCAACAGTTGATGACGTGGGACATGGGTCAATCTTGACCACTCCTCGCCATCCCGTGAGTAGCCCCCTTGTGCCTTTCATTTATCAGCGGGCGAGCGAGTGACTACCACATGGAACATTTCAAAGGATTTGATGGAATCTAGTGGAGTTAAAGTACTGCTAAATTTGGCTAAGATGGAACTATGATAAAAACAATGCCATATTTGAACTTATTCTTTTGGCACGTGTTCGGGATTTTGGTCGTCAACTCTATCAGATGTCAGTATATGTGGGAAGGTGAAAATAAAGCAAGGCTAGGTGCACGCTAATATTTTGAGATTGAATCAAGATCACTCCTCACTGTACTGTTGTGATGAAATTCAAGTGTATTAATTCCCATGAGTGAGCGGCTAATTAACTATGACACAACAGGCTTTATTTAATGCTAAGTATGTGGTTAAATGCACAAACAGAGTGGATGTATATCTAATTGGGGATTTTCTGATTAGGAAAAGACATTAATAGCATACAGTTAAGCTTTGACATGATTAATTACTCTGATGGTAATTATTCGTTGATTTATCTCAAAGTGTGATCAACGACTGAGATTTAAAAATCAAGCAACCTACTGTCAGTTCACTCGCATAAGCTTTTCTTGAGTATTAATGGTTGGCATGCTTGCATGGCTCGATATAATAAGGATTGATGGCCATATTTTTCATTCAAGAATTTGCATTTAGAGGTTGAAAATTAAGTTAAGTCCGAGAACAGGTTGGTGAGGAATTTCTTTATAGAAGGTTGCAAAGGTATCGTGATAAACCTTTCCCAAGGTAAGTAGGTACTCCTTGCTCTTCTCAATTATGGTTATAATAGTTTGTGGGTTTTAGTATCCTGGGGTGGTGAGGGATTTTCTACAAATTAAGAGTCTTCTTGTTCTTGTTTTGGTCATTGTGAAAATGAGTAAGTCAGGCAAGTCTGTTAATCCATTCTGAAGGTCCAGGAGACCGAATTTTCTTCAATCCAAAGACAATGCTCCTGAAGATGAAGTTGAAACATAGGGAGCTCTTGAAACACCAAAGGGTAGAAGGGAATGCAGGAAATTTAAGAAATATGGTGTAAGGAGTAGTTACTACCTAAGGAGCCAGACCATTTTAGAAGAATTGGTCAAGTTTAAGGGGAAGGAGTTCATTGAGTCTAAGAAGAAAGAAAAGAAAAGAGGAAAGTGTCACAAGACTCACCTGGGGAGACATAATTCTCCCATTGAGATTTTTGATAGCCCTTCAGATGGTGCAGGTGACACTGATCTAGAATATGGCCATTATCTCGTTTCCCTGGTGCCTTCTGAAGAATCTAACAAGGAAGTGGTGATGATTCCTCCAATTTCATCATAAAAAAGGAATTGGTGAGCATACTCTAATGTTGACGACTCAGAGTAGCATCTTTTTGTTTTTGATGAAACCATTGCCATTGCATCAAGATCCTCCTCTTCTGCATGTTTCCTGGTTTTTTGTTTTTAGTGCTGTTGTGGAAATCTTTTAGGCTAGTGTGTTGGAGAAGTGTTAGACTCCCTAACTCTAGAGATAGGTGTGCTTTTTCTAGGTGGTATACAAATTTTTGATCTCGCTATGAATAGAGAATCTTCTTTGGTCAACAAGGAGAAGGTGATTCAATGCTACTGTAGTAACAAACTATGCCTTTTGGAAAGCTGGTTGGTCTTCATTCAAATGATGTGGATTTTTTTATTTTCCTCTTCCATACTCTACAATGATTACATGTAACTAACTAAGGAACGTCTCAAACTATGGTGAAATTAGTCTTCAAATGAAATGAAATGTAACTATAATTTAGCCTGATGCTTGTTGCTCCCTTGTTCTATAAAAGGGATTTCAGGGCTCATTACAGAGAGTTTGAATTTTAGGTCTCAAAATGGTCTAGGTGAGAAGCTAAGCTCAGAAAGGAGCATATTGTAAAATACTGATAAATAGTTTAGTAAGGATTCTAGGGTATGTGTCTTGTATGTAATGATCTTAAAATAGTTTTTCAATGGCGACGACAATAAAAGAAAGTATTAGTTTTGGAACACATTCCCTCTTATGTAATTTTCTTTCGAATTATAAATGAAATGGTTAATAATATTTTTCATTTGTCTTCAGTTGTTTTACTTGAATGTGTGGGTTTATTTTTTGCTTCAATTCAAAGAATTGATTAAAATTTTGAAGTAAGGTCACAATTTTGTGAGGAAAAGGCATAAGATTGATAAGTAGTAGTGTTACAGGCATAATGAGTTGAATATTGCAAGGTAGTATGTCAATAGTTCATGAATTATTGAAATAAATTGCTAATGAATTACTGGTTGTTGCAAATATGACTCCATTATCCCGATAGATAAGAAATTGGCCTTTTTATTAGGTTATCATAATGATAAGTGAGTTAGTAATGCACCTAACCTAGGGCTTGGGATGACAATAAAGAATCAAAGATAAACTTTCAATTACAATGCACAAATATGAAGTACCCTTTTATTCCTTGCAATAGATGATAATAAGTTGAAGGTCATCCAAATCTTTAATAACTATTATCTATTTGCAGTTATGGGAATTTATCTATGTATAGAAATGTTCTTCATCGAGTGAATATTACATGGATATATTTAGGATTACCCTCCCGGGTCTCACAGAGCTTGAAGTGAAGAAGTAAAGGCCTAAGAATCCTTACTTATGTGTTGGACAATCCTTACCCTTACTAATGATTGAATCCTAGAAAGTTCATAGGTATGTTGTAAGAATAATTTTGGTTCAAAAAAAATAACCAACACATAGCATATCCCACATCATTGATAAGCATCTCCCTACAATGAGTAGTTGTGCTCAAATTTTGGGGTATACCCAAAGTCAAGGTGGAAATCCAATTCCTTCTTCCACAACTATGACCTCCATTTTGACATACACTAATCCAATTGTTGCTACAACCATACAACCTACTAGCAGTCAATACTACCTTAGGTGTTTCCACTGGGAATCCCCTTAGCTTTGTGCATTAAAATCTCATAACTCCTAACCCATCTCCCCTCACAAACTGACAATTCACTTGCCCTTTGAATACATATACACCCCCACCTTATTCACCTCTATCTCACAACACAAACAATGATCCCATCATTAACCAATTCTTACAAAGTGTTTCATCCCTCTAACAACAAATTGTTACATTGAACCAAAATCAAAATGGCCAACCTTCACAATATGTCAAAAGAAACCCCTTATCCTTGGAAACATTGAGAACACAAATTCCACAGGGTATAGAGATTCCTAGATTTGAGAAATCTGGAGGGAAAGGAAACCCTGTTAGCTATGTTTTTGCATACACATGCTTATGTAGTGACTTCATTTCTTAGGATAAAATCTTTGCTAAACTTTTCCCTAGATCCTTGAAAGCCATTTCCTTGGAATGGTTTTGTTCCTTACTGAATATCTCAATATGTTCATTCAACAAACTTGTTGATGCATTTCTCAACCATTTTCAAGTGCACATGGGTCCTAAGATGACCTTAGCAGATTTAATGAGATGTAAGCAAAAGTATGATGAAAAGGTCATTGAATTTATCTCTCATTATCAATTACTTTACTTGCAAATCAACATTAAGATTGTCAATCATGATCTTCAACGAATGTTCATTGAAATTTTATAAAATAATATTCAAGATAAGATTGGGATGATAAAATTTCCCTCTCTCACACAAATGTGTACAACCCTTTGCAATTATCAAAATTAGGTTAGTAGTCATGAAGTGAAAACTCCCTCTAACCATCCTGAAAAATTTGAATCCATGCCTCAAACCAACTACCAACCATTCAAGAAACCAAATAAGGTATTTTTACAACTCAATGCTCCTTAACCAAATCAACATGTTGACACCTAAGTGGCTGCTATAAAGATGACAAATCCATATACATTTGGGGAGAGGAATAGACAATTTACCCCTCTTCCTGATATCCTTCATTCCATCATGCTCTAGCTCTTGAACAAGAACTTAATTTCCTAATGCCTTGTTAGAGCTCCTAATCCTACTAAGCCTTTACCTTAAAAATATAGGAAAAATTCCTTTTTCCATTATCACCAACAAAATGGACATGATACGAAACATTGTAAGCATCTTAAACATATTGTGCAAGATCTCATTGATTCTAATCACATTCAATTTGGTGGTGTTAATGATCAAGGTAATAAGTCTGTAGCCCCTCATAACCAAAATGTGTAAATCTTTACCAATCATGTTCCAAATCATAACATGCCCTTTGTCAAAGCTAGTGAAAATAAAAATGATGTGATGAATGTTGACACGAATGATAACAACATGAATAATAATGACAAAAATCCTATGGAACGTATGATTGGAATTATTGAAGTTCAACCTTGTAAGGGCCTAGCCAATATGTCCCCTGATATTGCTTTCTCACAAAATGGCATGCTTAAACATGCACCTGATGGTCCTCTTTACATAGCTAGAAGAATTGATGACAAGCCTACTAATGGGATATTAATTCATCTCATCTATGTAGAGAATGTGATCACTGAAGAATTCATGTTTATGCATGAACTTTATCAAGATGCTTATAAACAATCAAAAGCATGGATCAAAACACATAATGGTTTTCCTTGCCCTACGATAGGTTTGATAACTCTTCCTTTACAAGTTGGACCAAACAGATTGAATGTCTCATTCTCCATCACCTCGATGTCAAATCAATTTCATGTGAAGTTAGGCTACCCATGGCTTCGCTCCATGAAATTCATCCCATTGGTATTGCATAAATGCTTAAAATTTCCATTTGGCAATGAGATATTTACTGTGCACCATAGTGGCTTTAATCTTATGTCTTCCCGTGGGAATTTCTCATTGGCTTTCTATTGGCCCAAACCTATGAAACCTATTGGGCCTTGTGAGGACTTCTTTTTCAAATCTTATCAAAATTTTAAGGCAAAGCACATAGCAATTATCCCTTAGCAATATTCCTCAACCCATGATTGAGCCTCCTATCCTTGATGAAACCATGATTGAACCAAAATCCCTTCTAAGTAACCAAGACCAAACTATAGAAAATCCTTCACCCATTTCCTATAAGAGCACACGATAACCAAATAAGTCCCGTTGTACCTCATAAAATCAAACAAGTTTATAAAGTTAAAGAGAAAGTGGTTGAACAACCTCCCATGGTTCCTTCCTTTCCTCCATCTCAGAAAGAAAAGAAACCTATGGTTGATAAACCCAATCCTACATAGTCACAACTTGAAAACTGAACAAAAAGAAACTAAAATGCTAGAGAGCGTAGGCCTAGACGTCATGCTATTTCTCATCTGATACAAGCAAAACATGAATCAACAACTCACAATAAAACAACTCAAGCAATGTATGATGATTCTCCACCTTTTTTGCAACAATAAAATCATATATCTCGACCACAAAAATAACAAGCACCTTCCATGGATATTATCATTCGACCTTTTGTTGTGATTAACTTGGATGATGATGATGAGACTGCTAAGATTGACGAGGAAGTGCATAATGAGCTGAATTCATTGTTTTCATCTTCCATGAGCTTAGATGATGTATTAACTGAAAAAGTATCCCTTTTCCCTTAGTTTGGGAATAATTAATATTAATGAGCGAGCTTAATGTTGCCTTGATTTAGTGTTGTAAAGCGTATCTTTACAATTTCACACTAATCTAGGGCTTTATTTAATGTTAGTTTGCCTTAATTGGCCCCTTTAATTCAAATACAAGCCTAATTAATTACAAATTTTGAGGGATAAAACCTGACATTCATGAATGATATTACAAAACACTTAATTTTAGGTGTGTGTCCTAGGATAGTGACCTAGGACCTGTTGGAGTACAAAAACACTAAGAGGGGGGGTTGAATCAATTCTTTAATAGCCAAAATCAATTCAATTGTTTCCCATAACACATTATTTCTTTGTTATAATTGGATGTTCAATTACTAGAATGTATTCAAATGTGATAGCCAAGAGCAGATACTTGAATAAGATGAAAGTTCAAATGTTACAAAGTACATAACTAAAACAACAAGACTGAATTACATGTGACATGAAAACCATATGAACCAAAACACCATAACACAATGATTTATGAGTGGAAAACCTTCATAGGGATAAAAAAATTCAAGAAAAATTGCTTCATTGGCTTAATAAAATCCCATTAATTACAAAGCATCACTGGCTACTTTTTGTGCCTCACTAGAAAAGCCTCACTAGCTACATAACATGCCTCACTCGCAAAGGAACCTCACTTATTACAAGTATGCCTCACTAGAAAAGTGATGTCTCACCGACATTTACAAATCATCAAGATAAAGAGTAAAAGATAGAGGGTCTCTCTGTTTCACTGAAGCTCATGGTAGCTTCTTTCCTTAATGTATTTCATGTCGTATAGACTCCATTTTATTTGAAGCCTAGAAAACACAAAATACATTAAACTATTCACTATTCTTTTGCAACAGTTCTTTAAAGCATAGGATTTAGTTTATAACATATTCAAGGATACATTTTATCAAGCAACTGCAATATAGGGTTTTGAAAGACACCTCTTTTTACAAAACACAATAATCAAAAGCAACTGAATCAAATGTATTTTGCTGTCTTAAGCTTTCATCTCATTGTCTAAATGTATGCCAAGCTCAAACACTTGATGTATATAGCAATCAATAATCTTCCAAAACTCAATAATTCCATACCTTGGCTTAAGACAAAATGTAACTGAAAAAAACTTACAAATCTCAACTGCACAAACCACCAAATCCTCCAACTATCCATAGCCACTACTAACTATCAACAAAATATTGTAAACTTGTTGCTCTTCAAGCTTCAACCTAAGTCATTTGTTTCTTCAAGCATCAACCCTAAGTTTTTTGTCGCATACACCAAACCTCAAACTTGCATTATACTTGATATACCATTCTTTTGCAAACATTACAAAGTAAACTTGTTGAATTGGTAACCCTAGAAGGGGTCAATAAAAACAATGAATTTAAACCCTTCAAACCACTTCAAAAATAAATTTAACCTACTAGCATAGGTCAATGTCCAAAGAACAATTCTTTTTGATACTTAGGATTTATAAATGACATTGTCAGGATCAGATGGCCTTGTCAGGCTATCCAATCATGCAACCAAAACATAGACCACACAACATATAGATTGACACACATAGGTTCAAAACATTCTTTTATTCATCTAGGAGAAACATTACAGAATTCAATGGCGTACATGGGCTATCTCACTACGATCATCTGCTAAATTGCAGATCTCCTCACTACTTGCGAGCTACCACCTCACTCTCTGTTGGATTATCTACCAGTACCTCTCCTTTCTGTTGGCTTATCACTACTAGTGCCTCTCCTTGTGGTTGGCTACTCAGCCACCTTCTCTTCTCTCCCTACACTACTCTCTCTACCAGTGCCCTTTCTTCTGGTTAGCTAGCTGGCTGAATATTCTACCACCTCCACTTCTACTTTCCTTAGTCTCAGGCTATCTGCTTATATCATCACCTTCCTAAATGTTGGTCTTGACATTCTTCCTACTTGTTGTCGTAATATAACCATTTGGTTACCTCGCTATCTATATCTTCCAATCGTCAACCAATCAACATTCAAAATTACCAAGCAGTTACGACTTCACCAAGTTGTCCAATGGGAATGAATTTCACTACAATGATGTGGAATTCGTTCGTTCTCAATCTTCCAAGTGTCATCCTACCATTTTTCATCTACCATCATTGATTGATATCCCAATCATGTTTCCCACGCTACCGAGTCTATCATCGTCCTATTAGTCAAACCTCAATTCCACTTTTTTTGATACACAAGCATCCCACCAATGACACCTTATGCTCATTCCATCATTCCATCAAAGAGACCCCAATTTGAGTCCCACTGAAATCATTCACTCTTGCTGATCTTTGGCTTATCCATGTCATCACGTCAGTTTCCCATCTCCATCTTCCCATTGGTCTCACCATGGTCATCTTCATTTTCAGTTCCTTCCATGTGTCATCTTTTCATTCACCTCATGACTGCACGTCATCCTGTCGGGTCCCACAACTGACTTCATACCCCCATCATTTTATCATTGGGACCTTAATGCATCTCCCACTGATACACCTGCATCTCATTGATCACCATTCATCAGCGCATTGGAGGGACTTCTTCCACTTTCTTTCCCATACAACCTACTCACACCGATGATCCCACAACACTTTGTCACTATCGGGCCATCACTAGGAAAAAGATTGATGTCCCATTGATATGGAGAACTCATGCCGATGAATTCCAACTTCATTGTTCCATTTTCAAAATGAGTTAAAACTCCTACCGATGAGCTATAGTTATGACAATGAGGAAACAACATCAACCAAGGAGGGGCAGGAGTGTGATGATCCTACATCAGACATCCCAGGTGATTAAATTTCATGTACTCCTGCACATGTGTGTCCTTTAGTCTTGAATTCTTCTGCACTTTCCAATTTTTCAATCTCCTCGACTTTGCTTTGTCATACTTGGATTGTCACCTTTGAACTTTCACTATTTGCATTTGTCGGCTTTTCTCTTTCTGTGCATACCTTCTCCTTTGGATCTCTTTGCAAACTATAAATGCCCACCATTCTTCCTCATAGTCTTCCATCTTTGTGGGAATTGAACCACTACAATCCATCCTCCTCTGAGACCATTCCTTCCATTGTTCATCCTTCTTTGTCTCATCCTTTTGCACAAGGATCTTCATGAACCTTGCTGTTGATATTCCTTCTCCACCATCATCCACCTTCATTAACATGTCCCCCTAGGAATATTTTATCTCTACTCTCTTCGCTTCTTCAACCATATCTGCAACACATTCTACATTCCTCAATAGATCCTCCAAAGGACTCTCTGGCAACCTCTTTTCCTTCATGCCTTCACAAAGACATGACTCCACTGCAAGCTTCTCTCTTGATTTTCCCTTCTTATCCTCTTGTTTGAGGATTTCCTCTTTGATGCCATAGACTTGAAATCATGTTGCAACCGCTCGGTTCCCTGCAAATACAACACTACCAAAAGGGTTATAAAAATCATGAGTCTCGAAAGACTCTTCACCAACACCATCTTCTCCTAGTGCAACAAAATTCTTTTTCCTCATCAACTTTTCATTTTCAGCATCCAAATAACTTTGGATCAACCTCATCTCTTCTCTCCATAGCCTTTCATCCTTATCTTCTTCAATCCCACCATCAATCTTGGGACCACTTTTGTTCACATCTTCTTCATTTGTATGGATTGCCTCCACACTTTCTTCCTTCCATGCCCTTTCCATTAGAGGGATATAAACCTTTTCATTCTTGGGTGTCAACTGTTCATCGATCCTCCTTATTTCCTCCACCAACAAAGTGACATCCTCGGCTTCAACAATCTGTTCATCAAATTTAGGATTCTTCATGTCCATCACCACATCTTTGTGCATACCTACATTCACATTTTCAAACATATCATTAGAAAATAAATCAAGAGACCAAGTCATCT
>VDFB02193867.1:337519727-337664936 GCA_007258455.2 Sequoia sempervirens | reverse complement strand
ATACTTGATGCCCCTAATAGTCATGAGCCCTCTATTTTGGACAAACCCCAAACAGGGCCATGTTGCCAAGCACCACATATATCACACTAAACCCAAAGACTAGTATACTATTGCTTGTTTCAATTTGCATCTTTGCTTGCCAATAAGGGTCTTCATTGACTAATTTCAAAGTTAGTTGCATCAACTAACATTTGCAATTTTGAGAGTTCCACCAAGTGGTACGTAATGATTAATTATTAATTCAAATATAACTTTCTTCTTTCTATTCAAGGATAACTATATAGTCTCACCAATCTATATATATATTTCTATAATATTTACATTTTTTTTCTAAATAATTATTTCATTTTATTTATACTTGAATATCAAATTTTATTTATTTAAAAAAAAATCTTTTTAATTTTAATTTTATATTTTAAATAGTTAATATATTTTAAATTTTAATTGAAATATAGATTTTTTTATAATATTAATAATATATGTTTTTAGTATTATTAATCTAATAGTTTGTATAGAAAAGGTTAACTTGAATAAATCTTCTTTGTAGAAAAGTCATACTGCCATTTTATTACTCAACGAACTATTAGTGGTGAGGTCGCAAATGAAGAGAGCAAATAAGTGTCATTGTTATGATGTTAAAAAAATATTGATGTGGGACAAAAATGTATGTTCGCTTGGTTTTTTGGTCTTTTAATATTAGATTCAACTTAACAATTATAGTGGACTTTGGAAATATTTTTAATTAGACTTAACAAGTGTTATTTTCTATTATTAGAATTTATTAATTTATTTAATTAGTGAAATTATGTATTAGTAATTGGGTTTATTTTGTGGTGTGTTCATAATACTCATTGTCTCCTTTTAATGTGGAAGGTTTATCACCATAACAATGAAAACTCTGTGGTGTGTTCAGAGGCTTATCTCTCTCCCTCTCCTTCATATTGATCTTCCTCTCTATCCCTATCTCCTTACCCCTCTCTCTCTCTATCTCTTCCTCTTTCTATCTCATCTCTCCCTTTCTCTCCCTCTCTCCCTATTGAAAACATAACATGACCATGTTCATAAAGGAACTTAATTATCTTCCTGATTCAAAGATTTTGTTTTAGTCATGTTTGGAACCCTATAAGTGGATGCATAGTTGATTTATAGCTACCACTATTCCATTGAGACCTTTGTTACACAAAGTAAGTCATTTTCTAAATGACCTACCAAATGACCTCATGTATTACACAAATGTATGCAAAAATATAGTCCAAAAATTTCCCTAATTGACTTTCCACAACTCTTCAACATACCCATTGTACACCAAGATGCCAATGCTAGTTTATTCTCTCCAATACTACAATAACAATCCCCAATAGAAGGGACCCACCTCCATTAAAAGAAAATCTCTTAGCTAAGGTGAAGTCAGCTAATGTGAAGTCAGCATACACGAAGACTTAAAGCAAGTATTATAGAAGATATGATTATTTATTATCGGATATTTTAGGGGGGGCGATATTCCCATTGTACAACACATTTCAACGAAAGAAGCGAGAAAGCCCAAAACGAGGAAGCTTCTCCCGGCGCTTCAGATGGTTCCCTGTTGTCCCTTTCCATACACACTCCCACCACCGAACAAACTCCTCTTGACAACATGTGCTGTCCTTGATGAGTTTACTCAATAAGTATACCATACCTCTACGGCAACGTCAATTTAGTGAGCGTGTTTATTAATCAATTGAAATTAAAAATCATATTATTTTCTAAATTTCAATTAATTAATAACTACATCAAATGTGAATTCAGAATCTACTGCCATCCGTCAAACTCAATGTCGAAAACAGTCTTAAAATTGAACGTCGAGCTCTGTAATTTGATCACATCACTAAAGAAAAGAAGTATTTACTTCTCTCATGGGTTGAGTGATAAAGTAAAACAAGTCGAATCAGCATTCTTCACCGCGGAGTGTCATCGTCATTGTTGTCGTGTTTGATCTCTATTTCATTGGAATCTTCACTGATTTTGCTTGCCATTAACTTTGTCTCGATGTTCCCCTGGTTCTTTCGTATCAATATAGAAGCGCTTCAGATGGCTCTGCCTCTTCGCCAAACGCACGCTCTACGTTTACCACGCTTCCTGTTCTTCTTCACAATTTCATTATATGGGTTGGTCTCTCGCTGTAATGGAGCGTGTGGGATGTTCAGATGTGGGAATTACACTTGGGATTATCCGTTTGGAGCAAAGGACAGCGGCTGCGGTGATCCTACGCTTCTGCTGGAGTGCGATAACGCAACCAAGATGCCTCTAATTACTATCGGTGCTTACCAATACTATATACTGGAACCCAAGAATTACTTCCACTTGGTGTTATTTAGTGAACCTACCATGATAATATTATACAAGCAGCTGGAGCAAGATGAATGCGATCTATCAGAGAGTATCTATGATCAATTCTGGAGTTCCAACCAATTCCGTATTGCAGAAGGATACACAAATATAACACTGGCAAAAACATGCACTGTAGAGAATGCAGGGGCATTGACCAATTCAACATGTAATGATTATCAATACTATAATGTCAGTCTTCTAGGTTCGAGTAAAATTTGTGCATCAGAGTTTAGGATTGCCGCGAAAGAAATTGACTTGGAGATGCAAAAACCTCTTTCTGAGATAACAAGCGCAGGGGTCAATGTAACATGGTATCCAGGCAAAAATTGCGAGAATTGTAAGACAGATTACAGAAATTGTACTAATCGCAGATCCTCGTCTTTCTGCTACTGTAATGCTAGTTCTTATTCACAGTGCTCTACTGGTAAGACCTCTAATCCCCTTTCTTGAAATCGAACTACACAAGTCACTATGCAAACTCTAGAAAATTATAACTACACAAGTCATATGCAGTACTCTAAGAAATCGACTGGAATTGATTGGTTGCAGGTAACCCCAGGACTGCCGTTATTGTAGGTAAGTGCTGATATCTCTAATCTGCATCTTCATAGGATACTTATATAAATTCTGTATTGCTTTTGGATTCAATTGTGTAGAAAGTTTTTAGCATTAGCATTTTGTATCACACTCTATGATTTATCATTAAGATAGAAGAGAGCAAGAGGAGAAGAAATTGGTTAATTGATCCTTCACTCCTCTGTCCTTTTTGTCCTGTCTAAGTCTGTAATTAATCATTTTCTTCTCCTCTTGCTTTGTTCCATCTTGATGATGGATCAGGGAGTGTGATCCAAAACGTTAATGTTAACTTTTTACAACAGAAAAATACAATATAAATTGTGGAAACTTGATATCATTAATCAATTTGAATTGTTTATGTCATCTGAAATCCAAATCCTCGGATATGATTTCAGGTGTGACCATTGGAAGTGGTGTGTTATTCGTAGCTGCACTATTGCTTGTGGTTTTTTATCGAAAGAGATCATCGGCCTCTAAGGAGCTGCAGCATCGCATGACCATGGAACCTGCTCTTACAAAAGTGGAGCAGTTCCTTGATGATTATGCTCATGAAATGCCCAACAGATATTCCTTTTCTCAACTGAAGAAGATCACCAACAACTTCGCAGATAAATTGGGGGAAGGAGGTTTCGGTGTGGTTTATAAAGGAAAACTCCCCAGAGGTAATTTGGTAGCCGTGAAAATTCTTGATCAATCGAGACACGGTGAAACTCAGTTCATGAACGAAGTTGCAACCATTGGAAGGATCCACCATGTTCACCTGGTCCGCCTGATGGGGTACTGTTTTGATGGATTTAGAAGTGCGCTTGTGTATGAGTACATGGCAAATGGATCTCTGGAGAAGTTTATATTTGCCGGGAAAAATAAGGGAGGAATTCTAAGCGGGGATCAGCTTTATTCAATTGCTTTGGGTGCAGCCCGTGGAATCGCTTATCTACACCAAGAGTGTGAGCGAAGCATAATTCATTTTGACATCAAACCCCACAATATATTATTAGACAAGGATTTCATACCCAAAATAGCTGATTTTGGTCTGGCAAAACTGTTTGGTAGGGAAGATGATCATATATCATTGACAGCCGCAAGAGGGACGCCAGGGTATGTTGCGCCAGAGCTTTGGTCCAGAAATTTGGGACCCGTAACTCACAAATCAGATGTTTACAGTTTTGGAATGGTATTATTAGAGATGGCTGGAGGAAGAAAGAATATTGATGTTCAAGTAAGCCGAGCCAGTCAATTGTATTTTCCAGAGTGGGTATTCAACTTGATGGAGAATGCACAGTTGGAGATGATGTTGAGAGGAAGAGGAAAAGCAGAAATAGAATGCGAAGAGAAGGAGAAAGCCATAAGACTAGCTAAAGTAGGACTATGGTGCATTCAGTACAATTCAGCAGATCGACCGAGCATAAGCAGGGTCGTTCAAATGTTGGAAGGAAATGATGATGTAAGTAATCCTCCCCTGCCTTTTAATTCCTGCCCTGCGTGTCAACCAGCTTTGCAATATTCAACTGAAGAATTTTCGTCAAAGGTGTACAACTACCCTTGCGTCATGCAATTGAGTTGAACAATCTCTGTAGCGATTCTACTGGATGTGTGCTGTAAAATCAGTGCAGTCGTAAAGCAAAAGTGTCGTCTTTCCCTTTCATTTATTGTATTTCTCTTTTGTCTGGTGCCCTCCATAAGGGCCTAAATTAAATTGTTTGAAGAATGTATAACAAAAAGTCAATCTAAAGAAATTATGATAGAAGGCTATAAGAAACATACAATTGGGAGATATCATCGTAAATGCACAAATTCCTACACTTGGGATATTGCTTTGTTGCCTACCAGTGACCCCTGAACTAAAACATATAACCATCACCTCTACGGTAGTTTATGAGGATATCCTTGTCTCTTCCCAGTCTAATACTCATAAGACTTGTGAAATTGGGGAGGAAACGATGAATTGTAAACTTGATATCCTAGATTTTTCTGATTAAAAAAGTTTGATTACACTAATAATCATGAGTAGGTACATCCAGGCTCCCAAGCCAAGCATGCAATACAGAATATTGTTGCCACTGATCAGCAACCTGAACAAAGCCATATAGTTTTTATGGGAGGTTCCAAAAGAACAAAAGCCGCCTCAGATAACTCCCAAACATGAGGGAAAAAACGAGATTTACCCTGCCCCATTAAAATACAAGGGATTTAATTTCAATAAAGCCTAAGGAAGATATTCAGAAAGTTTTATATATACAATTTGACAACATTGTTGTTTGGTGTGGCTTCATTCAATTGGTGAGGCATTGATAGACATGGACAGTGGTCACAGGTTCAAAACTTAATTTGCCCACCGTATACACTTAGAGCTGCCTCTCAGGCTGGCTCTGGGTCAGTGGGCTATCGATTCCCCTAGTTAAAAGAAAATAAAAAGTAATTGAGTAAGGATAGCAAGGATAGCAAGGAAAAATCAGAAATTAGAACAAAACTGAAAAAACTCTGAACTTGGATGAGTCCACTCTCGATATAGGTTTACATGACATGATTTTTTTGGCAAAATGAGAACTAAAGCCATGAACTTGTGCAATGCATGAGTTTTAATCCATCTAAAAAATGGTTTTATTAAATGTATAGTCAAATTCTAATATAATCTGAATGTGGTAAGAGTTGTCTTTTAATATCTGGAAGGCATTATTTCAAAATTCTGCAGCAACAAGAATGTCATAGAAGATATTCAGGACTTGCAGAAGAACTAGCTTTAATTGTTTTCCTTGAACACCAATTAGAACATGTAGAGATTCAAAGTTTCCATGTTCCTCAAGGTGTTAAGATTTTAAATTTGCCTGAAGCAGCTTCATAAAAAGACATGGGGTCTTCGGAGTCATGTTTATAATTGCAATAGATATTTATCTAATGTTAATAACAGTTTGCTGTTGTACATTTTCATTAGGGATTTTTAAGTCTACTATGGATAAAACTGCGGTAATGTCCTTAAATCCATTAGTAGCTATGGCCCTAGTGAACCGTCAGCGACTTCTTTTCCTATAATATTGGTTACAGATTATGTTGTTAGGAGGCATTGAAAATAAAAGGTTAGTTTTATCTCATTTCTATACTCAATCTTCTTGTACACAAGTTTGTGTGACATCCATTTCATTATTTAGCAACAAGCATGATATCATTTGGGTATCTCTTGTGCCTTTGGCAATCTATTTTGATGCAGCAGCCTTAACAGTTCATCCTATTTTCATTTGACAGGAGCGTACCTTGTGGCAAGAGAGTGACTTTATTCCACTCTAAAACCTTTTGATTCCAAACCTCTTTGATTCATAGTTTCATGCTTTTGTATGCATGAATCTATACAATAACCACAAGTATAACAACCCTAGTAGACAGCTTACTACATAAAATTTAGCAGTGTCTATTTCAAGAAGATTCGAGTAGAAGAGAAGGAACTCACAATGACCCAAATATATAACCTTTACAATTTGGAAAATAAGTTACCTCTTCAATCTTAGCCTAAGGCGTTCCCAATTCTGCTTCTCTAACAACCCACTTGATTTAATTTAAAAAGAATAATGATCCGTTATGAATCAACTTATTTGGAAAGCCATTGAAAACACTAGCGGTGGCAAGACCTTGTTTTGAGAAATTCACAGATGAGTACTGTACTGTAGGGGCTAAATTTTATTGAATTGGACCACAAGAAGGCATAGCAAGATAACCCTGCCTTTGGCCACTTGTCTCATGGACAAGTCACAACCAATATGCTTGTTCTTATTCAGGTGAGCAATCTGCACGTTTATGTTGTGGGGCTGAGTGTTTTCTATAAGCTTCTTGAAGTCCTCTCTAGCTCAAGTATCTCAATATCATTTGAGACACATTTTTCTTGTGTTAGGAATGAGCTACTTTCTGCCGAGGAGCTATGTAGCTTGGCATATTGCCAATGTTCTAGTAGGAAATTTATCAGTGTGGGATTTAGTATACCAAGAAATTCACAAGGAAAGAGTTAGGAAAGCCAAAATGATATGATATACAGAGCTATTAGAGATTATTCTTGGACAGAAGATTCTAACATGGCCTCAAAAAGTTACTTCATTGACAAAGCATTATGTTTATGAACCATCCCATCAGCTGACAAGTTTATAGAGGCCTGTCCACATCTGGGGTCTTATAGTGCATTCCACATCTGGGGTCTTATAGTGCATTTTTTAATTTTCTCGCATCTAGCTGCAGCTGTATGCACGTAAAGAGCCAAGTGCATAAGCCATAAATCTTGGAAACAATGCAGGGAGACGGGCTAATTGTTTCATTTCTAAAAGTTTTGATACTTCATCTTCAGCTAAAAATATAATTTATAACTAGATCATAAATTATGTAAGGGGAAGAGGATGCTCATGATGCTATTTCTATGAGTGACAGAGCTAAAAATTTGCAATTGTGTTTTATTGTTCTTCTGCTGAAGATTTGAGTTTGAATGCTATTTTGGGAATTACTTATGTTGTTTTCTATTGATCCCATTTTTGTCGTTTCGTTTTGATTTGTTGAATTTCAAATGTTATTTCTCATATCATTTAAGTTGTTTCCTGTTGTCCCCATTTCTAGTTAGCCCTATCAAGGTATACCCATGATATTGCAAGGACAAGGCACGGATCTCTTAGACATTTAGCTTGTGGACATCTCTCTAATTCCTCTCATCCCCGCATATCCAACAGAGTTATAAACTTGGAATTCATAGGACCTTTTGTTTGAAATTCAATTTCTTCCCCCGTTTTTTCATAATTAAAAGAAAGGAATATCACTGCTATTTTAAGAGAAAGAAAATGTATTCCTATATGAAGTAGTTATAAGGAAATGGTATGTTGATGGGTTTTTAAATGAAAGAAAAAAGCATTTATACATTACAGAGGAACAATAAAAAACAAAAAATAGCCAACGTTTCCTCATTCTAGCCATTTTTAGTCTCTGTCTCAAGAATACCAACTAATTTTTATGGGAAAAGAATCCTAACTCTATTTTTAATGTACAAGAATACTCATAGTAGTATATGCATCTGTATCAAAAGTACTAAAAAACAGAAATCATAGATGTAACCTACACGCCAATATGAATTGGAGTTGCTTTTGCTTCAATCTCCAGGCCTGCAATTGGCTGGAAGCCAGAGGCCACAAAAGTACCATGTCTTCCAAGACACTCAACAATTAGTCTAAGAAAATAAGCCTAACTCTGTTTTAATTGGGCATAGAATATAAGCAATTCATCAACAACGACCCCTAATAGAGAAAATATCAGGCTAACAATCTGGACAAAGACCTTGGAAGGAAAAACCAGTTTTACCTCACAGCATTCAGCCAACACACAAGATGATGGTATGACTAAAGCTGTGGGGGGTGAACCTTTCAAAACCCTCGTAATGTCTGAAAGGCCATGACATTCAATTTTTAAACCTACCAAAAAACTCAGACAACCTTCCCACCATAAGAGCCATAGAAACACTGGAAGATTCTGGCTGCTGTTGATGTCAGAGTCCAAAGAAAGTAGTGGCGGTGGAAGGTACGGTTTGGTGGTGAATACTGTGATTTGCAGAAACTTTATTCTTTGTCGGTATAGGAGGGCCAACAATATAAGCTACTTCCGCCCCAAATCAACCATGATAAAGTCCCAAACCTCGAATGTCTGCACAAATAGTGTCGTGGTCTCAACGATGGTGCAAACGCAAAACGGGCACAGTTTGCAGGAAAAATATTACGAAACCCTACAAGAGCAGAATTTTTTTAAATGAGATGAACCGAAAGCAATCTCCCTACAGCTAGGATTTTTGCAGCCTTTGAAACGGGACTATGGGCTTACCAATCTCCACCATATTTATAACAAATGTGGGCGGCGATGAAGCAGCTCCAAAGCAGGTTCAGAACAAATATCGTCAACCATCAAGCAGCTCCGTAACAGCAATGTCGTGGGTTTACAGATAAATGCCAGCAACACAAAAATTAGGGCTCAAACAATCCGCCTCACATCGCAAAATTATCTCCCGGCTTGGCAGAATTTGTCGACGGCAATTTTTTCCGGCAAATGACAACTTGTGCGGCGTGAGACAATTTTCCGGCGCGAGACAATTCCCGCCTGAAGGCATGGCAAAATTTGTCGACGACAATTTTTTCCGACGCGTGACAACTTGTGCGGCGTGAGACAATTTTCCGGTGTGAAGACAATTTCCCAGCATGACAATTTCCGACTGAAGCCCGCACAAAATATAGCCTATCGACTAAATGAAAAGGGTGACTTTAGATAGACCGTCAATTTTTTTATTTGGACCTCATCTTTTCTTAGAATTTGGTTTGATCAAGTCTACGAGTGTATAAATGATCTGATCAAATTCCTAAGTCTGGAAATGAACCGTGTATGTGTAATTTGTACGAATTATCTAGTATTTAGAGATTTTAGAATTTCACTCATTTTGATTTTTGATGTTTGATAATGTAAGGATTGACAATGTCTACAAATAATTTTGGGGATTTTGTTAGATCACAAGATTTATTTCCTCTTAAGTCAGATTCTTAAATGAACCAAATTTTAGCTTGGAGCAAAAAATTTGAGGACAATAGAGAATCATGTAGTAGGCCTAAGATGAAGTCATATTTAATTATATTCTAAATTATTTTATCTTCCTTCACAAATTCAAACCTATATATGCTCAACAAGTCTTAGATTAATTTAAAATGATTGAGTATCCTTAAATATAACAACCAAGCACATAAATGAATACAACATGCTCTAATTTGGATCATAATGACTAGTGGTGCAGTTGCCAATAAATAAAATTGAATTTTGAATTTTTAAAGTGAAGGGTTCAAATCTACAACCATTCTTACAAATCTATTTTAGGGTGGTGAAAAATATGATTAAGGATCAAGAATGCAAATAAGAGAATCAATGATGGAGGAAAATAGGATGTGGGATGTCATGAGCCAATTTCATGCACAATTGTATCACTTGTTAGCTAATTGTCATATTTACAACAATCTAATTAAAATGGGTTAAAAATATTAGAGAAAACCATTATATTTTGCCACCACTTTGACTACAAATGCATGCCAAAATAATCAAACAATCAACATGTAAAAATAAATATTTTTTAGATAGTAAAAGAATATCTAATCCATGTAAAATAACACATCATTCTTTATTCATCCTATCTTTAGTGTTTCATTAAAATGGAAAGTGACACAAAGTTCTAATTATGTGGAAAAATACGTGACCATACAAATATCTCCATAAAAAGAAATTTGATTATGTAGGCTAGCGTAAAATGGATTTGACTATATAGACTAAGTCATAAAATCTCTTCTAGTCATGCTTGAATAGATGTAATCCTATTTATAAAATATAATTTGAAAAATCATGACAATGATACATATGCCCCTCTAATTGGTTGCATGTAAAGGATGCAATGAATTGAAGTAGAGGACAAAAACATGATAAAAACATGGTAAGAGAACACCATAGAATAAGCATGTAAACACATTCAAATAACAAATAAGAATCAATTCATGTTTGATAAGGTTTCCCTCAATACAGGCAAATGATAAAACTTATAAAAGCATGTAAAATATTATTACATATCATCACAAAATAAGTACATGATAAAAGGAAGCTAAGGTGTAGAAACAATTTCTACATTAACGTATGAGGAGAGAAAAAAATGGAATCATATCACTAACATTAAATCTTGAAGTAATTTTGACAACATAACGATATCCCTAAAACACATTGTGAAAAAAAGTAATTTCTATTACAACTAACATATAATAACGAGGAATAGAATAAAGTTCAAAATAAGTCATACTCGACATTGAAAAATCTCAAGTTTCATAATCGTCATTAATTGAGTAATCCAAATTCAAAGGCATCTTTCAATATAAAAATAAATTTATTTGTCCCATATGAAAAAGCCTCAATAGTTTGACCAAGTCATTTAGATTTATACAAAAAAAAATAAAATAATATGAAAATAATATAAGCTAAAAATTGAGCAAACAAATAGAAAATTTGAAATTCAAGGGGTGTTCCAAAATTTAACATATGATTTCATTATTGAATAAGTACAAGAAATGTTTTTCTTGGTCATATGGTGATTTGAAGGCTTATAAAGAGGATTTATTCTAGCATGACATTCTATTAGAGCATGGTATAAGGTCAAATTATGGAAGAACCAAAGACCTATCAATCCTATGCTATCCCCTCAAATGTAAAAATAAATAATAAAAATAAGGAAGGGGTATCATTAAATAATTCAAGCATTCAAAGTGGGTGTATAAATTATCTTAGTAGCAAAGAATAATGAAGAGATCAAGCTTTGTGTGGATTTTCAAATTTTTAACATCAAGTCCTTGAGGGAAAATTATACATAGTATAGTATGGACCATTTGTTGTAGTAGGTGATAGGGTCATAATTCATGCCAATAGAGACGCATATGATTTCATTATTGAATAAGTATGTAAGAAATGTTTTTCTTGATCATATGATGATTTGAAGGCTTATAGAAAGGATTCATTCTAGCATACCATTCCATTAGAGCATGGTATAAGGTCAAATTATGGAAGAATCAAAGACCTTATAGCCCCTCAACGATGAAAATAAATAATAAAAATAAGGGGGCCCATCATTAAACAATTCAAGCATTCAAACTGGGTGTATAAATTGTCTTAGTAGGGAAGAGTGTAAGAATTGGCTATGAAGGTAGCCACCCAAGATCTAGAGGCCTAATAGAAAGCACAAAAGAGAGAGATAATAATATGACAAGAATAAACTGTATTCAATGTCAATAATATGAGATGCAATACAATGCTCAATACTCAATACAATGCATAGGAGACCCCTTGGATATATAGCCAAGGTGAGAATATAGGAGGGCATAAGATTATGACAAGTGTCGTAATCTTATGACATGTGACAACAATGAAGAGTTATCACTCCATCTAAAGTGGAAAAAGATAATGTGATAATCTCCACAAAAGGTGGATCACCCACAAAAGGTGGAAAGATAATCACATGATGTGTCCACAAAAGGTGGAAGTGATGAGGAATGAGATGTCAACTCCACCAAAGGTGGAAAATCTCCAACAACCTCCTATGTGGTCCCTAAGTAAACTTAACTAAGGTGTAATTATGACCTAGGACAAGGTACAAGACATTTAATTACACCAACAAAGAGTATTGAAGTGATCAAGCTTTGTGTGGATTTTAAAATTTTTAACATCAAGTCCCTGAGGGAAAAATGTCCATAGTATAGTATGGACCATTTGTTGTAGTGGGTGATAGGATCATAATTCATGCCAATAGAGAAGCATATGATTTCATTATTGAATAAGTACAAGAAATGTTTTTTTTGGTCATATGATGATTTGAAGGCTTATAGAAAGGATTTATTCTAGCATACCATTCCATTAGAGCATGGTATAAGGTTAAATTATGGAAGAATCAAAGACCTATCAATCCTATGCTGGCCCCTAAAATGTAAAAATAAATAATAAAAATAATTAGGGGGCATCATTAAATAATTCAAGAATTCAAAGTGGGTGTATAAATTGTCTTAGTAGGGAAGAATAATGAAGAGATCAAGCTTTGTGTGGATTTTCAAATTTTTAATGTCAAGTCCCCGAGGGGAAATTATCCATAGTATAGTATGAGCCATTTGTTGTACTAGGGTCATAATTCATGCCAATAGAGAAGCATATGATTTCATTATTGAATAAGTACAAGAAATGTTTTTCTTGGTCATATGATGATTTGAAGGCTTATAGAGAGGATTTATTCTAGCATACCATTCCATTAGAGCATGGTATAAGGTCAAATTATGGAAGAAGCAAAGACCTATTAATCTTTTGCTAGCTCGTCAAATGTAAAAAAAAATTAAAAAAAATGAGGGGGTATCATTAAAAAATTCAAGCATTCAAAGTGGGTGTATAAATTTTCTTAGTAGGGAAGAATAATGAAGAGATAAAGCTTTGTGTGGATTTTCAAAATTTTAACATCAAGTCCCTAAGGGAAAATTATCCATGTAGTATAGTATGGGCCATTTTTTGTAGTAGGTGATAGGGTCATAATTCATGTGAATAGAGAAGCATATGATTTCATTATTGAATAAGTACAAGAAATGTTTTTTCTTGGTCATATGATGATTTGAAGGATTATAAAGAGGATTTATTCTATCATACCACTCCATTAGAGCAGGTCAAATTATGGAAGAATCAAAGACCTATCAATCCTATGCTAGCCCATCAAATGTAAAAATAAATAATAAAAATAAGGATGTGGTATAATTAAACAATTCAAGCACTCAAAGTGGGTGTATAAATTGTCTTATTAGGGATGAATAATGAAGAGATCGAGCTTTGTGTGGATTTTCAAATTTTTAACATCAAGTCCTTAAGGGACAATTATCCATAGTATAGTATGGACCATTTGTTGTAGTAGGTGATAGGGTCATAATTCATGTCAATGATGGATTAATTTTTGAGATACAACCATGTTATGGTCTGTAGTGATGGAACATGTATCCCTCTATATTTTTTCAATTGTTTGGGACCTCCCAATTAAACTGAGCTTAATTTTGCCTTGATTTAGTGTTGTAATGTGTTTAACACATTCAATTTAATTCTTGGGCCCTTGTAAACAAAATGAACCTAAATGGACCTAGTTTAGGGTGTTGTAAAGTGTACCTTTATGCTTTCACACTGTAAGCGGTAGAATGGGGAAAACGAATTAAACAATGCATCTACGCTTCTAAATAAGACATTACATCTAAAACTTAATGAATTTAAACAAATTTAAACTACAAAAGCTACAGAAATCTATCCTATTGCTCTCTAACTCTAAAGATTTCTCTAATCTACTTAGCTCTCAGATTCGTAAGCTAATTAAACTATTGAAATGATACTTAGAGAATGAGAATTAAGCTATTATGATTCTATAATGCAACTAAGATGCTTCTACAGTAAAATTCATGAGAAATAAACTACTGTAAACAACCATGATTGTAAACTATGAAATACTAAAGAAAGCTTGATAGATGCTTGATAGATTGATCCTAAAACGAGATTGCTTGAATGCTTGGATGCTTGGAAAACCTGCAGAGTAAAATTGCACAAGTTATGATCCATTTCCTGTAGCCAAAGAGCTGTATTTATAGCTTTCACGGCAGCACAATTGTACAGGGATACGGGATGAGGGGCTGTGATTCCATCTGGAGAATCCAAAGGCATGGGATGAGAAGAAGGAGCTGATCATGGAGGATTGTTCCTCCCCATGAAAACACCAGGCAAGAAGAGAGGGAGGATTCATGGAAGAAGATTGAGAGGACTTCCTGCAAGTTTGTCCCTGAAGCTCTTCCCGTGAATGGAAGCTGCATTAATTAGATTTAAAAATCTAATTTTGTTGGTGAGTGAATAGTGTAAAGATTTATGCATAAATTTATATAAATTTAATTTATTTAAATTTAGCAAATAGAGGAATAATTAATTTAATAAATCAAACTATAGGGTTTGTTTATTAAAATAAAAGAAAATGATAATTAAATAAAAGATTTAAAATATCTTTATTTAATTAAGAAGAAATGTGATGAGGTAATTAAATAACACAAATTGTTGAAGCTGTGTATTTAATTTAAGATAGAATTAATAGATAAAGTATAGAAGAAATATTAATGATAATAATTAAATAAAAACAAAGTATTTAATTTTGTTTATTTAATTAAGAGAGGAATAATATGATGAAAATGATAATAATTAAATAAAACAAAGTTTTTAATTTTGTTTATTTAATTAGGAAAGAAAATAGAAGAATTAATAAATGAACTTAATATAAATAAATATTTCTATTTATTTACTAAGTAGAAGAATTTAAGATTAATTAATCAAATAAATCGTATTCAATCAATTAGATTCTCCAGACCAATTTTAGGTGTCTACATTTTGCCCCTCTTTAAAGTGATGTGTTTACGCATTGCTTCAAAGAATGATTTTGCTTCAGCTACCAGTATTGACGAAAGGTTTTAAAGCATGCCCCAGACTTGCCCCAGATGTTGAATTTCGAAATGATAGTGATACATGCCCCCTTGGGAGATAACTTGATGAATTTTGGATTTTTATGATGATTTGATGATGAATTGGTGAAGAAACAATTTATCTCCTGACAAAATTGTCAAAAACAGCCCTGTGATTGATAAGAATTAATTCCTCATAAGGAAAAAAATAAATAAATCCCATAAAAATCCTCCAAAAATAGCCTATAAATACTCAAAAGGTCATTCTCAAAAGTCATTTGTGCATTTGACTTTGACAACCCTATGATAGAGACCCTTAGAGTATTCAGAGCTAGGATGCCGATCCCTTACCCCACCCACCGACTCGAGCGTGTGCGCCGTCACCAGCGTCCGGCCGACTATGGACCTCTGGTATGTACCCCAACTCGTCCTCGTAATTCGTGCCCATATTTTTGATGTGTTTTTACACGTGTTTTAGTGTTTTAGCGCGCGGTGAACGCGGTTTAGTGCGTCTGTGCTCTGTTGTAGCGCGCCATAGTTTTAGCGTGTCAGGTAAATTGTGTAGCGCGTCCGGTAAGTTTTGCAGCGCGCAGGGTCAAATTTGCAGTGCGTCCATAGGATTTTATAGCGCGCCTGTCTTTTTAGATCATCGGGATGTTTCTGTAGCGCGTACAGAGGATTTTGTAGCGCGCCAGACATTTTAGTGTTTTTAAGTAGAGATTGATGAAAAATTGTGCACTTTGCTTTTTGTTGATTTGTTTTTGATTCCATCTATTTTAGTTTGATCTTGACTAAAATATATGGGAAATGATCTCATGATGAGCGAGCTCTATTGATTGATAATAATTACCCTCATGATAGGTGAGGAATAATTAAACTTTCTAAAGGATTGAACCTAATTGATAGATGAGGGGTCCTTGATAATTTGCTAGGTTGATAGGTAAAAGCACAATTTTTGAAAATTTGATGATCTTTTGATATTTTGATTAAAATGTCTTGTTTGTATGATAACAGGAGCATTTAGATGTTATCCAGGTGTGAGAGTAGTTCCCCTGGCCTTTTGATATGATATCGCGACTTACGCCAGACGAGAGACAGCATATTACGGATTGTGGCTTAGCAACATTATTAGATATGCCCCATATTAGACTTAATAGGGGTCTGTTGACAGTTTTAGCAGAGAGGTGGCATAGTGACCACAACACCTTTCACTTACCTACTGGCGAGATGATCGTGACGCCGGAGGATGTATGGCGTATTCTTCGCATTCCTTTTGTTGGAGAGATTGTGGTACATGATTCAGAGGAGGTTGGTGGGGTAGAGGCTATACAGAGAGTCTTTCAGGATCCCCACGTTGCAGGAGAGTGGATTCCATGGATAGATATGTATGAGTCATATGCTCCGCTTCCTTCAATTTTGGCTGGATTTATTGGTGGATTCCTTTGTCCTGATAAGAGGTCAAAGGGTCTATCTCTTGGATGGGGTCGGGTGTTAGAGGGTCTGGTTGTCCATAGGACGAGATATGCTTGGAGCATGTGCATGCTTGCCCAGTTATATCATGATTTGCATTGGATTGTGTATCTCGGCGGCAGTAGTTTATCGGCAGGGGCTACCCTTCTCTAGGTATGGGCATGGGAGCATATTTCTATTACGCGTCCCGTGCCAGTGTTAGCTAGACCAGTGACGAGGCCTTATGTGTTTTGATATAGAGGCAGGCCTACCCAGCATATGATGGGTAAGCTTGAGTATTGGAGGCAGATTATTGATGATGTAGAGGCAGTGACCTGGCGTCCGTACTTAGACTATGATGACTGGGACGATGATGATATTGAGTTGGGGTTCTTGTCCGATTTGATGTATTCGATCGGGAAGAGCCCCAGGGTCTTGGAGCGATTCATGTTTCGTCGTGTGTACAGACAGTATGGCATTGTGCAGTGTATGCCACAGGGAGTGGCTCATTATGGACGGTGATGGATAGATGTCAGTGATTAGGGTCCTAGTTTGCCTTATGGGGCACTTGTTGCGGGTTACCATGCTTTACAGCCATCAGCATGGGATGTCCGACGAGACATTGTCGAGGTGCCTATTACTCCTGAGTATGGAGAGTATTTGGCTCTGCACCCTCCTCCACGTATCACTATTCCGGATGAGCTTGTACCAGCACCAGCGGCAGCACCAGCACCAGCAGGGGCTGTTCAGGTTGGTCAGCGACGGGGGAGAGAGGAGGATGTAGATGTGGATGTGGATGTGGATGTGGAGAGCAGCTCTGAGACTGACAGTGATGAGAGTTCTAGTAGCAGCGAGGATAGCAGTGACGGTAGTAGTGATGATGATGGTGGAGATGGGGGGAGACCGAGCAGAGCAGGTACCACAGAGCCATCTACCAGAGAAATGCCTCGTAAGAAGGCTGTTGCTTCCTCATTGACAGATCCATCAGTGGTTGTAGGTCTAGTCGCGAGGTTCAGACTTTACAGGGACAGCTAACACAGGTGCAGGGCTTATTAGCACAGACATAGGCTCAGATGCAGGCACAGCTAGCTACTGCACAGACGTAGATTACCTCGCTGATTGGTGAGAGAGATGAGGCTCTACAGGTAGCAGCGACTGTACAAGCTCAGTTGACAGGTGTACGTGCACAGTTGACTACTGCCGAGACACAGATCACAACCTTGACTGCCGAGCGAGACATTATTAGACAGATAGCAGAGACAGCTCAGGCTACTGCAGAGAGATTGCAGAGAGTGGCAAATGGGACATTTGTGGCAGATTACATGCTGGAGGCCATGCGGGCTGGTGCCGAGATTGAGTTTTACAGGAGCCGCTACCATGAGCTTTGCCCCCCAGAGCAGAGAGTCAGTTATGCTCAGTCTCACTTAGAGAGGACTCATTTGAGGACAGTGAGCAGAGGTGTGACACAGCCGCTTCTGAGAGGTCTGAGAGATCCTGGGACATCTGGTGGTGGTACTGATACTGGTGCGAGACCTGCTCCTTCTGGTGGGAGTACTACTTGATTGCAGTTGTGTATCTTTTGAGAGTTACATACAGTCCTTTTTGACATGATGTTATTTTCGTCCTTTTCAGACTTCATTGTATACTTGACACTTGATGAGATATATATGTGCAGCGATTCGATTGATTTATGATGTGTTCCGACATGATTTATGTGATGGATGCATTGATTTTATGATGTTTTATATATAATTGATGTGATGGATGTATTGATTTCATGATGTATTGATGTGATGGATGCATTGATTTTATGATGTATTATATTAGTAGCATGTATGAATGCAGTAATGATGATGTGATATGATATTGATGATGTATTTCTTTTCTAAATGAGATGCAATGTATGATAAATAAAATGTGATGTTAATGAATGATGTATGGATATTGGATATATGTTGTATAAAATGAGATATAAATTTAATGATATATGTAATGAGATGATAAACATGAATGATAAATGTAATGAGTGATGAGCGGTAAATGTATTGATGTATCTAAATGTAATGAATGAAATTTAATGATGTGTGATGAAAATGTAATGATGAAAATGTAATGATGTATGAGATGTAAATGAAATGTAATGGATGAAGAAATGTATAGATGAAAATGATGTGTATTTAATTTATGAAATGTAATGATGTAATGTAAATGTAAATGAATGAATTGTAAATGAATGATGGATGAATTAAATGTAATGATGTAACATAATGTGCATATGATGTCACGAAATGAGATGTTTATTGTGAATTTTTATGATGAGATGAAGAGATGATCTTATATGCATGCCGTTATGAAAATTGCATGTCAAGTATACTCAAAAGGTCATTCTCAAAAGTCATTTGTGCATTTGACTTTGACAACCCTGTGATAGAGACCCTTAGAGTATTCAGAGCTAGGATGCCAATCCCTTACCCCACCCACCGACTTGAGCGTGTGCGCCGTCACCAGCGTCCGACCGACTATGGACCTCTAATATGTACCCCAACTCATCCTCGTAATTTGTGCCCATATTTTTGATGTGTTTTTGCACGTGTTTTAGTGTTTTAGTGCGTGGTGAACATGGTTTAGCACGTCCATGCTCTGTTGTAGTGCGCCATAGTTTTAGCGCGTCAGGTAAATTGTGTAGCATGTCTGGTAAGTTTTGCAGCGCGCAGGGTCAAATTATCAACACGTCTGTAGGATTTTATAGCGCGCCTATTTTTTTAGTGCGTCAGGATGTTTCTGTAGTGCGTACAGAGGATTTTGTAGCGCACCAGACATTTTAGTGTTTTTAGGTAGAGATTGATGAAAAATTGTGCACTTTGCTTTTCGTTGATTTGTTTTTGATTCCATCTATTTTAGTTTGATCTTGACTAAAATATATGGGAAATAATCTCATGATGAGCGAGCTTTATTGATTGATAATAATTACCCTCATGATAGGCGAGGAATAATTAAACTTTCCAAAGGATTGAACCTGATTGATAGATGAGGGGTCCTTGATAATTTGCTAGGTTGATAGGTAAAAGCACAATTTTTGAAAATTTGATGATCTTTTGATATTTTGATTAAAATGTCTTGTTTGTATGATAACATGAGCATTTAAATGTTATCCAGGTGCAAGAGCAGTTCCCCTGGTCTTTTGATATGATATCATGACTTACGCCAGACGAGAGACAACATATTATGGATTGTGGCTTAGCGACATTATTGGATATGCCCCATATTAGACTTAATAGGGGTCTGTTGACAGCTTTAGCAGAGAGGTGGCATAGTGACCACAACACCTTTCACTTACCTACTGGCGAGATGACCGTGATGCCGGAGGATATATGGCATATTCTTCGCATTCCTTTTGTTGGAGAGATTGTGGTACATGATTCAGAGGAGGTTGGTGGGGTAGAGGCTATACAGAGAGTCTTTCAGGATCCCCACGTTGCAGGAGAGTGGATTCCATGGATAGATATGTATGAGTCATATGCTCCACTTCCTTCAGTTTTGGCCAGCTTTATTGGTGGATTCCTTTGTCCTGATAAGAGGTCAAAGGGTCTATCTCTTGGATGGGTTCGGGTGTTAGAGGGTCTGGTTGTCCATAGGATGAGATATGCTTGGGGCATGTGCATGCTTGCCCAGTTATATCATGATTTGCATTGGATTGTGTATCTCGGCGGCAGTAGTTTATCGGCAGGGGCTACCCTTCTCCAGGTATGGTCATGGGAGCATATTGCTGTTACGCGTCCCATGTCAGTGTTAGCCAGACCAGCAACAAGGCCTTATGTGTTTCGATATAGAGGTAGGCCTATCTAGCATATGATGGGTAAGCTTGAGTATTGGAGGCAGATTATTGATGATGTAGAGGCAGTGACCTGGCATCCGTACTTAGACTGTGATGACTGGGATGATGATGATATTGAGTTGGGGTTCTTGTCTGATTTGATGTATTCGATCGGGAAGAGTCCCAAGGTCTTGGAGCGATTCCTGTTTCGTCGTGTGTACAGACAGTATGGCATTGTGCAGTGTATGCCACAAGGAGTGGCTCATTATGGACGGCGATGGATAGATGTTAGTGATTAGGGTCCCAGTTTGCCTTATGGGGCACTTGTTGTGGGTTACCGTGCTTTACAACCATCAGCATGAGATGTCCGACAAGACATTGTCGAGGCACCTATTACTCCCGAGTATGGAGAGTATCTGGCTCTGCACCCTCCTCCACGTATCACTATTCCGGATGAGCCTGTACCAGCACCAGCGGCAGCACCAACACCAGCACCAGCAACAGCACCAGCAGGGGGTGTTCAGGTTGGTCAGCAATGGGGGAGAGAGGAGGATGTAGATGTGGATGTGGATGTGGAGAGCAGCTTTGAGACTGACAGTGATGAGAGTTCTGGTAGCAGCGAGGATAGCAGTGACGGTAGTAGTGATGATGATGGTGGAGATGGGGGGAGACCAAGCAGAGCAGGTACCACAGAGCCATCTACCAGTGTGACGCCTCGTAAGAGGCAGGCTGTTGCTTCCTTGTTGACAGATCCATCAGTGGTTGTAGGTCTACAGGTGCAGGTTCAGACTTTACAGGGTCAGCTAGCACAAGTGCAGGGCTTATTAGCACAGACACAGGCTCGATGCAGCACAGCTAGCTACTACAGGCGTAGATTACCTGCTGATTGGTGAGAGAGATGAGGCTCTATAGGTAGCGGCGCTGTACAGGCTTAGTTGATAGGTGTACGTGCACAGTTGACTGCTAAGACACAGATCCAGCCTTGACTGTCGGCGAGACATTATTAGATGGAACCTCAAACTGACTCGAGCTCAGGCAGAGTGGCAGATGGGACATCTGTGGCAGATGGGAGGCCATGCGGGCTGGTGCCAAGATTGAGTTTTATAGGAGCCGCTACCATGAGCTTTGCCCCCCATAGCAGAGAGTCAGTTATGCTCAGTCTCGCTCAGAGAGGACTCGTTCGAGGATAGTGAGCAGAGGTGTGACACAGCCACTTCTGAGAGGTCCAAGAGATCCTGGGACATCTGGTGGTGGTACTGATACTGGTGTGAGACCTGCTCCTTCTAGTGGGAGTACTACTTGATTGTAGTTGTGTATCTTTTGAGAGTTACATACAATCCTTTTTGACATGATGTTATTTTCGTCCTTTTCAGACTTTATTGTATACTTGACACTTGATGAGATATATATGTGCAACAATTCGATTGATTTATGATGTGTTCCGACATGATTTATGTGATGGATGCATTAATTTTATGATGTATTATATTAGTAGCATGTATGGATGCAGTAATGATGATGTGATATGATATTGATGATGTATTTCTTTTCTGAATGAGATGCAATGTATGATAAATAAAATGTGATGTTAATGAATGATGTATGGATATTGGATATATGTTGTATAAAATGAGATATAAATTTAATGATGTATGTAATGAGATGATAAACATGAATGATAAATGTAATGAGTGATGAGCGGTAAATGTATTGATGTATATAAATGAATGATGTATCTAAATGTAATGAATGAAATTTAATGATGTGTGATGAAAATGTAATGATGAAAATGTAATGATGTATGAGATGTAATGGATGAAGAAATGTATAGATGAAAATGATGTGTATTTAATTTATGAAATGTAATGATGTAATGTAAATGTAAATGAATGAATTGTAAATGAATGATGGATGAATGAAATGTAATGATGTAACATAATGTGCATATGATGTCACGAAATGAGATGTTTATTGTGAATTTTTATGATGAGATGAAGAGATGATCTTATATGCATGCCGTTATGAAAATTGCACGTGTCAAGTATACTCAATCTTTAATAAGAAAAGATAACATCGTTTGTAAATGAATCATTGTAACTTGTGCCACCAGTAATCTGTAGATGTACTATTATGAATGCAATCTATGTTAACCGTACAAAATACCTATTTTATCAATGCAAACCTAAGTGTCATTTCAATAATCATTTTATTTTGCTTTGTATCATCACTGAGCTTTATTTTAAAATGTTGAAAGTGAATACAAGCATCAATGATATGAGATAGACCAATGATGACCTGAGTATTTCTTTCATGATTTTTGATATTGCAAGTGAACACAAGCATCAAGGTATAAGATAGACCAATGATGACCTGGGCATTTCTTGCGTAAACAAACAAGAATTAATCATTTTCTTAAGTGAATTGGAATGTCATCCATGATACTTGGTAGAGCACTTCCCGTGACAATTCACAAAATAATAATGACTAACTCACAAACAACAAACAAAGAAAAGGTATCATTCTTCTTCCTTACTTCTCTAGTTCAATACATCATTGAGTCGCTCCAAAGAAATGATAATCAAATGGTAAAATGAAAAGCACAACAATTCAAATTCTACTTAATGTATTTTCAAATCATTATTCAGATTAGATCATCAGTGTTGAGATGTGTGTGCTGATGTGTGCATGATATTCCCAAACGTTTAACCAAATGATGTGACCTAAAAGACCTATCCTAGGGGTCTCGGGGAATGATCAAAGATTAGTCTTGCCTACGTTATACATGCAGAGACCACGTAGTTCGACTGACACAGACTCCACTTTTGACTGATGTAAACTCTAGTTTTGTGTTTTTGATTTTCTGATGTTTTTGGGTTTTAATGGATTTTCTAATGTTTTTGGATTTTGATTTTCTGATCTTTTTGGATTTTGATTTTCTGATGTTTTTGGATTTCTGATTTTCTGATGTTTTTGGATTTTTGATTTTCTGATGTTTTTGGATTTCTGATTTTCTGATGTTTTTGGATTTTTGATTTTCTGATGTTTTTGGATTTCTAATGGATTGCTGCTTGATGTTGTCATGTTTGACTGCCTTTCCATGTAAGCCGAAAGTCTACTTGTACTAGATAACACTAGGATGTTGCCCCCAAGCCAGGGTAAAACATGGTATCTCTGCCATGATATGGATAGTGATAATGATTATCTCAAATGATAGATGGAAATGATATGAAAGGAAACAATCGTAACAACACTGTACCTAGTAGATAGAGGAGTTTGGTGAAAATCACAAGTAACGCCTATTTGCCAGGTTTTCATCACTTGTTTTTATTGTGTCCTCTCTTCCTTTTTTTTGTATATTTTTATTATTATTATTATTATTATTATTATTATTATTTTTTTAATTTTTTTTGTTTTTCTCCCTTTTCTGTCATCATGACGCCTGTTTGCCAGGTTTTCATCAAGACAACTTTATTGACCATGCACTAGATATCTTCAAGTGTAGAATCGCCTGAGATGAATGTTGTTCATGGGCTCCTCCAACATGTCTCTTTCTGGTGTAGACATCCGGTATGCTCTTGATCCATAGACTGATATGATGACATAAGGTCCTATCCAGTTAGGTTCAAACTTTCCCTTCTTTTCTCTGTCTGCTTGATTTCTAGGGTTTTCCTGTAGGACCAAGTCTCCGATCTGGAAGACTCTAGGCTTAACCCTCTAATTATAGTTCCTAGACATCCTTTGTTGATAGGCTGTCAAATGATTGACAGCTTGTTGTCGACGTTCATCAAGTAGCTCTAATTCTTGAAGTCTAGAGATCCTATAATCTTCATCTGAAATGAGTCCTTTTAGTGAAACTCGAAGGGATGGAATTTCTACCTCAATAGGTAATATTTCTTCTGATCCATAGACAAGAGCATATGGTGTAGCTCCTGTTGGTGTTCTGATGCTAGTCCTGTAAGCCCAAAGAGCAGGGTTAAGCTGAATGTGCCAATCACGCCCTACCTCATTCACAGTCTTTTTGAGAATCTTTAGGATTGTTTTGTTGGAAGCTTCTGCCTGTCCATTACCTTGAGGGTAATACGGGGTTGAAAAGCGATGTTGGATATGAAACTTTTCACACAGTTCTTGAACGTCTTGGTTCTTGAAAGGCCTGCCATTATCTATGATGATTGACTGGGGTATCCCGTATCTACAAATGAGATAATTAAGTATGAAAGATGATATTTGCTTCCCAGTGATTGTGGTTAAGGGAATTGCTTCCACCCATTTTATAAAATATTTCGTTGCTGTGATAATGAACTTGTGTCCATTAGATGAAGATGGGTTAATTTTCCCTACCAGGTCTAATCCCCACTGACAGAAAGGCCATGTAGATGCAAATGGATGTAGCTCCTGTGCCGGTGCATGTATAAGATTGCCATGGATCTGGCATTTTGGACATCTTTTGACAAACTGATAAGATTCGTGTTCCATGTGTGGCTAGTAATACCCCAAACGAAGGAGTTTCTTGGCTAAAGATAATCCACTTGAATGTGTACCACAAATTCCTTCATGGACCTCATGTAAAGCTGAAGCAGATTCGTTACGTTCTAAACAACGTAAAAGAGTACCATCCAAGCCTCGACGGTAAAGGGTGTCAGCAATAATGGTATGTTTGGCGGATTGGCATATGAAGTTGCGCTTTTGGTTGCGAGAAAGATCTGGCGGTAAGATATTATCCTTTAGATAAGTATAAATGTCTCCATAAATGGAAGATTGGGCACTATCCAAAAGGCTTATGGTTTGGGATTTGGGATTTGTGTATGCAGGATTTGATACTTGTTCTACAATAAATCGATAACGATCTTGTGTTTCAGGCATTTGTAGAAGAGATGCTATTGTGGCCATGGCATCTGCTGCTTTGTTCTTTGATCTTGGTATCTGCTCAAATTTGATTTCTATGAAGTATTTTCTTAGGTCATCTACCAGCCTCTTCTATAAAATCAGTGTGTCATCCTGAGTTTGGTAATCATTGTTGACTTGATAGATGATTAACTGGGAATCTCCATACACCTGTAGTTCTGTGATTTTCCATTCAATAGCCATTTTAATTCCAAGGATCAAAGCTTCATATTCAACCACATTGTTAGTGCAACGGAAGGTAAGCCTATAAGATCATGGAATGGTGTGCCCAAGAGGTGTGACAAATAAAATTCCTACCCCTGATCCATGTTGTGTGTAGGATCCATCGAAGTAGAGTTTCCACGGCTGTGTTGTAATGTTGAGGATATCCGCATCAGGAAATTCCATGGTCATAGGATGACCGTCTGATAATGGAGCTTCTGCTAATTGGTCGGCGATGACTTGTCCTTTGATAGCTCACCTTTCGACATATTGAATGTCAAACTCACTAAGGAGCATGACCCACTTTGCCAACCTTCCCGTTAAAGCTGCTTTGCTCAGTAAATACTTGAGAGGATCAATTTTTGCAACGAGCTTGATAGTGTGAGTGAGCATATAGTGCCACAATTTTTGTGTTGCAAATACTACTGCTAAGCATGATTTTTCAATGAATGTGTAGTTTACTTCATGTCCATTGAGTGTCCTGCTGATATAGTATATAGCCTGTTCCTTTCCTTCTTTATCCTCTTTTGCTAGCAAGGCTCCTAAAGAAATATCTGTTGTTGTGATATATAGCGACAATGGCTTGTCTTCACTGGGCGGCACCAAGATTGGTGGTGTCATCAAATAATGCTTGATTTGGTTGAAAGTATTCTCACACTGTTCATCCCATTTAAAAGACATATTTTTATGCAAAAGATGGTTGAATGGATGACACCAATCTGCTAATTGAGAGATGAATCTTCTGATAGACTGTAGTCGGCCTTGTAGAGATCTTAATGTACTGATATTCTTAGGAGGTGGCATTTCCATAATGGCTTTAACTTTTGCTAGATCTACTTCAATGCCTTTTGTAGAAACTATGTATCCCAGGAGTTTTGCTGATGTTACTCCAAAGGCACATTTCTTAGGATTCAATCTGACTTTGAATTTTTCCAACCTGTCAAATATTTTGGCTAGTATCTCTAGATGTCCTTCTCTAGTGTAAGATTTGGCTAAGATATCGTCCACATAGTCCTCCATGAAGGTGTGCATCATGTCATGGAAGATTGTTGTCATAGCTCGCTGGTATGTAGCTCCTGCATTCTTTAACCCAAAAGGCATGACGTTCCAACAAAAGGTGCCCCATGGACATGTAAATGCTATCTTTTCTTGGTCTTCAGGAGCTATCTTGATTTGATTGTATCCTAAAAATCCATCCATGAGTGATAACATTTGATGGCCAGCTGTTAGATCTACAATCATGTCTATGTTTGGCAAAGGAAAATCATCCTTTGGACATGCTTTATTTAAATCCCAAAAATCCATACATATTCTAATGGTGTTATCTGGCTTTGAAACAGGTACAATGTTGGATATCCATTCTGCATAATCAATAGATCTGATAAACCCAGCATCTAGTAGTTTCTTCAAATCATTTTTTACCAATAATGCAACATGTGGATGCATCTTTCTCAGTTTTTGTTTGATTGGTTTAGTGCCAGCTGGTAAGGATAAGTGATGCATAATGAGATCTGTGTCTAAGCCTGGCATGTCAGAGTATGACCAAGCAAAATTGATGCATCGTCCTTCAAAGAATTTGATAAAATCTGGCTTTTCTGTATCTGTCATGGATGCCGCTAGGTGTAGGATTCTTGCTTTCTCTACTGTGCCAATATTAATAGACTGTGTGGGTTCTATCAACATTGATGATCTTTCATGGTAATGTTGTGGGAGGATGTCAAACCTTCCATCCTTTGGTGCCTCAATGAGGTTTTCACCATTGGATGCGTTCTTTGTTTTTACTATTTTAGGATCTAATACTGCCATAGAATGGTTTTCACCATTAGATCCATTATTTATTTTCATATTTTTGCAACTGGAAGGCTTGGCATCCTCCTGCCTAAAAGCATCGTTAAAAGAAGTATTGGTAGAACAAGTATCCGATTCCTCACAACAAAGATAATTAATAATGGCGGAATCATTATCAAAAATAGGGAGGTCAATAGGGTGTTGGGGTTCCCATTCGATAAGCTCGGGATGTAGTAAAGGCAATGAATCATTAGATGGGTTGAGGTCAGCGATTGTAAAAGCTCAAACGGAAATGTCGTCTAGATTGTTAGTGGTTATGTCGAGGCCTATAAAGGTATTTTATTCCACATCATTTATCTCAATCGATGTCCGTTCATCTTCACTTGAGTCATCGAAATTTTGTGTTTCAAAGTCAATAGGATTAAAACTTGAGCTTTGACCCTCCTCGAGTTTGGGGGTATACTTTTTGATAATGTTGATCTGAATATCTTCAGAGGAAACATCTAATAAGTTGTCCCACTCATACTCATTTGAATATGTTTCAGAGTTATCTCTTATTCGAAGAATACGCTCCACAGTTTTATTGGTGATTTCGGCTCTTGCTTTTTCTGTGTATCCTAGCCCAGCTCTGCCATTTTGCTGAATTGCGAGGACTTGGATTGGTTCCGTTACACTTTGTTTCCCTTGATCAAGATATCCTTGTTCTACTGCATATCCTAGTCCCGTTTTATCCTTATGTTGGAGTGCAAGAGGCTGGATTGGTTATGTTATGCCTTGTTTCCTTAACCCAAGAGGTCCCTATCCTGAATATCCCATCTTCTCCAGAATAGTTTTTCCCTTTCCATATTGATTTGTCTCTATGATGTTACTTGTGGAAGTGGAAGCTTCCTCATCCTTATAAAGCCAATTTAGTATGGCCTTGTCTTCTGATTCTTCATCTAAGCTCCCAACTTTTACAAATCTGCCATCTAATGCTGTTGTAGATTGTTCTGAATTGTGGGTGTTTGTAGATGGCTGTCCATACGTTTGTAAGGAGGGTAACATTTGTGATAGATCAAATGAGTGTCCAACACCATATTCACTTATTCCTTTGTCACTTATATACAATTCCTTAGTGAATTGATGTGAGAGTGGAGCCAATTGTTCTTCGACATTTGAAGGGTTAGATTGTGCCACCCTTATCTCTTGTGATTTTTGTTGTTTTGGAAGCCACTTTCATATGAAGTTCTGCTGTTGCTCACCATCCGATGTGCTGACTTCTCTATTGTGAGGTATGAATGTATCCTGAGATGTCTTCAATGCATGACAAGCTTGGGTGTCATTATAGTCTGCTGTGATTGTTACCTCCTGTCCATTGACGGGAAATTTTAGGCATTGATGATAGGTGGAAGGTACTGCTTGCATATCATGAATCCAAGGGCGTCCCAACAGTATGTTGTATGTCAGTTCCCTATCTAAGACTTGGCAAACCACCTTTTGGACAATAGGTCCCACTTGAATGGGTAATATGATCAATCCTTTAGAGGATCTTTCTTCCTCATCATATGCTTTGATTGTGATTTTTCTTCTTGTATCGATGGCTTCATCTGAGTATCCTAGTGCACGAATCAACTTTAAGGTACAAATATTTAAACCAGCCCCTCCATCTATCAGGACACGCTTTACACGGTGTTTATGGATGAGGACTTCAATGTGAAGAGCGGAATTATGTGGATGGGTGAGTGACACATCATCATGTTCAAAAAATGAAAGGCAATGAGGTGTAGATAGATGTCCCACCATAGCTTGGAACTGACACACATCCAAATCGTTAGGTACCGTGGTTGATACAAGAGCTTGTTCAAGAACCTCTTTGTGTGATGGGGAAATCTTTAAAAGTTCCAAGATGGATATTTGTGCCGGTATTTTCTGTAATTGATCGATGAGATTATATTAATTAGAGGGAGGATCCACAGATGGGGATGATATTGATGCTCCTTTCAATATAACTTTGGATTGTGCCCTTGTTGTGGCATTAACCGGTTGGTACTCTTGTTTCCCTTTGAGTGTGATTACATTGATTTGGTTTTCAGATTTGTCCATATGTTGTATCAAATTGGTAGATGTAATGTCGTTGTTCCAGATTGATTTGGTTGCATAACTCCTCATCCTTCTTGGCGATAGAAAAGCAAAGGATTGTTGTGTCATAAACATAACCAACATTCTTGCCTTTGGTGTTTGCGGAAGAGGATTCTCCCTTTTGATAATTGGGTAGAGGATTTTTGAACGTCGTATGATCTTTGTTTGTTTGGTGTTCCTCTACAAATACTTTCTTTTGATCTATGAGGTCTTGTACTGCATGTTTTAATTGCCAACAATTTTCAGTCATGTGGCCTTTATTTTAATGGTAGTGACAGTAATGTAAGTCATTCCACCATGATGGTTTGACTTGAGGGTCCCAATTTCTAGCCTCCTGTACTTGAATGAGTTTTTCATCTAAAATTTCTTTGAGGACCGATTCCAATGATTGTCCTAATGACGTGAATTTGCGTTTATTGGAGGGTCGTTGGAATGATTGGGTTTTTGTTTCTCCACTATTTTGATTATTTCCTTGATCACTACTTTGTTTGACATTAAAACCATTGTTTTGTTTGTTTGTAGTGGTTGGTGTCAAGGTGAATACTAGTTTAGGTGCGTGTGTATCGATCATGGTATCAGTATTCTTGTTCTTTGGCCAAAATCTTGGCTTTTCATTGTTGTGGTTAGAGGAATTGTTATTGCTTGAACCTTCAATGAAGTGTTTGATTGTTCCTCTTTTGATGAGAGCCTCTTCGATTTTGAGCCCCTTTTCGATAACTTGTTCAAATGTAGATGGACATTGTAAGTCTAATCTGTAATTCATGTCATCCACTAAGTTATCAATGAACATCTCTATCTTCTCTTCTTCAGGAATAGTTCTAGGGTATTTAGCAAATAGCCTTCTCCATCGTTGGAGAAAGGAAAGAAAATTTTCACCCTTTGCTTGTTTGGTGTTGTAGAGTTCTTTTAAGGTTACCCCATGTTGGATGTTGAATGAGAAGTGTGTTATGAACCTATTGATTAATTCTTCAAAGGATTGAATCCCAGGTTCCAATTTAGAAAACCACTCCATGCAAGTGTTTCCTAAGCTTCTTGGAAATAATCATAGTAGGTAAGAGTCCTCGTGTGCGAACTCTATGCTCATGGCTAGAAATTCTCGTACGTGATCAAATGGATTGGTTCTCCCATTGTATTTGTTGTATGTTGGGTACTCACAATACCTTGGAAATGGTATCATGTTAATGCTTGAGTCGAATGGATAAGGGCAAATGTCCTGTAAGGAATATCTTTTTGTTGGCCCTTGTTGGATATTTTGGAACTGCAATTGTAATTGTTGGATTTGTTTTGTCAAAGCATCTATTTGATTTGGATTTTCTATACTAGTGGAGTTAGGTGTGGTTGTTTCCTTGAGTTGATTGACATCAAAGTCTTTAGGAAGCTTAGCACCTTTGTCAGCTAATAATAGAAGATACTTTTCCATATCTTGCTCTAGCATCTTTTCCATAAATTTATGGAAATGAGGGTCTTGTTGAACCTTTTCGATTTCCTCTGCAGTTATTTCTTTCTCATGTGAGTTAGTGAGAGGATCAGTGTTGCTATATCATCCCCAAGGGTTTTCTTCAGTCATGGCTGCTATTCTTTCATTTTCTTCTTGTTGTTGTTTTTGATATGTTGCTCGTGTGAAAAATAGGCATACAAATGTTTAAAGTTTTACTCTAGACTTTTGATCTTGGATTTTTGATTGGATAAGTGTCAAGGTTGTTGATTTAAAATCTGATTTAGTCTTATCTAGTTTCGTGATGGAAGGATGATAAAATCCTTGATAGGGAAACTTTGACAGAAAATCTCAGATTTGGTGATAATGACACTATGCGAGATGTTTCAAGATCTAGGTGTAGGGGTAAAACTTTCCTTTTGTGTGACCTAAGTGTTCTGGATTGTGGAAAAAAGGTTCTGAACTGATGAAAACCTTGTTATCGATATGGGAAAACTGACAAAATGTCCTATTAACTCTCTGTTTTTCTAACTTTATGGTGCGCTAAAACAGAGGAGCTACGCGCTGGAACAGAGATTCGACGCGCTGGAACAGAGACACTATGCGCTAAAATAGAAACCGAAAGCGCTGGAACAGAAACTCTACGCGCTGGAAAAGTGATCGAAAGCATTAAAACATAGACTTGACGTGCTAAAACAGAGGAGCTACACGCTGGAACAGTGACCGAAAGCGCTAAAATAGAGACTCTGTGCGCTAAAACAGAGGAGCAACGCGCTGGAACAGAGACTTGATGCACTAAAATAGAACCATGAGGTGCTAAGACAAAAACTATCTTATTCTATGAAACTCACTTGGTCTGGTATCGTATTGTATGGCTAGTTGTGGAATGTATTCTGGACGAATTCTTTGACTGTGATTGTGGTTTTTCCTAAGAGCTCTTCTTTGATAAAATGCTTGTGAATCTAAGGGAGCTACAGCATAATCGTCCGTATAACCTCTAGAAAAATCGTGATACCTATGAATAAAAGTCCTATGTTGGAGTAGAACTTTCCTACTTTGGTATAGAAATCATTTCCTTCTTAAAAGTTGTTTGTATGCAAGTGTTTTCTTTGGTTTTCTGATTCATTTGACAAGAGATTTCTTGACAAACTTGGTGGATACCCAATCTCGAATCATGAGAATTCCACAAATGTTTTGATTTTGAAGATTTTCTTGTGATGATCTTATCTAAATTAAATGAGAGAAAACACAACAAGCAAGAATAGAATGGTTGTCCTTAAAAACCATAGAATCTAAACAAATAGTGTATGTTCTCAAGAATCAAAGATTCTTCTTGATTTTCACTAGTTTGATAACAAGATAAAACACTTTAGATAGACTCACTCCTAGAGACAAAAGGTTATCGTTATATACTCGAACGGCCCACAGCTTGGAATTACGTCGACTCACACAACCATGTCACGCCCTAGAGGGCGCCCGTGTTTTTTTCTTTTCCAGGTGCGTACTCAGAGTGACGGAAGTGGATACCGGATCCCCTGAGCAAATAGTCCTTGGCAATTATATGGTGAGTGCTTGAGGGTAGATTCTTCCCCGCCCCTGCACCGCCGAGTATTACAATGTTTAGAAACTGACAAGCGTGCTTCTATTTCTAGGTTCTTAGATAGGGTTTCCGTTCGGTGGAAAATGGATAAACTCCCTCGAGAGACCTCCCAATCTTTAGAACAAAGATTTTGGGGATGGTTATCCTGCGCACTTCCGTTGAAAGAGGGTTTCCCCAAATTCACATAAATTTTAAAGTGGGTTGGAATGCCATGGCTTTTGGTTGTCCCCACTCAGGTCGTTCCCGTAGGGTGAGTACTTTTTCCCACTACGGCAGGCCTGTCTAAAGGTTTTAAGAAAGCTTTAAAATGCATAAAGTAATGGTGAGTCTGGTATTCTGATGCACCTAGTTAAGGGGAGAGCATAAACCTATCACCCAATCACAGCAAAGATGTTGTTCTTTTTAAAACCCAAAAAGACAAGTGATTTACTCTATATGGAGATATTGCTCCATATTAAGCATGATGTTCAATTTTAAACCAAAAACATAAATATGATGTTTCTATCCTAGGATTGATCAATTTTTATCAATTTCTATCCTAGGATTGGTAAGTTTTAGCCATTTCTATTCTAGGATTGGTAAATTTTAACCAAGAAAATAGACAGAAACAAAATCTAGCCACGGACGCGTCGGATCCAGATAAAAAGAAATGATTTTGAAGATGATGGAGTGGCGCGCTAAAACAGTGACTCAACACGCTGAAGTATAAACCTGGCACGCTGGAACAGTGAAGTGGCACGCTGGAATAGTGACTCAGCGCGCTGTAACAATAACCTGGCGCGCTGAAACAGTAACTCGACGTGCTACAAAAACTCACGATCTCGCGAAAACTTTCACGCCGATACCTGTAGGATACAATTTTCAAAATTTTAGCAAAATAGGGGGTTAGGCCCCACGGTGGGCACCAATCTATAAGCGGTAGAATGGGGAAAATGAATTAAACAATGCATCTACGCTTCTAAATATGACATTGCATCTAAAAATTAATGAATTTAAACAAATTTAAACTACAAAAGCTACAGAAATCTATCCTATTGCTCTCTAACTCTAAAGATTTCTCTAATCTATTTAGCTCTCAGATTCATAAGCTAATTAAACTATTGAAATGACACTTAGAGAATGAGAATTAAGCTATTATGATTCTATAATGCAACTAAGATGCTTCTACAGTAAAATTCATGAGAAATAAACTACTGTAAACAACCATGATTGTAAACTATGAAATACTAAAGAAAGCTTGATAGATGCTTGATAGATTGATCCTAAAACGAGATTGCTTGAATGCTTGGATGCTTGGAAAACCTGCAGAGTAAAATTGCACAAGTTATGATCCATTTCCTGTAGCCAAAGAGCTATATTTATAGCTTTCACGGCAGCACAATTGTACAGGGATACGGGATGAGGGGCTGTGATTCCATCTGGAGAATCCAAAGGCATGGGATGAGAAGAAGGAGCTGATCATGGAGGATTGTTCCTCCCCATGAAAACACCAGGCAAGAAGAGAGGGAGGATTCATGGAAGAAGATTGAGAGGACTTCCTGCAAGTTTGTCCCTGAAGCTCTTCCCGTGAATGGAAGCTGCATTAATTAGATTTAAAAATCTAATTTTGTTGGTGAGTGAATAGTGTAAAGATTTATGCATAAATTTATATAAATTTAATTTATTTAAATTTGGCAAATAGAGGAATAATTAATTTAATAAATCAAACTATAGGGTTTGTTTATTAAAATAAAAGAAAATGATAATTAAATAAAAGATTTAAAATATCTTTATTTAATTAAGAAGAAATGTGATGAGGTAATTAAATAACACAAATTGTTGAAGCTTTGTATTTAATTTAAGATAGAATTAATAGATAAAGTATAGAAGAAATATTAATGATAATAATTAAATAAAAACAAAGTATTTAATTTTGTTTATTTAATTAAGAGAGGAATAATATGATGAAAATGATAATAATTAAATAAAACAAAGTTTTTAATTTTGTTTATTTAATTAGGAAAGAAAATAGAAGAATTAATAAATGAACTTAATATAAATAAATATTTCTATTTATTTACTAAGTAGAAGAATTTAAGATTAATTAATCAAATAAATCGTATTCAATCAATTAGATTCTCCAGACCAATTTTAGGTGTCTACACACACTAATCTAGGGTTTTTATTAATGAATTGGGATTCTTTATGCTTTAATTGGCCTTATTTTTCATCCACAAGCCTTATTTAATGCATCTTTCTAAGATTAATCTCGACATTTATCAACACCCAATCATAATTCATGTGTTTTTGGATTGTATGGCCCAAAATTAGTGATTTGGGACTCATACACCACCTTGGGCGTATGAGTCCCACCTAAGTTTTGGGGCCTTAATCTGGATTTCATATTAATCTAGGCATTTCTCGAAATATGTTTCCCATGCTTAGCCTAATGAGACTTATACGCCATAGCTAGTGTATGAGCCTCGCTTAACTTAGACCTAATTTAAAATCAAATTCTTGGTGGTATTTTATTCTTCTGCATCTGATGTCAGCTTGTAGTGTTGTAATTTTGGGAAATTTGGCATAAAAAAATATAAATACAAGGTTATTTCACTCATGTTTTACCTAACAAGCAATCAAGTGACCAAAGCTTTCAAGTATTCATTTATTCTAGAAAATTTTGATTACAAGTGTTTACAAGAGCATTCAAGAGTTGATTATCAAGCATTTTGGAGCATTATTCAAGTATCAAGCATCATGTCAAATTAATCATGCATCATGTTTGTTTTTGAGCTAACATTTGTGATGTAGGGTTTTATGATTCAATCAAGCATTCAAATCAATATCCATATCATTCAAGCAAGAGTCAAGATCTACATCCATTACAGTCATTACATACAAGATTGCAACCTTTTGTTCCTAGGGTTTGATGAGTTTCAACATATCATTTTGTTCATTTATCATTCCTCCTTTCTATTTCATTTCATTTCAAGGTAAGATTACCAAAACGGTGTTTAACCAAGGCAAACCCCTATCCACTAACAAAAACCAATTTTCCCTCTCTTTAGTGTGTGATTTGCAAGTCTATGTTGAAGACACATTGAAGAGAAAAATTGGAAGAAGTTTTCAAGGTTGAAAACTTGTCAAAGTTGTCACCTTGTTTACAAGATCACTAGAAGACATCTACAGAGCAAAATTTGACATTTCAGATTTGAAAACCAGGATTGTAAGGAAGAGAAGAAATAGAATATCAGATTCAGATCTTGACCCTCCAAAAAAAGCTAAGCATGACTGATATTCCACTTCTACTATATGAGTCCCAATATCTAGTCAATTTTTTAAATTTCAGGAGTTCCAGACTTGCCACTATCAGATTTTAGTTCCTGCCTAGAAACCGTAATCTGGGACTAAATTGCCCAGCTTGTCATATGAGTCATAATGTGCATTAATTTTAGAATTTTCAACATTTCAAGCCTTGTTCCAAGTTGCTACAAGTTTCTAGGTGCACCTCTTTGATCTCTTAGTATTTTGTTATGATTTGCATTCATTTCTAAGTTATTTACTTAGGTTTAGCACATCATTAAGTTTCATCATTAGGTTTTGCATGTTACTTGTCTTTCCAAGCCATAGATTGGTGGTGAACCCCTTTTTAGTCTTTAATCATACCCTAGGATACCCTATTGTAGATCTCATTCTCTCATTCTATCATTGGATTGAGATATCTAAGGTATCCTTGAGTGAAATTCAAGTGAAATAGGACCCCCTAATTGTTCCATCTCCTAAAAGGTGAAGCAACCTATTTTTGTTATTTCATTTTGGTGAAATTTCTTTTAGAACATCTTAATTCTGATTTGAAGTGCATCATTGTCCTAGATCTAGCTTACATTAACTTTGCATTAGGTTTTGCATTAGTTAAATTGCATCTAGGGTTTCTAAATCTTGCATTAGTGAAAGTGCATATAGGTTGCATTTTTGTCTCTTGCATCATTGAAATTCACTTATAATCTACATTTGCACTTAGTCTAGATATCATCCAAAACAAAAAACATATCATTTACATAGAATTTGTTGAAAATGATGCAAAAGCCCTAATCTAGGACTCATATGCCCCTCTAGGTGATTTAGTCCCAGTATAGGTGGTTTTTCCTAATTTTTGTGTATTATGTGGTGACTGTTATTCAACATTTAATTCCCTAAAAAGACTTGATTGGGACTCATGCACCCCTCTGGGTGATTTAGTCCCATATTAAATTTTAAACTACATTTTCCAGCATTAAATTCTTTGTTTTTGTGTTTATGTTTGTTGTTGTTAGTTATCTATTTTAGTTTGCAAAGTTTCCATTTCATTCATTTCAATTCACCTAGATTAATTTCATTTGAAACAGAATTAGAGAATAGTGTTTATCTTGTGTTCATTTTATCTTGCATTTCATTGATTGTCTCTTGCATGAGCTTTACAACTTGGTGTCCTATTGCTAGTTCTATAGTGAGATAAAGTTTGAGACTCATGCCATCTCGTGATAGCACAATCATCATAGATCTTGGGTTATCTAGCTCTTTCACTCCTAGTATTGACATTAGTTCACTAGGTATGGACCATACCCTTAACAACTCTTTCCCTTTAAGTAGTGTGACAAGTGTTGAGACAATGGTTGCTAGTATTCCACAAGAAAACATAATCCAAATTCATGAAGACTTAGGAAACCTACAAAATGAAATAAGTACTGAAAAAATTTCAACCACTACTATCCCTACCATAGATAACATACATTGCATGATTGAAAATGAAGACGAAGTTGACCTTATGCATAACATAGTTTAGATTTTTGGAAAGCATCTTACCCCAACCACTATTTGTGCTTTACCTTCAAACAAAGTCCAAACCCAAGGAGGAATTCAAATTCCTCCTCCCACAACCATTTCCTCTATTCCTACCTTGGGTATCTCAACTAGTATTCCTAGTACCTTTGTGGAATCACACGTCATATCCCCTACCTCTTTATCTCCCATAGGCATTCTGTTCACTACCCCCTTGAACACATATACACTTCCACCATATTCACTTCCATCTCAAAACAAAACCAAGGACACCCTCATAACTCAACTTGTGCAATAGTTTTATCCCTTCAAAGGCAAGTTTCCACCATAAACCAAAATCAAAATGGTCAACCTACATACTATGTCGAAAGAAATCCCTTATCCTTGGAGATATTGAGAACACCAATGCCACAAGGCATATAGATTCCTAGATTTGAGAAATATGAGGGGAAAGGAGATCCTTCTAACCATGAATCTACTTACGTCACCTTATCTAGTGATTTTTTCCTTGAGGATAAGCTCTTGGCGAAGCTTTTCCCTAGATCCTTGAAAGATGTTGCCTTAGAATGGTTTTCCTCATTATCGAATAACTCAATTCATTCTTACAATGAACTTTTTGAGGAATTTATAAACCATTTCCAAGTGCATATGACTCTCAAGATGATGTAAGCAAAAGGATGATGAAAATGTTATTGACTTCATTTCATGCTACCAATCGCTTTATTCCCAAATTGACATAAAGATTCCTGACACTCACCTTCAAAGGATGTTCATTGACAACTTGCAAATTAAGATACAAGATAAGCTTACTATGATGAAGTTCCCCTCCTTTGTACACTTGTGCACTACCCTTCATGATTATCAAAATTTGGTTAGTAGTTGTGACACAAAACCCACCTCTAGCCATCCTAAGAAGTCTGAATCAGTGAACCAAAACAATTACCAACATTTTAGAAAATAGAATAAAGGATTCCTTTAACTTAAACCCCCTCAACAAATAACTCAACATGTTGATGGCCAAGTCACTACTATAAGGAATACAACTCCTTTCGCATTTGGAGACCCTGCTAGTAAATTCACTCCCTTACTCGAGACCCTCCATAACACCATGACACAACTCCTAGAACATAAAATGATCACTTTTCCTCCCATTAAAACTCCCGATCCTAATAAGCATTTACCTCCAAATTTTAGATCAAATTATTATTGCCATTATCACCAACAAAATGGACATGATATGAAACATTGTAAGCGTCTCAAACATCTTGTGAAAGACCTCATTGATTTCGGTTATCTTTCAATTGGAGGTGTTAATGATCAAGGAAATAAGTCTATTTCCCCTCCTAACCAAAACTTGCAAATATTTACCAACCCTATTCCAAAACATAATATTTCATTTGTCAAAGCTAGTGAAACTACAAAGAATGATGTGATGAATGTCGACACGGATGATGACAACATGTATACTGATAAACAAGGTCATATCTAGATACTAATGAACAAAACCCTATTCATGATTTTGTTGCATTGATCGAAACTCAACCTCATAAGCACCAAACTAAGAAACCTCTTGACATTGCTTTCTCATCTAAAGATATTATTAGAAATGCACGTGGTAGTCATCTTTATGTATAGCTGACCAAATCAATGACAAGCCCACTAATGGGATATTAATTGATCTTGTCTATGGAGAGAATGTGATCACTGAAGAATTCTTACTTGTGTATGAACTCTATCAAGAAACATATGATAAATGAAAAGCATAGATAAAGATACATAATGGTTTCACTTTCCCTATGATGGGATCAATCACCCTCCCTTTAAAAATCGAACTGAAACATTTAGATGTCTCATTTTCCACCATCTTGACATCATACCAATTTCGTGTGAAGCTTGGTTACCCATGGCTACACTCAATGGAAGTTGTCCTGTCGGTTGTGCATAAATTCTTAAAGTTTCCCTTTGACAATGAAATTTTTACTGTACACCATAGTGGCATTAACCCTTTATCTTCCCATGGAAACTTTTCATTATATTTATTTTGGCCCGAGCCTATGGAACCTATTAAACCTTGTGAGGACTTTTTTTTCAAATCTTATCAAAATTTTAAGGTGAAATGCATAGAAAAACTATCCCTTACAAATATGCGTCAACCTATGACTAAACCTACCATCCTTGAAAAAACTATGATTGAACATAAAGACATTCCAAAAAACCAAGACCAACTTAAGACAAACCCTTTTCCTATTTCCTACAATCAACCAAGAGATAACAAAAGAAAACCTATCACACCACCCAAGATAAATTTTTTTTACAAAGCTAAAGAAAAAGTGGTTGAACAACCTCCCATGGTTCCTTCTTTTCCTCCCCTTAGGGAAGAAAAGAAACTTATGGTTGATAAACCCACTCCTACACAAATGCAACTTGAAAATCAAACTAAAAGAAACCGAAATGCTAGAGAGTGTAGGCATAGATGTCATGCTATTTCTCAAAGGTTAAACAAAGAAAAAAACACAGAAAAACAACATCCAAACCTAGCTGAAGTAATACACAATGAGTCTCCCCCTTTCGTCGCAACAACAAGATCCTATACCACAACCACAATAGGAGCTAAATCCTTCTTCAAAAATTATCATTCAACCTCCCATTGTGATTAACTTGGATGACAATGATTGGGTTGCTAAGAGTGATGAAGAAGTGCATAATGAATTGAATACATTGTTTTCCTCTTTTATCAGCTTAAATGATAATTCTCCTAAGAAGAGTGTTGAACTTGGTGATGACCCTAGTTCAGTACTTGCTATTGTCCCTTTGGCTAGTTGTTCTCCTTCTATATATGACAAACATGATTGGGACGTGGACGAATTCCTCATAGGTTGACTCACATGTGTCTTTCTAGTCTTTTGCATTATTTTATTTTTCATGTTTCTTTTATGTGATTGAATTTGCATAATGTGATCCCTCATACTATTTTGTTTGATGTCCTTCTCTCTTTGTGACATTCCTCTATTTGTATCTACATTCTTCTCTATGTCATAAAATTTTATCTTTCTCATTTGTCAAGTGTGTTTTCCTTTTAGGGATGATGCAAGGGGTCAAGACATTCATGTCTCTTCCATGTTGACCCAAAACCTTTTCCTTTATCTTTTTATTTTCATTTGTCTTGTGTTTTTCTTTTGGATATGACACAAGGCATCAAGACATTCATGTCTCTTCCATGTTGACCTGAAATTTTTTCTTTGTTTTCACTCTCTGTGTCATTCTTCCTATTATATGAGTATTTTGGGAATGATGACAGTTCTGAGCTCTCTAAAAATATTGTAGCTAGAACATACTGACCCTAAATCCATGGATCCCTCATGTGTTTGGAGTTTTATTTTGAGGGAAACCCCTTCCTTTTTCATGGTGTAGCTTTATTTGGAAACATATGACCTAGCATAGTGCTTTCCAAATAAGCTCTCTTGTCTTGTTAGCATTTATCATTTTCTACTTTAAAGTAATTGCTCACAACATAGTGTTTAGAAATTTCTTTAAAGAGGGGGCATACATTAGCATTATTCTTCTACATTTCATGTTTCATTGTGTAGTCTTCTTACTTCATATGATGTGTCTTTTGCTTTGTGGCGACATTGGGTGTGATGTCCCTCAAGAGCATGATCTCTTTTAGCATATCATATTCCTCTTAGTGGCTTGATGTGACACACTACATCTCCTAAGTTGTGAATATTTTATTCTTTAATTGGTCCTCTCTTTGAGACATTAGGCACAATGTTCCCTAAGTTAAGACCTTACATGAACTAAAAAAAAATCCTTTGAACGTACCTTACACTATTTTACATTGACAATATCAATTATATGGCCACCTTGCATAACACACTTTTCTTTCCTGTAGTGCCATCTTAGTTTTTCATGAGTTTCAGGCATATGAAGCTTTGCTTGCCTCATGAATCTCAAAGTTCATTGTTGTGTGGTGCCTTATCAAATTTATTAGGAGGTATAGCTTTGGTATGGTTGTACATATGGGAGCCAAAATTAGGCATGACTTTCCCATATCCATTTTCTTATGTGTGTGGGTGCATACCGGCTACGTGGGTATGTGTCTAACCTCTCTGGGGGATCACCTAGTGGATAGCCTAAGGTTCCACTAGCCCTTGTGAACATGCATATTTTTGCATAATGGACATCGTGTTCCACTTGTAAGCCACCCTTTTTGGATACTCGCCTAGTGGAAATCCTAAAGTTCCATTGCCTCAAAGTGAGTGTGCATTTTTGAACAAACAACCTAGATCTGATCGACAATGTGTGAGACAAATGATCAAAGCTTGATCCACCACCTTTTGTCTTTGTTTTATTTTTCTCTTTGTCTTTGATAGTGTATTCTTGTGCCTTTTTGTTGCTCCTTATACCATTTACATGTGTGTCTTTTTTTCTTATGTTGGTTTGTCATAGGATCTTAAGCTTGGGGGCTTGATCGTTGTCATCCTATCTCATTAGCATTGGTACACTTGGACCCCTCTTGATGTGAATTTTTCCAATTTAGTGTGAGTTTGAAGCAAGTTCCTCCTCTCACTAAAGTGGGGCTAAATGTAGTGATAGAAAATGTATCACTCTACATTTTCGCATTTGTTTGGGCCCTCCATGTTAAACTGAGTTTAATGTTGCCTTGATTTAGTGTTGTAATTTGATTAACACATTCACACTAGTTCTTGGGCCCTTGTAAACTAAATTAACCTAAATGGACCTAGTTTAGGGTGTTGTAAAGTGTACCTTTATGCTTTCACACTAATCTAGGGTTTTTATTAATGAATTGGGCCTCTTTATGCTTTAATTCTCATTATTTTGCATCCACAAGCCCTAATTAATGCATCTTTCCAAGATTAATCTTGATATTTATCAACATCCAATCATAATTCATGTGTTTTTGGATTGTGTAGCCCAAATTTAGTGATTTGGGACTCATACGCCACCATGGGCGTATGGGTCCCACCTAAGTTTCAGGGACGTAATTTGGATTTCACATTAATCTAAGAATTTCTCAAAAAGTGTGTCCCAAGATTAGTTTAATTGGAATCTGATGTAGAGCATGGTGGGATTCACAAGTTTTCAAAGACACAAAATACTAATTTTTGACTGATCACCTAAACACTCATAAATTCACTTTAATGAAACATGGTTTCCATAGCTACAAATATATCAAAAGGAGGTTTCAAGACACCAAAACTTGAATGAACCTCTGATACACCTCATACATCATAATATTGATAGGGTTAGGCCAAAAAAATTCCCTTAGAACATTGGTTTCTTCATTCTTCCATTGCTCACTCACAAGAGGCTTATTGGCTTGTAGTATTCCAAAAAGACAAAATCAGGTGTAACTTTCCAAACAATTTGAATCTCCCAAAAAAATACAGTTTCAAGTACCCATTAAGCTATACTTTAACATATCTAAAAAGGAGATAGGGTTGCTTCAGAACAATACCTTCTAAAAATTTATGCTACTCTTCCACATGAGCCCCAAATAGGTCACTTTTACAAAGCAAGTACCAACTAAACACTCTACCAACCTTAAACCTCAACTTTTGGACCTTAAATAGGTTACAAAATTACTGAATCCACAATGTATACCAATAGAATCATTAATAAACTCATCAGACTTCAAAATCTCATCTAAACTCCTATTTAGGCTTGCTTCCAATGAGGATTTATTAGATCTCTACACTTCCAGCCTCAAACCACTTTGAAAATGGCTTAGAAACATCACTATGGCTTTGAATATGCTTAATAAACCAACTCCCATCCTTTAAAAATGCATTTTTCTCAAACTCTAACTTCTAGCCATCAATTTCAAGCCAAAAACCATGAAATTACACCTAGTGCAGCAACAAAACTTATGCAACTTGCTTTCCCCTACATCTGGAAACACAAACAACTTAAAAAAAAACCTAATCTAACCCATTCCAATGATTTAAAAAAGTATCCATTGGTGGAATGGCTTTTTGTTCCCCTTTTAGACTCTCAAACCCTTAAAATGAGGGTTTTTGGACAGTTCATAGAAAAATGGCTCTAAAAAGCTTTAATCTCAATCAAATTTCCTCAAATCAAGTTTATTTGGAAGCTAACACACTATCCTATCAAATCCAATTAAGATTATGACCTAGTAATGATGTACAGGCCATACAATACTTGCAACAACAAGGAAAAACACTAAATCTGTAAAAAATAAGGCACTTTTTATTTAAAATCTCTTCAAGTTACAACTCTCTCCTCCTTTTCTCACCTTCACAAGGCTCTTTAAACATGTTACAATAATTATCTTTGCTTCCCCTTGAGTTTCCAATGTCCAAAATCCTTCCCTTTACAAAGTGACTCTTCAAATTCCATTTCTTGCACTTTTTTGCAATTTTGACAATATTTGCAAGTTTTTACAATATTTGACAACTTGACCATAAAACCTCATATAAACCTAATCAAATGATTCAAATACATTAAAATTATCCAAATATTACCTCATTACAATCATAATATGATGAAGACTCAAATATTACAAGATTGCCTCATGGAGACATGAAGTTTACATAGTGCCTTGCACCATACTCCTAGGGAAAAATTTTCCTCAAGTCCTCTTGAGGATAGTTTTGCATAACTAATTCAAGCTTTCCAATGTCATTATTCAATCTCCAAGTAGTCTTTGCACTCACCAACAACTAGAAACTTGCATTTTCTCTTTTTTCTTTAACCAGTTCTTCCCTTTTGAATGTTGTCTTTCATTTGATGACTTGTACTTCCTTTGAAAATGGAGTTGAACCTACCTTTTTAAATATCATTAAACCTTCTCCTACCATCCTAGCAACATGTTACTTAATCAATTCTTTCATTTCCAAAATAAATTCATCCTTGACCTTCAAAGAAGTAAAATTGAACACCAACTCAATATCATTTCCCTCCAAAATCAAATTATGTTTCATACCTGTTGTTTCAACATCTCCATGGTTTGAAATGGTTGCATCCTTCATATGCTTTTCCTCAAGCATATACCCATCTCTCTCACTACTTCATCCCACAATCTCTCACAACATACTATCCATCTACCCAACAAATATCTTGGAAGATGCTTCCTCTTTCAACTCTCTCTCTTAGTGAAGTAACTCTCTACACCTTCTCCCCAGCTTCATCTCTATTGGAGGATAGTGATCATAGACCTCTTCCATGTCTGTAACCAACACACCTTACAACTCTTTCTCTCTTGCAGCTTTAAGATGGACCACAAGCACCTGCAACCAACATATTTCATAATCCACTAGATCAACCATCTTTGATACCAATTTATGCAGAGCAAGGTGGGCTTCACAAGATTTCAAAGACACAAATCATTGATTTTTAACTAGTCACCTAAACACTCACAAATTCACTTCAATGAAACATGGTTTCCAAGGCTAAAAATATATCAAAAGGAGGTTTCAAGACACCAAACCTTGAATGAACCTTTGATACACCTTATACATCATAATATTGATAGGATTAGGCCATAAAAACTCCTTTAGAACACTGGTTTCTTCATTCTTCCATTGCTCACTCACAAGAGGCTTATTGGCTTGTAGTATTCTAAAACGACAAAATCGGGTGTAACTTTCCAAAAAATTTGAATCTCCAAAAAAAAAAAAAAGTTTCAAGTATCCATTAAGCTTTACTTTAACATATTCAAAAAGGAGATAGGGTTGTTTTAAAAAAATACCCTCTAAAATTTTTCGCTATGCTTTCACACGAGCCCCAAATAGGTCACTTTTACAAAGAAACTACCAACTAAACACCCTACCAACCTTAAAAATCAATTTATGTACCTTAAAAAAGTTACAAACTGATTGAATCCACAACTTATACCAGCAGAATCATCCACAAACTCATCAGACTTCAAAATCTCATCTAAACTCCTATTTAGGCTTGCTTCCAATGAGGATTTATTGAACCTCTACACTCCCAGCCTCAAACCAATTTTAAAATAGATTAGACACATCACTACGGGTCTGAACATGCTTAATAAACCAACTCCCATCCTTTAAGAATGCATTTTCCTCAAACTCCAACTTCTAGCCATCAATTTCAAGCTAAAAACCTTGAAATTACACCTAGGGCAGCAAAAAAACTTATACAACTTGCTTTCCCCTGCATCTGCAAACAAAACCAACTTAAAACCAACCTAATCTAACCCATTCCATTGATTTACAAAGGTCTACATTGGTGGAATGTCTTTTTGTTCCCCTTTTAGACTCTCAAACCTTTAAAATGAGGGTTTTCAGACAATTCATAGAAAAATGGCTCTAAAAAGCTTTAATCTCAATGAAATTTTCTCAAATCAAGTTTATTTGGAAGCTTACACACTATCCTATCAAATAAAATTAATATTATGACCTAGTAATGTTTTACAGGGCATACAATACTTGCAACAAGGGAAAATGTTGAATCTACAGAAAACAGGGTACTTTTTATTCAAAATCTCTTCAAGTTACAACTATCTCCTCTTTTTATCACCTTCACAAGGCTCTTTAAACATGTTACAATAGTTATATTTTCTTCCCCTTGAGTTTCCAATGTCCAAAACCCTTCCCTTTACAAAGTGACTCTTCAAATTCCATTTCTTGCACATTTTTGCAATTTTGACAATATTTGCAAGATTTTACAATATTTGACAACTTGACCATAAAACCTCCTATAAACCTAATAAAATGATTCAAATACATTAAAATAGTCCAAATATTACCTCATTACAATCATAATATGATGAAGATTCAAATATTACAAGATTGCCTCATGGAGACATGAAGTTTACATGGTGCCTTGCACCAGAATCATATGCCACAACTAGTGTATGAGTCCCGCTTAGCTTAGACCTAATTTAAATTCAAATTCTTGGTGACATTTTACTCTCCTAGATCTGATTTCATCTTTTAGTGTTGTAATTTTAGGAAATTTGACATAAACAAGTATAAATACAAGGTTATTTCACTCATTTTTTACCTAACAAGCAATCAAGTGACCTAAGCTTTCAAGTATTCATGCATTCTAGCAAATTGAGATTACAATTTTTTACAAGAGCATTCAAGAGGATTCAAGAGTTTATTATTAGGCATTTTGGAGCATTATTCAAGTATCAAGCATCATGTCAAAGTCATCATGCATCATGTTTTTTTTTGAGCTAACATTTGTGATGTAGGGTTTTATGATTCAAGAAAGCATTCAAATCAAGATCCATATCATTCAAGCAAGAGTCAAGATCTACATCCATTATAGCCATTACATACAATATTGTAGCCTTTTGTTCCTAGGGTTTGGTGTGTTGTAACATATCATTTTGTTCATTCATCATTCCTCCTTTCTATTTCATTTCATTTCAAGGTTTGATTACCAAAACAAGGTTTGACCAATGAAAATCCCTATCCACTAATAAAAAAAACATTTTTCTCTCTCTTTAGTGTGAGATTTGCAGGTCTAGGTTGAAGACACATTAAAGAGAAAGAGTGGAAGAAGTTGTCAAGGTTGCAAACTTGTAAAAGTTGTCACCTTGTTTACAATATCACTAGAAGACATATATAGAGTAGAATTTGAAATTTTAGATTCATAAATTAGGATTGGAAGGAAGAGTAGAGATAGAAGAGTGGATTCAGATCTTGACCCTTTGAAAAAGAGCTAAGCAGAACTGATACACCACTTCCGGTGTATGAGTCCTTGTACAATCAATTTTCCAAACTTCAAGAGTTCTAGAGTTGTCACTACTAGATTTTTATTCCTACCCAAAAACCCTAATCTACGACTAAATCAACTAGCCTAGTGTATGAGTCCCAGTGTGCATTAATTTCAACAATTTTAACATTTCAATCCTTGTTCCAAGCTGCTATAGGTTTCCTAGTGCACCTCTCTGATCTCTCAACCTTTTATTCTAATTTGCTATCATTTCTAAGTCATTCACATGGGTTTTGCACATCATTAAGTTTCATCATTATGTTTTGTGTGTTACTTGTCTTTCCAAGCCCTAGCTTGGTGGTGAACCCCTTTTAGTCTTTGATCATACCCTAGGATACCCTATTATAGATCCCCTTCTCTCATTCTATCATTGGATTTAGATCTCTAAGGTATCCTTGAGTGAAACTTGAGTGAAATAGGACCCCCTAATTATTCCATCTCCTAAAAGGTGGAGCAACCTATTTTTCTTATTTCCTTTTGATGAACCTGCATTTAGAACATCTTAATTTTGATTTGGAGTGAATCATAGTCCTAGATCTAGCTTACATTAACTTTGCATTACATTTTTCATTAGTTAATTTGCATCTAGGGTTTCTAAATCTTGCATGAGTGAAAATGCATATAGGTTGCATTTTTGCCTCTTGCATCATTGAAATTCACTTAAAATATGCATTTTCACTTAGTCTAAACTTCATCCAAAATAGAAAACATAAAATTCACATACGGTTTGATAAAAATGATGCAAAAACCTAATATGGGACTCATACGCCCCTCTGGGTGATTTAGTCCCAATATAGGTGGTTTTCCTAATTTATGCACATTCTATGGTGATTGTTATTCAAAATTTAAAACCCTAAAAAACCTTGATTTGGACTCATACGCCCCTCCAGATGGTTTAGCCCCATTTCATATTTTAAACTACATTTTCTAGCATTAAATTCTCTATTTTTGTGTTTCTATTTGTTGCTGTTAGTTATCCATTTCAGTTTGCAAATTTTTTGTTTCATTCATTTCATTGCACCTAGCTTAATTTCATTTGAAACAGAATTAAACCATAACATTTATAATGTGCTCACTGTATCTTACATTTCATTGATTGTCCCTTTCATGAGCTTTACAACTTGGTGTCCTATTGCTAATACTATAGTGAGAAAAAGTTTGAGACTAATGCCATCCAACGATAACATAATCATCGTGGGTCTTGGATTATATAGCTCTTTCACTCCTAGTATTGACATTAGTTCACTAAGTATGGACTGTACCCTTAACAACTCTTTTCCTTCAAGTAGTGTGACAAGAGTTGAGATAATGGTTGCTATTATTTCACAAGAAAACATAATGAGAATTCGTCAAGACTTAGAAAACCTACAAAATCAAATAAGTACTAAGAAAATTTCAACCACCGCTATCCCTACCATAGATAGCATGCATCACATGATTGAAAGTGAAGACATATTTGACATTGTGTGTAACATAGTTCAAATTTTGTAAAAAATATTACCTTAACCACTAGTTGTGCTTTACCTTCAAACAAAGTCCAAAACCAAAGAGGAATTCAAATTCCTCCTCCCACAACCATTGCCTCTATTCCTACCTATACCAATCCTCAAGTTACAACAACAATGCAACCTACTAGTAATGTCATTCCTACCTTGGGTATTTCCGCTAGTATTCCTAGTACCTTTGTGGAATCACACATCATATCCCCTACCACTTTACCTCCCATAAGATTACATTCATTGCTACCTCAAACACATATACACCTCCACCATATTCACCTCCATCTAAAAACACAACCAATGACACCCTCATAAATCAATTTGTTCAAACTGTTTCATCCCTTCAAAAGCAAGTTTCCACCACAAACCAAAATAAAAATGGCCAACCTACATACTATGTCAAAAGAAATCCCTTATCCTTGGAGATATTGAGAATATCGATGCCACAAGGTATAGAGATTCCTAGCTTTGAGAAATATGAGGGTAAAGCAGATCCTTCTAAGCATGTTTCTTTTTACACTACCTTATGTAGTGATTTTGACCTTGAGGATAAGTTCTTGGCTAAGCTTTTCCCTAGATCCTTGAAATATATCACCTGAGAATGCTTTTCCTCATTACTAAATAACTCAATTTGTTCATTCAATGAACTTTTTGAGGCATTTATAAACCTTTTCCAAGTGCATATGACTCCTAAGATGACTTTAGCCGATTTGATGAGATGTAAGGAAAAATATTATGAAAAAGTTACTAACTTCTTGTCACGTTACCAATCACATTATTCCCAAGTTGATGTAAAGATTCATGACCCTCACCTTCAAAGGATGTTCATTGAGAACTTGCAAATTAAGATAAAAGATAAGATTGTCATGATGAAGTTTCCATCCGTCGTACACTTGTGTATTTCCCTTCATGTTATCAAAACTTGGTTAGTAGTCATGACACAAAACCCACCTCTAGCCGTCTTGAGAAGTCCAAATCAAGGAAACAAAACAATTACCAACCTTTTAGAAAACAAAATAAAGGCTTCCTTCAACTCAATCCCCATCAACAAACAACTCAACATGTCAATGCGCAAGTGGCTACTATAAGGAAGACAACTCCTTTCGCATTTGGAAACCCTACTAGGAAATTCACTCGCTCATCTGAGACTCTCCATAACACCATGAAACAACTCTTAAAACATAAAATTATCACCTTGCCTCCCATTAAAACTCCTAATCCTAATAATCCTTTACCTCTAAATTTTAGATTGAATGCTTATTTCCATTATCACCGACAAAATGGACATGATACAAAACATTGTAAACATCTTAAACATCTTGTGCAAGACCTCATTGATTTTGGTCATCTTTGAATTGGAGATGTTAATGATCAAGGAAATAAGTATGTTGCCCCTCACAACCAAAACTTTCAATATTTACCAACCCTATTCCAAAACATAATATTTCATTTGTGAAAGATAGTGAAACTACAAAGAATGATGTGATGAATGTTGACAAAAATGATGACAACATGGATATTGATAAACAAGGTCCTATAGATACTAATGAACAAAACCCTATTGATAGTTTGGTTGCATTGACTAAAACTCAACCTTGTAAGGGTCGAACTAAGAAACCTCTTGACATTGCTTTCTCATCTAAAGATATTATTAGAAATGCACCTAAAGGTCCTCTTTACATAGCCGGTTGAATCAATGACAAGCCCACTAATGGGATATTAATTGATCTCGTCTGTGGAGAGAATGTTATCACTGAAGAATTCTTACTTGTGCATGAAATCTATCAAGAAATATTATGATAAATGAAAAGGATTGATAAAGACACATAATGGTTTCACTTGCCCTATGATGGGATCAATCACCCTCCCTTTAAAAATTGGATTGAAACAATTAGATGTCTTATTCTCCATCATTTCAACATTGAACCAATTCCATGTGAAGCTTGGTTACCCATGGCTATGGCCCATGGAAGCCATCCCGTCAATTGTGCATAAATGCTTAAAGTTTCCCTTTGACAATGAAAATTTCACTAAACACCATAGTGGATTCTAATCCTTTGTATTCCTATGGAAACTTTTCATTATATTTCTTTTTGCTCGAGCCTATAGAACCTATTAAACCCTATGAGGACTTCTTTTTCAAATCCTATCAAAAGTTTAAGGAAAATGCATAACAAAGCTATCCCTTACAAAAAAGCCTCAACCTATGACTACACCTACAATCCTTGACGAAACCATGATTGAACCTAAATACATTCCAAACAACCAAGATGAACCTAAGGAAAAACCTTTTGCTATTTCTTGCAAACAACCAAGAGATAACGAAACAAATTCCGTCATGCCACCCAAGATAATTTTTTTTTACAAAGCTAAAGAAAAAGTGGTTGAACAACCTCCCATGGTTCCTTTCGTTCCTCCCCTTAGGGAAGAAAAGAAACCTATGGTTGATAAAACCAATCCTACACAAACACGACTTAAAAATAAAACTAAAAGAAATTGAAATGCTAGAGAGCATAGGCATAGAACTCACACTTTTTCTCAAAGGTTAAACAAAGAAACAAACACAAAAAAACAACATCCAAACCTAGCTAAAGCAATACACAATGAGTCACCCCCATCAGCACAACAACAAGATCCTATACCACAACCAGAACAAGAGCTAAATCCTTCTTTAGACATTATCATTCAACCTCCCATTGTGATTAACTTGGATGACAATGATGAGATTGCTAAGATTGATGAAGAAGTGCATAATGAATTGAATACATTGTTTTCCTCTTCTATGAGATTAAATGATAATTCTCCTAAGAAGAGTGTTGAACTTGGTGATGAACCTAGTTTGGCACTTGCTCTTGTCCCTTTGGCTACTTTTTTACCTTCTATATATGATGAACATGATTGGAATGAGAATGACTTGCTCATAGGTTGACTCACATGTGCCTTACTAGTATTTTGCATTATTTTATTTTTCATGTCTCTTTTTTGTGATTTCATGTGTGTAATGTGATCCCCTGTACTATTCTATTTTTTTGAAAATTGAAGGTAAAATTGTAGCTTAAAACTTGTAAAAATATGAGATTGTAGATTTAACTAAGTGTTCTTTGTTACAAATTATTTGTGTATGATTAATCTGATTAGATCTATTTTACCAATTGTAGAAAGAGATAGAAGATTGTAGAAGAATGGGACAAGAAGATAGAAGTGACATAGCATATACGTGGAGAAACCCTTTCAGGAAAAAACTCCACCACTAGAATCAATAGTGCTTGTATTATTTAACCTAAGTAGAACAAGATTACAATAATTATGTATCAATCCTTGATTGATATGCTTCCTTTCCTTCAACAATCCTTCTTCACAACCTGCAAATAGACTCTAATGAAACTCTCTTCAACTTGCTGCAATTAATAGATTATTATGAGCATCGTAAACTTCAAGAGTTGACAAAAAAAAGAGCACAAAGCTCCTCACAAATATCTATGCCTAGATTGGGAAAGTAGAGTTCCTTTGTGAAATCCAAAGTCAAACCAAAGTCTCCATCAATTTAGGCACCCAAAACTAATGACTTAATTGAACATTGGTCAAGAAAATATCATGCAAGAATCACCTCAAAGTTGGCACCCAAGAATGGGCCCACTTAACTAAGCCTTGTAAATATGTTCTCATGCAAAAGGTGTTAAATAAAAGATGTCAACTTGGGCGCCCAAGGTGGGTCCAAGTCAATTTGAGTTAAATGAAACATATCTCTCCATCAATTCATGCAAACATTATGCATGATTGATCATCCCCACTTAATTGAAAGTATCAACCTGTTATCTATCATGCAATTGAAGTCATTAGTCATGCAACTCAAATCAACTCAAGTCAAGTAACATGCAACTGAAGATAACTAAACCATAAGTAAACTAAACTAATACTAAACTGATAGTGCCACTCCACACATTGTAAATATCAATCCTTATTTTTTAGGAGCATGACATGCATTACATAAGAGTTATCAATCCTCTAAATAGTTAACTTAAGCAAGGTGGGTCCCACCTCCCATGTGGGAGCCTCATGTGCTCCTATTTTGTAGGAGCTCTTCTTGGGCATCCCCACATGTTCCTATCATTTAAGAATAATTACAAATATCAATTTACATGTTCATTTCATTCAAATTTAATCTCTTTCTAATCCTAGTGTTGGGGAACACTTTCCAAGGACTTAGGAGATACATGAAATATGTTTAGGATTGCAATTAAATGGCATACTATTCCCAACATTCTCCCACTTGACATTATACATTGCAATTATTCTAAACACGAAATCATTATTATAAATCAAGTACAAGACTCAAGGAAAATGGCCTTCTTGCACCAAGAGAAATTATCTGTAGGAACTAGTTTCGTAAGATAATCTACAACATTGATCAAAGTGTCAACTTTCTGAATCAATACCTTCCCACTCTCAATCATTTCTCATACAAAGTGGTACCGAACATCAACATGCTTAGTACAAGCATGATACATAGGATTTTTGGCTAAACAAATAACACTCTGACTATCACATTCAAGTCTAATTTGCTTGCAATTAAAACCAATACTTTTCCCAAGTCTCAGTAACCAAAATACCTCTTTAGAGGCATGTGTCGTAGCCATGTACTCAACTTTTGTGGTGGAAAAAGTAACTGTGGGCTGCCTCTTACTTGTCCAACTAACCAAAAATCCAAACAAAGTAAACACATAGCCACTTGTCGACCTTTGACTGTCCAGGTCTCCTACCCAATCTAAATCAACAAAACCCTATATGTCCAATGATCTGTGCATAATATCAATATCATTAGCACCATGATAAACCAAACAGTAATCAAAAGTACTCATAAATATCCAAACACGATCTTAACATAAGTCCAATGTTCTTTACCAAGGTTAGACATAAACCTACTCAAAACTCCCACTACTTGGGATATATCTGGTCTTGTATAGACCATTGCATACATCAAACTACCAACTGCACTAGCATATGAAATTTCAGACATTTCCTCATGATCAAAATCAAATTTAGGACTCATTTCTAAACTTAACTTTGTTCCAACTGGTAAAGGAATATTAATTGGTTTACTATCATGCATGTTAAACCATTTTAAAATAGTATCAACATAGTTCCTTTGACTTAAGAAAATATTTTTGTTACCTCTATCTTTGTTGATCTCCATACCAAGGATATATATTTTGCAGCTCCTAGATCTTTCATCTCAAATGTGCTAGAGAGTTGTGCTTTCAATTCTTTGAGCATTACCTTTTTGTTACCAATAAACATGTCATCTACATATAAGATAATAATTAAATGTTGATCATCAATACATTTTATGTAAACACAATGATCTTCCTCACTCCTAACATAACCAATTTTCAATACAAAAGCATCAAACCTTTGGTACCACATTCTTGGTGACTGTTTCAATCCATATAAATATATCTTTAACCTGCAAACCAATAATTATTTTCCTTTTTCAACAAAACCATTAGGTTGCCTCATATAAATCTCCTCATCAAGATTCCCATGTAAGAAATCAGTTTTCACATCCATTTGCTCTATCTCAAAATCATAAGCAACAACAATAGATAAAAAGAATCTAATAGAAGTTAATTTAGCAACAGGAGAGAAGATTTCATTAAAGTCAACTCCCTCTCTCTGGGAGTAGCCCTTGGCAACTAATCTAGCCTTGTACCTTTCGAGATTACCATTTGCTCCAATTTTATTTTTAAAGATCCATTTACAACCAATGGCCTTTCTTCCTTTGGGAGAACTCTCAAGATCCCATGTCTCACAAGTATCCAAGGAAACCATTTCCTCATGCATAGCTTGTGACCAAAGCTCGTTCTCATCTGAAGGAAAAGATTCCTTGTAAGATCTAAGTTCTTCATTAGTACTCATCAAAGAAAATATACAACGAAAATTAGGTGGGTTATACCTATAATTGAGATTCCGTTGTCTTGTGGATCTTCTCAAAGAAGGTTCTTGTTCCTCAATATGCTCATCATGACCATCTATCTTAGAACTTTGTGAACTCTCCTCATCCAATCCATCCAATTGTTCTTCAACATGTGCATCTTCATGCTTCTTAGTATTTGTCTCAAAATGCACTAATTGAGAAGTATCCTTCTCCTTTCGTTGTTCTTTTCTTGAACAAGATCTAAATTCCCTGAAAATCACATCTCTAGATAAAGTAGTTTTTTAGGTTAGAGGATTCCAAAGATTGTAACCTTATACATTTTCACCATAACCTATGAATATGCATTTCTGTGCTTTTGGATCCAAATTAGACTGCTTTTCTTTAGGCACGTGAACAAAATCCTCACAACCAAAGATCCTTAAATATGCCACACTAGGTTTCCTACTTAACCACATTTCATAAGGGGTTTTATCTTCAATAGATGAACTAGGGGATCTATTGATTAAATAACAAGTACTTACAATCTCAGCCCAAAGGCACAAATCTAGCTTAGCACTACTTAACATACTCCTAGCTCTTTCCATTAAGGTCCGGTTCATCCTTTCTGCTACTCCATTTTGTTGAGGTGTATATGGAGTAGTTTTCTATCTCACAATTTTTGCATGCTTACAATAATCATCAAATTCCTTAGAACAATATTCACCACCATTATCTGATCTCAACACTTTTATCTTATGATCTGATTATTTCTCAACCAAAGCCTTAAATTCTTTAAACTTATTGAACACATCAGATTTGATATGCATAAAATAGATCCAAGTGTATCTTGAGACATCATTAATAAATGTGACATAGTATCTAGATTTTCCAATAAAGTCAATATCCATAGGACCCATAACATCTGAATGAATAATATCTAATAATATTTTAGCTTTATTTGTTCCATTAGAAAATGAAGATATAGATTTCTTTCGAAACACACAATGCTCACAAAAATCATTTTTGCTAATTTTATAATCTAGAATACCGTTAACCAATTTCTTATTAAGAATGGTCCTAAGACCTTTTTCACCAATGTGGCCCAATCTATGGTGCCACAACATACATGTATTTTTAGCTTCAATTACATTGGTTGATTTATTCAAATTGGAGGTATCAAGCTTAAACAAAGTCCCTTTCCAAGATCCTTTAGCAACCACCATATTCCCTTTCACCAATCTACAACCACCTTTGTCAAATGTCACATGCATTCTAGAATCATTGAACTTAGATACAAAAAGTAAATTTCTAGCAAGTCCTAGAATATGTAAAACATCATTAAGGGTCTTAATGCTACCATCACTGAAACACAACTTTACCTCTCATTTTCCCACAATCTTTGTTGTGCTATTATCTCCAAAGAAGACGTTTCCTCCATCATAGTAGTAAACTTAGTGAACCACTCCTTGTTAGGAGTCATATGATAGGAGCAACCCAAATCAATAAGCCAAGAGTCATCACTAACAATATTAGATGTAATGATCAATGCATCATTACCATCAACTGAGGATTTCTCTGTAGAAGCATTATAACTATTTTTGTTGTTCTTACAATCCTTCTTTATATGTGTAGACATTGAAAATATACTGATTGACATCGTGCATCTGATCCTGACTTACTAACATTGTTTCTTCCTGAATCATTCCTCGGTCTAACCGTTTAATCAAATTCCCTTATCTGATTAAATTCATCAATATTCATCTCTTAATTAAATAAATCATTTTGTTAATTAAGTCACTCTCTTGTTAATTAAATCAATCCATCTGATCTAATTATCCTTATTTAATTAAATAATCAATTTATTTGATTAAAACCCTAAAGTCCATCCATTAAATTAAATAAATTAAAACCTTATTTGATTTAATCTAACACCATCCCTTTTGATTAAATAAATCAAAATATCTATTTAATTAACCTCTTATCATATTCCTCTCTTATTTGATTTGAATTAAAAATCATCTAATCTCTAAATTAATTAACCCTTATTATAAATCTCATGTCATCCTCTAGAAATGCAAGTTGCACATGAAAATAGATTTAACTCATTTATTAAATCCATATTTTCCCTCACATGGCATCTTTTGGAATATTCCCTAATTTGAATTCAAAATCCAAGTGGGAATAAGTCCTTCCAACAAGGCATTTAAGATCTCTTACATGTCCTTTGCCTTGAGCCAAGTGGCATTTATTGCATTTTCCCTTCCCTCTTACATGTCATTTCAACAAATTTGAATTTCAAATATTGGCATTTATTGGCACAAACCCCAAATCTTGCACAACCATCATCCATTCATAGCTTGACAAGTGGCACCATATCCTTGGATGAAAGTTAGTCCCACATTGCTCAAATTTGGGCTTTCATCCATCTTGAAATCCTATAAATGAAGAGCTCCTCTCCTCATTTTATCATCCACAATTTGAGTAAAGTTACCATGCTCAAATATCTATCAAGTTTCACACCATTGAGTTCATAGCTAGGTTCTTTTGCAGATTTAGCTTGGAGTCTTCATCATTCATCATCAAGAGTGGATCAAAGCTCATCATCAAGTCTACATATTGAAGCTTGCAATCATAGGAATTGGGAAAGGGCCAAATTTCCACATCAAATTGGCACCAATTCCCCCATGGGATTGAGAGTTTACATATCTAATTAGGATTCAATCTTGTTTTTGTGATTTCATTGTATTTTTCATCATTCTCTTTCTAATTTGAGCTATGTTAATGAATCTCATGGGGAATCCATGTTTAGGCTTGCATTTCCTTGTTTAACTTGTTGAATAATGTTGTTTTGCAGGTACCTAGATAGAGGGTTCACATTTTGGCGCTAGAGGGAGGGCTAGACATCATAAATTTTAACATTTCCTCAAAATTTCCACATTTTCTTGACACATAGGAAATTCCGGCGCGGGCTTGTCAATGTTGCTATTTTTAGCACCGCGAGCTCGTCAGTGTCACTATTTTAGCGCTGCGGGCTCGCCAGCGTCACCATATAGCACCACACAAACATAAACTCCGCCGTTGGACTCATCCCACGAAGAAAATTCAAATTTCAAACTGCGCCGCTGGACTCGCTGATCTCCACCAGTTTCAAAATTTTTAAAACTCTGACACTTACAAGAACTGCGAGGCTGGGTGAAAATAGTGATGCTATTGTGGTCTTTGTCCTGACACAGAGCGCTGTTGACTGGTAAAGCAGTGCTGTAGGAGCACCATTGGAAGAAAAAAATAGCGACACCTTCACGAGTTGCGACGTTGGAAGACAATAAAAGGGAGAAATTAAATTTTTAGCACGTGCTTTAATTTATGATTGTTTCCTCCTTTGTTTTCTGCTTTTTAATTTTCTGTGTTTTTCCATAATCTAATTGTTTTTCTATTTTGTAGGTTGGAAGCCAAAAGCAAAGGAAGAAGGAGCATGGTGATGATATCTTATCTAATCAAAGTGTTTTTAAACACTTAAGTGTTTGTTTAACATTTCCTTAGAAATTTGTCATCTTTTTCTTTCTTTAGAACACTAGCTTTCATTTGGGTTTAAAAAGGAATCTTTTGTTTATTGCTCACAAATGGATTTAAAAAGAACCTTAGGATCTACAACTTACTAGATTTCATATATGGGTTAAACAATTGAACAAATGTCTTCTACTTGTGTTTTGGTGCTCTAAAATGAACTCAAATATTGCTTTGAGGGTTTAAAAAGAACAAGTGTAGTTGTGTTTTTCGCGAGGGCTTACTTAGACTAAAGCCATTGGAAAAGGACGTATGCGCTTCTCTCGCACTTTATAGTGATCTTGAGAATCAAAAAGTATTTTCCATGACTTTGGGTTAAGACAAAGCAATCACCTCCACACTTAGATTTGGGCTTAAAATTGAACAAACTATTGTGCGAGTGTGAGTGGGGGCATCTTTGCATACATTCTGTCTCTTTATTGCTATCATAGATTGATCGAGTTATGGATTTTTTTCTTCATTCACTTTTGTTTATCTTAGAGGGCCCGCCTTGTGGGAAAAAGTAATCACCCAAGGGAATGGCTCAACCAGTAACACTCTAAACCTGAGAGTATTTCCAGCTGGGATATAAATGTGGATATTGGAAGAAACACCAATATCACGCGGTTGACTCTGACAAGATGGATCCGAAAGGGGACTCTTGCCACATTGGGTCAACTCCTACGAACGAAAATTCCTTACTAAAACCAATGTACTAGAATTTTCCAAAATCCTTTTATCTATTTTTTGGTGCAAGAACGGTCGTTCTGAAGCCACCCCACACTTTTACGGTCTTCTAGTAGAGATGGAAAGCATGCCATGGGAGTTTCATGGGTGTTGATGCTTAGCTGCCCCGTATAAGTGAGTGCCATGGAGGGGAGCCAGTGGGGTCAAGCATCTAACCATCCGCTAGAGATAAGCGTAACTAGACTTGTCCAAGTGGGAATCCAACAAATATTGTCTTACACATCCATAGGATTGTAATTGTTCTTGGGTTACAAAATGCATTGCTTGATCGAAAACATCATGGAAACAAACACTTAACATCATCCAAATTTCAAACCCTTTTGAGGACAAATATAATTGACTCAATCCATAAGTTATTGCTTTCCCTTGGGACTCATGTCCTTAGAGGTTTCTAAGCATTGGATTATATCTCAATTTGTCTTCTTAAGTAAACAATAGGAAACCCTTACCTTAAGTTCATTAAATTTCTACATAACATATCTTGTAGGGTTTGAAGAAATTAAGACATCAGACATCTTAGTTTGAAAACCTAATTGAAGAAAGTATTTTTGGTAAAATAAAGACATTAAGCAAAGCTAAGAAAAATAAACTTTCATGTGTGCTGAAAACTTTACAAATCCCAAAACACAAGTCATTGTTTGAAAATCCGAAAATGCATGTCCAAATGAAATCATTTCTTGGTTACAAAGGTCTTTAGGAAGCATATGCATGCTCTTCAATACCTAGGTCTAAGTAAACAAAGTGTCCTTTTTAGGATCACCTTAGGATCAAAACATTATCAAAATCCTTCATCTATACATCAAAACAAAATCCACCTCATCACCATCTTTTCGATAAATCTTGAAATCATCCATTGATACTAGGCTTTATGGAAAAATCCAAACCATCAACATTATCAAAAACACCTTTGGCTAGATATGTGTAAATGCATTATTTTGCATATTCTTAGTCAAAGTTATCAAAATCATCTTGTATAGCTTAGTATATGTAGATGAATCCTTCTCCATATGCATAGTAAAACAATCATATTGTTTGAATAGGCATGGATAGATGCATCCTTCTCCTCACACATATTCAAATTATTATTATTTGAACAAAGCTATCCCTTAGATCATTATCAAAAATCCTAGGGTCTTTTTATTCAAAATCCAAATCCAAATCCAAAGCATAATCAAAAGTCAAGGACAAAATCTCAAAATCTCAAAATCCAAAATCAAAATCCAAAGTCCTAAAAAGCCTAGTGTCTCATCTCAAGATTTATCGAAAGACAAAAAAACATCCATATCATCCATCCTTAAAACATTCATATCATACCATCACCTTTGATCCTCAAAGCATCCTAAAACTCACTTTGGGACATAAAATAACGATCGATCCAAAGAATCAAGAGATTTATCTCCCATATTCTTGAAGGTTGATCCTTGTTTTATGGTTCTAACTAGATCACAATACAAGAAGAGTATGGAAGCCAACAAAGAAATGGCCGCTTCAAGTGACCTTAGCCAAACCAATGCAGAAATGAATATAATGAAATCAAGCAATCCATTTACCCTCTCATCATCACAAAATCCCCAAGAATAAAATCAAGGAGAGGACCTTACTTTCAGAATGTCTCGTGAGGAAATGGCAAAAATACTCCAAAATCCAAACAACTATAGAATCATCAACATCATGATGAGACTTAAGCCTTCGTTGTACATGCTTGAACTAGTAAAACATGGGGCCAAGTTGCCTTCAGATTTTGATGTGAGTACTATAGTGGATACATCATTTCCTCCTATCTCATCCACCATCCCCATTTCATCTACACCCCCATGTCGAAACGTCATACAAAACATTTCGCAAATCACATCATTTGCTCCAACCCAACCAAATGTCAACAAGGGAAACACATTCCTCAATGCTCTTCAACACATCCCCTTGTTAACAATCAAAATTTGGACGTAAAAACCACCATGGAACAAAACATACTCAACAACCCATTACACAAAAATGTTCCTCTCACTTTACATTATGACCCATCATCAACATCTTTTCATGGAGCACCACAAACACCTCTTCTCACAAATTTACAAGAAGAGGGAGATACGTTCAGACTAGGGGGTTTATTCGACACCACGATGTTTTCACAACAACTCACGCCTCTTACATTTCCACCTCTTCCACCATTGCCATTATCATCCACACCACTCCTTGGTCTAGGGCTTCCTCCCCTACCAAGTATCAATTAGACCTACATCCCAACCATCAATCAAAGCATTGCACCAAACACTCAAAAGTTATTGTTGATATCGCAAAAACAAACGATAAACACACAAGCAATGGCAACACCATCAAACATACCCTTAACATCACAAAGCATGGTCTCACAAGGACCAATCACATCAATACCATTATCCAACACAGAAAATATCAACACAACATCATCATCTACCACCATTCCAAATCCACCACCACCTCCACCGCCACCAACGTTCACCACATCAAACCAATTCGACACAACATTGCAAGCCACTTTTCAAAGAGGATACCAACAAGTGCAGAAACAAAAATCTGTGCAACAAGCTGCTCAAGCTGTGCAAGCTGCCAAAGCTGCACAATCCATAATACAAGTGCAACAAGCACAATAAGCCCAGGAATTATTGCAATAGCAACAACAACAAGCCACCCAAGCATTACAAGCACAAAGGATTGCTCAAGCACAACAAGCCCAGGCATTATTGCAACAACAACAACAACAACAAGCAGCCCAAGCATTGCAAGCACAAAGGATCGCTCAAGCACAACTATTATTGCAGCAACAAGCTGCACAAGCACAAGCTCAAGCACAAACACAAGTAGGACAAGTGCAAGCTCAAGCATAACTTCTTGCACAAGCAGTGCAAGTGCAAGCATACCAGCAAGCACTAAAGCAATACCAAGAACATCAAGAAGTGGTAGAATTGGCAGCCCAACAACAAGCATTGTGGGAACAACATCAAGCACAACAACAAGAGTTGTTAGAGCAATAGCACGCACAACAACAAGCACAAATCCTAGCGCAACACCAAGATCAACAACAAGCATTGTTCATCCAAAAGCAAGTAGAAGCCTACTTCGCCTGCCACAACATACCGATACCATTGAACAATGTACCAACAACCCCATCCACCCAACCAACGATTGAAACACCTCAAAACACATTCATCCCACCCCCTGATCCACAAAGCGATGTAACAACACAACTCAGGTTGTTATCACAACAAGTGCTCAACCTTCAATCAGGGTGAAAAACCAAAATGCAAAGCAACTTGTGTCCCTATCCATTCGATAGGAGCCTAGACATGAAACCATTCCCCAAAGGATTTGAAATCCCAAAATTTGACAAATATTGAGGGATGGGAAACCCTGAAGATCACATCAGGGAATTCCAGGTTCATTGTATGGAAGTCGCATATGACGATACGTATCTGATGTTGCTATTCCCTAGGAGCTTGGTAGGTCCCACTATAGAATGGTTCTCTCGCTTACCCACATGCATTAGAACATTCCAGGAAATCAGAGATGAATTCATTAGAAATTACACATGTAAAATTGCAATGGATGTCAGTCTAGAAGAACTATACACTCTAAAACAAGGGAAGAATGAATCTTTTGCTTCATTTCATCAACAATGGCGATCCAAGGCCAATCGGAGCAAGTGGACTATGCCAGAAGAACAACAAGTTTGCACAATCATTGCCAACCTTGAAAGCAACCTGTCATTTCACCTCAAGGTTCAGGGTATCACCACATATGAGCAATTAATCTCCAAGGTGCTTAGCATCGAAAGAGCCCTTGTGACCCAACCTGCCGAATCAACGTCATATCATGAACTGCAAAACAACTGCCCATCATCTAATTACAATGATAAACCTCGTACATGGGCGACAAACAAGAACATCACTAATGGCGTCGTCAATGCCAAGGTGGTCATTCGTGGTCCACACCAAAATACACCCGCACTGCAAATCCAACCACAATGCCAAAACACTCATCACACAACATACCAACCCAATAATCCCACCATCAATAATCTCACTGACCAAAGAGGACCACCCCAATGCAAAACTTATCCAAAACATAAATATGCTATTTTGGGGGAACCATTGGAGGACATAATGAAAAAATTGATTGACAAAAAACTTATCAAACCTCCTACATTCGAAAACTACCAAGAACTTGATGTCAAACCTCCGTGGTATAATGAGAACCAACTTTGCGAATTTCAAAAAATCAAAGGTCATACCACGAACAACTACATGAGACTCAAAAATATCATCTAGGATCTTATTGACAAGAAAATCATAAATGTGGAACAACCTACGGGAAATTAGAACCTTAAAATCTACACGAATCTGATGCCGAATCATGGAAACAAAGGAAATAGAGGTGATAAAGGGAAAGGCAATGTAAATCATGTCTATGAATCTATCATTGCCTTGCTAAATGAATACTGCATGGTTATCACTATCAAGGGCACCCATGTCGAAGATTGTGGAGTCACCACAAGAGGCGACAAGGTCACCATTGCAGGATCATCCCAACCAAATAGAGTCCCTACATCAAGAGTCGTTCCGTATAGCTACAATGTTGTAGACCAAATCAAAAGAACACTAGCACACATCTCCATCATGGAGATGTTAAAAATCTCATCAACACATAAAAAGATCCTTGAGGAAGCATTAGCCTCATCCACTGTCCCTGCAGATCTTGATGCGGAACAATTCCAAGCTATGGTCGCAAATATCATAACACCCAATCTCCTTACATTTTCCAACCAATATTTACCCATGCAACCATCTCACAACTGTGCACTTCACTTGGAAGCCATTGTAAACAAAAGCAAAATCAAAAGGGTCTTGGTGGATGGAGGTGCAAGTTTGAACATCTGTTCTCTTAGCCTCATCAAGCAGTTAAAAATATCAGAAGATTCCATCGACAAGGGCAAGGGAATCACAATCAGAGCATATGATGACCAAGAAAGATTGTCTCATGGCATAATTAAGCTCCCTATCCAAGTAGGGCCAACACTCATGGAAACCACATGTCAGGTCTTGTACCTCGAATTACCATACAATATCCTCCTGGGACGCCCATGGATTCATGCAATGAAAGCTGTAGCATCAACCTTCCACCAATGTGTGAAATTCACACATAATGGACAAGAGGTTACTGTCCATGGAGATCCTGAGCCATTTTCATATTGCAATAATCTTGAAGCCAAGTATTACAAAATTCCCCAAGTGCCAAAAAATGATGAGGGACCATCCACACAATACATCGATCCCACCACTCTCGTGTCCACTTCTGCGACAAAGACACCTGCCATTCTTGCCATTCTCACCATCTCTAACATCAATCTCATCATCCAGGAGGATGGTTGTGGAAGTTATAGGCTCCCTAATAATGCTTTTGTGATAGGAGAGTTACCTCAATCTCCTAGATCACGGGGACATCCACAAGAAAACCAAACGTCTACATCACAAACCTATCCTGAAAACTATCCAAAATTCACAAGATGGGGAGACCTTAGCCATGAGGTTATTGAAGCAGATCCATCACACATGCTCTATCAAGATGAAAGACTGACACCTGAATTACCAATGAATAAAAGAAGCAGGGGCCTACAAATGATGTTCGCAATGGGCTACAAAAGAAATCAGAGATTGGGACAAAATGACAATGGGCTCATAACACCTATCATACCTAAGATGTGACCCATAACAAATCTTGGTCTTGGATGTGCCACTCCGAGAATAACCATACGTGGCCAAAGTCCTCCGGTTAGAGTTGCTAATGTTTCTCCTCAGCCAGTACTCGTATAACTACACTCACCAATAGTCACAAGTAGGGACGCACATAATTTTATAACTAAGCCCTATATTAGTAGCGATGATGAAGATACCTTATCCAATCTACCTAGGCTATTTGAAGATACCACCCTATGTATGATTAGTACCATATCCTTTGAACCAGATAGTCAAAATCATGAGATTCGTTTAGTCTACCCCCAACTGATCGACTATGACCAACGAGGACCACCAGTTCTTGATACATTTGAAAATGATGAAGTGCTCTCAGAATTCATGGGTTTGAGGGATAACATTCTAGATGGAAATCACAAGGCAGGATTTATAATGGAGTTAGACACACAAGCATATTACAAGGAAATATTGAATCCTTCAGTCACAAATGTGAGAAACTAAGAATCATATCAAAGTCCTTGAGTGAAAACCACACTGTGGCACTCTCTGACAAGAAAATAGTAAAAAGAAAGGACGTATCTAATGGTAAAAACCTCTCTAAGGTGCCCGAGGATGAAGGATTCAATCTTCCACTAAGAGCTATTCATTAGGAGAAGTCAGCAATCTTGGCCGAAAAGTGCAATCCAGTCAACATAGGAACAGAGGAGACCTCGCATATCACATTCTACATGGAATCACTATTAACAGAAGAGAAAGAATTCCTAGCAGCATTCCTAAAGGAAAGACAATTAAATTTCGCATGGAGTTATGCTGATATGCCAGGGCTTGATCCAGAGACTGTGGTTCACCATCTAGCAGTATATCCAGAGGCAAAACCCGTCAAGCAAAAACTCCAAAAAATGAATCCTCAAATAGCCTTATTGGTCAAAATGGAGCTCAAAAAGTTGTTGGATGCAGGATTTATCCGACCAATTGATTATCCAAAATGGGTGTCAAATTTGGTACCTGTTTCAAAACCTGATGGAGCCATCAGAATCTGTATAGATTTTAGAGATTTAAATAAAGCATGTCCCAAGGATGATTTCTCGCTTCCCAACATCGACATGATAGTAGATATGACAACAGGGCATGAGATGCTATCACTTATGGACGGCTTTTTAGGATATGACCAGATTATGATAGCAAAAGAAGATCAAAACAAGATGGCTTTCACTTGCCCATGGGGGACCTACTAGTAGAACATGATGCCATTCGGCTTGAAGAACATAGGTGCAACCTATCAAAGGGCCATGACAATAATATTCCATGATATGATTCACAAAATAGTTGAAGACTATGTCGATGACATCCTAGCAAAGTCCAGAAAAAGACAAGATCATATAGCAACCCTAGGTGCTATCTTTGACAGACTAGAGGAATACAAAGTTAGACTAAATCCCAAGAAGTGCGTCTTCAGCTTACAATCAAGTAAACTGCTAGGATACATAGTGTCCATGAGGGGTATTGAGGTGGATCCAACAAAAGTAAAAGCAATCCTCAAGATGGAAGCACCAAAGACATGAAAACAACTAAGAGGCCTCCAAGGCTGACTTCAATCCATCGACGATTCATAGCACAACTGGCAGACAAGCATAATCCACATTCTCACCTACTCCACAAGGGGGTAGCATATAAATGGGATGCAAAATGCGAAGAAGCATTTAACAAAATCAAGGAATACCTACTAACACCTCCAGTGTTAATGCCACCTATCCCGAAAAAGCCATTGATCTTATATGTGTCAGCAACAATAGCAACCCTTGGAGCTCTTCTTGCTCAACATGATGAAAATGGAACAGAGAGGGCCATCTACTATATTAGCAAGACAATGGTCGATCACGAGCTAAATTACTCCTTCATTGAGAAAGCTTGCCTCGCCGTAGTGTTTGCATCCCAAAAATTCAGACACTACATGCTAGCACACAAGATAAAGTTCATCGCAAAAATTGATCCCTTTAAGTATTTCCTATCAAAGGCAATGCTCACAGGAATAATGGAAAAGTGGGTAATGATATTGTCAGAGTACGACATTGAGTATGTGGAGAGGAAAGCAATCAAGGGACATGTTATTACAGATCAACTAGCAGAAGCACCCATTTATTCTGAGAACCCTCTTGTCTCAGAATTCCCAGATGAATCCATCTTTAATCTCAACATAGCGGACCACTGGAAACTATACTTTGATGGTTCATATACACAACATGGATCAGGAGTTGGTGTCTTCTTCATCACTCCACAAGGGGACTGCATACCAAAGTCATACAAATTAGCATTTCCTTGCACTAACAACATCGTGAAATATGAGGCTTTGACTATAGGTCTCAGAATAGCAGTGCAATGGAATATCATAGCTCTCAAGGTGTATGGAGACTCTTAGTTGATCATAAATCAGGTCAATAATGAATATCAGACAAAGGATGACAAGCTAACCCATACAAGAAATTGGTGGAGACTCTAAAGGAATCCTTCATCAACATAACATTTGAGCAGATTCCAAGAACCAACAATAGAGCCGCTAATGCCATGGCTGCAATTGGGTCTCTAGTAGACATCCCTCACAACGTGCTGAAATACGAATTTCTGATCGAGCAGCTTCTCGTTCCCACATTTGAGGTACCATAATCAGAATATGTGTGTCAAATCATTGGTCCTGGAGATCCTTGGTATCATGACACCTACACATATTTTTGCATAGGAGTCATACCCGCTAACCTACCATCGAGCCTAAAATGAACCTTTATCAAAAAGCATCCAAATTTGTCATCCTAGGTAATACCTTATACCGTAGGAGCATAGAAGGTACCTTGCTATGCTGTTTAAATGTTGAGGAGGCATTAACCACTCTAACTAAGGTTCATAACAGTATCTATGGCTCACACTCGAGCGGAATAACCATAGCTAAGAAACTGCTGAGGCTAGGGTATTATTGGCCCACAATGGAGCGAGAAGCACATGATCATGCTAAAAGGTGTTTACAATGTCAGTAGCATGGGGACCTCATCCATGCTCCAACTCAAGAGCTTCATTCGATTATCACACCATGGCCCTTTTCACAGTGGGGACTCGATCTCATTGGGAAAATTTCACCCACCTCATCCAATGGCCACAAATTCATTATAATTGCAACTTAGTACTTCACAAAGTGGGTGGAAGCTATACCCATGACATATATCACTCAGAAGAAAATTTCAAAATTTATCCTGAACTATCTCATCTGTTGTTACGGTGTCCCCCAAGCCATTATCTCAAATAATGGGACACCATTCAAGAACCTGGAGGTTCGTGACTTGTACGAGAAATTCAAAATCTAGCATTGCTTCTCCACCCCGTACTATCCCCAAGGCAATGGAAAAGTAGAAGCCACGAACAAAACCATCCTCAAAATCCTCAAGAAAACAATCAATGACGCAGGTTGTGACTGGTATCTACAACTTAATCCCACCCTCTGGGCTTATCGAACCAGCATCCGCACACCCACTAGCGCCACCCCATTCTCCTAGGTCTACAGATCAGAAGCTATACTCCCCATTGAGATTGAGCTCCCATCCCTCAGAATATCATTGCAAAACCTCATCATTGATGAGGACTATTGGGTATCAAGATTAAATGAGATGGAGCTACTAGATGAAAGACGCATAGATGCTTTGAACCATCTGCAAGTCTACCAAAATAGACTCAAATGAAGCTACAACAAGAAGATCAGAAGTAGGACTTTCCAAGTCGGAGAATTGGTCTTAAAAGAAAATAAGAAGAATGTCCCAAATCCCAGCAGCAAAGGAAAGTTTGAACCCAATTGGTTAGGGCCTTTCATCGCCACAACAAGCTATAAATCAGGGGCATATTAGTTATCAACACTTGAAGGGGAACCTTTGTAGGAGCCCATGAATAGCTCCCATCTCAAAAAGTTTTATGCCTAATTCTTCTGGGTATAAAACCAAAAATCTAAAAAATCAGAAAAAGTCCTAAAAAATGGTTACTTCGGCAAAAACCTGGCAAACAGGCATCTTGGTAACAACAAAAAAATTAAAAAAACAAAAAATCCAAAAAAATTAGAAAAAGGATCAAAAAATCGTCCTCTAGTGAAAACCAATTCAGTGGCACTTTGGGCAAGTACCTCAGTGAAAACTTGGCAAACAGGCGCCTTGTGTAAATAAGCACTTTCCATCCACCAGGATCTTTATGGCTTGTTCTGCATCATCCCTCCATTTTTCTTCCATCATCCATCACTCATCCATTCGCATCCGCACCATAGCTTGGTCCTGCATTCATATCATGATCCCTCCTAGTACTACTCGACCCATCCTCAAGGTCAGTTTATCCTGCCTTTATTGGGGTAGTCTATTGCATCATGCTAGGGGCACATTCTCATTAGATTGAATTCGTGTATGGTCTTTAGGTCCTCAAAATCAGAAAATACAAAAACATAAAAAAAATCAAAAAATCCAAAAACATATCAAAAAATCCAAAAGCATCCATAAAACAGAAAACATCAAAAACATGAAAGTTGAACTACGTCGTCTTTGAGCTTGAACGTAGGCAAGGTTGATCTTTGATCATCCCCCAAGACATTTAGGTCAGTCCTATAGGAGTCTGTCATAATAAACTGACATTTCATCATGTATATCATCATTTGTAAATCAATCAAGTCGTCAATCGAACTACATGGTCTCTACGTATATAACGTAGGCAAGGCTAATCTGTTGATCAGCCCCTGAGGCCCCTGAGATAGGTCTTTAGGTTAATATCTTGGTCAAAATCTAAGAAAATCCCAAAAATATTAGAAAATCAAAAAATCAAAACATTTGAAAATCTTGAAAAAATACCAAAAATAGCCTCAAAACATTGCAAAACATCAAAAAATCCAAATATTTGAAAAAATCCATCCACCTCATCTCGCTTTCACCCACAATAAACACCACTCATGATAAATTGATCGTCATCCTCAACCTTTGGTGAAACAATTCGAAACAAGTCTACCAGGTTTAAAAGAAGAACTTAAAACGCCAAGTCTTAAGTCTAGGTCAGTGAGTAAACAAATTGGTCATCTCTTCATATCCGTAACACCATCATCTAAACTTGTTCAATATCAATCATAAATGAAATGACGTGCCACCATTCACTAACTTGTCCTAGGATGAATCCTTCCTACAATGGGCATTATCTTTTGACAATAAGTTTCGGTTATCATCTTAGAAAACACATCTTTTTCTGTTAGCGGTATTGAAGAGCATTAGTCTGTTTATTTACTTGGGCTTTTCTTTTGACTTATCTTATTTTGTGTTCATTCCAAGGAAATCTTGATGATATCCCAAAACAGCGGATTTAGAGAAATAGGAATGGGGGCAATGATCATTATCTTTTGTCTATTGTGCTTGTTGGACGTTCTTACAATATAACCTCGGCGAATACTTGCTTTGTTAGGCATATATGGAAGAGGTCTAGGGCAACTTGTTGACTATTACAGGGATAGGTTTACCTTTCCGTGTTTTGGTCCAAGATGTCTAAAACTTCCAAAATACATCCTAGCAAGGTTTCCGTATGTCAGGTGTGAACAAGATTACTCCTATCTGATTGTTGAGTCAAAGTCCATCACACTAAGTACCACACCATCTTGGTTGTCTATACCTTGATGCATTGTACCACGTGTGTTATCAAACATAAGAAAATTTGGCCCTTTGAAAATCCCAATTCCTCAGCAAGTAATCGTCATCATCATCACCATCCTCATCATCTGCATTTGTGTCATCATTCGTCTTGTTGAAAGGACTTCTTCTTTTCTTACTAACTACGCTAACAAGGTACTATGACAGTTGATCATCATCACCATCATCACCATCGATCCTGCATCCACACATCATTAGCATATTACATAAGCACATCATATAGACATCATTAGCACATTGCATTGCATATCATATATGAAACATCGCATTCTCATCATCATATAAATAGGTGCATCAATATCATTGCATTTCACCCATTACATTGCATCTCATAGTATTATATTAAATTATTGCATAAACATTGCATTTTCACTTCATAACCATTTCACATTACCATCTAAATCATCACATAATATTTACAGAATCATTTCATAATCATTTACTGCATAGTCATAAACAAATAGGCATATAAGCATTTAATTCATTATACATCAGTATATCACTTGGCATTAACATATCATTACATGATATGCATCATTTAGGAAAAATCATCTCATAAAACCATTTGCATCATATCACGACCATCGCATCAAATCAAATTCATCCATAAATCATTGCATATATAAGAATTTTCTACACATCATTGCATATACCATAAACCAATTCATTTCACATATTGCATTAGCATAAAATAAATCATCATATAGTTAACATCATTGCACATCATATCATAGGTCATAATCAAATGCATAAATGTGATTCGAAATAAATGCATCCATAACATATAAAAGAAGAATCATACATGCATAAATAAAGGAGTACACATGGCATTGCATCAAAATCAACTCATATATATCATATCACTGTCATAGTACAAGAGGAATAATCAGATCACTGTATGTATCTCAATCGGTACAAAAATGCCCATCGGGGCTATCAAAAATGAGCCCATAAGGCACCAAAAATGTGTATCATCTGAATCATGCCCGATCTCCATGGATGCTACCCTTGCCCCTATCACCGTGAACCTCTGGTGGTCTCTGAATGGCTTGCTTTGAGTACTCTGGAACCCAGGCTGTTCTAGGCACATGGTCATGATAGGCCCGGCAGTAGTACTCTGCCTCTCGAACGGCCTCCCTGTAGGATCAGACCGTCACTGTACCATGTGAGGACAAAGCGGCTATCATACTTTCTATCTGTTGCCTACGACCTAGCTCTGTAGCTTCCTGTAGCTCTGCGACTTGTTGCTGCTATACAACTTGATCTCTCTTCGCTCTGAGCTGCTCTCTCTTAGCTCATGCTTGGTCCCGCTCAGCCGTCACTGCCTATACCTGTGCCTATAACTACAAAATCAAGGCATCCCATGCATTTGCCTGCCCTGCTGGCTGTACCCATGGCTGTACGGGAACCTAACCCTCACCCTCTACTTGTGGTGGTGGGAATGGTGGGTCCGGCTGCTGGTCCTGCATAGGGACGTCCTCATGATCTGGTGGAACTGGGGGCACCAATGGTGGGTCTTGTCGAATCACAACCCTGGGACCTTGTCCTCATCCTCTCCCCCTGCCTCTGACTCTGTGTGCCTTTGGGTCCTTGCCTGGAACAGTCAATTGAAGAGGAGGCCTGAACCAATCCCTGTATGCTTGTGTAGTGCCCGGATCTGCCAATCCCTGATTGTAGGCCCATGGTCGGGTTACCAGCTGCCAAAAACTGTCAACTGCCTCTGCGGTAGGAATACCTGGCCCCCATGCCACCTATGTCATGCTGAACATGAAAACGGCCATGTAGCCATCATCTGGCCGATCCTATGGCTCCCCAAACTGACACTGTACATGCCCGGGAAAGTATTGCTCTATCATAGTATGCTCTCGCCCCTACATGTATCTATCCTACTGGTAGTAGAAGAGCTGGTCTGCATCATCAGCCCATCCAGGCTAACCGAGGTATGGTCTCCATGTGAATACAAGCATCTCATCTATGACCTGCCTCTAGTAGGGGATCCCATGCTCTTTAGTGTGTGTGAAAGACACCACCTCTATACCGTGCCACCAGGGCATTATTTTCCCCCATCAAAACTGAAACAACCTGAGGACGTAGCACAAAAATGTGCTCCCATGCCCAAACGTGCAGAAGTGTCACCCCAACTCCCAGTGCTCTACCATCCATGTATGCGTACTCGTGTAGATCCCTATAAAGTGAAGCCAAAAGGATGGTCCCCCATGCGAATCAAATTGGCCTGTCCCAGACCATCCTCTCCCAGCAGTATCCCCATCTAGGACTGAAGTACTACCCTTGTCTATCTAGGGCAACCAAATCAGAAATGATTGCCGCAATCGCCCAACGGAAGGGAGGTGCTATCACTTTGTACCTCTCCAGTTCAATATGCCCCTTGCAGTAGATAATGTCTTGAGTGGCGAGGACTCGGGTGCAGTAGTTACATCCCTCCTCCATGTCATAGATCACCAGACAGCCATGAATGGGCAATCGTAATATCCGCCAGACATCCTCCAGTGTGATGGCCGCCTCACCAGTGGGAAGATGAAATAAAGACGTCTCGTTGTGCCATCACTCTACCAGCGCTGATAGCATCCTGAGGTGTGTGTGCATGGGTGCTGCGTACGCAATATGCCATAGTCTTGTGATCCCCAGTCGGCCTTGATCTCTGTCGCTCAGATCTCATAAAACGCTCGCCAAGTCCTGTGACCGGTGCTCCCACGAATAAAGCTCCCAAGGCCCGTCTTGCATCACGCAAAGTCAACATGATAAAATTTTTGAAAAAATTCCTGACCTAACGCTCCAAACTTGCATCCAGCGGCGCAGTTTGTGAAGGTGTCGCAGTTTGAGTTTTCTCAAACTCCAACGCTGGACTCGAAATTTGGCCAAGCAGGGCCATCGTGGCACAATTTAACCTTCAGCGTTGCACCTTTCATGAAACGGACGCCACTGCAGCACACTTCTCCAAAACTGCTCCGCAAGTCCGAGCCTAGTGGTGGAATTTTTAAATTCCAAATTGCACCGCTGCAGCGCAAAATGGCCAAAAGCGGTGCGTTTCAAACACCGAGCAGTGCTATAATAGTGCCGCTGGAGGCGAGCTCTCCCTAAAACTAGTAATAAATGCACTAAAATGAAAAAATGAAGCTTCATTTAGGGTTACATATCGGGGCACCGATGCTAGGTGGCCACTGGTAGGTCCGAACTCGGTCAGAAATGTGCAGAGGAAGTTGTCATTGTGCCATATCATTAGGACGTTAGAGCTCAAATGTCAAGGTTTGCTAGCAAAGGTGTGTAAAAATGACTTGAAAGTGACCCCTTGGGCCCCTTTTAAGCCTAAAAATTAGGGTTTTTTGACCCTCTAGGGTTGTCCTGCTAGAGTTTTGGACCCCCGAACCTGTTTTCATCCGTTTGAGGCTTGTTTTTCATCATTTTATTGTGTTTAGACATGTTTTTAGCCTCTTGGACCCCTTTTGGACCTCTCGGGCACTTAGTCACCTTTCTTTCGCAAGATCACCCAAAAAATTGAAATTTTCGTCCAATCTCTCGAGGGGGCATCATAATGGCATGTTTTCTCTCGCCATGTGGTAGTGGGGCAAGTTTTAAAAACCAAAATTTTTGGTTTTGATCGGGATAGTTTATTCTTTGAACCAACGCAATGAGTGCATTACTTCAAAGAGGGGCAAAATGTAGACATTGAAAATATACTGATTGAGATTGTGCATCTGATCCTGACTTACATTGTTTCTTCCTAAATCATTCCTCGGTCTAACCGTTTAATCAAATTCCCTTATCTGATTAAATTCATCAATATTCATCTCTTAATTAAATAAATCATTTTGTCTAATTAAGTCACTTTCTCTTGTTAGTTAAATCAATCCATCTGATCTAATTATCCTTATTTAATTAAATAATCAATTTATTTGATTAAAACCCTAAAGTCTATCCATTAAATTAAATAAATTAAAACCTTATTTGATTTAATCTAACACCATCCCTTTTGATTAAATAAATCAAAATATCTATTTAATTAACCTCTTATCATATTCCTCTCTTATTTAATTTAAATAAATCCATAAATTTGAGTCAAATAAGTCACATCATCTAATCTCCTGTTAAATTAATTAACCCTTGATTAATTTAACCTCATCTCATGTCACATCCTCTAGATAATGCAAGTTGCACATGAAAATAGATTTAACTCATTTATTAAATCCATATTTTCCCTCACATGGCATCTTTTGGAATATTCCCCTAATTTGAATTCAAAATCCAAGTGGGAATAAGTCCTTCCAACAAGGCATTTAAGATCTCTTACATGTCCTTTGCCTTGAGCCAAGTGGCATTTATTGCATTTTCCTTTCCCTCTTACATGTCATTTCAACAAATTTGAATTTCAAATATTGGCATTTATTGGCACAAACCCCAAATCTTGCACATCCATCATCCATTTATAGCTTGACAAGTGGCACCATATCCTTGGATGAAATTTAGTCCCACATTGCTCAAATTTGGGCTTTCATCCATCTTGAAATCCTATAAATGAAGAGTTCCTCTCCTCATTTGAACATCCACGATTTGAGTAAAGTTACCATGCTCAAATATCTATCAAGTTTCACACCATTGAGTTCATAGCTAGGTTCTTTTGTAGATTTGGCTTGGAGTATTCATCATTCATCATCAAAAGTGGATCAAAGTTCATCATCAAGTCTACATATTGAAAGCTTGCAATCATAGGAATTGGGAAAGGGCCAAATTTCCACATCAAATTGGCACCAATTCCCCCATGGGATTGAGAGTTTACATATCTAATTAGGATTCAATCTTGTTTTTGTGATTTCATTGTATTTTTCATCATTCTCTTCCTAATTTGAGCTATGTTAATGAATCTCATGGGGAATCCATGTTTAGACTTGCATTTCCTTGTTTAACTTGTTTAGTCATGTTGTTTTGCAGGTACCTAGATTGGGGGTTCACAATATGACCTAGTTTCCCACAATTACAACACTTTACCTTACTCTTACTAGGGGTTTTAGACTATCCTTTGGACTTACCCTTTCCTTTCTTTTCTCCCTTAGGTTCCTTTTCCTTAGGCCTACCTCTTACAAATGAGGTATCTTAGGATCTTATTTTAGACTTCCTCCTCATCTCCTCTAATAGGAGAGTAGGAATTATATTGTCCATCTTAGGATCTGCACCACTACCACTAATAGCAACAATTATATTTTTCCAAGACTCTAGTAAAGAACAAAGTAACAAAATGCATTTGTCTTCATCTTCTACCTTTACATCTACATATGCTAACTAACTTAGAATCAAATTAAAAGCATTTAAATGATGTGCAATAAAATCACCATCTTTCATCTTTAAAGAATACATCTATCTTCCAGATACAACTTATTAGTAATACTTTTGGTTTGATAGATATCACCTATCCTCTTCCACAATTTAAATGTGGTAGCTTCATCTAAAAATTTCAAGAGAACAACATCATCAAGACATAATCTAATGGTCCCTCTTGCCTTCTTATCAAGCTTAGCCCAATCCTCATTTGACATCATTGTAGATGGATTTTTCTCATTACAAATAGCTAACCACCGATCTCTCTCTTCAAGGAGATCCTCCATTTTTAGTTTCCACATCTCATAACTAAATCCATTGAATCTTTCAATATCTAAATGAGTAGTAGAACTTATTGTAACACTTCTTTTAAAAATATGCAATAACATAATAGTAAAATCTCCCACTATAACAACAAAAAAATTCAAAATGTTAAGAGAAAGGCATCCCAAACTCTAACCAACCATTAACTATAGTACCAAAATTTGAAAATTGAAGTAAAATTGTAGCTTAAAACTTGTAAAATTGTGAGACTGTAGATTTAATTAAGTGTTCTTTGTTACAAATTCTTTGGGTATGATTAATCTAATTAGATCAATTTTACCAATTATAGAAAGAGACAGAAGATTGTAGAAGAATGAGACAAGAAAATAGAAGTGACACAACATATACATGGAGAAACCCTTTCAAGAAAAAACTCCACCACTAGAATCAATAGTGCTTGTATTATTTAACCTTAGAACAAGATTACAATAATTATGTATCAATCCTCGATTGATATGCTTCCTTGCCTTCAACATTTCTTCACAACTTGCAAATAAACTCTAATGAAACTCTCTTCAACTTGCTAGAATTAATAGATAATTATGAGCATTATAAACTCCAAAGAGTTAACAAAAACAAGAGCACAAAGATCCTCACAAATATCTACGCCTAGATTGGGAAAGTAGAGTTCCCCCATGAAATCCAAGGTCAAACCAAAGTCTCCATCAATTTAGGGGCCCCAAACTAAAGACTTAACTGAACATTGGTCAAGAAAATGTCTTGCAAGCATCACCTCAAAGCTGGAACCCAAGAATGGGCCCACTTAACCGAGCCTTGTAAATATCTTCTCATGCAAAAGGTTAACTAAAAGATGTCAACTTGGGCACCCAAGGTGGGTCCAAGTCAATTTGAGTTAACTGAAACATATCTCTCCATCAATTCATGCAAACATTATTAATGATTGATCATGCCAACTTAACTGAAAGTATCAACCTATTATCTGTCATGCAATTGAAGTCATTAGTCATGCAACTCAAATCAACTCAAGTCAACTAACATGCAACTGAAGATAACTAAACCATAAGTGAACTGAACTAAACTAAACTAAACTAAACTGATACTAAATTGATAGTGCCATTCCACACATTGTAAATATCAATCCCTATTTTGCAGGAACATGACATGCATTACATAAGAGTTATCAATCCTTCAAATAGTTAACTTAAGCAAGGTGGGTCCCACCTCCCATGTGGGCACCCCATGTGCTCCTATTTTGTAGGAGCTCTTCTTGGCCATCCCCACATGTTCCTATCATTTAGGAATAATTACAAATATCAATTTACATGTTCATTTCATTCAAATTTAATCTATTTCTAATCCTATTGTTGGGGAACACTTTCCAAGGACTTAGGAGATACATGAAATATGTTTAGGATTGCAATTAAATGGCATCCTATTCCCAACATGTTTGATGTCCTCTCTTTGTGACATTCCTCTATTTGTATCTACGTTCTTCTCTATGTCATAAAAATTTATCTTTTTCATTTATCTTGTTTTTTCCTTTTGGGGATGATGCAAGGCGTCGAGACATTCATGTATCTTCCATGTTGACCCAAAATATTTTCATTTTATCTTTATTTATTTATTTATTTTCATTTTTCTTGCGTTTTCCTATTTATTGTGCCACACTCTATTGTAAGAGATATTTTTGTTCAACAAAAGATATCAAGAAATAGGTACAAATAGATCAAAAATATATAGGAGGTTGAGATGTAATTAAGGATTACCAAGTTAATTAGAAGTCAAAGCCTCTCCAAATTGATGGCTAATATAAATTTGGATGCAACTAAATTGCATAAATGAACTTTTATCTAACATCCCCTTATTATCACATTAAGGATTATCCTTGGTATAAGGACATTATTTTCTGCTTGGAAAATTTGATTTATTGTCTAAGAATGTATTATCAATAGAAAATGAAATTAAACTATAAACTTAGAGGTATGTACACAAGAAAAATCCATTAGAAATAGCTTAGCCTTAACCCATTGTCACTATAAATAAAAGTGAATTAATTATCAAAATAATGGTTGTGTTTATCACAACTATCCCATGCACCATGGAATGAATCATTGAATAATTTCTAGAGGAGCTAAAAGTGTTCTACCAAAGCAAATTGACACATGAAGGGAGAAAATTTCAAGATAGTTTTATTAATTTAAAAAAGAGCAATGGAAGAAGCAAATAAAGACCTAAAACTCTCACCAACAACAATAAGAAGGGTACAAATCTTACAAGATTAGGAATTGATAATAAAGTAGAGGGTATATACCCTATTACACAACATGGAGAATAGAAAGGTTCAATAATTTGTTATGAAGAAGTCATAATTGCATCACAACAAGTTTACAACAAAGTAGTGGAGACTAGGAAACTAGAACCAAAGTAACCACATCTAGAGAAAATAGAGCAACTAAAACATATTGAGTAGTAGAATACAACAAGTACAAATATAGTTATCAATTCCTATGGATTCAAAAGGTAAAATATAGAAAATATAGAGACTATGGATAGTCTCCAAAAAAAAAAAAGAAGAAGAAGGGGAGAAGCTAATGAAGAGGAATAAAATTAAAAGTCTAAATATATAGAAATGGGGAAGGTATCAAAGAAAAGAACTACCCCACCTAAATGACAACTAATTGACCAAATAAGTAGAGATAAAAGAATATTTGGAAAAATAGAAAAATGATTTAACTAGTGATAATAAGTTCAAGCATACTTATGCATACTCCAATAGGATTGGGTGATCCCACAATACTGTGATACACTTTCTAGCCAAGCTAGGACATTAAAATTAACATTTTTAACCAAATTTTCATTTTTTGTCACCTATAGCAACTAAACTATTGTTAATTTGAAGATGACGTGAAATCGTAATTTTTTATATTTCATACGTAAAATTCTAAATATTTTTTATAAAAAACTAAAAAAAGTTATATTTTTTTACATAACTTTTAATAAAAAAATTTCACAGTAAACAATTTTTTTTAAAATTGTTATTTAGTTTTGAAACATAGAAAAAGAGGTTCACCATCAATAGGGTATCAATGATGAACCTATTTTTCATTGGGTGGATGTTTCATTCAATTATGAGGGCCAAAACATGCTAATAACAATAAAAAACTAATTATAATTGTTATAGCAATGAAAAGGGGAGTTTTGAGAGCTTGAAATGATGTGCACCTTGTAGAAGTACATGTTTTTAGGCCACAAAGGACTCATTCACCTTTAGTGGAAAATGGGTCCCTTTTAGGGTTCCAAAACTTGATTTATGGGTTTTATTCCTCTTAGTCTGCACTCCCAAATCCCAGGTTTTCACTGCTTCAAGCCCTATTGAGGACTCATTTTCCTTTAGTGGTGAATGGATCCTTTTAGGGTTTTAGAAAACTGACTTTTGGGTTTTGTACTTCAATTTCTGCACTCTCAGATCCTTGGTTGTCAGCTCCCAAAAGTATGAAACCAATTATCTAGCCTCCTTTCTTTGTTCGTGCACTATGAATGATAATCTTGCAACTTGACAACTTTGAAAATTTTGCTTCAAATCTATTCTCCACTCAATCTTTGACCTGTAAATCTACAAAAACACACTCAAGAGGAGAAAAACTTGTTGTTTCTTAGTGGATAGGGGTTTTCCTTGGTCAAACCCCTTGTAGGTAATTAAACCAAATGATGAAATAATGAAATTGAAGCATGAAACATGAAATGATGCAATGTTGATACCTTGGAAGTTGTCTTGGAAGATAAATTTGCAATCTAACATGTAGTGACCAAGAAGAATGTAGATCTTGATCTGAAATAAGATGTGAACAATGCTTGCAAGTAGATCTTCAATGCTACATTCACTACCTTAGCTCAACAACATGCATGAATGCATTAAACCCTTGACATGATGAAATTATTTTGAATTGCTACAATAAACTCTTGATAATCTACCTTGAAATACCTTTGAAAATGCTCTTGTGAACTCTTGTGAACTCAAATTTTCTATAATGTATGAATGATTGGAAGTCTAGGATGAAACTATGTGAATTAACCCCATATTTATACTAAATCAAGAGATTAACCCCAAAATTCAAACAATTCAAGCCGACACTAGATCTAGAAAATTTTTTTATTAAAATCTCACCAAAAAAAATTTAAAAAAGGGATCCTCATTAAAGGAGGACCCATTTGTTACCTAGGGAAAATAGTTCCTGACACTATTTTCTAGGACCTTGCCTTTGGGGAGTGAAAGTACATCAAAAACTCATGTAGAATCTACAAAGAAATGGGGGTCGTATAGAGGGAGGACACATTCACCACCTAGGGAAAATGGGTTGTAGCACCAATTTCTAGGACCTCAAATTTTCCCAATTAAATGTTATGTAATTTGAATTATGGGTTTTGAGATAGATCTTCGAAAGGTGTCACAAATAAGACTTAAATTTGAATTAAAGGGGCTAATTAACTCTAATTAACCACAATTAATTAAGGAGACACTAGATAAATGTGGAAGTGTGTTACAAAACTTTACAACACTTAAAAGAGGGTACAAATAAAGTACATTTTATTAAAAAGGGTCCCAACATCAATGCGAATGTGTTACAACACATTACAGCATTATTTACCTAGGAAAAATTAGGTTAATTCAATGATAATTATTTCCAAATCAAGTAAGGAAAAGGGATTTTTTTTTCATTAGTGTATTTTTCCCCCACTTTAGTGAGAGGATGACCCCATGTCAAACTCACACTAAAACTTAGACATTCAAGACACTTAAGTATGTAGAAATAACAAAAATACATAATCATACCCTATCAAAGGCCAAGAAAAACAAAGAAAAGCAAAGGATCAAGCACAACCATTCCAACGCAATGTGGAAAGGGTTGTTTGTTCGTAACATATGTTGCTCACTCTAGGGTAGTGGAATCTCAATCTTTCCACTAGGTGAGTTGTCCCAAATATGTATACTCACTCTGGGGTAGTGGAACCTCAATCTATCCACTAGGTGAGTTATCTCAACGAGGTGGAAAATGAGAGAATTATATTAGCCTCTCATACCATACTAAAGTTATCCTCCTAACAACTTCGATAAGACACAACAATGTAATACATTTTCTAAATTCTTTTCTGTAATGTTATGTATGTAAGTTTTTGTTAAAAGGGGATTTTTCTTTGTTCGTGTAAGGTTTTCTTCTTAGGAAGCATTGTGCCTAATGTCTCCAAGAGATGAAAAATAAAGGGTGTCAGATTGTCACTCGTGGGATGCCTCATACAAATCATTCCATGAAGGGGGATCATAAACTCTTGGAGGACATCAAACCCAATTGCACCACCAAGAAGAGGGTACTTCACAAGAAAAAAGAAAATCACACCATGAATTGTTTTGAAAGATATCATTGATGTATGCCCCTACTTTAAAGAGATTTCTACACCATTACAGTGAGCAATTACTTTAAGGTAGCCAATGTTTTGTCCTAAGACATTAGAGATTTCCTCACAAAACCCTATGCCAAGTCATATGTTTCCAAAATAAAGCTATGCCATGAAGTAGGAAGGAAGGGTTTTCCCCCAAAATGCAACAAGCAAAGATAACTCAATGCATCACATGAGAGTCAACTTAAGGCATGTCGGTCACATCCCAAGCTTGCTCCTATATATACATGGAAGGCAGTCAACTAGCCAAAAGAGACAATGACAAGTGACATACGAAGACAAGCCTACCTAACCCCTTGCCCCCACTTAGTGCAGGACAAGGATGAGCTAAAATGATTGATGAGAAACATGAAAAAACATGAAAATTAGTGTCAATTAGAGGAACTAGGTGCTTCAACACAAGGAAGAGCACCACAATCCTTAAGATGTTGGATTTTATTATGGGTATGTGCAGGATCATGATGGGCCAAAAAGTGGTGATATGATGGGTATGTGTAGGGTATGTGGTTGATGACCTTTTTGTTTACCCAAAATTGATGAAACGAAAAGGGTTTATAAAGGAGATTCTCAGCTTTCGACCAATATAAATTATGATTTACTTTAAATTTAATAAATAATTATTATTCATTTTCTATTTGAATTACGACTAAAGTCCTGATTGATAGGCTGATCGAAAAACATTTATAGCTTTCAAATGGTATCACATTTTTTGAATCTGAAACATGCATCACGTTCTATGCTTCACATACTATAGGATTAAAAAAATGAATTTAATGAAGTTTTGACAAAGTTAAGGTGGTCAGACATACGAGTTTTTATATTTTTAAAAAGTTGTAATAAAAAATTCATAATTAATTATTTACTTGGAAAAAAATTACAAAAAATATGCATCACATCAGGACATGAGTCCTCTACTTATATCTAAAATATTATCATTTTATTGTGGTTGGGTGCTCGCACACTTACTTCTTACTTTTTCCTTCAAATTAATTACTGTATTGAAATTTCAAATTTTCACCAAATAGATTTAAAAAAAAACCTAGTAGTTTAGAAACTACATTCAATTTGCTACAGATTCTATTCTTACACATTTTTGAAATAATATAGATAACTTATTCAAATTTTTATGTCAAGTTGCCTAACTCTGATTTTTTTGAATTTTTTGCCACTTAAGGGCCTTTTTTTTCCATGATGATCCTACACATACCCTTAAAGCCTTACATTCGTTAGTAGAATGACCATGAACTCTATGATATGCACAAAATGAATTCTTCTTGTAGTAAAATTTCTTTCATGTTCTTGGAGGGAGAGATATCAAACGATCTTGGAGGAGTCTCCAAGAGATACTCTCTTGATCAAAATTAGAAGATGTTCCTTTATTTTACAACAAAGTTATCTCTTGCTTGGTACAAGATGTCATACTTACACAAGACTTCTTAGATTGCAAGATTTTGTACTCTCCTTTACAAGAGGGTGTAAAATCTATCAAAGTTGAATCATTAGTGTTTTGTGTGATGAAATTAATGTTAAGAAAGGACTTCTTTGTTTCTTTCATTTATTTTGAAGGACAATAACCAAGACCACTAGTGTCTATTAGTTTAGGATGCACTAATGTTAAAGTTGGCTTAGAAGGATCTTTAGTAAGAGTGTTGATATTGAGCGAAGGCTTGCTTGTTTTTATTTCTATCAAAGGACAATAGCCAAGACCACAAGTTTTCTCTTGCATGTTAGGTTCTATAGGGTCATGGATACCTTGTTCTCTAGCACCACATCCTTTTCCACTATAACCAAGTTGTCTCATAAGTTCATAACCTCTTCCATAAAGTTTCTTCGTTTCTTTCATATTTGGTGGTTTTTCATAATAAACTTCATCAATGTTTGTTGTGTAATTTGCTTAATCTTCTAAAGTGGTTGAAGTAGATGCTTTCAATTTTTTTGTTAATAATACCCCTTTTATTGTCCCTTTTTAGATTCTTTGTTTATGATCTTGTATTCGCCCATGAATGTTGGTGTGAAATCTAAGGAACCCCAATCGTCTTCCAATAGCTTAGTGACTTCCTTAGTTTGCTTCTCATGTTCTTCTTCCTTTGTGACTTCCACTTTTGCTTCTTATTCCAATACTTCCAAAGGATCTCGTTGTAGACGTATAAAATTGACCTAGGCCTACAAACTTTATTTTCTCCATATTTTTTTCTTAACATAATTAAAATATTTAATTATGTCCTATTGTCTAATTTCAACTATTAATTAAATAATTCATAATTACTTAATTAATTCATGTATTTTATTCCTCTTGACTATTTAAATAAATAAATTATATTTATTTAATTTAAATACATCGCTAATGTCTTATGTCTCTCTATTATTAAATAAATTCTCAAATTTATTTAATTATTACTTATCCACTAATTCTTCTTGATTATTTAAATAAATAAACTTTATTTATTTATTTAAATGTGTCAATAATTCCTATGTCCTCTTATAATTAAATAAATTTCTTTAATTTATTTAATTATTATACATTCTAGCTTTTTCTAATTTTAAATAAAGTAATTTATTTAAAATTGTCCATTTTCTAATTTCCTATCACATGGCCCCACCACTTTTGAATTAAATTAATTTTTAATTCAAAAGGTCAACTTTCCCTCTTAAATTAAATAATTCTAAATTAATTATTTGATTTTCTAGCTTTTTCTTTTTTTTGTGCCCAATATTCCCTCTTGTCACATGCATTTCTGTCTATTGATTTGATTTTTCTAAAATCAAAGCTCGACCTTTCATTTCAAATTTTACCCTAATGTTGCCCTAACCCTAATTATTTGTTGTCACATTTAATTTCAGCCTTTGATCTTAGGGCATTTTTCATCTTTCAATCCTGGTCATCCATCCAAAATTGAATTTTCTATAAAAAGGAAATTTTACTTTCATTTGACACACTTCACACTTTTCACTTCATAGACTTTATGCTTGAGTATTTTCTAAGTACACTTGTAGCAACACTTGAATCCTTCAATATTTTCCTAGGGCTAGTCATAGGTCATATTTTTCTCATCAAAATATGAGGGTAATCATCAACTTGCAACAAATGGAGAAGGTGCAATGAAGGTGATTCATGGAGTTTGAAGACTTGGGTGAGATTATTCCTTGTTTCTATACTTTTAACTCCTTTGTTATTCATTACTTATTTAGGGTTTTAGTTGTTTAAGCTTTATAATGCTAACCTAAAAATTCCACTAAGTTACATTGGTGAACTCGATGCCAAAAAACTCTTTTTTTGTAGATTTCCATACGACTTTTCATTTTTTGCAGGTATAGGTACGAAGCACTGCATTTGCAACTTTCTAATCCACAATCATTGCATCGTGATGCATTCACCTTCGGTAATGATGCATTTGCATTTCTAAGCCACATCTGATAGACAAAATGTCACATTTGATTTCTTGAGATGCATCTACATGCCCAAGAGATGCATTTGACAGCCGCAATGCATTTGCTCTGCAGAATGACACATCTACATGGTAAATTCCAGCTTTCAATTTTGCGATGCATTTGTTCTGTAGAACAAGAAATTCTCCTAGTAAATTTTTACTTTTGGGTTTTTATTATATTTTCTAGATTTCACTTTTCAGTTTAGTAGATTAGGGATTTTTGGGTTACTAATCTAGTTGTTTACAACATGTGGCAAGCTGGAAAAGGAGTCTAACCTTTGTTTGTTGATCTTTTTTTAACTCTTTTACAATCTTAAATCAACCAAACAGAGAATCACAAGCAACTTACATTCACATTTCATGGGTTTAAAATGAACATGCATGCACACTCATGGGTTTAAAATGAACACAATCTTGCATTGAAACTCATGAAGGCTAAAAGTTACATGCATTTTCATGAAATGGGCTTAAAATGAATATTGTTTGTCTCACATTACGTTGGGTTTAAAATGAACAAAGTGTTTGATGTGTTTGTCTCACAATAAGCTTGGATTAAAATGAACAAGTTTTTTTAATTTGTGTAACCCTGATTCAATAATAGAAGTATCCTCTCCCCTTGCCCACTTATGCAATCCTAGGTGCAAGAGAAACTATTATTGACTCTAGGAATTGGGCCTTCCTTGGTGGGAAAAATTACTCACCCCAAGGTGACTGAAAATGGAAATAAAGCTCTTTAGCCGAGCTACTCCCGACTAGTATACAAATGTGAATCTTAATGGAAAGCTTAGGATTACGAGAGTGGATGTGTCACACAAACAAGTGAATCCCCATAAACCCTATGGAGCATAACCTCTATAATCTATAATTCCTCCTTATCGAAGCTAATATTGCCTCATGTGTGGCCACTCGAATGAGATCCCAAACTAAAAACCTTTGTGTAGTAGCCAAAAACCCTTTCTATTTGCTAGTGTAACAATAGTCATTGCCAAGGAATCCACATTCTTGCATTTCTTAGTAGGGGTGAAGAGCCTATCATGGGAGATTTATGAGGGCTTGAAGCTTGGTTGACCTGAGAAGTGAGTGTCATGGAGGGGAGCCAGTGTGGCCAAGCTTATAAGTCACCTGCTAAGAATAAGGGCAGCTGGGGAAACCCATGTGGAATCCAGTGAATATAGTCCTTGCATAACCTAGGATTGTGCTTCTCTTCATTGTCTTGTTTACAACATTCAAAGACAAAACCATGTTGTTTCCAAGTGTCTTCTAAAATAATGAACAAATACACATCCTTCATAGATCTAGAAAAACACATTCAAATTGAAACAATCCTAAAATCCACCAAAATTGCAAAGAAACTAGACTTTTATTCATTATGCAATGCATTTGCTACACTCTGCAACACATTCAACATTTTGAATTGCATTCAAAACTTTTTTAAATGCAATCACTCTACTAAGCCGCATTTGATAACTTAAACAATGCTTTCACCTATACTGCAACACATTTTCTTTCTAGAACAATGCAATTGATTTCCTGAATCACATCTGTGACCTGAAACAATGCATTTGCTGAAACTGAGATGCATTTGATCCCCTGAAACTCATTTGCTACTTGAAACAAAGAAATTTCCTATCATTTAGAAAAATCATTGTCACTATCCAAACCCAAGATTACAAATTTTCAATCTATTTTTAGACATCTTTCCTCAACCGTCTCTATTCAAAACCAGAAAAGGAATTGCTCAAAATCACCCATCCTTGTATTCTAGCTTGCATTTAGTTTTCCATAGGTAGACTATTGAAAATTTTAGTTGCCTCTTAGGATTCACCATCACTTTCCATCATAAACCAACTTTTAGGTCCTCATTTTGTAGACTTTAGAATAGGAACACTTGTCATACTTTGTCAAATATTTTCCTTCAAAAGTAGGTTGTTATTGGACTTAATCAAAATCACCTCTTTTAGTCTTTGTCTTTTTGTGAGCTATTCCCAACTCATAAGTCTAGCTTGGAAACCTCACCTTATCATTTTTTCACCTTGTCATTTAGTCCTTCAAACAAGTCCCTTGAAAATCCAAATTGAGACTTTGATCACACTTTGAATGGTTAAGTATACCTTTCCAAAAAATTATACCAAAATTGGTTGCACCTTAGAGTCTCCTTATAGCTTGCATTTTGCATTGTTATACCTTAGAACATTACTTTAGTCTCCCACCATTCATTTTTAGTACTCATTTTCCATCCCATTTAGGCAATATTATCACTTTGCATTGTCATCTCCCTATTCCAAAAATTAAAAAAAAAAGTGTCATAGAATTCCTATTCATAGACTTAGTTGTCATTATCATTCCCTCATTTGAGAAAAATTTTTATGGTTGAGACTAGACTCCAAAGGAAAAGAAGACAAATGGACCCTTTTGGAAAATGCAATAACCCTTACAACTTTTCCAATGACATAAACAACAACACAGACATGGGGGCATCTTTCATCAACCCCTTTAGTGACATGAACATTCCAACTTCTTCCTCTTGTAATCCATTTGAACAATTTATGTGAAGAGACCCAAATGGACAAGTATTCATGGAAGACCTAGAAGTTTCTGACCAAAATCTTGATGTGGCCTCCTTCGTAGAGGAACTAGTATTGCAATATTCAGATAGATACTTAGCCATGCTTTTATACCAAGGGGCTAAATTACCACAAGGCTTTGATATTAACACCTTAAGGGTAGCTTCTCTTGACCATACTACACAAATTAGTCAACTACATTCGACACCACAACATAATGCAGACAATTCCACAACACAAAATGCAACAAACACCATCAATACTACCTCTAGTGGCACCACCCCTCAAACAACATCTAACACGGTCATCAAATATATATTGGGGGAACATCAACCATGTCACAAGCCATATCTCGATCAGTCCCACAAATATCAACAATTCCATCACAAAATTTTGGGGCTACCCTTGAAACTTCAACCAATACAATAGGGAAAAATTCATCAAACCTTTTATTTGGGGCTTCCTCTAGTGCTATAGGAATGACATCATCAAGCCTTATACTTGGGTCCTCAACTAATGCCATGGGAACAAAATCATTGAACCCCTTTGGGAGAAATAAAAGATGAATTGCCATTCTAGGACCTCAACCAAATGTTAACACTTCATCGCAAATCAATACCAACACCAATATTTTCCAAAGACAAAACACAAACATTCCACATGGCCACATTTACCAATTTGGACAAGGTAACCAAGTGACACAAAATATGACTCAATTTGGACAATAAAACATTCTAGGATAGAAAATTCCAAAAATACAAATGAACACTAATGGATCACACATCCCTACATACGCATCTCACATCCATACCCAACAACACATTCCCATTCAAAATCCTCAATATCAACAAGTTCCAACCCAAAACACGTCATACATTCCACAAAAACATAACCAAAATAAAAACATACCCTTATAGCAAAGTGGAACTCATGCAATACCTATTACTAGCATGTGTGTTGCAACAAACAATCCTATAATTGATGCACTCATGACTCAACTTATTGTTTTACAAAAAAAAATGGAGAACATGCAATTGTCCAACAAAAAGACTCACACATCATATGACTTATGTTTGTACCCATTTGACACGATTTTACACATGCCATTGTTCCCGCCAGGATATGTGGTACCCAACTTCACCAAATATAAAGGCAATACTAATCCCATTGAACACATAAGAGAATTCACCACCAATTGTGTGGACATTGCATATGAACATACCTATTTTATTAAAATGTTTCCTAGGAGTCTCATGGGTCACACACTTGAATGTTTTTCTACCTTGCCCAAAGGAATAAGGACATGGGATGAGCTTGCTGATAAATTTGTTGAATATTATGCCTATAAAAGTGACACCAACATCACCATTACCACTCTATGCAAAACTACTCAAGAAGAGACTGGTGAGACCATCCCATTTTACCAAAGATGAAAAGGTTTAGCCTGTCGATGCCATGTGGAGATACCCAAGAAGGAAAAAGTTAACATGTTTTTCCAAAACCTTCTTGGTCCATTGAAATTTAATTTGCAAGTTCATTATTGTGCCACTTTCAAAGACCTAGTAAAAAAAGGAGTCAAACTTGAAAAATCCCTCATTGCAAAAGGAGAACTCAAATATGGAAACAAGAACACAAACAACCCAAACCCAAACCCACTTAATGACAAAAAAAAATACTAGGTCAAAAAAAAACATATCACCAATGATGGCATCATTGACACTAAAGTTGTAAATGTGATGGTTCCTGCAATCACGCTCAAAGGAGCACAACCCCAAAATGTACCAGTGAACACACTGACACCTACTGCAAATGTTGTCCAAAATAGTCAAGATCAAAGGCCACCATGTCAAACCAGAAAATTTCCAAAAAGCCACACATACACCCCCTTGGGTGAGCCAATTGAAGTGGTCCTTAAGAAATTCCTCCAAAATGGTGTCATCACATTGTAGGACCCTATACCATATGACCTTGGACAATTCAATCCGTCATGGTGGGACGACAATGCATTATGTGATTACCATCGTGTAAAAGGGAATAAACTTCCTCTTGTAGATAATTAAGAAATCTTGTACATGATCTTATTGACAATCACACCATTGAACTAGATGGTCAACAATTTTCTTCATATGCAGACCATACAATTCATAAAAACCACTATAGGACCATGGTTCTAGTAATCCCTCTACATCAAGTCCAAAGAATAATAACAATCGAGCCAATTACACACACACTGCTTTTGATTATTTCAGTGGACCCATCATTAATCACCTCTAAGCCACTGACAAACATGTGAATACTATTACTATTAAGAAGACTCTAGAGTGTAACGTCACCACCCATAGAGGAAAATTCACAATAGTTGGTCCTCCTCCTAGACAACCAAAAATCACAATACTCAATCCATCTGCATGACATTCACAACCTAAAGGGGAATTTAATCTAATTGACCAATTGGGAAAAACTCCCACTCAAATCTCCATACTCGAGCTGCTACACATCTCTCCTGCACACAAAGCCATACTTGATAAAGCCTTGTAGGAGTCATCTGTCCCTAATGATATTGATGTCAACCAATTCAAAGCCATGGTGGGATACTTGGCTTCTCCACATCACATTAGTTTTTTGACCAAGACTATTCCTCACCCAAACCATCTCACAATGACGTCCTCCATATCAAAGTCTTTTTCCACAAGCACAAGGTTAGATGAGTCTTAGTAGATGGTGGAGTAGAATTGAATATATGCTCGCTAAAACTGGTCAAAGAACTAGGCTTCTCTAATGCTTTTGTAGATGCTACCAAAAGCATAGTTATCAAGGCGTATGATGATGAGGAACGCTCCTCTACAGGAATTATCACACTTCCTATCTATGTGGGGCTGGTTATCATGGATACATGTTAGGTTTTGGATCTTGAACTACCTTACAACATCTTGCTTGGTTGACCTTGGATCCATGCCTTAAAGGTCATCCCATCCACTTACCACCAACATCTGAAGTTCCCTTTTGATGGAACTGAAATTAACATACATGGAGACCCTGATCCATTCTAGTATGTCACCAATTTGTGAGGAATCTTCGAGCACCAAGTGCCCATTAATTGTGAAGCTTCAACATCCGCTTCCTCCAAATAAATTGATCTGTCCACACTCACTAATCCCTCCACGTCCAAATCTTTGACCTCCACCACATCATCTCATACTGCCATCCCAAGTGTTGATCTTAACATTAAGATCTAAGACCAAGGGTGTGGAGAATACAAGTTGAACATGACCTATTGTATCACTAAAATACCTAAGTCTACCAAAGCTTATGGTCAGCCTTGTCTCAAAATAGAGCCAAAAGAAATATTTAAGGTTCCTTTGACAATGACCTTCACAAAATGGGGAGAACTGAACAAAGAATACATTGAAGACATATCTACTTGGATTTATAGAGACCCAGAAGATCCATCCCCATTACCAATACAGATATACGACAAACGCTATGACATGGTGAAGGCACAAGGCTATGATGGAACTAGTGGCCTTGGTAAAAAAAATGGAAGATGAGAACCTATAATGCCTTCTAGAAGACTAAAGTATCTTGGGTTAGGGTTTGGACCACTCAAAACTAATGATCAAAGTACCAATGTAATTTCAAGTGAGAGCATGAATGTTTTCGAAGGTGTCAAGACAATTGAAGATTCCTTTACCAAAAATAACTCACACGAATGGGAATTTGGTTCTTAAAGATCCTTAAGTGACTTTTACCTTAAAGAATTGCTCCTAGAACCTGGAGAGCTTTCCTTTGAAGAAAGATTCTAGAAAATGTTCAAGATTGACCCATCACAAAATCTTTCTAAAGACAATCCTAAAATACCAAGGAAAAGAGAAGAACGGGTCAAACTCTTTTGGTCTCACGATGATCAAAAACCCAAACCATCATCTGACCCTATTGACCATCCTTCCAAATCATTTATCTAGCCATCTGACCCTATGAACCAACCTTTTGAATCATTTGACTTTCCATCTGACCCATTGACCATGGTTTCAATCCATTTGTCCCCTATTTTGTTGATGAGTTTGATTTATCCTAAACTAATGAAGATTGTCCTTGGTTGGAATCCGAATGGGAATTTAAGGATGAAATTTCCATCTTCACCCTTTTTGCATTAGTTTGCATGATTTCCACACCATCCCCACCCTTCATTGACACTGATGATGGTATTTCCCTCATCTACCCATAACTCATTGACTGGGATCAACAAGGCCTGCCTGTTATGAACATATTTCAGAATGACGAAGCTATTGCAGAATTTATGAGACTCCACAAAGGCATACCAATTGGGGACCACAAAGTAGGATTCACTATAGATCTAGATTGTGCATCATAATTTGGAGAGACTGTACAATCCTCCAGTCACAAAAATAATAAAAGTAAAACAAAAAAGGACACGTCTTGAGGTGAAAACTGCAAGGCACTTACTAACAATACAAAAGTAAAAATAAAGGATGTATTTGAGGGTGAAAACCTCTTTGAGGCACCCAAGGATGGAGAATTGGACTTTCTTCTTTCCACACAAGAAAAATTGGAAATGATCATTAAGGACACCATAAAAGTTAACATAGCCACAATAGAGGATCCCAAAATGGTTGTCTTTGCCGCATCTTTGACAGAGGAAGAAAAGCCTAATTTTTTTAAAAAAATCTCAAAAAAAAGATTAACTTCGCATGGCCCTATGCCGATATGAAACAATTGGATGCAAAACTAGTTTTGTACCATCTACCCTTGCTTCCAGATGCCAAGCCAGTAAAATAGAAATTACGAAAGATGCATCCACAAATTGCATTGCTAGTAAAAGTTGAGCTCAAGAAACTGCTAGATGTCGGATTCATAAGATCAATAGACTATGTAGACTGGATATCTAACCTTGTATCTGTCACAAAGCCAAACAGAAAAATACGCATCTTTCAAGACTTTCATGATCTGAACAAGGCATGCCTGAAGGATGACTTTCCATTTCCCAAGATAGACATCATTGTTGATCTCACAATAGGGTATGAGATGTTGTCCCTTATGGATGGTTTCTCGGGATACAATCAGATTTGTATCACCCCAAAAGAACAACATAAAACAACATTCACATGTCCTTGGGGTACCTATTGCTGGAACGTCATGCCTTTTGGCCTCAAGAATGTAGGTGCCACGCACCAACGAGCCATGATAACAATATTTCATGACTTCCTGCACACCTTAATGGAAGATTGTGTGGATGACCTCTTGGAAAAATATTTGACACACAAGGATCACCTCAAAGTGCTAGATAAATGTTTTAAGAAGCTGGAAGAATACAAGGTTCATTTGAATCCTAAGAAATGTGTCTTCGGTGTGACTTCAGGAAAACTTTTGGGGTACATAGTTTCTCACAAAGGAATTGAAGTAGATCCTGCTAAAGTCAAAGAAATATTAGGCATGCCTCCACCAAAAGGAATCAGTGAGCTAAGAACATTGCAAGGAAGACTACAGTCTATCTGACGCTTCATCGTACAACTAGTAGACAACTGCCAACCATTCCAATACCTCCCGCACAAAGGAATTCCCTTTGTGTGGACAGAAAAATTTCAAGCGGCCTTCCAAAAAATCAAAGACTATCTTTCGTCACCACCTATCCTAATGTCGCCCATTGAAGGAAGACCTTTGATCCTGTACATTTTGGCAACCACTTCAACATTAGGGGAATTGCTGGCACAAAATGACTATGATGAGAAGGAAAGAGCTATACAGTACATCAGTCGCACATTGGCTAGATATGAACTCAACTACACACCCATCGAATGTGCCTTTCTTGTAGTTTTCTTCGCCACCTAGAAGTTAAGAGATTACATGTTGAACCACAAGAGAAACCTAGTAGCAAATATTGATCCCTTGAAGTATCTCCTCAATCTAGCAACATTAACAGGTCGGTTGACAAAATGGGTTATGATATTGAGTGAATATGATATACAATACATGCACCAAAAAGCTATAAAATGACATGTAATAGCCGATTGACTCGCAAATGTACTCATACAAGGTGATCATCCTTTGGCGGCTGACTTTCCTGATGAATCTATCTTTCACGTAGGCCCCAAATTACCATGGAAACTCTATTTTGATAGATCTCATATAGGTCATAGCTCAGAATGATGAAGCTATTGTAGAATTTATGAGTCTCCATGAAGGCATACCAATTGGGGACCACAAAGTAGGATTCACTATAGATCTAGATTGTGCAGCATACTTTGAGGAGACTATACAATCCTCTAGTCACAAAAATAATAAAAATAAAACAAAAAAGGACATGTCTTGAGGTGAAAACTGCAAGGCACCTACTGACAATAGAAAAGTAAAAATAAAGGATGTATCTGAGGGTGAAAACCTCTTTGAGGCACCCAAGGATGGAGGATTGGACTTTCTTCCCGCCACACAAGAAAAATCAGAAATGCTCATTGAGGACACTATAGAAGTTAACATAGTCATGATAGAGGATCCCAAAATGGTTCTCTTTGCCGAATCTTTGACAGAGGAAGAAAAGATTGAATTTCAAAAAAAATATTAGAAAAAAATATTAACTTCGCATGGTCCTACACTTATATGCAAGGATTGGATGCAGAACTAGTTTTGCACCATCTACCCTTGCTTCCAAATGCCAAGCTAGTAAAATAGAAATTATGAAAGATGCATCCTCAAATTGCATTGCTAGTAAAAGTTGAGCTCAAGAAACTGTTGGATGTCGGATTCATAAGATCAATAGACTATGCAGATTGGATATCCAACCTTGTAACTATCACAAAGCCAAATAGAAAAATATATATCAGTACAAACTTTCGTGATCTGAACAAGGCATGCCTGAAGGATGACTTTCCATTACCCAAGATAGACATCATTTTTGATCTCACAATAGGGTACAAGATGTCCCTTATGGATGGTTTCTCAGGATACAATTAAATTTGTATCACACCAAAAGATCAGCATAAAACAACATTCACATGTCCTTGGGGTACCTATTGCTAGAATGTCATACGTTTTGGCCTCAAGAATGTAGGTGCCACGTACCAACGAGCCATGACAAGAATATTTCATGACCTCATGCACACCCTAATGGAAGATTGTGTGGATGACCTCTTGGAAAAATCTTTGACACACAAGGATCACCTCAAAGTGCTAGATAAATTTTTTAAGAGGCTAGAAGAATACAAGGTCTGTTTGAATCCTAAGAAATGTGTCTTCGGTGTGACTTCATGAAATTTTTTGGGGTACATAGTTTCTCACAGAGGCATCGAAGTAGATCTTGCTAAAGTGAAAGAAATATTAGGCATGCCTCGACCAAAAGGAATCAGTGAACTAAGAACATTGCAAGGAAGACTATAGTCTATTCGACACTTCATCGTACAACTAGCAGACAACTGCCAACCATTCCAATACCTCCTGCACAAAGGAATTCCCTTTGTGTGGACAAAAATTTCAAGCGACCTTCCAACAAATCAAAGACTATGTTCTATCACCTCCTATCCTAATGTCACCCATTGAAGGAAAACCTTTGATCCTATACATTTTGGCAACCACTTCAACATTGGGGGCATTGCTAGGACAAAATGACTATGATGAGAAGGAAAGAGCTATATAGTACATTAGTCGCACATTGGTCAGATATGAACTCAACTACACACCCATCGAACGTTCCTTTCTTGCAGCTGTCTTCACTGCCTAGAAGTTAAGACATTACATGTTGAATGACAAGACACACCTAGTAGCAAATATTGATCCCTTGAAGTATCTCCTTAGTCTGGCAGCATTACCAGGTCAGTTGACAAAATGGGTTATGATATTGAGTGAATATGATACACAATACATGGACTGAAAAGCTATAAAAGGACATATAATAGCCGATTAACTCATAGAGGCACTCATACAAGGTGATCATCCTTTGGTGGTTGACTTTCCTGATGAATCTATCTTTCACATAGGCCCCAAATTACCATGGAAACTCTATTTTTGACAGATCTCATATAGGTCATAGCTTAGAATGACGAAGCTATTGTAAAATTTATGAGACTCCATGAAGGCATACCAATTGGGGACCACAAAGTAGGATTCACTATAGATCTATATTGTGCAACATACTTTGGGGAGACTGTATAATCCTCCAATCACAAAAATAATAAAAATAAAACAAAAAATGACACATCTTGAGGTGAAAACCGCAAGGCACCTATTGACAATACAAAAGTAAAAATAAAGGATGTATATGAGGGTGAAAACCTCTCTGAGGCACCCAAGGATGGAGGATTGGACTTTCTTCCCACCACACAAGAAAAATAGGAAATGCTCATTAAGGAGACCATAAAAGTTAACATAACCACGACAGAGGATCCCAAAATGGTTCTCTTTGCTGCATCTTTGACAAAGGAAAAAAAGCTTGAATTTCAAAAAACAATCTCAAAAAAAAAGATTAACTTCGCATGGTCCTACACTGATATGCAAGGATTGGATGCAGAACTAGTTTTGCACCATCTACCCTTGCTTCTAGATTCCAAGCCAGTAAAATAGAAATTATGAAAGAGGCATCCTCAAATTGCATTACTAGTAAAAGTTGAGCTCAAGAAACTACTGGATGTGGGATTCATAAGATCAATAGACTATGCAGACTAGATATCCAACCTTGTACCTGTCACAAATCCAAACAAAAAAATAAGCATCTGTATAGACTTTCGTGATCTGAACAAGGCATACCCGAAGGATGACTTTCCATTTCCCAAGATAGACATCATTGCTGATCTCACAACATGGTACAAGATGTTGTCCCTTATGGATGGTTTCTCAGGCTACAACCAGATTTGTATCACCCCAAAAGATCAACATAAAACAACATTCACATGTCCTTGGGGTACCTATTGCTGGAATGCCATACCTTTTGGCCTCAAGAATGCAGGTGCCACGTACCAACAAGCCACAACAACAATATTTCATGACCTCATGCACACCCTAATGGAAGATTGTGTGGATGACCTCTTGGAAAAATATTTGACATGCAAGGATCACCTCAAAGTGCTAGATAAATTTTTTAAGAGGCTGGAAGAATACAAGGTCCGTTTGAATCCTAAGAAATGTGTCTTCGATGTGACTTCAGGAATTTTTTTGGGGTAGATAGTTTCTCACAGAGGAATTGAAGTAGATCCTACTAAAGTGAAAGAAATATTAGGCATGCCTCCACCAAAAGGAATCAGTGAACTAAGAACATTGCAAGGAAGACTACAGTCTATCTGACACTTCTATCTGATGCTTCATCATACAACTAGTAGACAACTACCAACCATTCCAATACCTCCTGCACAAAGGCATTCCCTTTGTGTGGACAAACTATAGACATCAAAAATATACTGATTGACATCGTGCATTCGATCCTAACTTACTAACATTGTCTCTTCCTAAATCATCCCTCGGTCTAACCATTTAATAAAATTCCCCTATCTGATTAAATTCATCAATATTCATCTCTTAATTAAATAAATCATTTTGTCTAATTAAGTCACTTTTTCTTGTTAATTAAATCAATCCATCTGATCTAATTATCCCTATTTAATTAAATAATCAATTTATTTGATTAAATCTCTAAAGTCTATCCATTAAATTAAATAAATGAAAACCTTATTTGATTTAATCTAACACCATCCCTTTTAATTAAATAAATCAAAATCTTTATTTAATTAGCCTCTTATCATATTCCTCTCTTATCTGATTTAAATAAATCCATAAATCTAAGTCAAATAAATCACATCATCTAATCTCCTGTTAAATTAATTAACCCTTGATTAATTTAACCTCATATCATGTCACATCCTCTAGATAATGCAAGTTGCACATGAAAATAGATTTAATTCATTTATTAAATCTCTATTTTCCTCACATGGAATATTCTCTCAATTTGAATTCAAAAATTCCAAGTCAACATGTACATCCAACAAGGCATTTAAAACATCTTACATGTCCTTTGCCTTGAGCCAAGTGGCATTTATTGCATTTTCCCTTCCCTCTTACATGTCATTTCAACAAATTTGAATTTCAAATATTGGCATTTATTGGCACAAACCCCAAATCTTGCACAACCATCATCCATTCATAGCTTGACAAGTGGCACCATATCATTGGATGAATGTTAGTCCCACATTGCTCAAATTTGGACATTCATCCATCTTGAAATCCTATAAATGAAGAGCGCCTCTCCTCATTTTATCATCCACAACCCAAGCAAAGTTAGCATGCTAAAATACTTAGCCATTTCCATTCATCATTCAAATTCTTAGCTAGGATTTTTGCAGATTTGGCTTGGAGTTCTCATCTTCTCATCAAAGTGGATCAACATCATCTTCAACATTCAAATCTTGCATCATAGGAATTGGGAAAGGGCCAATTTTCCCATCAAATTGGCACCAATTCCCCCATGAGATCAAGTGTTTGCTATTTAAATTAGGATTTGATCTTTGGTTTATAAATTTCATTGTGTTCTTGCTCATTTTATTTCCTATTTTGAGTTTGCAAATGGATTTCATGGGGAATCCTTGTTTTAGCTTGCAAATCCTTGTCTAACTCGTTTATTCATGTTGTTTTGCAGGTACTAGGAAAAGGGTCCACACACAAATAAATTTCAAGGGACCTTCCAATAAATCAAAGACATATATGACTACCTTCAGTCCCATACCCTTTCCCCAAAACTTTCCAACAACCAACAACAATCCTTTATCTGCAAAGCCACCTAATACACCATCATCAATGATACCTTATACTGCCATAACTTTGACAATACCCTTCTCCGATGTCTTGATGCTAACAAAGCACGAACAACCTTATGTGAGGTACATGAGGATATATGTGGATCTCATTCGAGTGGCCCAACCTTAGCTAAGAAGATCATGAGACTTGGGTATTATTGACTGACTATGGAAAAAGATGCACTTCAGTTTGTAAGAACTTGTTGTCAATGTCAAATCAGTGATCTGATTCATGTGCTAGCACAAGAACTTTGGCCCATCACTTCTCCTTGTCCCTTTGTACAATGGGGACTTAACCTTGTGGGAAAAATCTATCCAACCTCCTCCAATGGCCATAAATTCCATATCACCACCACTCAGTATTTCACTAAGTGGATTGAAGTCATCCCTCTCACATACATAAATGGAAAGCATATTTCCAAATTTATCCTCAACTACATCATCTGCCGATATGGTATTCCATAGTCCATTATCACAAACAATGGTCATCCCTTAAAAAATCAAGACGTCCATGAAATTTGTGAATGCTTCCACATTCAACTCCTTTTCTCCATGCCCTACTACCTGCAAGGAAATGGTCAAGTTGAGGGTCCAATAAGACAATTATCAAAATCCTTAAGAAGACCGTCAATGACGCTAGTCGTGACTAGCATTTACAACTCAACCTTGCTCTATGGGATTACGACACCAACATCCGCATGCCTACTAGAGCCACTCAATTTACCTTGGTCTTTGGAGCTAAACCTATCCTACCCATCGAGGTTTTAATTCCATCTCTCTGAGTCTCCATGAAGGGCTTGATTGATGATGAAGAGTATAGACATTCCCAATTGCATGAGCTAGAAATGTTAGAAGAACGAAGACAAAATGCCTTGAATGATTTACAGGCATACTAGAATTTTCTTTTTCATAGTTATAACAAGAGAGTAATGGTCCACAAGTTTGACATTGGTGACTTGGTCTTAATGCAAAATCCAAAGAATCAGTCTGACAAAGAGAAACTCTGCAAGTTTAAGCCCAATTGGTTGGGTCCTTATATCATCACTTCCTCATTCATTTTTAGCACATACCAGTTGGCCACTCTAGATGGGGAGCAACTGACACAGCCTATCAACAGTCTGCATCTCTATAAATTCTATGCATAACATTAGAAAGCCTGGTTGAAATCCTTAAAAGTACAAAAAAAAACAAAAAAACAAAAAAATGTCACCCTAATGAAAACTTGACAAACAGGTGTCTTGGTGACACCAAAAAAAAATCAACAATAAAAAATAGTAAAGAGAAATAATTCATTCAATAGTGAAAACCACTTCAGTGGCACTTTGGATAAGTACCATGGTGAAAACCTGGAAAACAGGCACCATGTGTAGTTAGTCCTTGCTTCACCATCTACTATCACTTCATCTACCTTGGACCATAATAAACACCCACTTTTTTGGCACCCTCACGACATTCACCTACCATTTTCTTTCCATGGATGATAATGGTTAACATCAGGTTTGGCATATCATCTGCTTTTGTCTTGAGCATGTCCTTTACATCTCCTGCGATTTGGCTAGTCTTTGACCTGACTAGGGGCAAGGCCCTTATCATGTAACTACAGTGGGTATCACACATGGTCCTGTCAATCGAAAAAGTCCTAAAAAAAGACCTAAAAATTGAAAAAATTCATGAAATTTTTTATAAAAATCAAAAATTGTCCTAAAGAAAACACAAAAACATCCAAATAACATCAAAACCCCCCAAAACAGAGTCAAATTTTGTCATGTCAATTATGTTAGTCATTGTCATTTTTGAACTACGTTGTCTCTATGCATTTTCTACGTAGGAAATGATCATTTTCGAGCCCTCGAGACATTATGTCAGTCCTTTTAGGTTTTTCAAAATAAAAATCATGACTCAATCTTTGGTCAACAAGACAAAGTCATTGGTCGCGTTGAACTACAAGGTCTTTGAGTGTATGATGTATGCAAGGCCATCAATCGGTGAGCCCTCAAGGCTGCACTAGGTCAATCCATTAGGGTCCATGACATTGCACTATCACACACGTCAAATATCTTCAATTTAAACAAATTTCTTTGTCATCCTAAAGCTGACAACTCATAAACAAACTTTGACAATCATTCAATTGACATTTCAACTAAATTGGCATGTTAATACTAGTATACGGTCAAATTCAGTCATCTAGTCAAATTGAGTCAAAAGAGGTCAAACTATCAATTCTTGGTTATTCTTCAGATGTTTCCTTCTGAAGAACAACCCTCATCATTTATTTATGCCTTAGGATGTGTCATTCCTAGGCATCATCACTATCAACTGGCTTTTTGGGGGATTCTCAAGACATTTGAGGATCTATTCCCTTGACATCAACATCATTCAAGATGTGTCCTTCCTGAATTTGGCATTACCTGGCATCTATGACAACATGGAATCTTGACATTTAAACACCTAGAATTTGAATACACTTGGAAAATACTTGGAAAAACACTATTCTGGAATTTGTCATTTGACTTTTCATCATGCTACTAGTTTCTCGAGGATGTCCTGACAACAGGATTTAGAGGAGCAACAATGTATCATGATGATTTTCTTGTCTTGTCTTTTTAATAGGTCATGTTGCTAGTTCATTGAGGGTGTCCTGGCAACAAGATTTGGAGGAGCAACAATGTTTCATGGCTTGTATTTTTTTGTTTGTGGTTGGTTGTGATAAAAATACTAGGGGCAATTGAGTTCCTAGTATGAGTCATGATCATCCTTGTCGGTGACTTCTTGTTTCATGTGATGGTACGCCCTTGCACACCATTGATCAATGTCATATCATGGTGTTTGTTGGCCATTACAAATGATGATTAGAGCAACACCTATTACTACTTTGGCAATATATTGAAGGATTTTGTCTCTGCACTAACATCCATCTCCTTCTATCTCATCATTTCTCTTCCTCTATCTTCTGATGATATCTTATGACATACAAAAACAATTGCATAAATGCTCATATAGAAATTGCATTAGTACATTGCACATTTGCATACATCCATTCATATCAATTAGAATAAACACATCATTTGCATCCATGTCCATTTGCATTAAGTGCATTAAACATTTTCATCCATATCATTAATGCATATATTTAGAATCATAACAAAAGCATCATATATTGCATTATCCATAGGTACATCAATGCATCCATCATTATAAGCATGGATTCACATATACAACATTATGCATACATATAGAACATCTTCCTCATCATCATCATAAATAACCATCATACATAACATAGTATCATCATCGCACCTCATAATAAATGATCATACATGCATACATCCCATAAAATAAAATGCATCAGAGGAAAAATCACATCAATCACATCACATAAGCATAATGGAATCATAATACATCAAAAAATAACACATATCATATAGTCCATGCCAAAAATGCATCATATATATATATATATATCAAAATCATGTCACAGGATAGAGTCTCGAGGAATCCCAAAAATAAGAGCTCGCAGGCTTGATGGTCAAAATATCAATGTCTCCAAATAATGTCTAGATAACAAATGTCCTAAGTTGTGCTCTCCTCATCCCCTCGAGGAGCAGAAGAGGGTGACTAGTGTTCTTTGATAGGAATTGATGGAATCTATGTGGAACCAACATTCTAAGTCTATGATGCTGATGGAATGGTGACTGGCAACTGGCTATGATGGGACCTGTGTCCTGATGAGGTTGAACCATGACTGTGAATAGACCTATGACCTAATGAGTGCATGTAACTGTGGTGGGATCTATGCCCTAAAGTCTACCCAGATGATGTAGATCCACCCACACTGCTCTAACTATGACTATTGTGTGTCCAGCTGCTACTCCTTGAACCAGTACTAGTCCTACTCTGCAACTGAGTCACACTAGGATCTCGTTGATCTATTGACACTACCCTCTGTTATAGCATCCTATAATATGCCCTGCTATCGATGACCCTAGATAACTCTATCAATCTCTCCAATTGGTCCTACACATAGGCATGCAAAAGCTACACATCAGCTCTGAGCCTCCTACTGCCCGACCACTGCATGGTATCTCTTTACCTGTGTCAGCTCTAGCTCTCATCCAATCAGCTCTGCATATCCCAGTCTCTGATCCCTCCCTCCACCATCCAGCTTCCAGCCTCATCCATCATCCTTTCAATCTCCTCATCATCATCTCCTCCTCCCCATCACTAACTGCCTCCTCCTCTCCACCGATATCTAGTGCCTCAACTCCACATCCTCCTCCCTCGACACCTCTCCCTCTAGCATAACTTCTGCCTCTGGTTGCTCTACCTTCAACCTATTCTCTACCTCAGCCCTCCCCTCCTATCTAACCTCCCCTCTGATTGCTCCTCCTCCTCTCTAACTCCCTCCTCTTTCTCCTCCTCCTTTTCCACCTCTAGGATCAATGTGAGCAACACTCACTCAACCCACTGTCGTACTCTCCTCAATTGTCCTCACCTATTGTCTCCTCCTCTCCTCCTCCTTCCACCCCCACCATCTTCTTTGTCCCCTCCATCATCCCCTCCACCATCTCCTCTTCCTCCATCTCTCCCTCTCCCCCTAGCACCATCCCTACCTCCTCATCCTCCTCAGTGTACTCGTGGTATCACCAACTACCGATCAACTAGTGCTGGCCCATCTAGATCTATCAAGGGAGCTAGCCTATGAATCTTCCACCATGCATCGTACTCTACAGTGGTCCCTGCACCCCCACTCAAAGTCTATTGTTGTACAACCAAACTGTCAATTTGCTACTCTTCCAGTGGTATTGATATGGGAGGTACCCACTGTGTCTCTCATGAAGACCTAACATACTTTGTAGTGCCTATAGGGACACCTTGTTGCTCCTTGAACTATCGTAGTACCCACTGGGGTGGGTACATCTCAATGATCACCCGAGATTGAACTATCCATCCAATCAAGTATCTACACTACCTACAAAGTGACAAGTGATCATCCTCTCCTGACCACTATACATAATCCTTGTACGGTCTCCAAATGAACCCCGTTAATGTGTCAATCTAGTGGTGCCAGTATCCTATGTCTCCAACTCTAGTTTGTGACAATGCACCCACATACAGATATACATAAGGCATTCCCTCAAAAAGTTGTCTCCACTTTGGTGGACAAAAGATGGGAATATGCTCCTAGCCCTAGATCATCAAAAGTGTGGTCCAACAACTAATATTGCTCACCTCCCTATAGGCATCCTTGTGCAATTGATGATACAACATCCAAAGTAAGCATGGAGCCCAAGAAAATACAGTCCTATCTAGCTGCATATTGACAAGAACATCTCCCCATCTGATAGGGGACCCATGTCCCCAATGATATAGAATCAAAACATGAGCAATCAAAGTCCATAGCATAGTACCCATCAAGGATAGTGCTCAGACATAAACTCCCATCGAATCTCATATCCATCAATTCCTAGCTTCATGCCATCATCAAACTTGTAAAACTCTGTCAAGGCCTGGAGTCCCCAGTGCAGATCATAGACCACCTGCTCTCCTATGATTAGAATGTGAAATTTCTAGTAGACATCCTCTAGAGTTACAATCGCCTCTCCAGTCAAAAAATGAAAGGAATAGGTCTCAGATTGCCACCTCTCTGCAAGTGCTATCAATAGACCCCTATTTTCATGGACAATGGGCATATAGGTGATGTGAAATGGACCTAATCACATCAACCGCCTCTGCTCGCCCTCCCTTAGCTAGTCTTGAAATGTGTATGTGGTTATTCTAAACCCTCGAGTCTAAATCAGTGTTAATCATTTATGCACATGCAAAAATAGGAGTTAGTACATCGTTGAAAATCATCATTGCCATATATCTAATCAAAAGCATCTAAGAAACTCAGCCTAAACTAAAGTCAACCCTGGTCAAAGTTAAATGCGTCGCATTGACTTCACTTGCATCGCGCCAAGTTAGATGCATTGTTTCACCCTACATCTGCATCATGTCCTGATGATTATGTCATTAGGCTTTGCACATGCATCACTCCAGAGCATTTGCATCATTTCCTCAGTTAGTTGCATCACTTTAAAACAATTGCATTGCACAAGACCATATTTGTGCTTCAATATGGCTGTTGCATCGCAACACCTAGCGATTGCATCAACTTTAGCATTTGTGTCTCACGGGCTTGCATTTGCATCATTATAAACCTACACTTACCCTACCACTTGCATTTGTGTCATGACACATCAGATGCATGCGACATGAATGCAAATGCATCTTTTGCAAACATAGATGCTTTGCGACGCATCTGATTTCCTAATTTTAATGCCTAAAATTAATGGAAAATGAGAAGATCACAAAGACAAGGGTACATACCAGTGCCTCTGCGCCCTCTGGCTATTAGAAGGTCCACACTCAAAATCCATGATGCTCGGTCTTTAGAATCACCATCTTTCTGCAGTCCCCTCTCTTTCAAAGCTCTAAAATTTCAAAAGGAAAAAGTGAAAGTGAATGAACTTTTTACAAAATCAACCCTATTTATAGGTGAAAACTAGGGTTTCCCTCTAGGGTTTATTACTAGAGGTGTATTTCACCAACTTTGACTAGCCTTTTGACTACCTTAACCTTGTTGAATTTCAAAACCGATCGCGCCATTATTTTTTAGGTCATCAAATTTTCCCAAGGGGGCCTAAATACTCCGTACATTCACTGGGGCATATTTTTGACTTATTTTCTTTGTCACAATGTGATAAACTGCATTATGACAAAGAGGGGAAAAATATAGACACATAAAATTGACCTAGGCCTACAAACTTTATTTTCTCCATATTTTCTTCTTAACATAATTAAAATATTTAATTATGTCCTATTGTCCAATTTCAACTAGTAATTAAATAATTCCTAAGTATTTAATTAATTCATGTCTTTTATTCCTCCTTCCTATTTAAATAAATGAATTATATTTATTTAATTTAAATACATCGCTAATGTCTTATGTCTCTCTATAAAGTAATAAATTCTTAAATTTATTTAATTATTACATATCCACTAATTATTCCTGATTAGTTAAAAAAATAAACTTTATTTATTTATTTAAAAGCATCATTAATTCCTATCCTCTAATAATTAAATAAATTTCTTTAATTTATTTAATTATTATCCATTCTAGCTTTTTCTAATTTTAAATAAAATCATTTATTTAAAATTTTCTAATTTTCTGTCACATGGCCCCACCACTTTTGAATTAAATTAATTTTTAATTCAAGAGGTCAACTTTCCCTCTTAAATCAAATAATTCTAAATTAATTATTTGATTTTCTAGCTTTTTCTTTTTTCGTTCCCAATATTCCCTCTTGTTACATGCATTTTTTTCCATTGATTTGATTTTTCTAAAATCAAATCTCGCCCCTTCATTTCAAATTTTACCCTAATGTTTCCCTAACCCTAATTGTTGGTTGTCACATTTAATTTCAGCCTTTGATCTTAGGGAAATTTTCATCTTTCAATCCTAGTCATCTGTCTAAAATTGACTTCTCTATAAAAGAGAAATTTTACTTTCATTTGACACACTTCACACTTTTCACTTCATAGACTTCATGCTTGAGTATTTTCTAAGTACACTTGCAGTAACACTTTAATCCTTCAATATTTTCCTAGGGCTAGTCATAGGTCATATTTTTCTCATCAAAATCTGAGGGAAATCATCAACATGTAGCAAATGGAGAAGGTGCAATGAAGGTGATTCATGGAGTTTGAAGACTCGGGTGAGATTATTCCTTGTTTCTATGCTTTTAACTCCTTTGTTCTTCATTTCTTATCTAGGGTTTTAATTGTTTAAGCTTTATAATGCTAACATGAAGATTCCCCTAAGTTACACTCATCCTTCTTTCTCAACAATCAAACACCTTTCAGGTTGAGGATTGACCTTAGGTGTGTAAAATTTGTTGTTATAGACATACTTTACTATGCGGTGAAGGGTAGAAGACACCCTATTCATCTCATAGATCCATGGTCTTCCTAAAATAAGATTATATCAAAGCACATGAGGCATAACATTGAATATATTTTGTAATAGGACCTTTCCAACGTTAATAAGTAATGTGATGAATCCAAGTGTTTGTTTTCCTATGTTATCAAACCCATGAATGCATAAAGAATTAGGCTGAATTTGGATTTTGTCTACTTTAATCTTATCAAGAAGGTTTATGCTACACATGTTAAGGGTCAAGCCAGTGTCAACAAGAGTTCTCTTTATCACTACTCGATTAACATAATATATTATCATGAAAGCTTCATTTTGTTTTTTCTCTTCTAATGAAGGTAACTCATCTTGGTGGAAAGTAATGTCCAAGTTTTCTAAAGTTATAGCTTGAACTTGGGCTGCCACATAATTTTATTGCACATTAGGAACAATAGGAACTTGTTGTAAAGAAATTTGAAGTAAGTTACAATAATGAGGGGAAGCTTGAATGAGCTCCCATAGGGATATCTTAGCAGGATTATTCTTTAGTTGTTCAACAAGATTGTACTCCTTTCTGCTTTTTAAAGGTAAAAAAGGAGTACTAGGCAAGATAGGGTTAGGTAACGGAAGGGATGTTGGATTTTGTTGTCTTGGTTGTGGATTATTCCTAGTGTTATATGTGTGATAAATGGTATTGAAACTTAGTTGTTGTGAAACATTATCATTATCAAGTTTCCTTTTAGCTAGTTCTAAGATAAGCACATGTTTGTTTTGAACTGTTGGTTTTTGTGAGGGTGGATAAATGATAAGCTTAGGCTCAGGAGATTACTTCAAGGGATATCTAATGTGCATAACCTCAGAAGACTTATCCTTATTTTCATGATCTCTTAGTGAAGGGGATTCTAATGTCACCTCATCATCTTCATTTAAGGAAGCCTCGTCATTATTGTTTGCAAGACATGTGTCAATGTTATTTTCTTCCACCATGATATCTTCCCTAGTAGGGGTGTTTTTAAGAGAGCTACAAACTAGATGTTCATGACATTTGATGTTTGGTTCTTCTAAAATAACTTCATCACAAGTAGGGGAGTCATCAGTGTTTGAATTTTTTTTCTTTTCAATGATGGTATTGTCTTGTTCAATAATGTTTTCCCTAGGTGAAGAGAGACAAATAGGACTCTTACAACTCTCATTGGTTTGATCTTCTATCACCAAAATATCTTCGTCACAAATAGGAGAGATATTAGGTGAAGAAAAAATTTGATTTTCATGATTATCTACCATTGTATTCTCTTTCACTAAAGCATTATCATAAGGGTGGGGGATGGAATTTTTCTTAGCATGTTTAGAAAGGTAAGATACTGTAGTGCCCCTCATATTATTCTCTGTTAGACTGATAGTTGATCAAATTTAGGATGAGACATTATGATACCTTGTTTGATGTTGGACTTATTGCTATGATGATACTTTTATGATACTTCTATTACTTGAGTGTTATGTATATGTTATGACTGATATATGGTTTATTTGATTATGTGGATTAATTCTATCATAAGCACTATGTGGTTATCTTATCATGATTATTAAGCAATTATCCTGTAATTGTTCTTATATTGTTTGTTATGTAACTGATTGTTATGAGTTGATGTGGTTACTTGATTGTTGTGTTTGGGTGAAAGGGACAATGTTGCATTACTCACTTGTGAGTACCCTACTATGCTACAATTCCCTTTCATGGTGTGCTTCACTATATGTATATGTTTATGTACAACTATTTTGTGTGTTGTAGGTTGCACTTACTAGGCATCGATTCCACATGAATTGGAAAGTCTAAGCGTGCCTTAAACCTAATGGAATAGTTGATTAGAGATAGCATTTTTCCCCCTACCCTACCTATCATTCTCAAAGAGCACGAGTATCTATTATGTTACCTTGTCAGTGTTGTCTGATGTCTGTGGCTAGTTGGTCTTGCTTTTTCACCTTGGTTATGGTATAGGTAATTGTTGTTGACATTTGATTTGTTTAATTTAAATTTGTTTGATAAATGTTGTTTTTAGTTAATTGATGTATTAAAATAAATTATTACGCAAAAAGTATTTTTGATAAATAAATATAAATATATTTATTTATAATCATGGTTTACAATAAACTAATTATGTAATGAAATATTAAAATATTGTTGGTGTAAATAAGTATTTTACTTATTACACTTTACTTAAGCTTACTTAGGGAATGCATATCATTATAGGTTGCACTTGTGACACCTAGTCATTTGCATCTTGCATCTAGGTTTGTGCATACATTGAGAGATATGAGTTGGACACTTAGGGAAGTGTGTGTAGGAGAAATTCCACTCTTTGTGGTGTGATCTAGTTATCACCTTTTTATCTCCACCTTTCGTGGCATGATAATTCCACCTTTGGTGGGTGATCCACCTTTCATGGAATTATCTAATATTTCTCTCTACCTACCACACATACGATTGGGACACTTGTCTCATTCATGTCCCTTCATTGTGTCCAAGCTTGTCTTTATAAGCAAGCCTTGTACATGCTTGTAATTGTCTATCTTCATGTCTATCTTCATGCATATTGAGAATACAATAATCATATTCTCTCACCTTATCTCTCACTTTTGTGCTATGTTTAGTCTCTTGATCCTGTTGTTGCTTTTCATAAGTTCTTACATTATATCAGAGCGGTTGGAGGTCTTTTGCATAGCCATTGTTGGGAGATCCTAGTTCATGTGAAGGTGGTCAAGAGGAAAATATGAGGAGCAACGACATTTTGGTGCATCCTAGAGCAGATCTGACCTCAAATCCGGATTTAGAAGGTTGTTTTCAGTCAAGATAGCCTTTCGTTTTGTCAAAATCCAACATCGGGAGCTCTAGATTGAAAATAAATTGCCAATTTGGGTATTTTTTCAAATTTTTGAGTTTTTCTATAGTTTTGGAAAAATATTTTCTCAAAAAATTTCCAATTTCAATATTTCTGCAAAAAAAAAATTTGTCATAATATATTTGATTTTCTTTTTGAAAAATTAGAGATCCCCTTTTGGAAAAAATTGTATTGGGCTTTTCTTATTTTTATAAATAAAAATTGTATCTTTTTTAATTTTATAAATCTCAAAAAAAAAAATCAAAAATTTAAAAGAAAAAAGAATGCGGATTTTTTAAATCCATAGACGTACTTTAGAAAGAGTACCGTCAGCACATTTGTAGGGTACTGGCGTACCCGCCGCCCCAACCACCCAATACACTCAGCGTGTTCTCACTGGTAATAGTGGGCCCACTCTCCCATGCGGTTAGGTTCTAACCTCTGGTGACATCAATACACTGGTGGGCTGTTCTTGAAAACTGACAGCCTCAATCCAATCGGTGGCTGCTCTTTAGAAAATCTAGCAAACATTTTAGGAAGGTCAGTGACAAGTTCAAAAATATTTTGGGCAAGCTTCTGCCAAACCCCGTGATGGCCCAAAGGACATCAATATTAAGCATGTAATTCTTCAAAATATTCATAATTCCCATGCCGATCCAGGCAGAATATTTCGACATTGAAGCATATTCTGGCTCCGGGAGCACTATGCCTAATGACGGCCGTGTGGACGTCAAAATTAGGCCCATGGAGCACATGACGGTCATATAATCGTCAAATTTAACACCATGGATTGATGACATCAGTAGGGCATCATCATTTTCAAAAAAAAATTCCCACCCTCACTAATGGAGTTTTTGAATTTGCAGTCCAAGTTCGGAGGCTCATATCTTGCTCATTTGAACTCCTTTTTTTGAGCATTTTTTCTTGATTTGGGCTAATTTTTAGTGTACTTCACAATGGTGTACTCGGTTTTTTATTTTGGTGGACAAATTTTTCAGAATTTGCAGTTTTTCAACACTGTACCTATCCAATCCTCATTTCTGCAACTTCTAGGGCTCTGTACAGGCACATACAAACTCTTTTTCAGGTGCCATTTTTTTTGAAAGTGCATGATTTTTCATCTACTTCTTGAATATGCAATCAGTTTGAAGCGATCTTGAGTAGATTTTGTACTTTCAACATATGGTCTTTTTTGGCCTATTTGGCACTTATATTGCATAGATCTAAATTTATGTCTTTGCTTCATTGTTCTAGTCTATTCTCAGCCTATTTTTGGCAAGTTGTAAATCAGAAATCATAAGTCCATGTAGCCAAGTTGCAAGTGGCCCATTGTACACACACTACATTATAAAGTGCCAAAATCATCTTTTTTTGGGTGGGTACTTTGATTGAGTGAATTTGGGGGGGTGTCTCTTGTGTGATTGTGCCTATTTTTTCTCTTGTGCTCTTGAATTCCATCATGGGTTCATCTAAAGTTCCACTCTTAACTGCACATAATTATGCTACATGGAAAGTACGTGCATGGAGTAAACTAATGGAAGAAGGTTTAATTTACTACATTGATGGAACCATAACTGCACCTTCCGATCCTAAGGCAAATCCAATTGCATATATGGATTGGCTCACTAAAAATTCTATGGCATTGGGTACACTTAGAAAGTTCATTTCAGATGATCTCATTTTCCATGTTGATAAATGTACTACAACCAAGGAAGCTTGGGATAAGCTTGCTAATTTGTATGGCAAGGTTGATAAGGTTAAGGGGTACAAGCTTGAACATGATCTCCTAAGCCTTGATCCCAAGGATTTTGACACAATTCAATATTATGTCACTAAGGGAAATGAGCTAAGAGCACAACTAAAAGATTGTGGTATTGAGAAAGAGGATGATCAATTGGTCTTTAACTTGTTGGACAAGCTTCCAGCTGAGTATGCAACCTTTGTTTTAGGTTTTCAAACTCAAAGATTGACACTAAGCAACTTCACATCACCATATTTTGAGGCTCTCACAAATCTTTTGATTCTTGAGCAAAATAAGTTGATGAAAATGGGCATTCTCAAGTCCTCAACTTCAAAAGCATTGGTGGCCAATCATGGAAACAACAAGCAAGGCAAAGGGAAAGACCAAAAGAAATCTTTACCAAAGCCACAAGGAGAGAACAAACAATCAACTCCTCCACAACAAAGCTCAACTTCATCTTCTACAAAGAAGTACAACTATTCAAGCAAGAGGGAGAAGCCAACATGTGCACATTGTAAAACATTTGGTCATGAAGAGCATCATTGTCATGTTAAGGAAATTGATGAGTTGAAAAACATCCTCAAGAAGAATAACATCAACTTGCCAGCTGCATATCAAGAGGACTCATATCCTTCCACTTCTACTTCTAAGGGAAAAGGTACAACTCTCATGGAAACAACATCAAGCTCATCTCCTTCTTCTACATCATCTCAACATGAGACATGTAAGGGGCAAGCATTTCTTACAGTTACATATTCCAATTTAGCTAGGTGGATCCTTGATTCAGGAGCTTCACATCATATGAATTCTTCCAAGGATATGTGCTCTTCATTTCATTCTTGTTCATCACCACCCATTTTGATGGTCAACAACACTTCTTTGGTAGTTTGTGGGAAGGGGTCTATTGACATTGAAGGTGGAGCATTTAATGATGTTCTATGTGTGCCTACTTTGTCAAGGAACATCCTTTCCATCTATCAGATTACACATAGTGGTACATGAAAGAGTGTAGATTTCACACCAAATTATGTCATTCTTCAGGATTTGCATAGTAAGGCTCTTGTTGTAGTTGGGGAGGTTGATCATTGTTCTTAGTTCTACACCTTCTCATATTTTTCTCCTATTGATGATTCAGTTCACCCTAGTGTGGAAACACTTGAGGAGAATGAGTATGGTTATTTGAATCATGGAGTGCTCACTACTCTTGAGGTTATTGAGCCTATTGTTGATACTCCATCTCCTCCAATGACTGATGTACCTGATGATACTTGTGTTCTGACAGTTTTAGTTCCTTGTGATTCAGTGCAACAATGCATACCTTGTCTTCCAGCAACAGTTTCATGGGATGACTACTTGACATACATTGGCAGCTTGTTTGTGGAGTCCTACATTGCAGATTTGGGAGACACATTTAATTACTTACATCTTCTCTTTGATGAAGGTGATTCTTCTTTAGTTGTTGTGAGGGAACACTTTGAACCTCCTCTACATGATCAATCTTTTGAGGTTGATGTGATTGTAGATGCATATGTACATCAGTTGGAGGAGGCCACTTTCTCTCTTGAGGAGACACTTGCATCTTTGGAGTATGTTCTACCTTCATCCTTGCGAGATCTTGAGTTGTATTTTTCAGCAAATGAGAGTGTTGTTGCAAAGGGGTTCTCACAGATTCTAGGAAGTGACTACATTGCGACTATTGCACTTGCCATTGCAGCTTCACATAGTTTGGGAAAGGCATCTTTCAACATCAACATAGGGAACTTTGAACAGATTTCAAAGACTACTTACATTTTGAGGGTTCTTCCTTCTTCACTTGTGGATTGGGGAGACTTCATTCATGCACCTTTGGTATTGTTTCTTCCTAAGGGGAGGAACGTTGTTCGACACTTTTGGAGCAGCTTCTTCATTCCTACTTGAGCATCTTCCATGGGTGATCATTGTACATTGTGGGGGGGCTACTTTTTCTCTCTTCTTCTCTTGTATGTGGGGGACTTTTTCCTCATATGGGGTTTTGTCCTTCTCATTCCATGTTCATAGGCTTTTGTATTTCATCTCTCTTTTGGGGGGTAGTTTTTTCCCACTGGGTTTTTCTATCTTTACTCCACTTATGAGAGTTTGTATTGCATTTGTACATGGGTACCTAACATGGCTCAGTTGTTGGGACTTATCTTGCATCTTATCTTCCATGGTTAGCTTGAGTCTTCATTCCCCAAGTTGCACTTAAGGGGGGGTGTTGGTGTAAATAAGTATTTTACTTATTACACTTTACTTAAGCTTACTTAGGGAATGCATATCATTATAGGTTGCACTTGTGAGACCTAGTCATTTGCATCTTGCATCTAGGTTTGTGTATACATTGAGAGATATGAATTGGACACTTAGGGAAGTGTGTGTAGGATAAATTCCACTCTTTGTGGTGTGATATAGTTATCACCTTTTTATCTCCACCTTTCGTGGCATGATAATTCCACCTTTGGTGGGTGATCCACCTTTCATGGAATTATCTAATATTTCTCTCTACCTACCACACATATGATTGGGACACTTGTCTCATTCATGTCCCTTCATTGTGTCCTAGCTTGTCTTTATAAGAAAGCATTGTACATGCTTGTAATTGTCTATCTTCATGTCTATCTTCATGCATATTGAGAATACAATAATCATATTCTCTCATCTTGTCTCTCTCTTTTGTGCTATGTTTAGTCTCTTGATCCTGTTGTTGCTTTTCATAAGTTCTTACAAATATAAAGTAAAAATTATAATGGAATGTTGTAATTAATAAATATTATAAATATTATAAAAAGATAGAAAGGTTTTTATGCTACACACGCACAACTTTGAACGGATTGTCAAAAAAGAAACTTGATGTTTTGTTGGAGATTTTAGAGATTTCATTAGATTTTTGGTTTCAAAATCGAATAGATTCCTTCTTGTAAATAATTTTTCCTTTTGAGAGAATTAGGATGATTATTCATTCTATTTTTCTAAGAGGGGAAATAATTTTGTCTCCAATAAAATTTATATAAAACAATTGCATTCCATTGTTGATTCTTGAAAGGGATGAACATAGAAGGATAGGAGAAGGAGGGAATTGTGTCAAATAAACTTGAGGAAATGAATTTATGGGTGATTTTTCATTCTTCTTATGATTGTGCAATTTTTTTGATTATTGAGTGATTTAATCATTTTGTTTATAAATTCAGTCAAAATATATATTTATACATATCCTGTAATTGTTGTACTCGTGAGAAACCATTTATCCACAATTTTTTGATTGCTTTCTTGAATGTGTTTGATAAATCCAGTTTGTGTATATCTTGCAACCATTACATTCGATGAGATTAAATTTATCTTCATCTTCTCATTGCATTTTCTTGAAAGTTTCTTAAGCCTTTTCAACAAATCATATTGTGTGTGCCCTACTAGTTTGTGCTTCTATCACTATCTGAGATGCGTGCCTCAATTAATTTATGTATTTTTGATGCTACCTTCATAGTGCTCTAGTGTTTAGTTGGTGTCTTCACTTGACATCATGCAAAATTATTTTTCATCCCTACATATATATTCCATATTGTTTAGGGCACCCTCATACCATGGTCTGTGGTTTTATTTGATGAATACAGTTTATGACTGTTATTTTATTTTTTATCTTCCTCTTCCTACATACTTGTTGCTTTAGTAGCACTCGAGAATTTAGACTACCTTCATATGGCATTGTTTATACTACAATTTTTTCTTCCTGTTGTATTTCATTCCAGGGATTATCATCTTAGAAGTTTCCTGTCAAATGGCTCATTTGTTAGCTGCACACTTCTCTTCCTCAAATTCATTGCTTTTGCAACTTCCCTAATGGATGTATTCAAATTGGAATGTTGATAAATTTTCATGGCATTCGATAACATCATTTTCATAGTATTCGATAACCTCATTATCTTGGCATTCGATAATTTGTGGCATTGATGTTGTAGGTTGTGATTCTATGTATTTGTGTGTTGTTTTCAATGTTGAATATGTCAACTTCATATCCATGAAATTTGTTTTATATTTAGTAATTGATATTATGCATTTCATATGTTATGTGCTAGAATTCGATTTATATAATTTGTTGAATCTATGCTATCTTTGGAAATTTGTTATATATAATTCGATGAATCTGCAATATTTTGGCATTCAAATTATATATAATTCGATGTTGTGCAGTTTGCTAGGAAATTCAATGTATGTAACTTAGGAATGGCATTTGTTGGTTTATATATATATATATATATAGATGTATGTATGTATGAATATGAGTTTAATGCATTATTATCTGACATATTATATTAAAAACAACGTTCAGTTTATAATATATATACATATATATGTATATATATATAACTATATACCGATATATGTATGTATGTATGTATGTATATGTACATATATTATAGCTTGAATGTTTTTTTCAGTATAATAAATCAGATAATAATGTGGTAAACTCATATATATACACATACATACATACATATATATATATATGTATGTATGTATGTATACATGTAAATAAATTATGGTGTTAGAAAAATAATCTATCTGCTTTGTAATTAATTGATTATGTAGATAGTGAATTGGGAATTTAAATAGGGAAAAATTGGTCTACTTATATTTCACAAATTGAAGGATTTGATTAAATAAATTGAATTAGATGATATTTTTGCTAGTGAATACATGTTGACTTCCTTCATAATCATTTATAGTTGATTTTTTAATATATGTTAATTTCTCGGTTGCATTGTTTATTTCTTTGTTTGTAAGGAATAATGTGTTTGATTAGTGGAATTGGGGTGATTTTGGTTATTGTTCAAAAGTGGGAGTCTTTGTGCAAAGTAGTTAAGGTTGACTTCCAAAGGATTAAGAGAGAGTATTTTGGATGTATGGGTTGTATGTTTGTTTCACTTGGAAGTGGTTGGTATCTTTTTGAGTGGTGTGCAAGAGGGTCAATGCCTTGCACTATGTATACATTCTTGTGATTGTGATTAGTGTTCAAGATGGTAAATGCCTTGCTTTTTGTATAGGGTTTACTAGTTGCAAGTAGGGGGAGTGGCTCTCAATGGGGGCTGAAACCCAAAGTGGTGTCCAGGACAACCCATTGGAGAGTTTCTTAATCTAGTGATAACCTAAAATGAATTAGGGGGATGGGTAGATTTCACATTAGACAAGATAATGGATGCCTCACCCATGCCTATAAAGCTCATTTAGGCTAAGGATGGGTTGAGAAGGCCTGGTTGGAAAGATCAACTTCCTTGTCCTCACGAAAGGAATGTTGGTTCCATATGTGTCACCCTATGGGGCCGAGACCTAGTGAGAGGTTTACCAAGACAACCATAGATGAGGGTTGTGGTCGAGTGATAGACTACCAAGACAACCCATGTCAGGACCATGCAATAACACTCTTCCCTCTTGCAATCTAGCATTCCATAGTTATTTTTTCCCCTTCTATTGTGTGAATGCCTCTGGAAGTGATGTATGTGATGTTAATGTTGTTGCAATGTTGTATGGGAGCCATGTATATCCCTTGCTTAAATGTTAGCCTATTGTCTTCATGACTTTTGTTTGTAGTGGGACCTTGTGTTATCTCCTAGCATGGTAGGTGGACCTTACTGTGTAATGCCCCTCCATCAGCATCGTCGTTGTGTATTGTCATTGTTTGTCTCTCAGGTCAGGTATAGCTTGGTTATGTGTTCGTCAGGATTAATTAATTAATTTTTCCTTGATTAAATAGAATTGATTACGTTATTATATGATTTTAATAAATTAAAATTATGGTTTAGAATAGAATATTTAAAATAAAAATATTAAATTATTAAGATGGTATAAATACATTATAAGTAAGATTAAAATTATTAAGTCAAATGTTATATTAGTTAATCTTTTGTATGTAAATTTAAAAGGGCATGGTTATAAATTATAAACTATAAAAAGTTGTCAAATGGTGAATAATGAAAAATAATGGAAATTAAATGAATTATATGAATAAATAAAGTAGTTACAGAGAGGAAGAAGGAAGGAGTGGAGTTAACTGAAGAGGGGCAATTTTATTATTTGGTGCCAGAAGAAATGGCATTCTGTTGTTGCATGGGATTCTTGTTCTTGAAAATTTTATTCTCATTTCTAGGAAAATCCTCTAGAGAGGGTGGTGAACAAATAACTCTAAAATTTGTTATTGGAGGGTTTTGAAATATTACTGTGGTGTCATAGTTCAAGGGTTTGAAGCTAGGATTGAATCTTTGAAAGAGTTTCAAGCAGCAGCTAGAGATTTGTCTTGGAAATAGTTTTAGCTCAGAGATTTGTATCTACCCAAGTTCCTCTGTTTTTTAAATCTTTCCTCTGTTAAGTTTATTTGAAGTAATTCATTAATAGATTCATGATTGATATCCTAGAATTTAGCTTTGTATGTTTTTGTTTGCATTTGTGCCTGGTATTATGCTTGAATCAATTGTCCTAGTAGGAAATTTCCCTTGTCATAATTTTGCTTTAATGTTATTTGCAACTGGCGTTGAGTTTGAATCTTGAATTAATGAATTTCATCTTTGTAAATAATTCCTTCCATTTTAATTGGCTTTTTTCTCTTCCTCTTGGAAAAATGAAGATCTTCCTATGTCATCAATGTATCCCCCTCTGCCCTTTGGAATCCTTGTCATTCTATATATCATTGTGATATTTAATCATCTGTATCATGGGATTTATGTGCTTTGAATCTTTAATACAATATTGGACTGTATTTTGCATTAAGTCAATTCCTAGAACATTAAATTTATTTTATTTTAAGAATATTTCCCCATCTTATAGGCTTATAACATTCTTGTTAGTGACATACAAAATGGAACCATGATGCCATAGATGGTATCAGAACAACAACAATTCTTTCTTTTAGTATCTATGCCATGCAAGCTTGCTTCACACAATTCCTTCTTTCTTCTATGATATCGTTCAGTCTGGAGATACCATTGTTGCTCCTCTTGAGTCTTATCCTAACTGTCATTTGAAAGTTACATGGGAGATCAAGTGCTTTGTGAGTAATCTCATTTGATTGCAGTGGAAGCCTATGCTTGGCACATAAAAATCTTAAGAGAATATAAGAAGGCCTTTATGCTTTCCACCGTGGGTCTCTTTATTGAATCTTTTGTTTAGTTAATCATAACCTTTGGCTCTAAAAATGTTAGCTCTAATCTATAGACCAATTTCTTTAATCTTATCTCCACGATTTCTTTGATCTTATCTCCAGTTTAAGAATCGATATCTTAACTTGATCTCTAGTTGATGGCTTAAATACCTTGATCCATTTTTGGATTTCTTAAGCACTTAATATTTTGGATCGATTTCTCTGGGAATGGCTCGATAGCCATGGCCTCTCTGTGGCTTACATTCCCTATATCATATTTAACTCCCTGTTAGCTTCGTAATGAAGTTTCACTCATTTATTCTTTGTAGCTCATGGGTTGATAGACTTGCTAATCTGTATGCTAACCTAGCGAATGCATGTCTAGCATAAGCTTGTACCTATGTTTCACTTGAAGCTGATCCGATTGTATCTAAATATATATATACGTTTATAATGTTTGAGCCTTGTCTCTTTTGTTTGATATGCATAAGTGTGTATTGTTTAAGGAATTCTTGTATTTATATCTCTCTTATGTGATATAATTCAGCAATCTATGAATTTAGATTTGTTGATTGGAATTTATATAAATATATAATATATATAAATTATGTAGGTGAGTATTGCAAGAATATTATTTATAGAAAATTACTTTAAAAAAAAATAGTTTTAAATAGATAATTTTTTTATTTGTTAAGAGAAAAGAGATTGAATATTTTCATCTAGATTCCTATTAAGAAACAAATGGCTTAAGTTAATTCTTGTTTTAAGTCATTTCTACTTAGTTAAGTTAAGGAAACTACTTTATGAGTATCGTTAAGGAGATGAGTGAATGTTAATAAATAGTAGTTGATTTGTATTGTAAAAAGGGTTAATAGTTATTCCTTGCCATGAAATAGATTTATGAGCCCTTTCTCCTATTGTTGATGTTGTTCATGTACCGATGTATGAATGAGTGTATTGTTATTATCTTGAAATTTGATCGTTGTATTTAATCTTGCGAAGTGAGTCTTAGAGTTTTCTAGAGGCCGGGATGGTTTTCCCTCTTGTTGGAAAATGGATTTATTTGTTAAATTTGGTATTGGGGATGAGGATATTTGGAGACTTCCAAAGGCTAGGAAGACCTATCATCTTGATGGAAACGTTGATTATTTTGATAATGGGGGATTTTATATTGATTGTGAATATGAGGACCATTTACCTTGATCTTTTAATTTTCCCTTATGATTAGTCTCATGGGATTGTGAGCAGGAAAAGATATTGCCTCACCTTGCGAATTGCTTTGAGTTTTTCTTGAACCTTGAGTATGTGCAAGTGGTGTTAATTTTTGTTTCTTTGGTTTGATTATTGTCAATAGGGGAGTGGCTTCTAATGGGGGACAATGCACAAATGGGCATCTAGATAACCCATGTGGAATTTGAGTAAACAAGTGATAACCTAAAAACAAACTAAGGGGTTGGGTAGCTGTAACAATAAATAAGAGAAATCAGTACCTCACTCAGGCTTAAGCACTCATTTAGGCTTGAGATGAGACGAGAAGGCTTGGAATGGACAATCAAATACCTCATCTCCATGAGAGGTATGTTGATTCCACATAAGTTGGCATGAGGGGCCGGAGATCAACAGAGGCTACCAGGATAACCCAGGATGGGGGCTAGGGCCTAGGCAGATCTACCTAGATAACCTATGACCAATTATGTGATGAGACTTCCCCTATGACAACCATGTATTATTTTCCTTCTATTTTACTTTGGTTAATTATGTGCCTCTAGATGTATAGTCTCTATCATTTATTATTGTTCTACTTGCTCATATGAGTCATGTGAGTCTTGTGATGTCCTATCCTTGTCTTTTAGTTGGTGGGTCCCTTTGTTACCTCCTAGCATGGGGGATAAGCCTTTGGGTTCACATGGTTGGGTGGAACATGTTATGTTCTCCATTGGACTCCTTTCCTTGTAAGTTTGTGGAAAATTCACTTGATTTGAAGACTTTTGCACTACATCTGCTCTTGGGAGTATGATCATTGTACTTGGAAATGTATTGTATTTTTATTATGTATCATGTTGTTGAGTACTCCTCACATGTAATGGGGAAGTATTATTGTACAAATTGTAATTGTTAAGTTGAAACTAATGTATCTCATTATGTGTTAAATTTATGTATTCAGTGATATTGTACATGTTAAATGAAATGAAAGTAATCAGATATTCTTTTATGTTTATTGTGTGGTTGTAATTCATGGATCATTTGGTTATTTGTGATGAGTAATTGTGATGCTTAATGATGATTAGAATTTTGTTATTACTATGTTAGATGGTTTGGTAATTTTGGATAATGGGAACTAAGTAATGTAGCTGTGCACCCTAGAGGACGCAGATTAGTAATAAAGTTAACATTCAATTCCAATCTTGCAACATTTCTTTCTAAAAAAAAAATTGTTTTGTTTTAAGTTGATAGTGTGTTGTCCTCTAGGGTTTGCGGCGGGGGCATTACATAAGGTTCTACATGGTCGGGAGGTTGGGGCTTTTTCCTCCATTGGGTATCCTTGCTACTTGCTCATGTGTGCAGAGGTTGTACCTTGTGCAGCGGATTCTAGTTCATGCTCCAGTTCGAGAGGACTATCTTCCATGTATTTGTATTGAATTATAAATAAATTGTACCATTTATTATACTTTGATGTATCTTTCCCACATGTACTCAAGGAAGCATTGTTGTAAAATTTGTAACGATGTAATAGATGTTGATGAACTCTCTTGTAATGGATAATATTAATGATGTATCTTGCATATGTCAATTATTTAGAAATGATCTTTAATGTTGTTTTATAAGCTAACATGTTATGGGAATATATAATGCAGAATCATTTAATGTGGTGGTTTAAAATGAACTTTTTTTGTTAGACTAATCATGTTACCATAGTAGTTAATGAAATGATTATAGTTTCTGGATTCATAGATATGTTAGTGACGTAGTCATGGAACCTTAGAGGACTTAGGTTAAGATTATATGTTATGCATTCGATTGTTATTTACTTTTTTATATAAATATTGTTCCATTTATGTGCCATAGTTGTGTTGCCCTCTGAGGTTCCTTGGCGGGGCATTATAGATACTAACATTGTTTGACCAAAATGAAAAGTACTTCTAGCCATCTTATGCAATGCTTCACAAATATAAACAATGTATATCCAAAGATGAAAAGTACTTTTATCCAATGTATGCAAGACTTAAAAAATGCAAATAAAGTGTATCCAAAAATGAAAAGCACTTTTATCAAACTTATGTGAAGCTTCATGAATGTAAACATTGTGTATGTAAAAGTGAACAGTACTTTTATCCATATGCAAAGTTTCAGAAATGTAAATTTTTAGATCTGATGATTTTTTCTATTGAAATGATTTCAAGAATGACTACCCTAAATTGATGTTTTTGACCTAGATGAATAAAACAAAAGTTACTAAAACATTGCAAAATAATAATATAGGTTACCAACAAGCTTAGGAAGTACAAAAACAAGGTTTTCAATACTGTAAAATGTAGTTTTAGGCATGATCAAGGACTCATTCACCTATATTGGCGAATGGGTCCTCAATAAGGATTTTTGAAATGTTTTTGCTGATTTATAAGTGATTTCTAGTGAGTTTCAAATGCTAGAAAGTTCAAGTCAGGGTTGATCAGGGACTCATTCGCTCATAGGGGCGAATGGGTCCTAGATTAGGGTTTTAAAAAGGTGAAAACTACAATTTTAAAGTTGTTCTATGTGTTTTTCGTGCCCAGTTTCAAACTATAACTCTTGTGACACAAATTTCTAGAATATGATGACCTAATGTAAGTGAAATGAAGGGTAAATTATGACCTATATAATACCTTTTGAAATACAATTTTGTTTTGATTTTCAAATGAAAATGTATGAGATCTAAATGATATGCATAATGACTAATTTGTTTTCGTATTTTTTAGATTTAGAGAAATGCAAAACAATGCAATTCTAAACCCTAAATGAGATGCAAGTTTTGAATTCAAAGTAATAAACCCTAAATGAGATCTAATCCAATGCAAATTAGATGCAAATGAATGCAAGATCTAATCTAGTATGCAATGAAAGACTTCAAAATTAGAAAATTGCAATATTCAATAGGTCGGGTTTACCAATTTAATGAAACATAGAAAAAGAGGCTCACCATCAATAGGGTATCAATGACGAACCTAGTTTTCATTAGGTGGATGTTTCATTCAATTATGAGGGCCAAAGCATGCAAATAACAATAAGAAACTAATTCTAACTACTATAGCAATGAAAATTAGAGTTTTGAGAGCTTAAAATCATGTGTACCTTGTAGTAAACTTATTATTTTTAGGCCACAAAGGATTCATTTTCCTTTAGTGGTTTCCCTATTAGGGTTCCAAAAATTGAATTTTGGGTTTTATTCCTCTTAGTCTGATCTTCTAGATCCCAGGTTTTCACTACTTCAAGCCCTACTAAGAACTCATTCGCCTTTAGTGGAAAATGAGTCCTTTTAGGGTTTCAAAAAATTGACTTCTGGGTTTTTTACTTTAATTTTTGCACTCTTAGATCCTCGGTTGTCAGCTCCCAAAATTCTAAAACCAATTATGTAGCCTCCTTTCTTTGTTTTTGCACTATGAATGACAATCTTGCAACTTGACAACTTTGTCAATTTTGCTTCAAATCTCTTCTCTACTTGATCTTCAACCTATAAATCTGCACACACTCAAGAGGAGAAAAACTTGTTTTTTGTTAGTGGATAGGGGTTTTCCTTGGTCAAACCCCTTGTAGGTAATTAAACCAAATGATGAAATAATGAAATTGAAGCATGAAATGATGTAATGTTGATACCTTGGAAGTTGTCTTGGAAGATAAATCTGCAATATAACATGTAGTGCCCATGAAGAATGTAGATCTTGATCTTAGATAAGATGTGAAAAATGCTTGCAAGTAGATATTCAATGCTACATTTGCTATCATATCTCCACAACATGCATGAATGCATTAAACACTTGACATGCTGAAATGATCATGAATTGCTACAATAAAATCTTGATAATCTACCTTGAAATGCCTTTGAAAATTCTCTTGTGAACTCAAATTTTCTATAATTTATGAAGGCTTGGAAGTCTAGGATGAAACTATGTGAATTAACCCCATATTTATACTAAATCAAGAGATTAACCCTGAAATTCTAACAATTCAAGCCAACACCAAATATAAAAAAACATTATTAAAATTCTGCCAAAATGAAATTCAAAAAGGGGGTCTTCATTAAGGGAGGACCCATTTTCCACCTAGGGTGAATGGGTCCTAGCATTGTCTTCCAAGACCTTTCCTTCGGGGAGTGAAAGTACATCAAAAACCCATGTAGAATATGCAAAGAAAGCGGGTCCTATAGAGGGAGAAACTATTTGCCACCTAGGGTGAATGTGTCCTAGCACCATTTTCTAGGACCTCAAAATTTCCCAATTAAATGTTATGTAATTTGAATTATGGGTTTTAGGATAGATCTTCAGAAGGTATCACAAATAAGGCTTAAATTTGAATTAAAAGGGATAATTAACTCTAATTAACCACAAATAATTAAGGAGACCCTAGTTAAATGTGAAAGTGTGTTAGAACACTTTACAACACTTAAAAGAGGGTACACATTAAGTACATTTTATTAAAAAGGGGTCCAAGATCAATCTAAATGTGTTACAACACATTACAACATTAAATCTAGGCAAAACTAGGTTAATTCAATGACAATTATTTCCAAATCAAGTAAGAAAGGGATACTTTTTCCTATACTACAATTTCATAGGACAGAACCCTTTTTTTACAAAAAAGGATAAAATTATAAATTCTTAAATATAGATTTGTAACACCAATATCTAGTGTGCACATATTCTTTCCTATTTTTTTGTTGCATATTTTGTTTATTATTAATTTCTTATGTAAGTTTAATTATAATTTAGACAGTTTTATTCCACAGTGCATATTTTTTTAATAAACCTGAATTATTAATTTTTAGTTGAAACAAGAACATCAATATATAGTGCATAGATATTTATAAACTAATTCTCCACGTTCTCTTCTCTGACATATCTGAAACATAGACTTTGATTTTTGGTAGAAAACCTATGTTCAATAGAAAGTATAGATTAAATATATGAAAAATTATACTTTTGGAAAGCTTACTCTAAGTGCTACAATCTGATAAAATCCCATATACTAGTGACTTGAATTGATGGTCCAACCCAAACTTTGAAACATAAAATTCTCTATAAAATATTTTCACTATAATATTGAGCCTAAATCATATGGTCTTTATCTCAATAAATTGAAGTAAAAACATGTCAATTAGAGATTGATTGTAATAATTACAAACATTAGTTATTAACATGAGTATTAGCTTAGATAAAAAATGAACTTCAAAACATATTCAAGGATGGTTTACTTCCAATTTTTAAAGACCAAGTCTATTACATACCTCATCATTCATTTTTCAGATTTATATGTGCTATTGTATTTAGATATGAGAATGCTTTATTGAACAACCATTTGTCATATGAAGGCATTTATAACACTTAATCACATTTAGAAAATGGGGAAAATAATGAAGTACCTAGGGATGGTCATCATGTTCACCTCCATCCAAATAAATTTAGAGAATTCACAAGATTGAAAAAGCCTCCACATATAGTATTGGAATGATGTTTTCAACATAATCTTATTACCTTGCCTCTAATTAAGTGAATGGATATTGTCTATTCTTACAACATAAATGGCCCAACGATTACCATAGAATACATGAACACTTTATTTATAGATGCATGAAATTTAAACATAAAAGTCCAAGATCTTATAGATAAAGGGGAGATAAACATCACTTATGGGTTCACATCCTCATTAGTTGATATGGTTGATCATATGAACATAAATGAGGAACATAAAAATATTAGTCATAGCACACACCATGATGAGGCTATACATGAAATACAAGAGAAACCACCTAATATGTAACATGAAAGACATGTTGAGAAGTTGTTGAGATGATTTAGCATTATTTTCATTGATGTCAAAACTTGGGATTTGGAAGGTTGTGCTCTAGATGATATACCAAAATGATCTATCCTATCGAGTGTTATGATGTTGTGTAGTGTGGATGTTATCCTTGATCCAGATATAGTAGTACTTCTTTTTGGGACATCCGTGGAAGACAATTAATGCAAAATAATGAAGACTAATATTTTGATATTGGTTGTTGTGCTCAAAGCTTATTCTGGGTATCCTTGTGTGGACACGAAAAAATTAACCCTTCTACATTTTCTTGTTTTGTCCCTCCTTGTGCTTAATTGGCTTGATTTTTCCTTGATTTAATGTAGCAATGTGGCCCATACATTCACATTAGGTCTTGAATCTTTATGAATTATTAGGACCTTATGATGTCTTGTAAAAGTGTTGTGAAGTGTTGTAACACATTTCCACACTTTTCTAGACTCTTCTTATTATAATTCATCTAAATAAATCATTTTTATCACTTACCAAGTCTTATTTTAAAGTGTTGTAAAGTCTTGTAACAAACTTTTATGCTTTTCTAGGCTTTTTGTCAATAATTACACCTTTCTTATGCTTTATTTGGCCCCTTTAGGCACTGACAGACCTTAATTAAGTGTATTTTTGAATATAAACCTGATAAACATCATTTAAGACAATTTAATTTTTGACACCCATTAACTTGCCTTGAGTGGGACCCATTTTCCATTAGGGGAAAATGAGTCCCTCTTGGCACAAAAATCAAAACAAATTCAAATTACTAGCAGGTTTTTATTCATTAAGACCTAAGGTTGACCTATGGTGTATTCTTGAGAAATTAGGGCATAATTGTGTATAAATATATAATTTTCTATTCATTTTAGACTCCAAACAATTCATTCAAGTATTCACTCATCAATCCATCTAAGCATTCAAGCATTCTTCAATCAAGAAAATATCGAGCATCTTGGAGCAGCCATTGACATATCTTCAAACTTCTACATCAAGGGTTTGGTGAGTTTATGACATTGCATATTATCTTTTATCATTCTATTTCTATTTTATTTAATTATTTAGGGTTTGATTACCAAATCGGGGTTTGACCAAGGAAAACCCCTATACACTAACCCTTAACACTTTTTTCCCTCTTTACATGTGTGTTTACAGGTCTTGTATTTAGATTTGTCAAAGAGATAGGTGTTAAAAAATGGTCAATAATTCATCAAAGTCATCTAAGCCAACAAAACCCTAATTGAAGCTTGGAGACCTCTTTCAACTTGTTTTCTGCAGATTCAGATCTGACAATTCAACAAGCAAAAAAGTGCAGACCATGACCCACAGAGTTGACCTTTGACTTTACAGATTTCTGTAGGTGGACTAATCTTCCATCTGTGGCAAATGAGTCCCACTGCCAGGCTGGAAAAAGTGGTTTCTAAGGTTTTTTGTTCCAGGCATCCCAAAACGTGTTTCAATAGTTTTCACTAGAAACATGACTAATTCACCATTATGGTGAATGAGTCCTAGTGGTATTCAATAGTAAATTCTATAGCATTCCATAACCTTTCAACATCATCTTTCAGTTTCCAGGTGCACTCCATTCAGCCTTGTTAAGTTTTGTTAGATTTTGTTTATGTTTTTAGTTCTTTTTGCATATCACATGTTTTCAAACACTTCATATTTCTTAGTTTTGCATTCATAATCAATAGTTTTTATTCATTTTTTGCATTTAGATCATCTCATCTAGGCATATTATATCCATTTTACCTCAATCTTGAGTGTGAACATACCGGTTTTTACCCTATTCCTTTCTTTTTAGGTGAAAAACCCTAAAAGTGTAAGTGAACATTAGGGTACCAAAACCTGTGTTTACATTTTGGTGAAACCAACTTTAGAAACTTTTCATTTTTTGATTTCAAGTGCATTCACATCCTAGGGTTAGCCTACATCACCATTGCATTAGATTTTGCATTGTTTTTGCATCCCAGGGTTTTCAAAATTGCATTAGTCAATATCTCAAATAGATTTCATTTTTGAATTTCCAATCATTTAAAAACAATGAAATTTGACATCTACATCCTGGTTTTGCATTAGACAATCTGCAAAGGATAAAATTAATCTTAAATTTTCTGAAAACTTTCAAAAAAATTCATCCCTTGACTCATTTGCCACCTTGGGAAAATTAGTCTAGTTGCACATTTTGCATAGTAATTTCTATCATTTTCAAAGCATTTTCTACATATTTGTTTTATGTTCTTGCATCTTTGTCATTGTTTCTATATTTACTATTTTATTCTATTTCTTAAATTTAGTTTGCATACATTCATTTTCATCATGGCTTTTTGCTTTAATAATTTTTGGATGTCATTAAAATCTTTAGTGGACATGTCAAACTGTGCCTTTGGAACTAATCCTAATGACCTTGAGCTTCCTCATGCTCCATCAACTCCTCATGAATGTCCTCCTCATGATGTTGACATCATTGGAGAATATGATGACAACATGACCAAGTTTTTAAATGAATTCCTTGACAACCTCAAAGCCAATGCATCATTTTATCCATTCATGAAATCACAAGACCTTCCTACAATATCCCCTCCTAATATGTTTGGATACTTACATCTTGAAACAAACGAAGGATCTAATTTCCCTCCCTCAAGTGGACCTATTTATTCTACACAACCAACTCCTCAACCATTCTATGATAACAAAGTCACTAGTACCCTAATCAACCTTGAGGAAACTTATGGCAAAGCTTTTACTATTTTGAGAAAACAAGGATGTGACATAACAAATGAACATGAAATCCAACAACTTTTTAAGAAAGTAACCACCGAAGAAAACACAAAGGGGATAGGCTATCAAGATCCCCCTCATGACCATAAGCCTCCTAGAGAGTCTCCAAGGTTTCATAATGATGACACATTGATCTTTGACTCTCCCCCTGACTTGAACATTCTTCTTCCTTGTGAGAAACCCTTGACTAATAACAATGATAAGGATACAATGATCCCCATGGGTCGTCTTCCTCTTTCAATTCATGAAAAGGGTGAATCTAGTAAATGAAAATGACCCTACAAGTTGAAAAAACTATTGTTTCCTCTCCATCCACCACCCGAATGTGAAAGGAAATTGAAAATTCTCTTAAACAAAGGACTTATACTATTACCACCTATGAATAGGTTGGTAATCTGCTTTCAAGATTCCAACGTCCCATATTGCAAATACCATCATGTTCTTGGACACTGTAGTGATGAATACCAGAAATTGAAGGATATACTGAGAAAGTATCACTTCGATAACACTAATTGTTATCCCATGATCCCATAGTACACTTTCCAACCCCTTGTCATGCAATAATTGAAGAATATTCCATTCTCACTATTGCATAACCTTTCCCATCACCTATCTCAGCTCATTCTTGCCTTGCACTCAGTGGGGGAAAGAATCTGTTAGCCTTGTCCTAGTAATGCATTTTTCATTGTCCCCTAGCCGTGTTGTTCACCTTCTGCTTATACCAACTAAGATTGGGAGGAAGATGACTTGTTAGATGGTTGACTTGCATTCACCTTACTAGCCTTTTTATATTTTCATTTTTATTTTCTTTTCTTTCGTGTGATTGCATGTGTGTAATGTGATCCCCTATGATGTGTTATTTGATATTCTCTCTCTTTGTTTAATTCCTCTATTTGTACCTTCATTCTTCTATATGTCGTACATCACTTTTGATCTTTATCTTTTTCACTTTTTCTTGTGTTTTCCTTTTGGGGATAATGCAAATTGTTGAGATGCCCTATGTCTCTTCCATGTTGACCCAAAAGGTTTTTCTATTTTTATTTTCATTTGTGTTTTGTGTTTTCCTTTTGGGGATGATGCAAAGCATTGAGATGCCCTATGTCTCTTCCATGTTGACCCAAAATGTCTTTCTATTTTATTTTTTGCTTTTGTTTTGTGTTTTCCTTTTGGGGACGATGCAAAGAGTTAAGTCACCCTATGTCTCTTCCATGTGACCCAAAAGGATCCTTTTTCACTTATCTTTTTCTTGTGTTTTCCTTTTGGGGATGATGCAAGGCTTTGAGACCGAAATGTCTCCTTAATGTTGACCTAAAAGGCTTTCTTTTTCATTTCTCCTTTTTATTTTCGCATTTTTTTTTGTGTTTTCTTTTTGGGGATCAATGCAAAGCGTTGAGACACCTTATGTCTCTTCCATGTTGACCCAAAAGGGTTCTTTTTCTTTTGTTTTCTCTCTTTTTGTGTCATTCTTCTAGTTTTATGTATTTTGGGAATGATGACAATTCTAAGCTCTTTAATAAAACACTGCAACCACAAACATACTGACCCCAAATCCATAGCGCCCTTATGTGTTTGATGTTTTCCTTTTTGGGGGCAACCCATCTTTCCTTCTTTCCTTTTCTTTTGCATGACACAACCTTACTTTAAAATATGACTTAGCAGAGGGGATTTTCAAGTTGGCTCTCATGTCTTATTTCTTTTTGCATTTTTCATTTGCTACTTTAAAGTAATTTCTCATAGAATGATGTGTAGCAATTTCTTTAAAGTGGGGGCATACATTGGCATTATTCATTTTGCATTTTTCCTTTTTCTTGGTTCTTAGTGTGGCCTTCTTACTTCATATGATGTGTTTGTCACTTTGTGGATGACATTGGGTATAGTGTCCTTCATAAGTGTGATCTATCTTAGCATATTACATTCCTCTTAGTGGCTTGATGCGATGCATTGCATCCCCTGAGTTGCAAATATTTTATTATTTGATTGGTCCTCTCTTGGAGACATTAGACATAATGTTCCCTAAGTTATAGACCTTGCATGAACTAAACAAGACTCCTTTGAACATTTCTGCATTTTTAATTTTTAATTTGTTATATGGCCACCTTGCATAACACAAATTGCATGCCTATGGTACCATTTTGTTTGTTCATGAGTTCTAAGCATACGAATCTTTGCTTGTCTCATGAAACATGAAAAAGAAATTTTACTTTGTGGTGCCTTATTAAAGTTATCAAGAGGTATAACTTTGGTATGGTTGAGTGGGAAGTGCATTCTGAGGCATTACTTTCCCCATAGCCACTTGCATGTTTGTGAGTGCATACTAGCCATGAGTATATGCTTCTCACCTTTTGGGCCTTCTCACCCAATGGATAGCCATGAGTTCCATCACCCCAAAGTGAGTACAAATTTTTCCTTTTTTCATACAAATAGCCTAGATCTAATCCACAACAGGCTGGATAAATGATCAAAGCTTGATTCAATTCTTTCTTTCCTCTTTTATCTTTCCTTTCCTCTCTTTCGCTTTCATGTGCATTCTTTGTACTCATATTTAGTTTTCATTGGGATCTTCATCCTGGGGGCTTGATCATCCCTCTTGATTGTTGTTGTCTCATCTTGCTAAGCATTAGTTCAATGGAATCCCTCTTGATATGTGCTGCTCTACTTTAGTGTGGGTTCGAAGCAATTTCATCCTCTCACTAAAGTGGGGGCTAAATGTGCACACATAAAAAGTAACCCTTCTACTTTTTCTTGTTGTGTCCCTCCTTGTGCTTAATTGGCTTGATTTTTCCTTGATTTAATGTAGCAATGTGGCCCACACATTCACATTAGGTCTTGAATCTTTATGAATTATTAGGACCTTATGATGTCTTGTAAAATTTTTGTGAAGTGTTGTAACACATTTTTACACTTTTCTAGACTCTTCTTATTATAATTATCTAAATAACTCCTTTTTTATCACTTACAAAGTCTTATTTTAAAGTCTTGTAAAGTATTGTAACAAACTTTCACACTTTTCTAGGCTTTTCATGAATAATTACACCTTCCTTATGCTTTATTTGGCCCCTTTAAACGCTTGCAGGCCTTAATTAAGTGTATTTTTGAATATAAACCCGATAAACATCATTTAAGACAATTTAATTTTTGACACCCATTCACTTGCCTTAAGTGGGACCCATTCACCATGAGGGGTGAATGAGTCCTATTGGCACAAAATCAAAACAAATTTAAATTATTGGAAATTTTTTATTCATTAAGACCTAAGGTCGGCCTGTGATGTTGTATTTTCTAGAAATTAGGGCATAAGTGTGTATAAATATATCATTTTTTATTCATTTTAGACCCCAATCAATTCATTCAAGTATTCACTCATCACTCCATCTAAGCATTCAAGCATGTTCTTCAATCAAGAAATTATCAAGCATCTTGGAGCAACCATTGACATATCTTCATACTTCTACATCAAGGGTTTGGTAAGTCTATGACATTACATGTTATTTGTTCATCATTCTCTTTCTATTTTATTTCATTGTCTAGGGTTTGATTACCAAATCAGGGTATAACCAAGGCAAACCACGATACTCTAACCCTTAACCCTTTTTTTCCTCTTTGCATGTGTGTTTATATGCAAATTTTTCAAAGAGAGGTGTTAAAAAGTGGTCAACAATTCACCAAAGTCATCTAGGCCAAAAAAAACCCTAATTGAAGCTTGGAGACCTCTTTCAACCCATTTTTTGTAGATTCAGATCCAACAACCCGACGAGCAAAAAAGTGCAGACTGGGACCCACAGATTTGACCTTTGACTTTGTAGATTTTTGTAGGTGGAATAATTTTCCTTGTGTGGAAAATGAGTCACATTGTCAGGCTAGAAAATTTGTTTTCTAAGGTTTTTTGTTCTCGGCATCGTGAAACCTGTTTCAATAGTTTTTACCAAAAATAGGACTAATTCGCCATATGTGGCGAATGAGTCCTAGTGGGATTCAACTATAAATTTTGTAACATTCCAGAACCTTTCAACATCAGCTTTTAGTTTCCAGGTGCACTCCATTCAATCTTGTTAAGTTTGGTTATAGTTTGTTTATATTTTTAGTCCTTTTTGCATATCACAACGTGTTTTCAAACACTTCATATTTCTTAGTTTTGCATTCATAATCAATAATTTTTATTCATTTTTTTCATTTATATCATCTCATCTAGGCATATTACATCCATTTTACCTCAATCTTGAGTGTGAACATAGCAGTTTTTATGCTATTCCTTTCCTTTTAGGTGAAAACCCTAAAAATGTAAGTGAACATTAGGGTACCAAAACCTGTGTTTACACCTTGCTATCCAAACATTCATGTAGCATGTTATGAGTTTTGGTATGTCTAATTTTGTTGCTCTGGTTGGTAATAAAATTGATGGAAATCAAGATTTGGTCTTGGTTGTGGCATTCCCATCGACTCTTAAATATATTTCATGCAATTCAAAGTTTACTATCTTTTGGTAATTATGATATCTTATGTATGACATATTTATGGGTCCCATGGTAACATGGTAAGGAGCTCTTTATTTCTGACCCATTCTTTAGGTTTAGTGGTAGTGTTCCAAGCCTTATTGAATATTTCAAGGTTGTTCTTCAAGCCAAGATTTTTACTAGGCCAACTAATTATGTTCTACTAGCATATATATATAACATCTCTTTGGTTCAAGACAAGTGGTATGGTGTGTGCAAATAGATAAAAAGGGTGCAAAGGATTATGTGATAAGAAATAGAGAAGGAAGTTGAAGGAAAGTTTCAAGAAGAAGTAACCTGTATTGCAGAGGTTGTGCAAGGAAGGTGGGAAGAAGATTCTTGACCAGATATGCTACAGATAGATATTGTGCTCTTAACCATAAATTCAACTTCATGCATATGTAGATGAAGCTTCATCAATTCATGTTTTTTCAATAAGAATATTTTATGTTTTGTATTAATCGGGTAGTAAGCCCAACATATAGTGAGCAATTTGGCAGTGAGCCCTTGTAAAAATCACCTTAACCGGTGTCACCTTAACTAGTGTTCTATAATTGAGAATTAGTATTCTCTGTGGTTTTTCCTTTCTTGGGTTTCCATGTAAATTATGGTGTTCTTTGTGCATGGTGTTGTTATGTGCTTTTATGTTCATATCTGTTTGATTATTATTTGATTGATTTAAGCATGCTCCAGATTAATTAAAGTCAAGAAAATTATTTTATGGTAACTGATTCAACCCCCCTCTTAGTTATCTAGACTGTTCAACAATTGGTATCAGAGCTCGATCCCTTGTAGATAGATCTTAACTAATTGAGGGAGATCTTGGCAGTTTGAACAAATGGCAAGAGATTATTACTTTGGTGAAGAGTTGAAGATAATGTTAGATGATATGGAACACACATAATTTGAAAATGAAGAATTGAAAGAAAACATCAAGGAGGAAAATGCTTGTATCTTAAAGCTAAGGGATCAAGTCTATAAATTCAAAGCAAGACACACAGAGGTCAGCCAAGAATTAAAGGATTCAAAGGAATGTATTGTGGATTTAAAGCTACAGTTGGATGAATGCAAGAAGATTGAAGAAAATCTCAAAGATACTGCATTGTAGAAAAATGGCCCCTTGTCATTTTCATGGTCTTTTAGGCTTTTCTTCATGATATTTGATCCAGTTTTCTTTGATTCAATGTTACAGTGTGGCTTTAATATTCATATTAAGTCCTTAAAATTCTAATTATGATGCCTTGTGATGGTGTTATGAAGTGTTATAAAACATTTCTACACTTTTCTAGACTCTATTTAATATAATTCACCTAAAAATCATCTTTTTATTCATCATTAAATCCTATTTTGAAGTGTTGTTAATTCTTGTAACAGATATTTGCTCTTTTCTAGGAATATTTCCCTTATTTACACCTTTCTTATGTTGGCTTAATTAAGTGTATTTTTTAATGTAAACCTGATACATCACATTAACTACAAGATAATTCTCGACACCCACCTTCAAGCCCAAGGTGGGACCCATTCGCCATGGGTGGAGAATGAGCCCCCTTGGCTCCAAATTCAAAATATTTTAAATTTTCTTTCAGGTTTTTATTTAGAATCACTTGATGTCGGCCTGTGATGAGGTATTGTTAGGTTACTAAGGTACAATTATGTATAAATAAGTGTTTTTACATCGATCAATCCATCCATTCATTCAAGCATTCAAGAATTCATCCAATTCACTCAATCATCTAATCTTTCAAGCATTTTCAATCATTGAATCAAGCAATTGTCAAGCATTGTGGAGCAACTATTGCATTATCTTCAGATTTCTTCAACAAGGTCTTGGTAACTTGATAGAATTTTGCATGTTATTCCTTTCATTATTTCATCAAGGGTTTGATTACCAAAGTGGGGTTTGACCAAGGAAAACCCCAATTTGCTAACCCTCAACCATTTCCCCCCTCTTGCATATGTGTTTGCAGACCCATGTATGCAGATTTAACAACCATTTAGGTGATTGAATATTGGTCAACAAGTCAACTAGGTGTTTCAAGTCAAATCAATCATATTTCAAGCTTGGAGAAGGTATTATGTATGTTTCTTGTAGAATTGATTATGTCAACCTAACAAGCGAACATTTCCAGATCTGGTGTTGTAGAGTTGTCTCCTAATTTCTTAGAATTTTGGGAGAGGACTTATTCACCACCTATGGTGAGTGAGTCCCACCTTAGGACTGAAAATCTAAGTTTTGTCAAATTCCATATCCCAACATTCATAAACTTGTTTCTGGCAGTTTTTCACTAGTTTCCTCAAATCTTTCCCAGGTGCATATTGTTTCATTTTATTTCTTTTTGTTTTGCATATTATTCATTCTTAGTTCATTATTTGCATATCACATTGTGTTTTCCAACATTGCACAGTTCTTAGGTTTTGCATTCATAAACATTCAAAAATATCATTTACTTGCATTTAAATCATCTCATTTATGCTTAATAACATTATACATTGCATTTTTGAGTGAACTCATTGGATTTCCTTAAGTAGGGTTTGTCTCTCTCCTTTTAGGTGGAACATCCTAAGAGAGCAAGAGTAGTCTATAAGCCCTACCCAAAAAATCAACGGTTCATTTTGGTGAACCTGCATATAGAACACTTTACATTTCTGATTTTCATTACATCTTGCATCCTACATTCCATTTGCATCACCATTCAATTAAGATATTGTTTTGTTTGTGCAACCTAGGGTTCTTCAAATTGCATTGGTGAAAGACTCATTTAGATTTCATTTTTGCATCATATATAATTGAAAAAACTTAAAACTTGCATCTACATCCTGCATGGACATTTGAAAATCATTAATTTCATTTTGCATTTTCTGAAAAACAAAAAAAATCTCCTAGTTGGACTCATTCACCACCTAGGGTGAATCAGTCTCCCTGCACATTTTAGATTTTAGTTTCAGGCATTTTTCTACATTATAGCTTTCTATCATTTCTTTCTATCAAAAATTTTCACTTTCTCTGTTCTTGCATATTTTCATTATGGCTTTTTGCTTTAGTAAGCTTTTGACCTCCTTGAAATCTCATTGATATGTCCAATTGTGCTTTTGGTTGTGACCCTACTAACCTTGAGCTCCCTCATGCTCCTTCAACTCCTTGTGATTTTCCTCCTCATGATGTTGACATCATAGGAGAAGATGATGTTAGCATGAATGAGTTCTTTACCCAATGCTTTGAAAGCCTTGAAGCTAATAAGACATTTTATCCATCTATGCAATCTAAACACCTTCGTATAGTCTCTCCTCCTACAAAGGGACCTAGTTCTTCCTCACAAGCTATTCCACAAGCATCCTATACCACTCAAGTCACTAATACCTCTATCAACCTTGAAGAGACTTAAGGTAAGGGTTATACCATCTTAAGAAAGCAAGGATGTGATATAACTAAAGAACATTGAATTCATCAATTGTTTGAACAAACTCATGCTGAAGACAACACATAAGGAATAGGCTATCAACCTACTCCTGATTTAAACATCCTTCTACCTCGAGAAAAACCACATACTACTCATAAGGTTGAGGAACCAAGGATCCTCATGGGTCCTTCTCCTCCTCCTTCCATCCATGAAAGAGGTGAATCTAGAAAATGAAAATGACCCTACAAAATAAAAAAAATCAAATTTCCTCTCCATCCACCACCAGAATGTGAAAGGAAGCTTCAAATTCTTTTGAACAAAGGTCTTATCCTCTTACCACCTTCTAATAGGTTGGTTATCCATCCTAAAGATTCAAATGTTCCATATTGCAAATACCATCGTATTCTCGGTCATTGCAATGAAGAACGTCAGACATTAAAGGAGGTATTGAATAAGTACCACTTTACTGATAGTGACTATTTTCCTATCATTCCATAAAATTAATCCTTTTTCCTCTTTCATTCTATGATTGAAGAATTTTACATTCTCATCATCGCATAGTTTTTCCCATTCCTATCTTGGCTCACTCTTGTCTTGTACTCAATCAGGATAAGTAGTTGTTAGCCTTCTCCTAGTAATGCTTTTTTCCTTATCCCCTAACTATGTTATTCCCTTCCGCTTAACTTTACTAAGATTGGATGGTGCATGACTCGTTTGATGTGTGACTAGCATTACTATTCATTTTTTAATTTCTTTTATGTGCATATTGTGTTCCCCCGTATTGTGTGTTTGATGTTCTCTCTCTCTTTGTACACTTCTTCTATTTGTATCTCTATTCTTCTATATGTCGTACATCGCTTTTTCACTTTGTTCACCTTTTTCTTTTGCTTTTGTGTTTTTCCTTTTGGGTATGATGCAAAGCATTTAGATGTCCTATGTCTCTTCCATGCTGACCCAAAAGGCCTCTTCTTTTTCCTTTATTTTTCACTTTTCTTTTCTTGTGTTTTCATTTTGGGGATGACGCAAGGCATTGAGACCGAAATGTCTCCTTCATGTTGACCCAAAAGTTTTTTTTTTTACCTTTTACTTATTGCCTTTCACCTTTCCACTTTTGCTTTTTCACTTTGTCATTTTTTTATGTTTTCCTTTTGGGGATGATGCAAGGCGTTGAGACCACAATGTCTCTTCCAAGTTGACCCAAAATAGATATTTTCCTTTTCTTTTGTTTTCACTTTCTATGTGTCATTCTTCTCATTCTATGTGTTTTGGGGAATGATGACAATTCCAAGCTCCTTCATAAAAACATTGCAGCAATGAGCATACTGACAAAATATCCCTTTCTATCCTCCATCATGGCAAAAACTTTTTAGAATCATCAGGAATTTTTTATTTCATCATTTGGGGCATTCTTTTCTAAAGTTTGGGCAAAAATTAAATTTCTATAGAGCGACCTGCAATATATTTAGCAGTCGACATAATTATTTTTACCACAAACTATAGTTTAGGTTTATCTTCCTTCGGTCGACATTTGCAATTTATTTTTTGGAAAAATATTTAAATTTTAATCAGGATTTTATTTTTTGAATTGCACATTTGCAATATTGAAAAAATATATTTTTGTCGGCTTTCAGTCTGCAGACACCGACCGAGTGGTCGACCTCGTCCCATCGAATGTCATCATCTAGCGTCACCTCCACTGGTCCCCATTGACTCCCACCGACCATTGTTTCTAGCCTCGTCCACCAACATCTCTCGGCCACCACCCATCAAAGGTTCCTACCGAAGTCTGAAGCCCTAGCCCCAGTCACTTGGAGATCTAAGGGCTCTACTTGTCACCAGTGGTGCCTCCACCTTGTACCAGTCATGCCACCACCGATCCGCCAGTTCGCCACTCTGACGCCACCCGATCCGAGGGGCATGCTTTTTTGCCTCTACAGCACCCACGATCATATAAGCAACCAAGCGCTGGAATTTTTTAGCCTCTAGGTGCTTGTTTTTTGTGCCTTGTTAGCCTGTGCAAATCAAATCTAGCAGAAATATTCCAGAGACTGTATCTTTCACATATGATATTGAAATTTGGTAAATGATATACCATTGGAAGGCTCTTGAAGTCTACTTTTTAGTGGTGCTCTCTGTTTTTCTAGATTCTGTTGTCATCAAAAACTATATTCAATTGAAATGGAAACCATAATTTATGTTTTGAAGGTGATATTTCCTTTTCAGTTTGTATTAAAGGGGCTTCATTTCAGTTGATCATTGATATATCATTAGGTTCCAACATTTCCTTTCAGATATTTTTTGTCTTGTATAGTTGTTCTTTCTCTAATGGTAGATACAGGATTTGATATTCTCACACCCCACAATTATCATACATGGAAAGTCAACATGCAACATCTCCTTTGGTCGAAGGGCCTATGGTCAACGTTGAATGAGACTCAACCACATTTGACTAGGGAATATGAGAAATTCCAGCATCAAATCAAGTGTGAGGAGGCTATAGGGCTTATTACTCTTCATGTCTCCAACTCCTTGTTTTTACATATTGAGGGGTGCAAAAATCCTAAGGTGGTTTGGGATAAACTCATGGATTTGTTTTGTTTTGTCAGCGATGTTTGAGCTTTGCAGTTAGAGGAAAAACTTGCTTCACTCTTAGTTGATCAGTTCCCCTCCATCGAAGACTATTTTACAATGGACGATCTTGGCAACAGTTTTGTGATGCCTTCATTTGAGACCTTTTGTGAGTGGCTGACTAGAGAGAAATCAAAACTAAATTAGGTTGATTCATCTACAAAGTCTCATGCTCTTGTTCTAGCTCCATCTAAAGGAAAAGGAAAGCATAAGGGACAATCTAAGGCAGGATCTTCTGAATCATCACAACACAAGGAAGAAAAGCCTAAGAGGGAGAGGCCCAAGTGCAGTTTTTGTAATGGGCTTGGTCATAGCGAGGATACATGTTTTAAGAGGGAGATACATGAACTGAGATAGATTCTCAGAGATCATAACATCAATCTTCCTCCTTCCACTATCAAATCACCTCACTCTTCTTCTCATGAAGAGTCATATTTAGGCATTGCTAGAATTGCCATGGTTGAGAATCGTGGCAAAGGAAATGCTTTGATCACTACTCTAGATGATAGATGGGAAGGATGGGTCATTGAATCAAGTGCTTCACGGCATGCCACTTCTTCTCAACATCATCTTCTTTGGTATACTATGAGGCCTTCTAAGTTTGACATAATGTTTACTGCCAATGCACACATTGTTCATGTTGTTACTATCTATGATATCACTTTGGTTGGGAGCTAGTTGGAATATGTTTCATATATCTTGCAAATGGCCCACGATTTACTTTCATTCTACCAACTTTCTCAGGAGGGTTTGACAATTGAGTTTACATCAAAACTAGCTATCATTAGGGATCAGTTTGACACACCTGTTGCCTATGGAGAAGCAAATCATCACTCCAGGGTGTACAAGTTTACCAAGTTTTTGGATCATGATTAACCTGCTTCTAACTCTCTAGACTCTAAGGTAGAAAGTAGTTCATCTCCTCCTCACCAAGGTTGTGGTGGTTGGCTTGACTTGGCTCTTCTCTCAGCTCCATCTTCTTCCTCTACTACCTCTCAGTTGAGATTTGTTTTAGTAGGGTAGGATTCATTCATCTCTTCTGACTTGTGGCATCTGGATGGGTTTTCTCTAGGTCTTGCAGACTTGGCTTCTCATTTCATCACAGTTTTGGAAGACATCCTAGAGGGGACTACTCTTCTTTATGGGGGGATATATAGTCACCTATTTTTTTTGTCTCTTTTTGTATCTTTGTGATGGTTGTAGTCCTTGGGGGATGATGTTGAGTCCTCCAATCATCACTCTTCCATCATTTTTTTTTTCATCTCCTTCTTGGAGAGGGGTTTTGTTCCCACTGGGTTTTCCCCTTTTCTTCAATTGTGGGAGATTTTCTGCACCTTCATGTAAATGGGTACCTAACATGGCCTCGTAGCCAGGACCCATAATATTTGCGTAATCATTTCATTTCCTCCCTAAGTTGCACTTATGGGGGGGTGTTAGTGTAATTAATTAATTATTACACTAGCATAAGTTAACGTAGGTCTTGCATTATTTTAGTCCTAGGTTTCATTTCTAGATAAATCATAAATAATGGGGTAATTCCCCTTTCCATTTTTGTAGGGATAATATTCCTTCTAGAAGATGAGTTGTCCTTCTAGAACTTATCTCAATCTTTTATCATTTCCTAGGTAGGGTTCACATGTCACATGTAATGTGGTTTTAACACTTGGCAACATCTTATGCATTTTAGGTTTTCACTCTTTCCTATTTAATCAGGAAATTGTACTCTTGTAACATATCATATCATCATAGTATAATCTCTATTTTGCATTCCATTGTTGCAACACTTTCTATGTGGTTGAATATATTTCTTGGCAAAGGTCCTCCATTGAAGACTAGAGCTTCATTAGGGACACTGTGATTCCATCATCTCAATAGTATTTGGCTTTTGTCTATTTCTAGTCTATCCAAAAGGCTTATGCTACACATGTTAAGGGTTGATCCATTTTTAACAAGGGTTCGATATATTCTAAAATTAGTACTAATATTATTAATGCAAGCCACTATCATCAATGCATCATTTTGTTTTTGCACTTCCAAAGGAGGTAGCTCACTTTGGTAAAAAATAATGTCTACATTAATTGAATTCATTCCTTGAATTAGGGCAGCTACATCAATAAAGTTTGCACTAGGGGGAACCACTAATAGTTGCAATGCATTTTAAAGTATACTATGGTAATTAGGTGAGGCTTGAATAAGATACCATAAGGATATCTTAGTGGGAGTATTTTTAAGTTGTTCAAAAATATCATACTCCTTTCCACTATATAAAGGTAAATGAGGAGCATTAGGCAAGATAGGTTGAGGAAAAGGTAATTAAACAAGAGTAGGTTGTGATTTCCTATATTTCTTTGTATTATATGTGTGAGCAATGATATTGTAACTCGGTTGCTACAAAGCATTGTTACTAGAAATTTTCCTTCTAGAATTTAAGATAGCTCCTGGAGGTAATGGTTGCTTTTTAGGTGGTTCTAAGATAAGCACGAGTTTGTTTTGAACTTGACATTGATGTGAGGGTGGATAAAGGATAAGTAGTGGCTCAGGAGACCACTTCCAGGGATATCTAATGCTCATAACCTCAAAAGACTTATTCTTATTTTGATTATCTCTTAGCAAAGGAGAGTCTAATATCACCTTATCATCTTCATCTAATGAAGCCACATTACTATTGTTTGAAAGACATGTATCAATTCTATCATCCTCTTGCACCATGATATCTTCCCTAGTAGGAGAGATTTTAGGAGAGGAGCAAACAAGATGTTGATCACATTCCATGATTAGATTTTGTAAGATAACTTAATCACAAGTAGGGGATGCATCAAAAGAACAACAACTATGATTTTCTTGCTTGCTAATGATTGTATCCATTTGTTCAATTATATCTTCCCAAGTAGGATCAGTATTAGGAGATGGAGAAACAAGATTCTCATGACTCTCAGTGATTTTATCTTCCAACAAAAAATTATCTTCTTCACAAATAGGAGAGATATTAGGAGAAGAAAAAATGTGATTGTCATGGTTATTTATGATTACATCCCATTTTCCTATAATGTCTTCCCAAGTAGGAGAGGTAGGGGAAGAGAAATAAATAGGATTGTCATGGCTCTCAATCATTGAATCTCCTAACACCAAAATATACTCTTCACAAATAGGAGATATTTTGGGGGAAGATCAAATGTGATTATCATGATTGTCCATGATTGCATCCTCTTTCACTAAAGCATTCTCACAAGTAGGAATGGTGTTGGGAGATGAATGGAGACTAGGTAAAGTAATGTTAAGAATGTGTCAATTATCTCATCTTCTTGTGTCATAATATCTTCCAAAATGGGAGAAGTAGATGGAGAGGGACAAACAAGACTTTCATGATTCTCAATGACTATATCTTCTTTCACCAAGATACCTTCATCACTAGTAGGAGAGGTATTTGGAGAAGAACAATTATGGTTTTCATGATTATCCATGCTTGTATCCTCTTGAATCATATCACCCTCACAAATGGGAGCTCCTAGATAATAGGTTTGAGTGAAGGATAAGCAAGGTGATATTAAGAAATGTGTCAATGGTTTGGTTCTCTTGCTCTAAGATGTTCTCATAACTAGGAAAGATAGTGGGAGGATGGATAACATGTTTCTTAATGACCTCATTTCTTTGCTCTAAATTACACTCATAAGAGGGGATGTTGTACTTATACAATCCATTCTTAACCATGTCAAAACCACATCTTTTAATAGGAAATATGCTAACATGAAAATTAATCTATCCAACTTATGCAATGCTTTAGAAATGTAAAAAAATGTACTACAAATTTGATTATTTTCAATATAAAAATAATTTTGGAATGATTTAAAATGGCTTCACTAAATGGATCATTAGACCTAGATGCATAAAACAAAAATTCCTAAAAATTACCAAACTGAAATAGGGGGTTACCAGTAGATCTGGGAAGTGTAGAAAACCACAAAAAAGCTTAGAAAAGATGGTTTTGAGAGGCCTTGAAGGACTCATCTCCCATGGGTGAATGGGCCTCTATGTAGGGTTTTTAAAAATAAAAAATGTAATTTCTGAGTTGTTTTAAGTATTCTTTGTTCCAAGTCTTAGAATGGTACTAATAGTTTGAGAATTTTGGAAAATTCGAGTTCAAAGCAAGCTGATCCCACAATAGTGGTTTACAATTTTTGTCCAAATTGGACATTGAAATATTTTTTTCTAACTAAATCTTCACTTTCGGTCACCTATAGCGACTGAACCATGAGGAATTTGAAGATGATGTAAACTAGAGTTTCATGACATTTTGTCTATAGATTCTATTTTTTTTTTTTCCAAAATTTTTGGAATTAGTTTGCACTTCCTTTTCCATCTCCTTCGAAAACTAGTTTTTTTAAGAAAACAACATTTTTTTGATGAATAAGCAGCTATCTATATTAATATATAAGACAAAGTTACATATTCACACAAAAAGGATGGGTGGTAAGAAGGCACACCCTGAAAGTCACATGGGTGATGCCCAAAAAAGCCAAAAAGTCACATGGGCCAAGCCTAGAAGTCCATGATTACAAACATAAATAAAAAGGCCATTAAGTAGCCATAGCAATGCCAATAGAGCTAGGAGGGTCTCTGGCATCCAAATTTTTTCCCCATACAGTAGCGGGGTCTGGAGTGACATTAGGAGGAGGACCGCAACCATCATCAACTTCTTTTTCCTTTTCTTTATCTTTATCATCACGACGAGGCAAGATTGCAAGCACAAGCCGCAAATTTTTTTTACCAAAGTTTGGCCAACTAGAGCCTGAAGTAGGAGTGTCATTAGAGGGCCACCCAAAACCACCACTGCCACTCCCTGAATCACCTCCAAAGGGCCACACCTAGCCAACCAGCAGCGAAGGAGAACGGGTCAACTGAGGAGGGTGAGAATCTCGCTGAAGAGGATGCTAAGAACGGGGACCCACAGAACCACTCCACTGCCAGCCCCGAGAAGGCGACCAACCGCAAGAGGGGGTAGACGAAGTGGGAACCTAAGCAATAGTACATAGGGCAATGCCCCAGTGGTCCAAAAACACTTGTAGGTGAGAAAATTTAAGTGCAAATTTGTTAGCTTGCACCTGAATCTGTAAAAGCACATTAGAACAAATAATAGATTTAGCATATAAAGAAACATTAATATCCATTTGAGAATGAGAAAATATGTAGGAATTTCTATCTTTCTAGATATTGAAGAGGATTTCCACCTTGAAAGTGTTCCAAAGCTGGGTATACTTAGCAAGAAGTTTGGGTGAGTCACCCAATAGAATCATATGCTAGGAGAACAACTCCAGCCTAAAGGGTCAAAAGAAGTCATGAATCCAAGTCCAAAACTACTGAGCTCTGGGACAAAACTAGAAAAGATGCTTAAAAGTATTAGCTTGCCCACAAAAAGGGAAATGAGGGTCATGGACCCCTAGGTGAACAAGTCGACAACCCAAAGGCAAGCCTTGGAAAAGAATGCACCAAGCAAAGTGGGAAAGTTTCAGCTCAACACTTACAGACCAAGTGGAAAAAATATTTTACACTAGAGTTGAGTGGGAGATTGAAGAAGCCGCCTCTAGTTCAAACTTTGAATCATGGGAAAATGTGGTGAAAGCCACCTATAACCAAGCCTAGGCTTGTAGTTCCTGAAAGAGGTGTCTGGGTACCACTTCCAGTCCTTCCACCAAAGTTTAGACCAATGAATACCAACTTTATGAAGCACTTCAGCAGGAATAGCAATCACCAGACCATCAAAGGTTGCATGGTCCTAGTTTTGAAGCCTATACAGGGCACAAAATTCTTCCCACTGCATGATACGCATTGTGGGTCTATGAAATATTTGTTGCACAATCTAGATACCCTTCTTGTGGAATCTGAGCACCTTAAGCCAAGACAACTTAGCCAACGACTGACCATTGCAAGAAAAAAGAGGCGAACACCAAACATTCTACTAGTTGAATGAAAGCCCATCACAAAAAAAAATCCAACCCAATGGATCTACAGATTAATAGCCTCCTAGGATCACCAAATACTTTTGGCCACAAAAGTCTCAACGATTTGGACTAGTTCCTTCATGAACAGAAGGGTTTGAAAGCCAATCACCTTCCAAGCGGGTCTATGAACAGGAAAGCCTGACTAAATACAATGGCTGAGAAGAATTTTCCAAGCCTCATCACCAGTAAGGGAATGGATAATCCATTTGACACATAAAGCAGTCCGTTATCGTTGAGTGGAGAGCAACCCAAGTCCTCCAGAATCTCTAGGAAGGTAGCATAATTCCCAAGCAACACGATGAAACCCTCTGTGGGTTTTAGAAGAGGCCCAAAGAAAATCTTGGAGCAATTTTTCAAGCTTGCCATAGGCTGTTTTGGAAGGGGCCCAACAGGATGAATAATATACATGGGTGGCAGCCAAAATTTTGGAACACACCTAGAATTTCCCCGCCAAAGAAAGGGGCTTGGTAATCAAGTAAGGAAGCTTTTGCTCAACTCTAGAAAGCACAACTTGCCATAGCTTAGCTAGGGATGCCTAGAAAGCAAAAGGAATTCCCAAGAGTTGAAAAATTTCTCCTAGCCCAATCCATTTCCAACCATACTATTGAAACCAAGAAGGAGCAGGAAAGATAGACTATTTGTAGCACAACATTTTGTGCCACCGCATGGTAGAGCTAGAAGCCAGGAAAAAGGTGTTGAGACAATCTAGGAGCACTTTAATATTTTCTTCTTCCTCCAAGAGAGTGAGGAAAGAGTCATCAACAAAATAGCCATTAACCAGCTGAGCCTGAGAGTTAGGTAGCGAAATGTCCTTGACACGCTACTAGGAAACCGTGTTGGCCAAAAGGTAGCCAAATCCTTTAGTAGCAAGCACATATAGAGAGGGGGAAAGTTGGAACCCTTTCTGAATGGAAGGAAAGAGTCCAAAGGCAGAAGATTGACAAACATTAATAGTGATACAAGCATAAGCATCCACAAATAGTATTTAAATAGTCTAAATGAAATTAGGCCCAAAACCCAAAGCTTGCAGCATAGCAAGAATAAAATGCCATTCAATGTGGTCATAGGCCTTTGCAAAGTCAATTTTGATAAACATGGCTTTCTGGTTTGAACGCTTGGCCCATTATATGCCTTCCCAAATAGCAATAATATTATCTAGAATAAACTTGGATTTGATGAACCCAGTTTTCTCTAGGTGCACAATCTAAGGTAAAAGATGGCAGATCTACAAATCCAAAACCTTGGTGATGATTTTGTAGGAGACATTGAGAAGTGTGATAGGCCACCAGTTGCAAATGTCCTTGGGGTCACCAAACTTAGGTATGAATTTTATATGTCCTTTGTTTTTAAGTTACCTAGAGAATTAGCATAAAAGGCCTCT
>VDFB02193867.1:337460144-337519627 GCA_007258455.2 Sequoia sempervirens | reverse complement strand
TTAGATAGAAATTATGATGTTTGTGGTGAGCAAGCTGAGGTTTTTGATACTTGTGAATTGTGATCATGCTCTTGTTTGAGAGTCAGACCATGAAAGTTTGAGATTAAGATCTTGAAGTAGATCCAATTGTTTAATATCCTATGGTAAAAGATCAAAACCCAGCCTGCCTTTGGAAATAGCGTAGGTGTCCGCGTAGTGAAATGCTTGGTTTTGCAAATGAATATGATCAATGGGAGTCGCTGCCTTGTAAACGATTTGATCCAAGGCCGACCAATACTCCTCCGTCAGCAGTAAACCTCTAAGGATCCCTGATGCACTGAACTGGATTTTGCATCTGGTTTGGACCAGACTTGGATCTGGCAGCTTGTGGGGCATGGATCCGGTAAAATAGTTTTTAAGATGTAAAGTGCATGCATTTTTATATATTAATATTTCATATGCCCAGGTGTGTGTGGCCTAGTACTGCTGAGTGTATGTCATAATTATTAAAGGCAAAGTGCAAATTTAAGAATTCAAAGTTAATTGTAGGAATTTCTACTTATTTTGATTAAGTTCACTATTTTTCTTTTTAAAACATGTAAAGTGCATGCATTTTTATATATTTCATATGCCCGGGTGTGCGTCCTATTATCTGCTGAGTGTATGTGATAATTATTCAATGCAAAGTGCAAATTTAAGAATTCAAAGTTAATTAATTTGTAGTTTATAAGGACAGTTTCTCTGAAAGTTAGTATATTAACACTTAATTTTGAAATGTGAAATTATGCTAACAATTTATTGTGGTTAATATTAGTGAAGAATAAATCAAAATTTCTTAATGTGTAGAAGTATTTTTGAAAGCCTAACTTTGAAGGAGAGGAATGCAATTTTAATTACTTACGGACCTTTAATCTGAGCTTATTTTTAGGGTTTCTCCAGCAGTTTTGAATGCTACTGCTTTAACAATATTCTGAGAATCCAAAGCATTTGCAATATAAATATGCATAAGATTACTTGCAGGGCAGACTCTGGAATTCTGGTGATTTGCCTTAGTAGCTTTTAATGAACTGAACATGATATAGATATGCATAGTATTAGAGTTCTAGGATTCTTTTAATATGTATTCCTGCGGTTGATATTCAGATAATTACAGGGACTTTTATGTGCACAGGTGATACTGGAAGGGCAATTGTTTGTGGGATCCATGCCCACTATTGAAGGGGTTGGAGATGAGGTGGTGCTTGTAGCTATATTTATATCAACATTTGTTTTTCTATACAGAACTTTTCTTTGGTAAGTTCCAACTTTACAATGGTGCCTTTGGCCTCTTCTTGTCACTATGTAAAGTCACTTCTGTCTTTGTATTCATATAATTTGTGTTCTATAAAAATGGTACACTTTTTTTTTGTTTTCTGAAAAAGGAATGGTTCTATGAAAAATATGAAACATACTAATATACACAAAGTGTGTAGACTAGTGTTTGAAAAAGCTTAAAGAGATTAACTACAAAAACAAGAAGTGAAATTTTCTCAAAAATATCTTTTTTTTTTTGAAAAAGGAATGGTTCTATCAAAAACATAAAAACATAGTAATATTCGGCAAAATGTCTAAAATTAGTGTTTGAAGAAGCTTAAAGAGATTAACTACAAAAACAATAAGTAAACTTTTTTCAAAAATGTCTTTTTGTATCCCTTCCAATACCTAGTTTCCGAACAATACTAACAACCATTAAGCATAGTTGCCGGGAGACGTGTCTCCCCCCCTCAGAGACGCGTCTCGGAGACATGCATCTTGGAGACCGGTATAGTCTCTGGAGACATCTCCAGGAGGCTAGAGACTTCCGCCAAAGTTTCCCTAGTACCCTACCGTCTCTTGCTGCAGAAAACGACGTCTCCCGCTAAAATACCTAAAAAAACTTTAAAGTTTAAACATTTGAAACTTTAAAAATTAAAGCATCATGTAATTGACACGTCTAAGAGTGATTAAATTATTGTTTTGAAAGTTCAATGTCATCATATTTTCAGATTTTCTATAAATTACTAATTTTATTTTCAGATTTTCTATAAATTATTAATTATTATTTATTAATTTTTATTCTTTATATTAAAACAAATGGCGTCTCCAAGTACCCTCGTCTCCTATTACCAGTATCAGTACCAATCTCTTGTACCAGTACTAGTCTCACTGCAACTATGCCATTAAGTCATAGACGGAAAATTTCTTCTACAGCATAGATGCTATAACATCTAGATTCCAAGAAAAAGCAGATTTCAAATTATGATAAAAATTTAGGATCCATGAAAAAGTTGTAACACTCTACCAAATCTATAGTTTAGAAATTTAACCATTTTCTAGCTTTCAGTTGAATGCAACTAACTTGTTTAGATTCTAGGGTTTCCTTGCAAATCTTTGAGCGGAAAGAGAAACATTTTGAAGTTGTTACATAATATCAATTCATCAACTAACTTTTTGTTTTCATTTTCAGCTGAAAGGAAAACTATTAACTGTAAACTTATAACAGAAAATTATAGAAGGAAAATAACTACTTTCCTTTGCCTCAGATAGTAACAAGCAATTACTACAGCTATGAAACAAATGTAACAGCTACCATCCTATGGTTTAAGGAATGGAATACTACTGCCAAATTTCATTTGGCAAGTAACTAACTAACTAATCAATCTAGGGTTCCCATTTAAACAAATTAACGAATTGAAGGAAGAAATAACTACTTTATATTCATTAACTAATTTCAGAATTTCCATTTCAGCTGAATGAATCAAATAACTGTCTAACTTATCAACTGCAGATTTTACATATGAACAATTAACTAAAAGGAAATAACAATTTATTGTAGCATTGATAGTAAACTTAAATTGACAAATGCATGTACTTGGAATCACAAGAGAGAAAAGAATACAATTTGTCATCATCATCATTCTGAAATGCTTGAACAACTTTATCATTGAGAGAGAAATATTATCAAGGGTTTTTCTGCCCAACCAAGACCTACAGGTCTCCCGAGTTTCTTCAACTGAAGAACTTGACCCTTCACGAGGGTAATCAACAAGGATCAAATTATCATCATGCCCTTTTGAGCCTGGTGTCATGAACCTATACTACTAGTCGATCCCTCCTTTGTAGGTACCTCCTAACTAGAAGGATCATTCTGACTAGAAGTATATTTGGTTTATGATAGCTGACCATTGCCTAACTGGCTTCATACCTTGGCCAAGGATTTTTAATATTTTTGGCACTCTTGTGTCGTCAACACTCTCACCCTTGCTCGACATGATAATACTTAGATCAAGCTCTAATTTTACATTAGCAATTATGATTATCATTTTCTCTTAGTTTGAGGTTATATCTAACCATAGGATTTAACATCACAATAATCTGGTTAGGAATCATTTTTTTAAAGATTAAGCTGTTTTCTTAAACCCCTTAAGAGAGATTGGACTCTTTATCTTTTCACCTCTTTGGTAGCAAACTGCTTTTACAATCAAGGATAGTTGAACAAATTGATATCTGCAAAGGAGATACCCTTAGTCCCTTAGCAAAGGTAAGTCATGAGATGAACACGGTTGAGAAGAAGTTGCTCATATTACCATAACTTGATTCAAAATCTTTTCTCTTAGTTAAGGTTAAGCTAATACCATTAAGCATCTATTCATAAAGAGAGAGAGAGTCTTGGCTCAACATCTATCACTTCTTTTAAGGCTAACTGACTTGTCTAAACAAAGGTTGTTTTCATTGAGCACTTATGTACTGAACGGCATATTCAATTAAGTGGTCTTTTAGATCTTATCATTCAACTTCATATTTTGGTCTCAAGTTTAAATTACAATGATTGGTCTGCCATTTACTCTTAGTTCAAGGTTAAATCTTAACTTTAAAGTTTTATACATATAAAAAGAGACAAAATAGGCATTAAGGAATTATAAGACTTTAACTTTTATTCATTCCCTAAAGGACTCGGGTGAGCAAAGGATTAGCTCAGGGCCAACTTTTTATTAGAGAGTGAATAAGGAGATGTTTTCAATTGAAATAGGCGGTATAAGTTTATCAGGTAATTTTCAAAAGTTTACTCTGTATCCTGTAACATAAGTGTATTATTGACAGTGATATTTCTATTGTGCATGAAAATAAAAGGTTCAGGTTCTCATATGGAAAGATCTTTTAGTAGGCCATCCCCTGAAGACATTATAAGACAATTTCTTTTTCTTTCAAAAAGAGGAGAAGATAAATGCGTTTACTTTTCTATTCATAAGGTGCTTAACAAAATGGATTCATCGCTGCATAAACATTGATGTATTATATGCTTTACTTACTTGAAAAGAAGATTAAACAACTCGAAAGGAATCAAACTTTCTATTCTTCTGATGAACATGTCTAAACTACCAAGTCACCAAAATCTTCCCGACCAAGAATAATGAAGATGGCAAACTCAGGAATAGGAACCTCCTTCCAAAAAATTGAAGATACGAATTAATTGCTAGACTCAACCATATTCAGTTTCAATAGGAGATAACTAAGATCGCCATCTGATGAAGATGCCGATAGGTAAGGAGATAGGATGGAATTATGAAATGAGTACCGAACTAGCAAAGCGGGTATGGAGATTGTTTCCAAACAAATAGAAGAAGAGAGAATGAGCAGCAACAAATGAATAATTAGAAAATGGAGCAAGTCTAGCTTAATAACAGTGCTAATAGGAAAGCCGATTCTAGAGAATGCACCCCAATGCCAATGCCAAGGATAACAAGAGAACCACTGCAAATGAGAGAAAATTCCCCGTGAAATGGTGTCCCAAAGAAGAGTAGCATATCTTTTTTTTTTCCCAGATGCGAAAGTATGAATGAGGGTAAGAAGCGAGGAAGAGAGAGATAGAACGCCAGATAAAAGAAACTCTTCACCGCCCAAATCCCTTAGCCTTCCCTCCATGCGCGACTGCTACCGTCTCCTTCATGGGCATTTCACACATGAGCTAACGAAAGTTTTCACCTCCAAAAACACCGACTCTCATTTCCAATTCAATTTAATTGTCAATTTTACTTATGTTTTAGATTTAGTTTGATGGCATTGGAATTATTTCTTCGATTGTTAATTTAATATTTTATAACCATAGTAATTTTCCTAGCTTATATTTCGAAAATAGGTTCACTCAACTCCAAAGGGGATTGTTAACATATAATTTAACTTGATTTGTTTAACAATAATTAAATTAAATTAATTATGGCCAAGTTATGATTTCGATACAACTGTCTTACATTGACTCAAGGTTTGATGATAAAATTGATCCTTTGTTAACCACAATCTCTCCCTGATGATATTTCCCTTTCCCCTCGCGGCGTCAACAACCCTGCATCCATTGACAAGAATTATGGTTAGATCGTTCTCAACGTTTGTATATATCTATACATATTTTAATATAATCTCATGAACACATTCATTTTCACATGAATATGAAAACCACTCGCATATATAAGAAAATCATTCACATTTGAAATTACGACATAAAAAAAATTATTCTTTCCACAATTTCACATTCTCATGAAAAGCAGTTACTTGCAACTAACATAACGACCATAATTTCATTGCCATAACCATGTTAAGTTAGAGGGGATGTGACATACTCCTCCCCTTAAGAATCATCGTCCCCGATGATTATTTATTTACAAATCCAAGTCTAAAATCATAATTATATATAGTCTTAATTGTTTTGAAACAAATATAGAAACTTCTAAAGGATTTCAACATAATCATCCCAGGCGGCATTTTCTATCTTTTAATAGCTTCCACCAATCTTTCCTTATCAGTTTGATTTGTTCATCCATTTCTGACATCATTCCTAGACTAATGCTAATCTTGTCTTCTATTTTACCCAACTTACAGGAATTCAGCATCTTTTCGGTCCAATGCTTCAATTGGAATCGTTTTGATAGCAGGATTATGGAAGTTGTTATAACAAATACCATAAGGGTGGATACTCTTCCTAAGTATAGCAATCAATTACTTTCTAACACAGGTTTACCAAGAGAATTTCACCGAAGGTTAACATCAACCTTCACCTTTCTAGCTGAAAGGTTTTCATCAAGTACCAATTTTATTTATCTAATGCTTCATTAAATTAAGCTATTAAGTAATTACAAAAGAAAGATCAGAATTTCTTTCCAGTTTAACTATCCTCCAAGACTCAGCATGCCACTAAAAAGAGGGATTCCCCCCTCAGTTGCCATCTGAGCTCTGGTGTGTACCCTGACTTAACCAACTCTGTCGCATTACTAAGGATACCCTTCTACTAAGTACGACAACGCTGGTTAGTTAAGTGTCTGGAGTACAGTGAGAGAGACTAATCACCTGGGCTTACTGGACTACCTGTCCGCCCACATACCATAACACAAGGTTTCTTTCATTGTAAAGTTAAGAACACACTAGGTGCATTTTCTTAAAATTTACATCCTTATAGGATCCATCTGAGGCCCATCCAGAACATGATAGAGATGAACATTACATCAAACATTGTGAACAACCAAATGTTCTTGTACAGTTACTTAACTCAATATCAAAATATAAACAGTTTTAAATTTCAGCAATAGGTCAAAAGGTTGAGCTCATTTCCACCATCGAATCAAGTTTTTTGACCAATTGGCCATAAACAATCTTCAAAATTTAGTGGCTAGACCATTTCAAAATTTAGGAAATAAAGCAATGGCATTCCTTGCCAGTATTAAAAGGAATTTTACCAAAATCCAATGAAGTGTCCAAATCTTAGAGAAACACTTATCATACACCACGTGACTTTACTAAGTCATTAACAAGGAAGTAGATTGCTGTAGTACAATCAGTCTTTCCAAAAACTTACATTAGGTCAGAGATTACATTATAAACACATCAAACAGATAAGTCCTTAAAGGATTTCCTAATGCTCAAAAATTTTGCAATAAAAAGATTATAACACATCCATTCCTATTTCTTGGAGTATCTTTCGTTCATCGCTTAGATGACATCCTAAGATTGTGTTTTAGCAACACACAAAGATTACAATTGAAACACAAACTTCTTTTCTTCATTCCGCTCTACAAAGCTCTATTCTTTACTTTACTGAATAGGTTACTTGTTCAAAACATAAACAACTTTAACTCAATACCTCGGTGATGGTTATATTCACTGTTGCAATTGTACTTTTTAACTCCTAAAAAAAAACAAAGCTCATAGTTCGCGATCATTTAGCCATAACGTCATGAGAATAACTAATATCTTTTCCTTACCACTGTTATGGTTTATCTTGCAATCTCCAAGCAGATTCTTAACAAAAGTTTCAAGAATAATTCTAATCCTGATCTTGATTTGTCAAAGTGTTGCCTAAGATGATCCTCTTTAATTATGTTCTCTTCCACACATTAACACCTTTTCCAAAAGGCTTCATGGGGTATTAAAGGTCTCGTATTCATCCTTACTTATGCTTAATTATTTGTATAAAGCAATTGGTTTTCTCATGAATCTTGGTGAACAAAAGTATTTCTAGGTTCTATACCATTTTTCTCCACATTCCATGCCAATGTATCACCACTTGTCCTTTATTGATTCTTTAATTCCACTTGGCTCATTCCAAGCCATCGAGAAGTTAGACTAGAGTTCGTCTTATCTATGAGTCTTTGATATAATTTCTAGAATTTTCAACACTCAGTTGATCTTGCATTTGATTGATTACTTATGGAATTTCCCATCCTTATGTTTTTGAGAAATAAGATTGCTCTTGAACTCCTACTATACTACTTTAACCAAGCTCTTAGTCTGATTAGTAATTGACCAAGGTTTCACCTTTCTGGTCTAAGTCTCAAAATCTTTCTTCTATGCAACCTTAGCAGAATGGTTTGCTCTTAAAGTTTTAACTCCTCAGCTGGCTTTCTCTTAGCCATTGACTTTGGTAAATGCTAGAAAAACAGTTTTCTGACAGTTTCCTTTCTATGCCTTTCTAGCATCAAACCTGTTTTGAACCTTAGCCAACTACTGAATGCTTAACAGTTTTTCTCGTGATGAGCTTATAGGTCCATGTGTTGAACCTGGTTCGCTCTGATACCATATGTAACACTCTACCAGATCTACAGTTTAAAAATTTAACTATCTTCTTGCTTTCAGCTAAATGCAACTAACTTGTTTTCATTCTAGGGTTTCCTTGCAAATCTTTGAACGAAAAGAGAAACATTTTGAAGTTGTTACACCATATCAATTCATCAACTAACTTTTTGTTTTCATTTTCAGCTGAAAGGAAAACTATTAACTGTAAACTTATAACAGAAAATTACAGAAGGAAAATAACTACTTTCCTTTGCTTCAGATAGTAATGAGCAATTACTACAGCTATGAAACAAATGTAACAACTACTATCCTATGGTTTAAGGAATGGAATACTATTGCCAAATTTCATCTGGCAAGTAACAAATCAATCTAGGGTTCCCATTTAAACAAATTAACGAACTGAAGGAAGAAATAACTACTTTATATTAATTAACTAATTTTAGAATTTCCATTTCAGCTGAATGAATCAAATAACTGTCTAGCTTATCAACTGCAGATTTTACATATGGACAATTAACTAAAAGGAAATAACAATTTATTGCAGCATTGATAGTAAACTTAAATTGACAAATGCATGTACCTGGAATCACAAGAGAGAAAAGAATACAATTTGTCACCATCATCATGCTGAAATGCTTGAACAACTTTATCATTGAGAGAAAGAGAAATATCATCAAGGGCTTTTCCGCCCAACCAAGGCCCTACTGGTCGCCCGAGTTTCTTCAACTGAAGAACCTGATCCTTCATGAGGGTAATCAACAAGGATCAAATTATCATCATGCCCCTTCTGAGCTTGGTATCATGAACCTATACCACTGGTCGATCCCTCCTCTGCAGGTACCTCCTAACTAGAAGGATCATTCTGACCAAAAGTATATCTGGTTCATGGTAGCTGACCAATGCCTAGCTGACATCATACCTTGGCCAAGGATTTTTAATATTTCTGGCACTCCCGTGTCGTCAGCATTGTCACCCTTGCTCAACATGATAATACTTAGATCAAGGTCTAATTTTACATTAGCAAGTTTGATTATCATTTCCTCTTAGTTCGAGGTTATACCTTAACCATAGGATTTAACATCACAATAATTTGGTTACGAATCATATTTTTTAAGATTAAGCTGTTTTCTTAAACCCTTTAAGAGAGATTGGACTCTTTATCTTTTCACCTCTTTGGTAGCAAACTGCTTTTACAATCAAGGATAGTTGAACAAATTGATATCTACAGAGAAGGAGATACCCTCAGTCCCTTAGCAAAGGTAAGTCATGAGATGAACGCAGTTGAGAAGAAGTTGCTCATATTACCATAACTTGATTTAGAATCTTTTCTCTTAGTTAAGGTTAAGTTGATACCATTAAGCATCTATTCATAAAGAGAGAGAGTCTTGGCTCAACATCTATCACTTCTTTTAAGACTAACTACCTTGTCTAAACAAAGGTTGTTTTCATTGAGCACTTATGTACTGAACGCCATATTCAATTAAGTGGTCTTTCAGATTTTATCATTCAACTTCATATTTTGGTCTCAAGTTTAAATTATAATGATTGGTTTGTTTGTCATTTACTCTTAGTTCAAGGTTAAATCTTAACTTTAAAGTTTAATACATATAAAAAGAGACAAAATAGGCATTAAGGAATTATAAGACTTTAACTTTTATTCATTCCCTAAAGGACTCGGGTGAGCAAAGGATATGCTTAGGACCAGCTTTTAATTAGAGAGTGAATAAGGAGATGTTTTCGATTGAAATAGGCGGCATAAGTTTATCACTTAATTTTCAAAAGTTCACTTTGTATCCTGAAACAAAAGTGTATTATTGGCAGTGATATTTCAATTGCATGAAAGTAAAGGGTTCAGGTTCTCATATGGAAAGATCTTTTAGTAGGCCATCCCCTGAAGACATTATAAGACCCAATTTCTTTATCTTTTAGAAAGACGAGAAGATAAATGCATTTACTTTTCTATTCATAAGGTGCTCAACAAAATGGATTCATCGATGCATAAACATTGATGTATTATACGCTTTACTTGCCTGAGAAGAAGATTCAACAACTCAAAAGGAATCAAACTCTCTATTCTTCTGATGAACAGGTCTAAATTACCAAGCCACCGAAATCTTCTCGACCAAGAATGATGGAGACGGCGAACTCAGGAATAGGAACCTCCTTGCGAAAAATTGAAGATACGAATTAATTGCTAGACTCAACCATATTCAGTTTCAACAAGAGATAACTAAGATTGCCATTTGATGAAGACACTGACAGGTAAGGAGATAGGATGGAATTATGAAATGAATACTGGACTAGCAAAGCGGGTATGGAGATTGTTTCCAAACAAATAGAAGAAGAGAGAATGAATAGCGACAGATGAATATTTAGAAAATGGAGCAAGTGTAGCTTAAGAACAGTGCTAACACAAAAGTTGATTCTAGAGAATGCACCCCAATGTGAATGCCAAGGATAACAAGAGAACCACTGCGAATGAGAGAAAACTCCCCGTGAAATGGTGTCCAAAAGAAGAGTAGCATATCTTTCTTGTTTTCCCAAATGTGAAAGTATGAATGAGGGTAAGGAGTGAGGAAGAGAGAGATAGAACGCTAGATAAAAGAAACCCTTCACCGCTCGAATCCCTTAGCCTTCCCTCCATGTGCGACTGCTACCGCCTCCTTGGGCGTTTCACACATGAGCTAACGAAAGTTTTCACCTCCAAAAACACCGACTCTCATTTCCAATTCAATTTAATTTTTGATTTTACTTATGTTTTAGATTTAGTTTGATGGCATTGGAATTATTTTTTCTATTAATTTAGTATTTTATAACCATAGTAATTTTCCTAGGTTATATTTCAAAAATAGGTTCGCTCAACTCCAAAGGGGATTGTTAATAAATAATTTAATTTGATTTGTTTAACAATAATTAAATTAAATTAATTATGGCCAAGTTATGACTTCGATACAACTGCCTTACATTGACTCAAGGTTTGATGATAAAATTGATCCTTTGTTAACCATGACCTCTCCTTGTTGATATTTCCCTTTCCCCTCGTGGCGTCGGCAATCCTGCATCCACTGACAAGAATTATGGTTAGATCGTTCTCAACGTTTGTATATATCTATATATATTTTAATATAATCTCATGAACACATTCATTTTCACATGAATATGAAAACCACTCGCATATATAAGAAAATCATTCACATTTGAAATTACGACATAAAAACAATTATTCTTTTCACAATTTCACATTCTCATGAAAAGCAGTTATTTGCAACTAACATAATGACCATAATTTCATTGCCATAACCATGTTAAGTTAGAGGGAATGTGACTAAAGTGAAGCCTTGGATACAGTATGGGATTAACAACAATGTCCATTGGTTCACATTAAGCTACTGTCCTTGCAGTTATCTTTATGCACATGTACCTTATGATGCTCGAAGGTGAGAAGGTAGACAAAATATTGTATGGAATCTGGACAATCATAACAATAATACTTTATGTAAAACAATTTAATTTTCACTTTGATCTCTGGCCATTGAGTACACTGCATTTCTCTCCCAGCTTATGAAAGGTTTCCACTTTCCACTATTGCTGCCAAGTATGAATTTTTTTTTACTCCCATGTCCTCTTGGAGGCAGCCAGTGACTCCTTTCCTCACGTAATCAGAATGGAAACTTGTATTTTATACATTGAAAATGAAATCTTACTATGACATATACAGTACAAACACAGGCAATTGAAGCTAAAAGTATAGTAGACTTCCCAATGTTACTTGTGAATGGTCCCTAACTATCTACTTCTAAAAAGATGTTGGAAAAAGCTTTAGATAAATGGTTAATATAGTTTTGGGACATCCTCAATGATTATCACCTTTGAAACACTAAAAATAAAGTAAAAAATTTAAGTACTTGAAAACCTTGCGAAGATAGAAATACCAAATATAAAAGAAAGGCGTGTTATCAAATATTATGAGCCTCAAACTTGAGCATATGTCTTATTCATATAAGACCAAGCTTTGAGACACATATAATGAAGGCAAACCTTAGAACCCATGATTTCAAAATAAAGGTAGTGGATTGGACACTCTGAAAAATGCATTGGAAAAAAGAACGTATGAGATGTGTTAAATGAAATAGAAAGAAGCTAATTTTGATCTAGCATGTCCATTACACATTGTATGGGTAATCATAACAACAATAATACACACATTTATGTGAAGCAATTCAATTTTCACTTTGATGGTTTGCTATTGGTATATTACCCGCTTTTCACAGCTTATGATAGGATACCAGTCTCTGTTGTTGCTGCTAAGTATGACTTTTTTAAAATCTCACATCTTCTGGGAGGCAGCCAGTGAGTCCTTTCCTTACATAATTGGAATGGAAATTTTTATGTTACTTATTGAAAGTTAAGTCTTTCTATGGCATATACTGTACAAACACAAGCTATTGAGGCTAAATCACATTATACTTGCCAATATTTCCTACGAATGGTCCCTAACTCATCTATGTCTTAAAAGAGTTTAGAAAAAGCATTTGATAAATGGTTAGTAGTTTTGAGACAGTCACAATGATTATAGCCCTCTCAACAAACTAAATTAAAAATGAAAATCCAAGTATTTGAAAACCTTGGAAGGATAAAATATCAAATATTAAAGAAAGGCATGTTATTATGAACCTCAAACTTGGACATGTGTCTTATTCATATAAGGTCAAGTTTCAAGGCATACATAATGAATGCAAAACTTATAACTCATGCGACTACAAACTAAAAGTAGTCGATGGATGCTTTCAAAAATACATTGGGAAAAAGAACATGTGCTCAGGAAATTGGTATTAAACTTTCTTTTCTGTTGTACATACTTAATGATGTACTGGATTATAACAAAACATACATAATTGGAAATTACTCTATTCTGATGTGAAATATTAAGTACAGGAATTGGGAAATGATAAGTGGTAAATAGAACCAAGTTACCAAAACTAGACAGGAAAATGGGGTGGATGCACCTGGAATTTGACTGATCTAATGCTGGAAATGGGCTTAGTTGGCTAGAAGAATGACAGGTAAATTTTAGACCAAATGGAGAACTTTGAATTCTGGAACTGTTGCAAAAGAAACTAGGCACTGCTGCAAGTCAAGACTGGGGGCTAGTGTTTGATGCCTCTGAAACTTTTAGGATCTACCTGTCAGAATTATTTGATCTTCCTCCACTTTCAGAATGTGAATGTTGTACACTGAATCTGGGATATCCTAAGCTAAAGTTGGGGACAAGGGTGAAAAGGTTTTCTATTAAAGAGATTGCCTTAGTCAGTCCCTGTAATGTCCCTTTTTTAACTTGAGCACTGAATGGACTTTCTGTCAGGAAGTATATAGGAAATAAAAGTCTTGTTGGCAGTTAAGTTAGATTTAGGACTAAGTCTTCAGTCCATAGAAGCATAAATCTTCAAAAAATCCCGATTAATCACGATTTTTAAAAAATCGGCAGGCTGGATTTTTGAAAAGATCTTTGACTTTTTGGTCAACAATTTTTTCCTGTTTCAAACTGTGAAATCACCAAAAAATGCGTTTAAAACCTGCAAAAAATCACGAATAAAATCGTGCTGATTTTCATGCGAAAAAAACCATGAGACCATAGCTTGTTGCTTACTATTATTCTTTGATAGATTTTTTCCAAGCATCCATAGTTTGTTTGAAAGCACCTGTATTAGGCTTTTAGCCATAGCAGCAAGGCAGTGAACTGTTTGATAAAATGCTTTGGTCGACATTTATGAACAATGTGGTAGCATAAACAAGGCAGTAAACTGTTTAAAAAAAATGCCTCAAAGAAATGTGGTCTCATGGTGATGGAATGCCATGACAAGAAAATTGCTATGGATTGTCATGGCATTCCATCATTGTGAGATCATATTTCTTTGAGGCATTTTTTCAAACAGTTCACTGCCTTGTCTATGCTATTGCTTACTATTATTCTTTGATAGTTTTTTCCAAAGCATCCATAACTTGTTCGAAAGCACCTATTTTAGGCTTTTAGCCATAGCAGCAAGGCAGTGAACTGTTTGATAAAATGCTTTGGTAGACATGTATGCAAAATGTGGTAGCATAGACAAGGCAGTGAACTGTTTGAAAAAATGCCTCAAAGAAATGTGGTCTCATGGTGATGGAATGCCATGACAATCCATACTAAAACAGGTGCTTTCAAACAAGCTATGGATGCTTGGAAAAAATCTATCAAAGCATAATAGTAAGCAATAGCATAGAAAAGGCAGTGAACTGGTTGAAAAAATGCCTAAAGAAATGTGATCTCATGGTGGTGGAATGCTGTGACAAGCCATAGGCAAGGCAGTGAGCTGTTTGAAAAAATGCCTCAAAGAAATGTGGTCTCATGGTGATGGAATGCCATGACAAGCAAATAGCAGTCTCTTGTCATGGCATTCCACCACCATGAGACCACATTTCTACAGACATTTTTTCAACCAGTTCATTGCCTTGTCTATGCTATTGCTTACTATTATGCTTTGATAGATTTTTTCCAAGCATCCATAGCTTGTTCGAAAGCACCTGTTAGTATGGATTGTCATGGCATTCCATCACCATGAGACCATGTCTATATTATGATCTAAATTAATATTATGATTTTGGCTGACCACCTTTGTTAGCACTTACAATCGACCACAACAAAGACATAGTTAAACAAGTATTATCGACCAAGTATTATAGGAATGTGGCAGTTGGGAGTTTAAATGAAGGCAGTATTTATATTTGATAAGAGCAGCGACTAAACACCATTAAGGACAGCGATTATGTAATTCTAAATAACAGCAAGAAGCAGAAAAGGCTTACAAGGAGTCAATGATTATGATATAAGAAGCTGTGATTTATACTAAGGAAGAAAATAATATCTCAAGACAGCGATTAGTTGGAGGACATGTCCCTTACCAAGGGAAGAGCATGATGAATGGTTATGTCTTTTCCCCACCATGGGGATATAAAAGGAGAACATATTCCAAGAAGAGGCATCATCGAATGATATTCGGAAATATATCTGCATTGAGGAAAGCAATATCTTCTGAATGTTAGAAAACAGATCAAACAGCAAGGCAATTGTAACAGATCAAACTTAATTATCTGCACTCAGCAGAGAAGGACAGAAGTCAGCATTTGTTAATATATTTGCATCTTAGAATATAGCAGTCTTATATTTTAACAAGTATTGTGGTATGCACTATTATGATTATCGTGAATGATGATATGTGTATTAATGTATAATCTCTTATGAATCTGGATATGTTTATTGATGTAATTGTTGGTCCAACTAGACTCCTATTAGTCATTAAGTTGCTCACTCCCAATAAGCAACCATGTGGAGGAGTGGGTAAATACAAGAAGGGGGAGCAGATACTAGATTTCCTTCTAAGTACGCCACCCCATGTTGGATGCCTGCGTGTCTGCCACTTGTGGGTCAAGGGGGTGAACGTCCGCCCTTGGGCTTAGATAGGAGAATCTATGGGCACCCCATTGTAGCTTTCCCTCTGATCTCTACATGTGTAGGTTGTTGAGATGGATACAAGGAGTCTCAACCATAAGAAGGATGGATAAGGCAGCATGGATAGGGAAGGAAGATACAAGTTTATCCACTAAGCACACCACCCCAAGTTGGATGCCTGCGTGTTTGCCACTTGGGGCCAAGAGGGATGGTATATCTGCTCTTGGGCTTAGCATGAGGATAGCTTCGGGCACCCTATCATGTTTCCCATCCAAGTCCTATTATGGCTAATCTTCCATCATGCCCTATAGATATTGTGTAGTTTATATAGGTTTGAAATAGTTGTGTATTTTACATGGTTTAAATAGATAACTGATAAGACATTTATTTCATATGTTTTGATCATATGACTTATATTCCCAATATTATCTAACATGATTGCAGGACCTAAACCAAGATTCATCTTGCTTAAAACATTTAATTGGTAAGTTATAACCCTAACTACATTAAACTTGTGATTCTAGGGCAAGATTTAGGGCAATCTTAGGAAGGGAACATTACACAGGGACAAAAAACTAATGAAAATTAACACCATAAATGATCTCTAACTTGCAAACAAACTTGACCAGACTTCCTTTTAGAGAAGGTAATCTAAAGGCACTAGTAACATATAGGGTACCATTTGAATTCATAACTAGGAAACTTTTAACCATTGACTTGAGATCAATGTATAAAGTTTGAACATCATTGAGTTGATGAAAAATAGTAAGAAGCTTCTTATTTAGGATCCTAAAGTTGCTTATGGTGGCCAACTACTTCAAAACCCCTTTGAATGGGTAACTAGGAGATTTTTAATCATAGACTTGAGATCAATTTAGAAAGTTTGGACATTATTGAGTTGATGAAAAATTGCAAGAAGCTCCTTATTTTGGGCCCTAATGTTGCATATAATGGCCAACTGCTTCAAAGCCCCATGAATCATCAATGAAGAACTCTTTGCCTATACAAGACTCGTGGATGAAGCTTTTGAAAGCAATAACAATGAAATCCAATTGTTGACAATCTCATATGACACCTTATCACATAATTTTTGCAGAAAATTGTCCTTGATATAGGCTTTATTTTAATTTGCCTCATTTTTTCATAAACCCTCTCTCAACGTGCATTTGACTTGTCATAGTTTCAAGATTAAATTAGTTAAAAATGCTTTAAGGTGTTTATCAGAGACAACACCCCAACAATAAGTTTCCCTAGCCTTTGATAATAACAAGGAGCAAGGATCCCACTGATAGATCTCTAGTAGAAACACATTACCTTCCCAGCCATGCAGCGCTTTACCACTATAATAAACCCACCGCAAAATGCTTACACAAACTCACGAAGCCAAGCTCAATGCCATATGAAGGTCTTTGCATGTGTCAAGTAATGAACCCATCATATAGAAGGCAACCTAAAGATCCATCACCTCCCAAAGACTATGACAAATTAAAAGAGGGCAATCCACAACATAACACTGAAAAGGAGAGTTAGGTGATGTGTCATTAAGGGGGGTTTAGCCAATCATAAGTCAATTCTCACAATTATATAAAGAAGAGGAAAATTACCACCAAAGTTCAAGATCCCAAGAGTCTCAAGACCATACCAAGATTCAACAAAATGCACAATATGAGATGAGAAGGGGGCCTGATCAACGCCAACATTTGCCAATAAGTCAAGGACATGAACCAGACCAAAAGGGTAAAGGCATGAAGCGGATGAAGCAGAATCTATAGGTTTCATAGGAATGAGTATGCCTCTACCAAGGGATAATACCCTTGAATTCTATTAAGAAAATGATTTTTTTTAATACAAATGAGGAAGATGGCCTCCCTTGAAAGGAAGTCATAACACAAATGATGGCTCTGTTAGCCACTTTCAGTATGCATTTAAGCTATCTAAAGAAGAAAAAGAGCCCAGTGTGGATTACAAACTTAGAAATTACTTGGCTAATTTCTCAAGTCAGCTGCAAGAAAAAAACGATGACTTATGTAAAGATGTATTATATGTTAGAAATGTTCTAGATAAAATTATCTCTAAGTGTGATAAAATTAAAATAGAATAGTTTGCAGTTGAAAACAATAGTTATATAGGACATTAGAAAAATTGCTCATAAATTAATATAAAACAGATCAATCTCTGAACAATCGCTATTTCATTGGAGCTAATCTTTAAAAATGGATCATAGAATAAACATAGTAGATAATAAACTTGCTGCATTAGAAGCTAACCTTGATTGGCTTGAAAAGGAAGAAAAGAAAAAATTTGCAATAGAAGTTTCTTCAAAGAGGGCAGAAGATTTTGTTCAACTAAGAGAACAATATCATGTACTAGTTTAACCCTAGTGTCTGGATATTGACAATATCATTGATAAATACTTTCATGACCATCAAAGATATGAGCTGAATGACTAGTGAACAAAGTGCAACTTTTGTTGACCAGTATTTGTGGGGAATAATAGCAGATTGGTGGCATGCAAAAGATTTAGATGCAAAAAATCTCTTGGTTTATCATATTGATAGGCCAATGGATAGTCTCTTAGAATTTCTCTTAAGAAAACAATAAAGAAAAGGATTTGAAAGCTATGTATAGCATGAAATGTTGTAATCTAGCTGAATTTGGAGAATATTAAAAAAGTTTCAGGAAAATAGCTTATAAATCTAAGGTTGCAGGCAATTTATATATGAAGGTTAATTATCTGGAAGGGTTATCTTATGGGATTTATGATAAAGTAATGGACTATATTTATGTTAGGAGTCTAGATATGAATGAATGTTCTTTGCTTGATATTATTCAAGTTGTGAGACCCCAAATCCTCAAATTCATTAATGAATTTAGATATACCCAAAAATTTAGCAAGCAACAGGCCCAAAAACTTGCACCTCACTTTTTTGAAACCCAAATCTATGGTTGCAATCCCTTTACCAAAGAAGATCACAAATAGCGAAAACATTGTTGTAAACAAAAACAACATAGTTATGCTCCTAAGCATGCCTATATGCGCAAACACAAACATCATTCCACCACTGTTCCTTTTCTAAACACTATGGTTATGCTTCTAAACATAGCTATATGCGTAAAAGCAAAACTCCTAGGCCTCAAACCAAGAATATTATTTGCTACATATGCACTAACCTTGGCTAGATAGCCCTCCATTGCTCTCGCAAAAACAAAACCGTTAAAGCAGTATATACCACTAATGTAACAGTGCAGTGGGATATTATTGACGACAAGATTTATATATGCAGGAACTTGTAAGATATCTTTGAGCTAGTCCTTGAAGAAATAGAATAACTAGAGGATGATATTGATAACTCTTAGAGAATACTATAGGAGACTCTTAGACTCTTTGTGACTCAATGCCTAAATAACTTTTCTAGCTCCTTATTTATAGATCTAAAATCACCTAAGGATCTGTTTAACTGAATCTTACCTAGACTACCGAGTAAAATGGTATAAGAGAAAGGAGTATTGTGCCAAATGGCCAACATTGTCAGTCCTCTGATTTTACAAAAGTTATTTGGTCCATTCAACCAAAAAGTGTGGAGCCCTTTGTAACGTCCCCTGTTTGGTATACTTAGAATTTTGCTCTAAAATCACAATCTCCAAGTAGGAGACATATTTTATTAAATTACAACTTCTAATAGACTCTAGTTTAACCCTACAATAATGTTAGCCAATGATTCCTAATATAATATAATAAATTGATTATTAGTATTGTTACATCCACTACATTATTTAACCTATATATGTATTGATCTAGATGAGGAATTCACAATGTTGATTTTGAATTATTATCCCCTCAGTAATCAATCATTGGAGAAGATTAGAGAGGGAACCTTGATCCAGGTGCTAGGAGTCTTTCCTACTTCTAAGCCCAAGAGTGGATAGTCAACCACCCTCCTCCCCCTTCATGTACTTCCAAGTCTTCTTCCCATGAATGAATTATAGAGGCATTAATAATTTAGATTGATAATGCAATATGAATTACAGCTCCTATCAAGTATATATTCAAATATCTAAATGTATGGGAGTACATGGAATTAATATATATATATATATATATATTAAATAGCATACCAATATCTGTGAACTACGTTATTGTTATAGTTTGTTGTACCCAAAATAATTTTTTTGCTTCAATAAGGCATTTTGATTAAAATGGTCTAAATCTAGTAAAATTGTTGTCAAAAGTCAATTTTAGGTCAAACCAAGCATGGGCTATTTGTGGGTTTGTCAAGGAGGATATTTGCAAATTTTGAAAATTAGGGTTTCAAATCCCTGTTTTTAAGAAAACCCTAAAAAATAGGACCTTTCCAGAAATGACTCAAAATGATTTTGATAGGATAATTTCACTTCATGATGTCACTGGTCAAGTCAAAATCACAAAAATGTCAAGTTTGCTCTAGTGGGTCTATTTCATTTTTTTAGGAGAAAAGCTAGGACCTCCGAGGCCATTAATGGTAGATGGCCAGTACTAGGTATTGAAATCTAATCCTCAAACGCTTCAAGGAAGAATCCATGGCGAAAGATGCTTCATCATGGAGCGGAATTTCAAAGTTGAAATTTGCTGAAAATATTCTAAGTCTGGAAGATGCACGCCTTGCTACAAGAAAGATGCTACGCAGTCAATGCATTGGTGAACTTTTCAAGCACCCGTATATGTGAAGCGATGAAAGCAATCACAACGGTGAACGTGGTTGTGTCATCGACAGCGGTGATCAACCCAGTCAAACAACGCGGTGAACACAAAGTGCAAGGAATGTTGGAAGCTTCGCAGATCACGCACGTGCAACGGTGGACGCAGTCAACACATCGGCAACGGCGTCAACACAATTGACAAACACGTGAATGGCTGGTGTTGGTATTGCACGTGGACAACAAGCGCAGTCGGTAGACGATGTTTGCAGTCAACGCAGTCGATGACGCGGTGAACACGAAGCTTAAGAAGGTTGAAAATCATAAAAAATGACTAACTCTGGAGCCAAAATGCACACCTGTTGGCCAGGGGCGCCCATGAATTCAAGAGGCCAACTGCATTTGTTTAGAACTGCAAAACTGGTTGTCCTCTTTAGAATTTTGCTAATTTTCCGATGAATTGTCAAGTGAGTTCACCCGATTCATCAAACATCGACAAATGAAGGCAAAGGCGAAAGATGCTGAAAGCGCGAGTCATCAAAGAGAACAGTCAATCAAGGGAACTACACCCCTGTAGGCTAGGGGCGCCCATGAAAGAAAGCTCTCAGATGTTACTTTTTGAATTGATTATCTTCAGATGATCTCCCCGGATTCAGCCCAGCTTCGCAAGGAATCCGACAGCCAACTCAAAAGACATATCAAATGATAGTGGTTGTTGATCTAGCAAGCACGTGAAATGAAGGATAAATTGATGAACATCAAAGCAATTGCACCCGTGCAGGCCAGGGGCGCCCAACATTTTGAGCAACCAGTTGTGATTTTTAGCAGCTGCATTCTCCAAGGCATCTTCTTTGAATCCTTCCAGCTTCGCGATGAATCTAGTTGCCAACTTATGGAACTTGTTAAATGCTCATAAACGAAGATCAAGCGTAAAATGTTGGAGGTGAAGGAAAATTGAAAGATGTGAAAAATTGGCTAAGTATAGAGGAAAAAACACCCTTCTAGAAAAAGGCGCCCAACTTTCTGGAGCACCAGATGCAGCTTTCAGGCTTCACAGCTTCCAAGAAGATCTCTTCAGAGTTGATTAGTCTTTGCAATAAAACTGTCAACATGAACATTGGAGTAGTCAAACTCCCAGCAACGAGGCCTGAACTGGAGCATCTCATCAAGGGTTACGAAGTGCAAATTGTGTCTCAAAAGCACAAAGGTGCCCCTGCAAGCCAGGGGTGCCCAAGAATTTGAACTTCCTAAATTAGTTCTCAGAACTTGCACATATAGTCATCCTTTATGAGTTTCTTCTAGCTTTGCAATGGATTCAACATCCAGACCACGAGAATCATTGATCACCGACAAATGCAGATTGAAGAATGGGAGGTCAAAGTTGAAGAAATTCAAAATCATCTAAAAGATGGCTAACATTGGCAAACAGAGGCACCCTATCTCAAGAAGGCGCCTAGAAATTTGAGCCATCAGAACCAGTTTTCATGGTTGACAACCTCCAGTGACATCTCTTCAGAGTTGATCCAACTTCGCAGTGAATTTGTCAGCCAAACCTTGTGATCAATCAGGCATCTAGAATTTAGGATCCAACAGAGGCAGTTCATCACAAAAAAAAGATGAAAATCTTCAAGAAATTCTCTAACTCCCAAGACTTGTATGCCTAAAGTCAAAGTGGGCCCAAGTCAACTCCAGTTAAGATATTTTGAAGGTTGCTTCATGGTTAGGTGTCCCAAAATTGGTGGAGATGCTTCAGTTAGCTGCCAATCACGGAGATAACTCCTTCAATCAGGATTTGGACGCCCAAATTGATGCTTTCAACTCAAATTGATATTTATCAAGCGTCTAGGCATCATAATTCATTATTTCTTTGCAGGTTGAAGAGCAAAAAAAACATATATTTTTCTTCTCAATGCCATTGTCAGTGTTCTTCATATTTCCAGGTTCAGGTTGCATAAAAGGATGTTTTTCATAAGACTTCATCTCCAGGCGTCGTTTTCCAAGGCAACAGTTTATAACTTCTAGCTTCTCCCCACAGATTTCTTCTATTCCTGTCTTAGGTTTTCTTGCATGTCCAAGTAAACAACATTTTTTCACAAAGGGTTCGTTCAGCACGAGATTGGCCACACAATCCACGTGCCAAAATTTTCTCGAAAAAGTTGCCCTGTTGCCCCCAATTTTTAGGGTTTTTTCAAAAAGTCATCTTTCTCAAAAATTGACAAACTCGGTTTGCTTAGCATAAAGGCGCCTACAAAACCCATGTGTTAGATTTTTTTTCGGAAAAAAGTGCTTCTACAGCTTCTGCCTCGAGGGGTTTTTGCATGTCCGAGAAAAAAACATCTTTTCAAAAATCTGACATTCTGGGTTCGTTCAAAAAGATATTCCCAACAAAACCCACGTCTCAGAAATTTTTGTAAAATTTACCCCTAGGCGAAGCTATTTTTAGCCGTTGCAGAAAAAATTGTTCGTACAGTATCGTGTGGCCAGTCAATCTTCAAGATATTTAGAATGCAATTCTCCCAAGTTGAATTCAAGACCAAATCGGTCTTGCTTCATGGTTTCTTGAAGACGGCTGACATTGATTTACATCGAGCACACCCAGAAGTTGACAATTTGACAGGTGTAGACACTCAAGGCCCACAAATTTCACATGTGTTCATTCCTCGTATATCTGATAGCCTTTCAAGGCCAGTTTAGAGGGTTGAATACCATTCGATCTCTTGGTGTGCAACGAGTTCATGAGCATTTCTCAGAACTAGATGTTTGCAGTCAAACTTCGTGGTTTCATCATGCAACACTCTTCCATTGAGAAAAAATCAAGAAAAGCGTAAGAAGCGTAAAAGCTGCAGAAGAAACAGAGGTCATCACTCTAGTTACAGAGCCGCGAAAGTTACCAGTCAGTGAACTGCTAGTTTAAGTGTGTAGATATTTCCAAGATTGCTCAAGTTGCTGACAAGCAGTGAACTGACAGTTGAGGCATGTGACAATCTCCAGACACAGAGACAGTTAACAGCTGGTTGGAGGAGTTACTTACTCAAATTGTTGAATTATGAATTGCTAGTTAGGACGTCCTACCTTCTCCAAAAATAGCATTTAAGACAAGTAGTTAACTTGATGCTTTTTCCAAGTTAACTTGCTGTCCCACCTTTTATGCATGTCTATTTTTAGAGACACCTTTGTACATTGGAGTTCTTTTTAGTTTAGAATCAGTTAACTAAAGTAGTCATTCCAGTTAACTGTTAGGTTACATTTAATTAGACATAGGAATAAATCTTGCTGATTGGCAAGAACTGAATGTTAACACAAGGAGATTTTAGGGTTCCCTACTCCTTTGAGCATCTATAAATAAGAGCAACCTTTGCTCATTATTTTTTAACTTTACTTCACTGTAGCAAAACGCTGAGCTCGAAGGCTTGTGACTTTGTTCACTTAGTATATGTTCTTGAATCATACTTGTTATAGCAAAACGCTGAGCTGTTTGCTTGCGTTCTTGTTGTTCAGGTACTTGTGTTCAATATTTGTCAAGTGTATTTTGGTTGATTGTAATGTTGGATGATTGTCCTCTTTCATACAATTTGCTGTCCCAAAAAGTGTAATCTTTGATCGAGTTTGAGATAATAAATCAGGAGAGCAATGGGCCTTTGATCCAAAATTCTCAAGATCATACATCTTTTTCGTTTCTTGTAATCTTTGTTTCCTTCTACACCTCGGAAAGAGCACTCGCCTCCAAGGGAATCCTGACATATAGTTTATCGTTTGACGTTTTACTTGCTTAAACTTTATTTCAGCATAAATCTGAAAGAGCAATGAGCCTTCAGATGCATTCTGAGAGACAGTTTGTCTAAGTGATCCAACCATTCCCAATTGCTCCTAAATCCTCGCTCTGAATTTACTTGAGGAGTTAGGATAGTTATAGTTTTAGCCTAGTTGTAGTTGAGATCTGCGAAACTAGAGAAAAACCTTAGCTGCAACGCATTGTGTTTTATAACTTTGTGCTCTATAGCTGAGTAAAAAGATAGGAAATTTTGTTTACTTTACTTTTTACGCAAAAACAGCAAAAGAGGGAGCTTCCCCTCCTAATTTGAAGAATAGTTCATCTATGCATAGCTGTCCATTTCCAATATGCACTCCGGAGGTGCGAATTGAAATGCCAACATAGTCACAGAATGCAGATAATTATTTGTGCAGATAATTATTCCAAGCACTTCGCTGTAGATATCAGCCTGCAGATAAGTCTTCAATGCCAATCGATGATTTGATATTCAGTGAATATTACCTTTTTACTGATGTAGACTGAACTAATCTTGTCACCAAATCAATGTCTTCTGCTTTTGAAAGACTCTCCTTTAATACCATCAAATAGGCAAGGGGTATAACTCTTCATTACATTCATTTACCAAGGGACATGATCCTTAATTACTAATCACTGCAATTAAGAGTAATTAATTAATTTAATATTATCTCTTAATTGAAATCACTGTTTGCCTTGGAGATGATCACTATACTTTCTCATGACTTGGCCGATATACTTGGTGAAGTCGTCCATCTCTCATATCTGCAATTTCTGATTAGCAATTAATTATATTTTTATATCTGCCGTATAGAGGTTTGTTTAGCTTCTTAATCTCTTCATCGTTGCTTCTTTATTTAATTTGAATTGCTGCCCATTGATAGAACATAGCCAATTCCAGTCGGCCAGCATATACATCATTAACCTTTCATTGTGAGGCATCGTATTGATTGGAGGTCAGCCTGTATTCTTACTCGTCATAAGAAGGAAGTCAGTTTATCTTTCTATTTATTAATTTATTTAATTTCCGTATACTGGTTGGCCAAGACAATTTGCAGGGGCATGACACCCTTGCCTGATCAAGGTTAGAAATCTTCCAGAGTACTTGACAAACGTAGTTGAAGAGGACCCAGTTGCTAAGATATAGGATCCCACTAATGGCTAATTATATAGCACCACATATATCCAAAAATAGAGATTGTCTTGCCAAAATTTATATCTTTTGATGAATTGTGATAAGTTTAATCTCAACACAACATGGTTTCTAATAGCTCCTATAAGCTCTGGATGTCATCAGCAACCTCTGTTTTGCTAACAAGATAAGGGGTTGGTTGTAGTTTTCCTATTTATTTAGCTGCATCAGTTGGGCACCCCACACATTTCTTTGTCTATTCTCAATTCGACATTAGACTAGCAACTGCATACAGCACTCTATTTTACCCATCATGGGATAACCTTCATATGAGTTGCTATCACATGGTCTATGACATTGGTCTTCACTTGAATTGGGTAATCCCTCCAATATTGATCAGTAGTATCCATGTTGGCATCATGGAGACACAAATGTTCATTTCCAATCCCAGTCAAAAGTAAAATCTCATTTGTTGAATATGCTTTGAAGAAACTTGCTTTCTTAATGGTTTTGGTGGCCGCTTTCCCCACAAACGAACTAAAGAATGTTTTCATGATGTCAGATGTTCATGCTTATTTGAATTAATTATGCCATTAGGTTAGCAAATGACTGCTGAAATTCTTGCATTTTTCTTGATTGTTTGAATTTTGCAAACTTAATAAATCATATGCCCCTGAATGAGGAGCCTTCAAGGTTGGTACAGATTTTGGAAAAACAGAAACCATTTTTTATTTTGAAATTCACTTGGCTGTTTAGTCCTCAAGAAGGTAAATTGGAATAAGCACCATTCCAATACAGTTGTATTGCTATAGATCTCATTTTATGACCATGACATGATATTCATATTCAATTTAGTCATGGCCATTGCACATTGTTCTTAATGTATCACATGTACCTGAAAGTAGATTATAATTTAATATGCACTAATTCATGGTTGTATGTTTTCATTCAGGAATTTTTCTCTGAATCTTGGCAGGCAGGTGGTGAATGTGATTGGAACATGCTTTCACCGTGTCTGGAATGGTTTAATTTTACAACATTTATCTCCTACAATGGAGTCATCTCGGGCAACTTCAGCAGGACATGATGGGTTTCTCAGGAGAATGGATTCACCCCCAGAAAATGACTGTTGCTCAGTCTGTCACGATAGTTTTGTCTTGCCCTGTCAAGCAAACTGTGCTCATTGGTTTTGTGGTAAGCAATGAAAGTCTGTTATGATGATATGTGTAATATTATAAGTTTTGTATTCTGCTGGAACATTTGAATCTTTTTTTATGCTTTGGACTTGAATTTTTATGTCAAGAGTTTGTATATATTTTATTATTGTTTTTAAGATAGTTCTGGCTCAGGGGACAACATACTGAATTGTGGAAAACCATTGTATTGTAGATGGAAACAGAATAGACTGTTACTTCTGAACAACAATTAGAGTGTATAGACAAACACAGGAAGATCATAAATACATCAGAAATATAACACAATTCCATTATAACAGAAGTATCATGCAAGATATATAGAACTGTAATATAGAATCTTATTAATAAATAGCTTTATATAGGAATTGTGAGAATAGATATTCAACTGATAGAAATGATATGTTACGGCTTCAAGAACAGGAGGTTAAGTGTTCCGGGAATAATATGTAGTTCCCATTGAGGAAAATGGAACGAAGGAAAATTTTCATCTCATGTGTGTTGGGGCTTTAATCTGTTCATCCTCATGAAATGTATTGTCATTCTATTCAGCACTTTTGTTTGGCCACCAGTCTGTGATGAAAATTTGCTGACATGGTGAGTTTTGTGTCAATTACGGATCAAAGATTTTCCAAAGGGTGTTCAGAAATTGTAATGTCCCTTTTTGGAAATGAGATTATAATACACACACACACACACACACACACAGAGACGCACACACGCACACACACATACATGTACAAAATTAAAGTTTAATTTAATCAAAAGTCAAGGCGCATGTGAAGAATCATGACTATTGAAGGAAAAAAGATATATAGGAGACATCAAACAAAGAATATTAAATTATATAAATTAGGCCCTTATTTACCAAAGTTGGAGGGCGTGAAATTGAAAGAGGATGAGTAAATTATGGAAATTAAATAGGATGGATCAATAGTTGAAGTGTAGATAATTGAATTATAAATAATAGGGGATGAAGATGCACAAAATTAATAAGGTACACTAGATGAATGGCGGTCATGTAAATTTGTTTTCAATTTATGTATAAATAGGGGGTTTTGAACTCCAAAGAGGTCTAATCATCACCAAAAAAGAGATCTAATGGTTAAGATAGTTCATCCTTAGATGTAGAAATTTCATCAATTAGAGGCACAAGAAGAGGTTCATATGAGGTAGAAGGCTTTCAAGTATTATCAAGGAATACCATTCGTAAAGATTTAGTAACTAAGATTCTCTATAGAAGAGATACATACATGTGGTTGGGATAGAAAGAACTTGAGACTTAATGCTTTAACATATTACAAGGTAAACTCATTAATATAGATGGTATACATTGCATTATTATGTTAAATTTTAATCAATCTTAAAGGGGAGAGGAAGCAACATGCATCACATGGAGCCATGGTCATCTAAGAAGGAAATTATAAGCAAGTTTACTTGGAATAAAATGAAAATGTATATTTCTAGTGATAATACCATTGATGATGGATAATGCAATGGTTCTTAATGGTTCTTGACTAACGTTTTCAAATCCATTAATGGATAGGTTATATTTTTCTAATTTTAAATAATTAACATGAGAAATATCAACAAAATTTATACTATAAATATTCAGCCTAGATCCATATCTATAGAACCCTCTTAATATTGACATTCTTATATCTTGTGACAATTATTAATGTGATATGTTTGAAGAATAATAAGTGGTAGATTATTTTATGGATAAATATAGATACCTTGCATAGATTTACGTTAGAGTAATCTTTCATTAACAAATAATTAGTTAATCTTTAACCAATTATTAGGCTAATTTCACTTCATGCACTTAAGCTAAACTTAGGAGTGATTTTTTATGTTAGTAGAGTGAGCTATTATTATATCATTATGTTTCATCAGATAGGACGATGACAATTGTCATGATCTTATCCCTTTATTATTTAGGGTTTGTTGTTATAAGATCTCCCCTTCATTGTATTAGATCACTCTTGAGGTTCATTATTACTCATGATCTTCAACCTATAAGTTCTTTCTTATCGAGGAAATAGTAAATCTTTGTTTGCAATTATCGTGCATGGAAGGTGTTCTCACTTGTTGTTTGATCTTGCATCTTGTATTTTTCCATAAATCTAAGAATTTAATGGAGACTAGCTCAATTGGGTAGATAAAAGGTTAAGGACAATTATTTATAATTCAATTATCTACACTTCAACTATTGATCCATCCTATTTAATTTCCATAATTTACTTGTCCTCTTTCAATTTCACGCCCTCCAACTTTGGTAAATAAGGGGCTAATTTATATAATTTAATATTCCTAACATCTATTATCAATAATACATCTTTTATCATCTGATAATTATTTAACTTGAAGATGCAACCCTTCATGACAGAAATTGAAGGACAGAAAACCACATTTTCTCTTGTCAAGTTAAAGGATGAAAACCCTTAACTTGGCAGAATTTGGACACATTTCAAGGCATTTATATAAAGAGATATAACTGCAAATTAAAAGAAATATTACAGCAGAGACTTGAGAATAAGTTTTATATTTTAAAAGTTAAAACTATGTTATAAGCTTTAAATCTGAAGTATATATAGTTAGAATTATAATTTTTAGGATAAATTAAAATTTTAATCAACTATGCAATTATTATTGAGAGTTAGAGCTATTTATTTATGGCAAAATAAGGAAAATTTAAGAAGGGACATTACAATTGGTATCGGATCTGTGATCTTGCCAGCCTGCAGGGTAAAGCGAACATGTTGGATGTGTTCTAGTCACAAAGAGTTGAAAGTCTACAAAGAAGATAGAGATGAAAAGTTCTGTAAAGGCCCAACACAATATTTTTCAGCCAAGGTTATTACAAAAAGAAGAGGACATAGATTTTGTTCAAGAGTTATTAATAAAAATACAAAAGGAGAAAGAAATGTATAAACTTAAGGCCCCCAAAATTTTTGACCAATATCAAAGGTTGCCAAATAATTACAAAGATAGTGTTCCCTTTGATGAGTACTTGGAGGCACTTGGGAACCATTATCTTGACATGAAGCAAGAGGCAAAACACACACTCAAATCCAATTATATTAACCCAATTAAGCTTGGCCTATTCAAACAAATCCTCAGCCAGAAGAAAACCAAATCCCAGGTCACACAAACAATTTCATTTGTCAAATTTTATTACATCTCAACTTCTATCATAATAATTTCAAACTGCAATTACAAAATCTTCATTCTGCATTTCCTCTCCATTAGGTATGGGTACGATGGGTATCTGTCCATCAATGATTATATGCTTTGTTTAAACATCTTCATCTGCTCTTAGCAAACACTCACACATCACTGGTGTTAACTCTCTTCCAGTATTTCGCAGACCTTTGTGATGCTCTCCCACACTTTAGCATCAAATCCCTTCCTTATGGCACGGGCTGTCCATTTTCCTCAGCATTTTCTTGTGTAAACTCCAGTACATTATCTTCTTCCTAGGTTGGTCGCTTTCTTCTCCACCATGCAAACCTCTCTGGCGCCCCTCCTTCCTTCTTTTTATGCTCGCACCATTGTGTGTGCTTCCACACTTTAGTCTCTGTTGTCTGACGTTTAAACGTCTTCCCCTGTTTCTCTATATCGAGACTCTTTGACTTTAATTTTTGCCTTAATTCCCAAGCAAATGCCTTCTCCTTTTTTAGTTGATTCTCCTTCCAATGTTTGTCGTTTTGTTTTCCAAGATCCCACGTTGGCTTTTGAAGTTGAAAAGGCACAAATAAAGTTTAATTTCTGTAATGTCCCCTTCTCATCAGTAATCTGTTCTGATACTCATCAGCCTATTCCGGAAGCCTGTAGGCGTGTGTGAGGAAAAATTAGGGTTTCCAGTTCTGAGGTTCTTTGGCATTTCTGTGAGTTTACTATTTATAGTACATTCTATTTTTAGCAGTATGGAGTTTGTCAACTTTCAGAACATCATTTCCAGTTGGAGCAATTATTTGCAATTCATGTCTGAATTCTTAAGGCATTTTTATGGTGATTAATAATTTGCAGTTGACCCCTTGGCCTTGGAAAAACAACTTAAGTTGTGTTTAAAAGAGGGACTTGGAAGGGGTATGCCATCATAAAGGTGATTTAATTATTATTGAAGATAAATGCCTTGTGAAATAAAGTGGACGCCTTGTTTTGAAGAAGTTGTTATTTTAAAATAAAGATTTATGTTGCCTTGTAAAGTGGACGCCTTTCTGTGAAGCTGAAAGGTTTCTGGAAATTTGAAGAGTCTCTGTGACTGTTGGCGTCCTTTCTTGAGGGATTGAAGAGTCTTCTACTCTTCTATAAATTGAATGCTTTGTTCCAACATTGTATCTATTCATGTTATCATACTGTTATGCTGTCGGAATGACAAATGAACATTGCTTCGAGGATGCTACCTCCTAGCCTTTAACCAATTTCGTGTTTGAAATACAACACCTAGTTGGAATTTGTTGCTTCTCATCCAGACTAGCAGATTGTGCTCAACAGAAGAAGTTTTGATGATAATTCCAGTTTTTGAGTTGCTGATTCACACATAGCTGAAAGTGAAAATTTGAATGCATCTCCTAGAATAAATTTATTATGATTATGGGTATTTTTGCTGAGTGTTTGCTAAGCCAAGGCGCCCCCTCTTGCAAAGTTTGAGATTTAATTTCGAAGATTCTGATTTTTAATGCCAAAATCGCCCTTGAAGAGGGCCGTACCATTCATGGAGGCTTTGGAAATTGTACCAGAAATATAGGTGCAGTTTGGTTGTTGTTTGATGATCAGAATATGTTCGCCTACCTTCTAAGAAGACACAGCAAAAGACGGCATTCGATTTGGAGGTGAATTAAGTGAGTTATGAACTTTTCATTGATTTTTTACAGTTGTTGATTGACATTTCCAGTTTACTGTTTTCTGTATCAGACCTTTGAAGTTCTGATTTTTGACTCATTATCAGTAGTTAGAGAGATAAATAATTGTATGAGATCATCTATTACTCATGTGTTTGAAGATTATTGTAATTCATATGTAATTTGCAGCTTATTTCTTATTTGTAAAGACTGTAAACAGTAGTACTGTTTTAGTTCTAATTGCTGCAATTAATTCTTCCTCTTCTCACATAAGTACCCCTAGATGGTTTACCGCCAGTGTGGATAATTTGATTGTAACACTCTTGTACCCACTTTCATAGTGGTGAATCCCCACAATTTTGTGGATGCCCACTGCAGTGGATGAATTAGTTTGTAATAACTTTATGGCTGGTTATCCTCCTATTAATTTCTAGCTTTCAATTAAACACTCCGTCATATGTTAGCACCTCGCCCTTAGTGGGATCTTGAGTGCACATTCTTGACGTTGAGTAGTTTCTTTCAAGTACTTTCCTTTAGCTCCTTTGCCATATGGCAACACCTATCCTTCATTGGGATTGAGTGTGCATTCTTGGTGTGAGTTTTTTCAAGTTTGGTTTTCTATTTGGAGCTAATGCTAATCAAGTTGGCTAAGTGCTGGTTATGTTGTGTTAATTTATCGAAAAAAATTGGTTAGCATATTTTAGTGGTATCAGAGCAGAAGATCCTGCCATCCTGTGGCAATTTTGCAGTTGGTTGTCTGATGAGTGACAGAGACGTTAGGCCATTCACCAGAAGTCAGGCCAGAACTCAGCATCAGTTTCCACCTATTCCAGAGGCAGAGACTTTTTCAGGAGTCTTGAGGGATCTTGGCAAAACAGTGGAAGGTACAGAAAAGACAGTTGAAATAATGTCAGACAGTGTAAGGCAAGATAATGAAGAGAGGGACAGAGTTGAGAAGAAGTTTGATGGGATGATAGACATGATGTGCCGATTATTGTCCAAATTGGACCAGCAAGTAGCTCAGAATATCATTCAGCCCCAAAATAACTCAACTGGAGAAAGCAGTGGAGTTAATGGGAATAACAATAGTGGTAGTCCTGAGGTGAATACAAAAGACAAAATTGTGGGTCAACATGCTGCAATTCCTAGTGGGTCATCCTCTAGATCCCTTTTTCCCGTCTTCACACCAAGGGAAGAGGCACAACCGGTTGAAGCTGCACCAACTTTTGCTGATGATGCACGTCAAGCTTACATGGAGTATGTTTCCTTACCTCTTGACTTGAGAGGTACTTGGACCTTTGATCAATACATGAATCAAAGGAGTCGAAGAAATGGAGGAAGGACTGAACAACGTCCTCCTATGGCACCTAGAAATGATTTCTACCAAGCATTGGGAAAGATTACTAGGGAACATTTTGATGGTAGTAATAAGTGTACAGCCAGATCATGGGTGCAGAAGTTAGATAACTACCTCTCTCTTAGACCCATGCCGGAAGAAGATGCTATCAAATTTGCTACTTTGCATTTGGATGGGATAGCTCATGAATGGTGGACTCATGGTTTGGTCACTCTTGGCCATAACCTCATTCGCACATATGGTGAGTTTACCAATAAGTTGATTGAAAGATTTGATACCAAAGATCCAGAATTGAGATTCAGAGAATTGGCACAATTGAAACAGCAAGGATCTTTAGAAAACTATGTGGCTGATTTTTATAGGTTGTCAGTAATGGTGCCTAACATTACTGAAAGAAGACTTGTGGTTCTTTTTGCTGAAGGTTTAATGGAGCCTTTGAAGGGTTGGGTCAAAGCTTTTGATCCACTAACGTTAGATGAAGCTATCAAGAAAGCTAGGAGCATGGAGTTGGCAGCCCCAAGGCCTAAGTTTCATTCAAAACCATTCAGCCATAAGAAAGATAAAAAAAATTCTTCAAATCTACCCAAGAAGTTTCCACCAAGGTTGTCAGAAGAGCTCAAAGAACAGCTTAGAAAAGATGGAGTTTGCTACACTTGCCGTGAGCCTTGGGTTAAGGGTCACCGTTGCTATGGAAAAGGCAAAGCAAACCTAATGGAGGGCTATTCTGATTTTGAATCAAAATCTGATTCGTCTGATCAACAATACGAATCAGCAGGTAGTGAAGGTGAAGAAGCTCCAGAAGAGAAGTCCGATGAGGTGGGAGATGGTAGTGCTTTTGCACAACTATCAAGTTTTCAAAAAAATGAGTCCTTTCGGGTTCATGGAGTTGTGAATTCACAAAGGATAGTTGCTCTAATTGACACCGGAGCAACTCACAATTTTATTGATGAGGGTTTAGTTGCTAAAAAGGGTTTGAAGACTGAGGAATTTGATGGCTTCAAGGTAATGGTTGCAGATGGTTTTACTATGTCTTGCACAAGGAAGATTCCTAACCTCTCTATGCAATTGGGAAATTATGAGATTAAAGATGATTTTTATGTGGTGGGAATTGGAGACACTGATGTTGTGTTAGGCATACAATAATGGCTGCAATCTCTTGGTGAGATCACATTGAATTTGCAAACTATGGAGCTTAAATTTCAGTTTAACGGAAGGAAGGTTGTTCTAAGAGGGATGTCAAATGGGGGCCTTCGAATTGTGTCTTTGAAGAGGATGGAAAGGCTGATCCGTCATGATCAGGTTGAATGGGCTGCTAAATGTTTGGTTCTACCAGTTGATCCGGTGGAGGAGAAAAGGCAATATCACCCTGATATTCAAGCCTTACTTTCAAAGAAGAGCGAAGTCTTTGGAAGCCTACCTCCTGGAAGACCTCCTGAAAGAGGTTCTGAGCATGTAATTGAGTTAGAAGAGGGAGGAAAGCCTGTCATGACTACACCTTACCGTTATCCAAAGAAACAGAAAGATGAGATTGAAAAAGCCATCAAGGAGCTTTTGGAGAATGGTTTCATTAGACCAAGCAAGAGTCCTTTTGCTTCTGCAGTGGTGTTGGTCAAAAAGAAAGATGGCACAATGCGTAGGTGTGTTGACTACCGCGTATTAAATCAGAAGACCATCAAGAATAGATATCCAATCCCTAGGATTGATGAGCTTATTGATGAGCTCCATGGGGCTATGTTCTTCTCAAAGATTGATCTTCGTTCAATCTATCATCAAATTAGAATGAGGGAGGCGGATATAGAAAAGATAGCGTTTAGATGCCATTTTGGGCATTTTGAATTTCTTGTCATGCCTTTTGGTTTGACAAATGCTCCAGCTACATTCCAATCTTGTATGAACAAGATTTTTAGACAGCAGTTGAGGAAGTTTGTGCTCATCTTCTTCGACGACATTCTCATTTTCAGTAAGTCATGGGAAGAGCACCTTAAGCATTTGGAAGAAGTGCTTAGTATTTTAGAGGCGGAATGTTTGTTCGCCAAAGAATCAAAGTGTGAGTTTGGGATGACAGAACTCTTATATCTTGGCCACATTATCAGTTCAAAGGGTGTGAAAGTTGATCCTGAAAAGATAAGAGCCATTCTTGATTGGCCAACTCCAAAGAATATTTCTCATTTGAGAGGATTTTTAGGGTTATGTGGATTCTATAGAAGATTTGTGAAAGGATATTCTCATCAAGCAGCACCTCTCACAGATCTTACAAAGAAAGGAGCTTTTCTTTGGACTAAGAAGGCACAAGAAGTTTTTGATAAGTTTAAGCAAATCATGAGTACATGTCCAGTGTTGGCTCTTCCGGATTTTACAAAATCATTTGAATTACAGTGTGATGCTTCAGGTGAAGGTGTTGGAGCTGTTCTAATGCAAGACAAACATCCCATTGTCTTCGAAAGCCGGAAGTTGAGAGGAGCAGAAAAAACTTACTCCATTTATGACAAAGAGATGCTTGCCATCATGCATGCTTTGTCTAAATTCCGTCAATACTTGGTGGGAAGTAAATTTGTTGTTAAGACTGACCACAATAGTCTTAAACATTTTATGCGCCAAAAGGATTTGAATGAAAGGCAGCAGAAGTGGGTAAGTAAGCTCCGGCATATGACTTTGACATTGAATATGTCAAAGGGAAAAATAACGTAGTGGCTGATGCTCTTTCAAAAGGCCTCATTTGCAGTCACTTTGTGAGTTATCAGCAGATTGGAAGGAGTTAATTGCTGCTGATTATGTTAAAAATCAGTTTGCAACCAGCTTGCTAGAAGGTCATTTGGTTGATGAAAGGTATAAGTTGGTTGATGGAATAATTTACTATAAAGATAGAATCTTTTTAGTGCATGAATCTAAGCTTAAAAAGAAGATTCTACAATCTTTTCATGATGTTCCCCTTGCTGGTCATCAAGGGATTTTCAAGACTTATAAGCAGATTCGTGAAAGATTCACTTGGAAAGGGTTGAAAGAAGAAGTCTTGAACTACATTAGAGAGTGTCCGATTTGTCAAAGAAATAAAAATGAACACTCTTATCCAGCTGGTCTGCTACAGCCCTTGCCCATTCCGAATCAGAAATGGGAAAGTATTGCCATGGATTTCATCACGGGGTTGCCCAAGGTGCAAGGACGTGATTGTATTTTTGTTGTGGTTGATAGACTAACAAAATTTGCTCATTTCTTTGCTGTCACCACTTCATTTACAGCAGCTCAAGTGGCTGAGTTGTTTTTTAGAGAGGTCTTCCGTTTGCATGGATTGCCTAAAACTATTGTCAGTGATAGGGACCAAGTTCCTAAGTGTTTTTTGGCAAGAGATCTTCAGATTGAGTGGGACGTCCAAGCACTAGTTATCACCCACAAATAGATGGGCAATCAGAAATTGTTAACAAATGGTTAGAGGGCTACCTAAGAAACTATGTTTCAGGACAGCAAAGAGCTTGGATTAAATGGCTTCATTTAGGAGAGTATTGTTATAACTCTTCTTATCACATGTCAATTAAGATGTCACCTTTCATGGCTCTTTATGGTTATGAAGCTACTAATTTTGTTGATCTAGAGCTCCACAAGCACATGTTTCTTGAAATCTCTCAAGGAAAATCTTCAAAATCAGCAGAAGTTATACGCTGATCGTGTTGAGAGGTCTTTTGAAGTTGGGGACATGGTCTACTTGAGGCTTCAGCCATATAGACAATCTTCTCTCAAGAAAAGTGGTGCAGAAAAGTTGAAGCCACGTTTCTATGGTCCTTTCAAAGTCACCAAGAGGATTGGTGAAGTTGCTTATGAGTTGGAGCTTTATGCATGCTTTGTGTTAAACATCTTCATCTGCTCTTAGCAAACACTCACACATCACTGGTGTTAACTCTCTTCCAGTATTTCGCAGACCTTTGTGATGCTCTCCCACACTTTAGCATCAAATCCCTTCCTTATGGCACGGGCTGTCCATTTTCCTCAGCATTTTCTTGTGTAAACTTGTAAAGTGGACGCCTTTTTGTGAAGCTGAAAGGTTTCTGGAAATTTGAAGAGTCTGTGACTGTTGGCGTCCTTTCTTGAGGGATTGAAGAGTGAATGGTCGCTATTTATCATAGTGTTCTCCATTGCCGAGGATGCAGCCTTTAACCAATTTCTACAACACCTAGTTGAATTTGCGCCTCCTCCAGTTTTTGAGTTGCTGATTTCTGAAAGTGAAAATTTGAATGCATCTCCTTTTTGAGTGTTTGCTAAGCCAAGGCTTGCGATTCACCATTGAAGAGGGTGGAGGTGGTGCTTCCACACTTTAGTCTCGATTTGGAGGTTGAACTTTTCATTGATTTGATTGACAACGTCTCAGACCCCTGTTTCTCTAATTGTATTACCCGTAATTCATATGTAACTCTTATTTGTAAAGACTAAACAGTAGTACTGTTCCAGTTCTAATTGCTGCACATAAGTACCCCTGGATGGTTTACCGCCAGTGTGGATAATTTGATTGTAACACTCTTGTACCCACTTTCATAGTGGTGAATCCCCACAATTCTGTGGATGCCCGCCGCAGCTAGTTTGTTACATGGCTGGTTATCCGCCTATTAATTTCTCTTTCAATTAAACACTCCGTCATATGTTAGCACCTCGCCCTCAGTGGGTCTTGAGTGCACATTCTTGACGTTGAGTAGTTTCTTTCAAGTACTTTCCTTTAGCTTCTCCGCCATATGACAACACCTATCCTTCATTGGGATTGAGTGTGCATTCTTGGTGTGAGTTCTTTCAAGTTTGGTTTTCTATTTGGAGCTAACGCTAATCAAGTTGGCTAAGTGCTGGTTATGTTGTGTTAATTTATCGAAAAAAATTGGTTAGCATATTTCAATTTCCCAGATTTAATTAGAGTCCAAGACTCTTCAAGGTCTATGTTTCCACATTTGAATACATGTCGGTTGGGGCAATAACAACTACAACATTTGACAAATCCCTTTAGGTTGCGATGCTGGTAAAGTTGTGGAATCTTGCTATACGCCTGCCAGCTTCATTTGCTTAAACCCCTTCAACAAATCCATTTATTCATATCTAACAATCAGCATTTGATGGAGGCATTCTACCAAACAATTCCATGCCTTGTCTATGCATCAAAACTTTGCATACATGTCTACTAAGACACTCAGACCATAGGTTTGAAGAGATTGGTTTCGCACCAATCAATTGCATTGGTTAAATTTAATCTGCATTTAAACTTTCCCTTTCACCTTTCACACTCACCCAATTCATCACCAGAGCAAGGTCGAATATGGAGATATTGAGCTCAACAAAGCTGAAGAAGAGAGATGACAAATCAAAAGTTTTTTTGGTTGGTGCTGATTGCTCATTCACCCGTGTGCTCTTGCACCAGACATGTCGGGTAAGTATAATGTTCCATGAGTTGGTAAACTTAGGAACATTGAAAGGTGTATGGGATGGTAATCCCATGTTTATTTTTGATCCACAGTTGCTCCTTGTCTACGGGAGCCTTCCCTTGTCTACTCTTTTGCTCAATCTCAACACTCGAGCCACCTCCATTGGTGCTATCTCGTTTCTTTGAACAACTTCCTTCCATAGGTCCACATCTATGACCACCACATTCTTTTGGACTGCTATTCATTGTTCCTTTATTGCGCTGCTGCAATATATTGGAATCCAATCTGCCCTTTCCTATTGAAATCTTCCCTTTGAATGGTTGCAAATCACTGTACTCAACTTGCTCCTCTTCCTCTATTCGTTGCTTTTCCTGTAGTACAACAAACAATAGAGTTGGATTCTTTCACTCGCTTCTTCTCTTTCAGAGAATTCGACATATACTTTTGTCCATCTTTCCGGATGGTATAAACGTTTTTTCTACTATCATAGATGGCCTCCTTATCAAATTGCCATGGCCTACCCAACAACACATGACAAGCAGTCGTAGGCATCATGTCGCACAAGCTCATCTCTATAAGAGCCAATCTGAAAATTAACTAAACATTGCTCACTCACAGTCATCTCGTGCTCCTTTTGTAACCAAGAAACTTTGTACGGACAAGGATGCTTACACCTTTTCAAACCTGGCTTTTCTACCATCTCCTCTGAAAGTAGGTTATTTGTACTACCACTATCTACTATAACTTTGCAGCACTTACCTCTAGCCTTGCACACAGTTTGAAAGAGACTCCTTTGGGATGGTTCCTCCTCAACCGCCTTTTGGTTCACCAACACTCTCCTCATCATGAGAGATTCACCTTCTTCTAGGTCTTCACCTTAGACTTTCGGGAATGCATTACTTTCCTCATCCTCTTGTGCCAAGTGGTTTCTTGTTGGACTCTTTTTGCTGCCTTCTTGTACTTGAGGACACTCGTAAACACGATGACCAACTTCCCCACATTGGTGACATTTACCTGAAAACCCTCTGCTGCTGCTACCACGTCCTCTTGCTGACATCTCCTTTTCTTTTGTGTTCTGGCCCACCTCTTTTCTCCATTTGGGCTTGAATTCTTCTTCAATCTGCTTTCCTTTGTTGTTGCTCACTTGTCCCTTTTTAGTTGCAAATCTTCCTTGACTTTTGGAATTGTTTAATTGCTTCCTCATGAACTTCTCCTAAGCTTTTAATGCATATTGGTATGCTTCCTCCATTGTAGTAATTTTAACATATTCATTTCATCCTGAATGTTAAATCGTAAGCCATTCACATACTTGGCTACTTTTCCTTATCGATTTCATGCCTTCCAGATCGAATGACCAGCTTGTAAAGCTCCTTTGTGTAATCTTTTACACTCATCTTTTTGTTTCAGATTTTGCAACTTCTTGAATAACCCCATTTTATAATCTCCAGGGATGAATTTGTTCTTCAACCTTGTCACCATTTGGTTCCACCTTGTTATCCTGGGATCTCCATTCGTTACTCGTTCTCTCTGCAATCCTTTCCACCATAATCCAACATGCCCTTTCAATTTTGTTTGGGCTAACTTTACCTGCCGCAGGTCTCTAATTTCCTCTATTTTGAAGTATTCTTCCAACTCTCCTACCCAATCAATTAACTCTTCTGGATTTAATGTTCCAGAAAAGTTTGGCACATCCATTTTATTGTTTTTTGTAATTCTTTCAAGAACCCTAAAAAATCTTTCTTCTTCGACATCCTCTAGCCGTTCTTCTCTTTCTGGCTCTTCCTCTTCGCTTTCTTCCTCAATCTTAGGATCTCTTGTGTTACCAGTAACTAATCTCACCTCATTTCTTATATCATTTCTTATCATCTCTCAAAATCGTTCCAATAGTACCTCTATTCTGGGCATTCCTCTTCGGGGCGACATCTCTTTCAATCAATGGTTTGTCCCTCTCAGCTCTCAATTGTTTAGGACTCCACATGCACTTGCAACAATTCTCTTGAGCTCTCCACAACTGTTAATCATTTCCCATAGATCCTGGTGGATCCTCTTCGCACTCAAGATTACCTGCTCTGATACCAATTGAAGCAAGAGGCAAAACACACACTCAAATCCAATTATATTAACCCAATTATGTTTGGCCTATTCAAACAAATCCTCAACCAAAAGAAAACCAAATCACAGGTCACACAAACAATTTCATTTGTCAAATTTTATTACATCTCAATGTCTTACATAATAATTTCAAATTGCAATTACAAAATCTTCATTTTGCATTTCCTCTCCATTAGGTATGGGCGTGATAGGTATCTATCCTATCCATCAATGATTGTTATGCTTTGTTTAAACACCTTCATCTGCTCTTAGCAAACACTCACACATCACTGGTGTTAACTCTCTTCTAGTATTTCACATACCTCTGTGATGCTCTCCCACACTTCAGCATGGAATCCCTTCCTTGTGGCACAGAGTGTCCATTTTCCTTAGCATTTTCTTGTGTAAACTCCAATATGAATGGTCTAACAATTTTTTTTGGTTGGTGCTGATTGCTCATTCACTTGTGCGCTCCTGCACCACGACAAAAGAGGCCTATATGAATACATAAGGAAAATGGCTAAGGAGGAGATCAAGGAACAAGATCCAAAATAATCAATTTTGATAGAGGAAACAAAGTTTGAATCAAAATCAAAATCACAAGTTGGTAAACCAAAGGAAGAAGGAGAAGATGTTTTATTGGTTTCTAATGATGGCATGTTTCACCAAAATATCAATGAAGGGAAGACAAAAGGGTTTCCACTTGTTGAACAGGAAGAGTTGAAGTTGAAGGAAGATGCATCAAGTCATGCACTATCTTTCAAACTTCCACATGATGAGTCATTGATTGCTTTTCAAAAGAGCATCGAGGATGAATTTGCATTTGAGGAGGACATTTCAATTGGCCCAAATTCAAAAGTTTTTGGTCACAGAAATGGTGTTGAGGATATCTCAACAAATTCATTTTTGGAAAATGAGCAAGTAAACACATTAGAGCCACAAGCTAAAAAGGTTTCAGTAGTTACTATCGTGGGTTTTGAGCATGCAAGAATTATTAGATAGACAATGAACAATAAGCAATCTAGGAAGGCTAACACTAATTGGGAATAAAAAATGAAGGATTCATATGACAATTGGTTAAAGTTAGGCCAATATGAATGGGCTAAACAAGAAATTGATTTCCAATTTGATAATAGGAATAATTTTCAAATTTTCCATCGGATTGCAAATAACCCACCTTTTGAAATGGATATAGAGAGATTTGTTTATTAGGATAACCCACTCTTTAAATTGAAGGTAGAAACATATACTGGTTCAAGTTTTGCAACTTGTGATAATATCAGTGTTCCACGGGGATGTGTCCCCTCTCGAAGACCTCGTGTTTCCGAGATAGGGACGCCTTAGAGACTTGGGGAACTGGGGGGTGTCCCCCTGTTGCCTTGCCACCATTGTTGTCGTCTCCGAAATGTCGTTGAGATGTCGGGGTCTCCGAGACATCCTTGAGACGTCTGTGGGACTCCTAGGAGTCTCCTCCGGCCAGGTGACCAAAAAGCAATTTTTTTAAAAAAAAGTCAATTTTCTTTGAACTCTGTGCCCAAGGTTGAACCCTTATGGACTATGGGCTCCACCCAAACCCCGCAAACTCTATAAAACTGCTTCCTATCCTCATTTTAATTCACAAAAACAAATCAACAAGAAGCTATTAGTCTGAGTGTGAGAGTGAGCTGCAAGTGTAAGGTGAAAGAGTGAGAATGAAGAGCAAAGGGATAAGGAGGGGCAAGAAGAAGAGCAAGAAGAGGAGTGATAGTAAGTTAATTTTCACTTCAAAATTCAAATGTTTAAATTAGTTTCCCAAAGTTTCATTTGCAATTCTTATACATCTTTTTATAACTATTTTTTCAAGTACTATATGTATTTTAGTGCTGCCCCTTCCCCCCCCACCGCCACCTCGCCACTATCGCCCTGCCGTCCCCAAACTTAAGCCCTTGGTCTCCCCCGCCCCCCATCAAGAAACTCTGTGGAACTATGGATACTATCAGAATAGTGCAGCAAAAGTTGAATTATAAAATAGATCTTCATAAAAAACAACTATTGAGAATGCCAGAAGTTGCAAGGTAAAAACAATTAGTAGTCTTAGGTATGATTCAACAAGTTTTGCAGGACAAAATGAATCATCAAGCAAAACTATTTAAAGACAAGAAAGACTAAGTTGTTAAGCAAGATTTAGCAACAATTAGACAGATAATGAAATACACTACATAATTACTGGTAGAAAGCATGGAACATCAGTTCATTTAAGGACGAAACTTGAGGACGAAAGTTAACTTGAGGACAAAACTGCTCATGGCAGAAATTGAAGGACGGAAACCCACAAGTGCTCTTGTAAAGTTAAAGGATGAAAAACCCTAACTTGGCAGAATTTGAACACATTTCAAGACATTTATATAAAGAGAGATAACTGCAAATTAGAAGAAATATTACAGCAGAGACTTGAGAATAAGTTTTATACTTTGAAAACCATGATATAAGCTTTAAATCTGAAGTATATATAATCAGAATTATAATTTTTAGGATAAATTAATAATTATAATCAACTATGCAATTATTATTGAGAGTTAGGGTTATTTATTTAAGGAAAAGTAAGGAAAATTTAAAAAGGGACATTACAGAAATTTAGCAATTTGAACTTTAAAGAGTGTTTAGTGAAAAACAAAAATGAATACAGATAAACTAAAATAAAGTACTAGCAAGGTTTGGTTAAAGCTAGTAGAGGTCTGTATAATCCTTGTTTCTTGTTTGTATGTTTAGCTACGGTACATATCAAAGATTTGATGTAGCTTTGCTTCTTGACTCCAATATCTGTTGTAGGAGATTTGATGTGTCTTTTTCTCTACTTGAAAGTGTCTACTGACTTTGTTAAAGTGTGATTCTTAACTCAATTTGCAGTTTTCTTCACTGATGGTACAAACAGGTGTAAAAAACAATTTACATTTAGATATCACAAAATGATTTACCAGTTTGAAAAATATGACATACCATTGCAAAACCTGGATCTGTATCGTACTAAAGTGATGAAGTCGTAGGATCCTATCCACAGAAATCAATAATAGTGAGAAGCAGCATGAGTTCTGGATGATAGTCAACTACTACGAAGTTGCTTGCAAGTTTGAGCTTGAGATTCAAGTGAAACTATTGCAATTATCTTGACTATTTTTTGATGCTGCAGATTCTGCAGCTTGGTTTGAGATTCTCTCAATTATAGATGTTATCACATTAAAAGATAAATTAATCATAGATGATGTCAAAAGGAGCAAATCATTAATAAGGTCAATTAAGGAGGCAGTTCAGATAAAACATAATTTGATAAGTTATCCATGCTGAAGGATGAAGGATGATCTCTGGTTTTAGTGAGTTTGTACATGACCACCTGTTCTTTGTGGGACTTATTCTCCTTGAATGTACAAATTAGCTTGTTTATGGGAGTTCCATACCATCTTCATATCATAGTAGCCTTTGTAGCAGTCTTCTGTACTCCATTTTGTATGACATTGATTTAATATTCTTTGATAAATAGTATGTAATCTACATTTTCTAGATGTTAACCTTGCTAGAATTTTAGTTAGTACATGAAAGACTTACTCTCTTTATCGTTAAGAATTGATATGATTTCATGATTTTGGTTCATGAAATACCTGCTTTATACATTCAACTTCCTTTTCTTTACCTTACAGATGTCTATGGGTAATTAGCTGGTTCTTATAATGTTCTAGTCTATGATAAGTTCTTTAGATGATCTACAAGTTCTCATATGATTATCTTGCAATATTATATATTTTTTGTGTTTGTGCCTACGCTTCACCCTTAACTGTGATTTTCAAGTTGCAAATGTAGTTACTATTTAGTAGTTTTTAATAGTGGGAGCCCTTGTTCTTGATCACTGAATGCACTTGCAGTGACCAAGCTTGCACACTGAGCAGCAGTACCTTTGGGAAATTTATAAATATGTATACGTTTAACTTCCACTTTCTTTACCTTACAGGGTGCCTGTAATTATTAGCTGGTTCTTATAATATTCTAGTCTATGATAGGTTCTGTAGATGATCTGCAAGTTCTTATTCTTGATAATTCCTTTGCCTTCAATGAAAGCATTCATATTTGCATTTGTCCCTAGGCTCCATCCTTCTCTGTGATTTTCAAGCTGCAAATGATCAAGCTTGCATACTGAGCAGCAGGACCTTTGGGAAATTTAGAAATATGTCTAGAGACCAAGCAAACAAAATAAGACATCATGAAAAATAAATTGAAAGAGCTCTTCCTTAGATTACATTTCTAAATCTCTAAAAGATAGAATAGATACAGGACTCTCCTGTCTTCAAAATTTAATGAATTATTCCGGGTGAAAATGTATTCATGTTCTAAACTTCTTTGTGCTATTCTTTTGGGAGACCTGAAGTGGATCTTATGATATTTATGATTTTAAAATCAACCAGAGAATTGATTTTATGGCAATGCATTCTTTCTTGAGGACTCAGTTGATAGTTGTCTTGGTCCTCTTAAATTATTCCTTGTGTTTAAATAAATGTTATTATTTGTATCTGTAAAAATTACTTTACACAAGGCATGTTTGTTTATGGCATTCCACTTTTTCAGGGGAATGCATACTTCGTGTGTGGCATCACAGCTCAGCAATTCAGCCCTGCAAGTGCCCAATTTGTCGGAGGCCAATCAACCTCTTGATACCATGCGAGTCTGCAACTCGACGGCGCAATGAGCCAGAGGTGGATTCTATCCTTAAAAAAATTGAGAGATATAACCGTATATTTGGTGGAGGCTCAGTTGGATTTTTCCAGGTAGGCCAAATGCCATTCACTCTGAATTAATTGTTATTAGGAACTATTAGTTACATGATGTACGCATATTACAAGAAATGGGCCTAAATTATGCATGATTAATGTGCATTTTGGCCCTATGTTTCTTTTTCATTCCAATGGTGACAAGGGTACTTATTCCTGATGTTTTTATTAGTTCTTCAGAACCTATTTTTTTCTATAATCATTTCAACATTAATCATGGATTGGACCATTGGAACCATATTATAATATTTTTCCCTGTCCATCAGTCATTGTAGCTCAAAAAAAGGCAGCGGACATTTACCATTCCAAAAATGCGGTCCTTACCTTTACTGTGAGATTCCAATGAAGACTTAAACATAGATTCCTGTTGCTATTATATTATAACATGTGAACCATTAGTCATTGTAGCTCAAAAAAAGGCAGTGGACATTTACCATTCCAAAAATACGGTCCTTACCTTTACTGTGAGATTCCAATGAAGACTTAAACATAGATTCCTGTTGCTCTTATATTATAACATGTGAACCATTCCTAGGCAACTGAATTGAGCTTACGTGACAACTGCTCTACATTGTAGTTTGCTAAAGATGTCCATTGTCTGCCCTGCAAACGCAGGTAACCAGTTGCATGGATCCCAATTCTAAGAATATTCTAACTATATCCTGAAAAGATCAAGCTTGAGTTATTTGGTTAGTATTTAATAATTTATGACATGGTTCTAAAATCTTTGATATAATCACCCCAGTTGACACCTATTTGCTTTCAAATACTTAAAAGTAAAAGTTTCTTACTTTCTAATGCCCAGCTGTTTTCAACATATAATCTTTCTGTGTACTGTGGATTCATATGATGCGATCTTCTCATTGGTTTTACCTTATTCTCCAACTGTAAATTTATGTGATGAACCCTTATTTTTCTACATTGAGGCAAAACTATTCTAATCCTCTTTAAAAATATTAGTAACTGTAAATGTTAATTCTGCATTCTTTTCTATAGATGTAATTGAATTTTGAGGTTCTTCCTTGTATAATTAACTTGAGGTTCTTTCATAGTTTGTAGATTAATTTTGCGAGGGTGGTCCTTATAATTCACAAGTTTTGAAACTGTGTGCTTTTGTTGTAATTGGTGATTGTAATGTCCCCTTTTTGGGTGTGCATTAGAGTTTGGTGGTTTAGCCTATCATCGGGTCCTCATAGGCTAATCAGGGTGATTAGAGGGCCTAGTGTTGGAGTTTGCTAGCTCCTCAGTTGGTTGTTGGCAGTGTTTTCATCTCCAGATCCTTAGTTTGTTCAGAAGTGATGTTATTCAGGGTGTTTTGGCTCCGTTTTAATATACTTACTATTTATAGTAAGTTAGTGTGTTGATAGAGGCCAACCTTACTATTTTTAGTAAGGCATCCTGTTGAGTAGAGTGTGTAGTGGGTAAGCCGGTGGCAAAGTCAGAATTGATGAATGACGTTTATTTATGGAGTTTTAATTATTGTTAAAGTAAAGTTTTAATAATAATTAATTATTATAAAAGTGCACATCATTTAAATATTTTATTGACTTTATTATGAAGGGGTTATTTAACGATTATAAAGTCAATTATATAAAGTGCATTTAAGTCAAATTATAAAGTGCTTTTGATGGGCGCCCACTTTGAGGGTTAATAAAGTGTGAAAACAAATTGAATATATTTTATTTTAATGATTATATTGCCTTCATATGAAATCGACCTCGAGGATAAGTATATAAAGGCTTTTTGAAAGGGATTTCATTCATTCTTGTTTATTCTCTCAACTTTGGCTTTGTGTTTTGATATTGGAGGTGGAAGCTAGGATTTTCAGCTCCGACGATTTTGGAGAGCATGGCTTCTTCTTGAATCGAGCTTTCCGAGGGTGTGAAAGATCATCTCAGGTTTGCTTATTGGTGACTTTATCTTAGAAGTCACATTTGTGCTTAATTGGAGAGATTTATCAGTTTTCATGAGGGATTAAAAGGCAGATCAGAAGTTTTAAAGCTCATCCTTGAAGAACATTTAATTTCTGGCTGTGCCTTTCCACTTGGCACGTGGGAGTCTCCTTGTGCATATTTGAGTGATTAACTTCTGATTTCAATGAGGGTTTGAAAGAGCAGATTTATATCATTTAAAGAATGACCATTTGAGATCATTTTATTCACTGTTTGCATCCACTATAACCAGCACGTGGGTGTTATGCAAGGGTAGAGTTTATCTCAACAGGCTGTATTATTATTCTTTTCTAGGCGTATGAAGTGGTGGCTGAAACGCCTATGCTTTAGGCTTGCAATCTTCTTCTTGGAGGACGTCCAGGTCATTGTTTCAATCTGCAAATAAATTAAAACTGGAGAAAGCTCATTTCTGAGCTAGGCGTCTAAACTGCTCTTTCCAGATTTGTTGTTGTAATAAGTTCAGACCAGCAATGGATGTTATTGAACTTCTGGGTATGATTAAATTATTGTGCAAAGTAATGTTGTTCTGATTTGGTTAAGTTTTGTATTGCAAGATCTGAATGGTAAACCTGATTTGAAATACATATGTAAAGAGTTATGCTACAGCAGTTGGCTTCATTATAATAGTTTGTCAATATTCTTTATCTTGCATTTGTGTTTCCATTGGTATTACGTGGAAAACTATATCTTTTAACCATTTGAAAATCATCCAAAGAGCATGAACCCAAAAAACAAATAATCAAGCAAGGCATAAATATTAATTTGCAAGTGTTCACCTGGGGTGGGACATTTCAGTGGTATCAGAGCGGTTTCCTGCCATCTTGTTGGGTGAGTCATTGAAATTCAGAACAAAGGAAATATGGTTTTAGACAAATCCATGTTTGAATTGATGCAAAATTTGTATGATTTGATGAGGGATCTTGAAACTAAATGAGGATATTTAAAGCTGTTTGCAAAATTTGAAGGAAAGGATAAGAAAAAAGAACTGCTTCAAAATGATTTTTGGCTTACAGGTGATCATGGGCAAGGAGTTGCAGCAGGCAACGAGAATGAATCAAAATGTGATGATGAACGTATTGAGGAGCAGGTAGAAGAACATGTGTTCAAATCTAAAGTGATTGATGATGAGAAGGTCTTACATCTCGATGATAGTTTTGTAGAAGCTCTTGATGTTACTTTCAGCGCTCAAGAAGTTGTTATGAACCCTAATAACAATTCTGATTTTTATGACAGCAGTCATTCTTTTGAGCGTAACCATGATTTAAATGTTATGGCACGTGTGGGGAATGTTGTAGGAAGGACTTCTAATGTTGGCATGCAAGCTGTGAGTGTCAAACACGAGGAATGTATGGAGAATATAAGCCATAACAGTTTTGATGTTTGTGACAACAGTCTGATATCTTTGCATCAGCATGAGATAACCACCATTACACATGAAAATGATGGTTGCGAGGGGTTGTCTAATGTTGATACTCAAGCTATGGGTATTAATGATGCTTTATGTATTGTGGATTCATGCCACAACAAGACCGATTTTATAAATCAGACCATGGAAGATAAATAAGAAAATTTGTTTAATGGAGAATGGCCCTGGGATAGCTCTTTGGATGAACAAGCATCTACTTTGGAAGAAGTGTGCGATGATAATGTCAAATCAGCAGCTTCTAACATGTTAGTTGAGCCATCCTATGAGGCACATAACAACAGTACCTTTGCTGATGATATGTGAAAAATTGATGGCACACATGATGATGGTTACCAAACAGTGAGTGATGATGATTCAACCTCTTATCATAGTGCTGATTTCAAATAAGAAGATTTGTGTAGAGATGTTTTGACACAGGGGTATCATCATTTGGAAGGGCAATTGAAGGTAAATGACAGTATGATTGTTACCGCCTTAGAGCATTTTGATGTTGCTTGGTAGATGTTGGCAAATTATTGTTGGAGTACTCTTGAGATAGATGAGCATTGCGATAATGGACATCCCCCCACAGAGTTTCAAGCTCTTAGAGATGTAGTTGGGGTAATGAAGAATAATTACCTACAACTATTATTAGATAGAGATCATCTTCTCATGCTTGATGGTATCTATTATGATGCTTTAAATGGTAAGGAAGAGGAGGTTGATGAGCTCACCTATGAGTTTGAGGTCACCACAGACTCTTTGAAGAGCGCTCAAACAACCCTTCAAGAGTCAAAGTTACGAATAGATGAGCTTACCGTGGAGTTGAGCTTATTGCAGTCATCATCCCCAACAATTACAGTTTCGATATCTATGATAGTAACTGGTGATGAGCTTACACCCATGGGTAGTGGTAAGGAGCACACTACCTGGATGTGGCTACGTCCATTACATTTATAGGTGCAAGTGACATAGATGGGATGAGTGCATTGGTTGAGAGTAGTAGGGAACCATATGTTGCATCAGGTCTCTGAGGATAGTCTCATTTTAGGTGATGCAGAGCAGGTTATTGATAGCTCTTGTGATGAGGTGGTGGATTCTGCAAAGAGTTGTGTGATTGATCACAACACTATTCCATCTTTTTCATAGGAGATGTGCAGGGCGTCACCTAGTGGGGAGAATGGTTCTCATGTTGATGTGTTTCCCTCTCTTGGAAGAAAATCAATTATAAAATCCCATGCAGCTGATTTTGATCGACAGCTTATTGAGCCACAGAGATGGATAGATCAGTTGAAGGTTATGGGAGAGAAGGTTGATTCAACCTTATCTTGTTTTGATTGCACTCATAAGTATGTTGAGTACCTTCTTTGGATAACAAAATTTGAGGAGAGACGGTATGGGGTCTTGGCTGGTACTCACATTCGTGATTTGTGGTTCATCAAGAGTGCTTTGGAGGAGATAAAATTAGAATATCTCCAATTGTTTCATGATAGAGAGCATGCTAATGGGTATGCAGAGAGGGTTGGCAGAGCATCTTCCCAATTAGCTATTCAGAATTAGAGACGTGAGCCATCTTCTGATTCAAGTGATTCAAGTGATGAGGAGTGTGTTCCCCATAGCTATGACGGTCAACCATTGATAGAGGCAGGGGTATTTTATCTTGATTGCATAGTGAGGAGTGCTCATCACTTTTCCTTTAGTCCACACATTGATGACTTGATGATGAATAGGTGAGGATTGGCTCAGGATTTATACCATCCATTGTGGGATGAAGAGTTGCCATCTACAGAAGATGGAACTAGAGATTGTAGGTGTTTGACTTAGTTATATTCAGAGGATTACTTGCAGGGTCAGAGTTCAGATTACCATTATGCTGATGTGTACTAGATAGAGTTTGCAACTTCTTTGTCTCAAAAATTTCCATTGGAGACATGGCTTCAGAGAGGTTGCAGTGTTAGTAGGCATGATGGCTTGATTAGTCTTTACAACGGTGATGGAGGAGAGTTTTATCATTCCCTTGATTTGGGAGGAGCAGTTACGTATCTTCCAGCACCTATGAGGGATAGTCAACACATCCATAGGAGATTTGCAGAGAATGAAAGGGGATGTTGTGGTGTAGACATGTCTAGATATTCTTACCTCCTCTTGACTAACAGATGTGAGTTTCAATTGTATTGAGATCCAGGTGGTGACAGGTATGGCACTATGGTTTGGATGGATTCCGATGAGTTGCTTCACCATTTTTAGCACGGTGAAGTTAATATCAGAACAACGCAGTGGAAGTCAGAGGATGTTATGCTTGGCAGACTTCCATTCTGGGTTTGGGATCTAGGAATTTGTTGCTTTGTTGTTATGATTGGTAGATTGTGTAATGTCCCCATTTTTAGCACTACACTTTCCAGTGACTGTTAGCCCATTCTTGGATACCCTTAGGCCAACTAGATGTAGAATTAGGGTTTCTGCTGTTTGGATGCCTCTTTTGTGGATTCAGGGTTTGCATGTTGGAGTTTTGTAGTTTGGTTCATGGATTCCTTATGGGTTTTCAGAGAGCTTCAAAAGGATGTGACATGCATTTCAATCAGGGGTTTGCATGCAAGATTGGTTTCTAGATTCTTTCTGAGTTTTCAAAGAGCTTCGTAGTGGTATGAATGCATCTGCATCTAACAACCTTTTTCGGACTTACTATTTTTAGTAAGTTTCAATGGCCGCTCGGTTTGTGCTCTAATTGAGTTTGAAGTCACTATTTTTAGCAATATGCTATTTATAGTAAGTGCTATTTTAGCAATTCAATGTTGGGGTTTTCAGAGGGGTTTCTATTTATAGCAGTGGCCAGTTTATGATGTTGCTATCTTTAGTTGGTCATAGTGTTCCAAAATGGTCTTCAGTTCACTTAGTTGTGGCGTTTGGTATATACTTACTATTTTTAGTAGTCCTATTTATAGTAAGTCATCTTTGCGGGAGTTGGTCCCAGGCCAGTATTTGCAGCAGGATTATTTCTCAGTTGATTTTTGGAGAGCCTAAGGTTGCAGTATTTGATATTTATTTAATTCAGTCACTCAAGTTGTTTAATAAAGTTATATTACAAACTTAAGTTGATGTTTGTGGTCATTCGAAAAAGGTACCTTGAGCCTAGTTGAACAACTTAAGTTGTTTTAAAAGATTTATTAATATTATATCTCCTCATGTATGGACGCCTAGAGAAGGGAGAAGTTATATTTTAAAAAGTTTAATATTTCAAAAGAGGAGACGGGCGTTGGTTTCTAGGGAGGAATTAAGAAGTTTTTGAAGTCCATCACCCTAGTTCTTTATATTATTATTTTGGCTCTCATTTGGCTATCTTTGCTTTAACAACATAACGAAATGCTGCCGGATTGCTCCCAGGTTGCTTGGGTTGTGAACTGAGGACGAAAACCCTCTTCGTATGGGCTGGTTTCGGTGGTGAAATATCCACCCTAATCAGATAGTGAGTATTTCCACAGCTGGGATCACAAAGAGCTTCACAGAGTTCGATTTTGGTGTTCTGAAAATGAAGATATATTAGTAATTTTGAGGAGTTTTGGTGTGTTGGTTTGGTTCTCCAGCTTGGTGTGATTTAATAAAGGTTTTGGTTTGTTTTTCTTCAATTTTTGGGCACTTTACTTTTGTTCCTGAACTTGGTTTTCTGTTCACAACTCTTGGAAGTTTTAGAGTTTCAAAATGGGTAATGGTTTGTAGGAAGCCTCTCTCTAGGGTGATTCCATTGAGCATTAGATTACATTTTTTGGTGATGAAATGGATTTTTAAGGCCAAATCGACCTATTTCAGCCAACACCACCTTCAGGGGGTTTCTACAGCTTGGTCGGCCACTTTGAGGATGGGGTTTTGCAGCCAAAAGATGCCTGTTTGAGAGATGTCTCTGAATGGTTTAGCAGCAGGTTTGTTTTCACTCTTTCCAATGGTGGTCGTTGTCATTGAAGGAGCCGTGCTATGTTGACAAGAAGCTGCAAACAGGTCTGAAACTTGTTATGTAATTTTCTGTTGTTTGTCATGTAAAAATCAGAACTCATGATATTGAATTCAGAATATTTATGAAGGCAAAAACCATCTCTTCTTTGCAAGTTATCTTGTTATTTTCTCTTGCAATCTTTATGTGTATCATGGCATGTCTCAAACTCAATGACAAATGAAAAAAACATCAAACAAGCATCTCAGAAAACATTGAGATAGCAGTTGGGAAAACACAAAAAAGAGGGGGTGTATGTTACAGATTGTCCGCTATTGGGATAGTTACTTGTAGTGATATTGAGCATAGTTTGATTTCTACCCAGTGGATACAGAGGATATATAGTTGGGCATTCTATTGGTTGTGTCTTCTTAGTGAACATATTTTCGTGACACATGGTACAAGTGTTGACCTTGGCCTATGTGTTATTTAGTTGTGCTTCTTTTGGTGCGGCGAGGGTTATTTGCAGTCATGTGGGTCATTCTACAGTTCTTCCCTTGGGCTTCTTGTGGTGGTGTTATCTATTCAGTTGCGATTGCTTGAGGACAAGCAATTTCAGGGAGGGTGGACTGTAATGTCCCCTTTTTGAGTGTGCATCAGAGTTTGGTGGTTTAGCCTATCATTGGGTCCTTGTAGGCTAATCAGGTTGATTAGAGGGCCCATTGTTGGAGTTTGCTAGCTCCTCAGTTGGCCATTGGCAATGTTTTCATCTCTAGATCCTTAGTTTGTTCAGAGGCGATGTTATTCAGGGTGTTTTGGCTCCATTTTATATACTTACTATTTATAGTAAGTCAGTGTGTTGATAGAGGCCAACTTTACTATTTTTTGTAAGGCATCTTGTTGGGTAGAGTGTGTAGTGGGTAAGCCAGTGGCGAAGTCAGAATTGATGAATGACGTTTATTTATGGAATTTTAATTATTATTGAAGTAAAACTTTAATAATAATTAATTATTATAAAAGTACACATCATTTAAATATTTTATTGACTTTATTATGAAGGGGTTATTTAACGATTATAAAGTCAATTATATAAAGTGCATTTAAATCAAATTATAAAGTGCTTTTGATGGGCGTCCACTTTGAGGGTTAATAAAGTGCGAAGGCAAATTGAATATATTTTATTTTAATGATTATATTGCCTCCATATGAAATCGACCTCTTGAGGATAAGTATATAAAGGCTTTTTGAAAGGGAATCCATTCATTCTTGTTTATTCTTTCAACTTTGGCTTTGTGCTCTGATATTGGAGGTGGAAACTAGGGTTTTCAACTGCAACGGTTTTGGAGAGCGTGGCTTCTTCTTGAATCGAGCTTTTGAGGGTGTGAAAGATCATTTGAGGTTTGCTTATTGGTGATTTTATCTCAGAAGTCACATTGGAGAGATTTATATCAGTTTTCATAAGGGATTAAAAGGAAGATCAAAAGTTTTAAAGCTCATCCTTGAAGAACATTTAATTGCTGGCTGTGCCTTTCCTCTTGGCACGTGGGAGTCTCCTTGTGCATATTTGAGTGATTAACTTCTGATTTCAATGAGGGTTTGAAAGAGCAGATTTATATCATTTAAAGAACGACCATTTGAGATCATTTTATTCGCTGTTTGCATCCACTACAACCAGCACATGGGTCTTATGCAAGGGCATAATTTATCTCTACAGGCCGTAATATTAATCTTTGCCAGGCGTGTGTAGTGGTGGCTGAAACACCTATGCTTTAGGCTTGCAATCTTCTTCTTGGAGGACGTCTAGGTCATTGTTTCAATGTACAAATAAATTAAAACTGGAGAAAGCTCATTTCTGAGCTAGGTGTTTAAACCATAGTTACGAGACTTGGACTCGGCTCGAACTCGGTGAGGGTGACTCGACTCGGGGACTCGGGACTTGGACTCGGCACAAACTCGGAAAAATGAAAAAAGTTGAAAAAACCCTAGAAATTTAGAGATTTTTAAGGATTTAAAACTTGTTTGAAGCACCCTTTATTGAATACAACACAAATAAAAGCAAATTTGATCACATACACAAGTATACAACGATCACACAAGTATAAAGTACACAAATTGTAGTTGCGCTGCTGAAGGAAATAGCATACTTAGATATATAAAATTAGTCAAATGTATACAAAACTCATGTAATATGAAATCCATGACATCAAATGTTCCATACAAATATGAAATATCAAAACAATAGCTATAAGTCTATGACTCTATGGCATAGTGGAGCCAACATCCTTCCTACGAAGGCGTCTAAGGGTCTTGGATGATGTTGCAGCTGCAGCCATAGTCTCTACCTGTGTCTAACTCTCCATGCCACTCTCACCAACAACAGCTATGTCTCCTCGTGCTCTAGCCTCCTCCTCAGCCATGGTACAACCTCAACCTCTCTCTATGCCTGGTCCACCCAATCAAGGTCCTTGTCACTAAAGACTGCATTTGTAACCTCAGTGATCCACTCAGACTGTGGATCAACCTCCTCTAGACTGATCGGGGTGTTGTCGTGGTCAAAAAGCTTCCTGTATTTGAGCCGAAGGTTGTAATGAACATATACCAAGTCGTTCATCCTCTCCACTATCAATCTATTGCGTGAAGAGCACAAAAGATTTACTGAGAGGGGGGGGGTGAATCAGTAAATCAATCTCAAACTTTTATTTTTAAAACTTTTCAATCTTTATTACAATCAACTTTTTGATATGATCCAATTTCCACAAGTTGACACAATTTTATTGAAGTAATTTCTTTTTCAGTAGGCACCAACCTACAAATTTACAATGAGATGATTTAGTAGAGTAATTTCCACAAGGAACACCTAGACCTCTTCAGATTTTAGTAGACACCTGCCTACAAGGAGCACCAACCCCTAATGCAAGGCACCAACCTTGACTTGATGGAAGTGAGACTGCCCTCAATCTGATCTGCACAAGCCCAACTCTCCAATCTGCTCTATGTGATCCAAGATATCACCTTCAGCCCACACAAGGAGGTAGGAATCTGACTGATCTGCAAGTCTTTAATTTACACAACCACACATGTAGCTTTGAATGAGATGTCAAATATATAATTTGATCAAAGATTGCAACTCTTGATGGAAGAACACATCAAACACAACTCTGCCTCTTCATGTTTCAACCATGCCTTTTCAGACGTGCCTTTTAATTACCTTAATCTTGGTCGATCTTCTTTAATTTATTTGTTTTATGTTTATGAACAAAACAATGTTTTAAATCTGTCTTTTAATGTTTGCTTTGATAGAAGCAATCGCACCACTTCAGAAAAACTTTTGTCTTCTTCAGATCTCATTCGCACCCCTTTAAAAAAAACTTATTTGTTAATTTTAATTGATCTCTTAAAGATTTCGATCTTAGATAAATTCATGCGCATCTCTTAAAGATTTCGATCTTTTAGTGAAACACATAATTAAAAATCGCGTCCTTTCAAGTTCTTATGCTCGCTGAAGCTCGCATCTGCTCATATAGGAACACGTCTTTTGGGCTTCCTTGATTCGCATCTTCAAAAATAATTAGTTAGTTTGTAGCAATTAGTGGAGATGATTAATTAAGTCTTATGTGTATGATTTGTTTTGCAGCGACTAACTTTTGTGAAGCACGTCGCACGTTTCTTTGTGAAGCGCATCTTCTTAGCCGCTTTGAGACTTATCCACAATGTCAACTATATCAATAAACTATTTGAATCTGGGCATGAACAAGTAAATCATTCAACAGAATAGTAAATCGTTCATGCATATGCTGATTAGAACATTAACAAATCTGATGCTCTTCATAAATTAGCAATCTGGATTGGTTCGTTCTTCAACAACTAAACTATAATGTGAATGCTTGATCGATCTGTTTAGTCTTCATACATCATTGTCATCAAGTCTGATTTTTATGGCTCTGATCTGCACTTGAGATTTTATCTACTGCCTCTTCCAGATTCTTTCCTATCACTGTCTTGTCTTTATCGATACTTTAAATATTAATTCTTTTGATTAATTGTAGTTGAATACTCCAGCAGCAATATCATCGACTCTCCTTTGAGGCATTTGCCACTACTCCTCCATTATACTCATCTTTTGTAAATTCCACAGGGAAGTCGAAGTATGCAATGCCTTACGCAGGCAGTGACTAAGTTTAGACAAAGCTCAGTATGGAATTATCATTTGTTTCCTACTTCGAACAGCCAGTGTTTGATCACTGCCAACTCTTTATACAGATACCTGATCATCTCTTTCACATTGACTCTAGTTTGGTATTATAACATCTAAGCCAAAGTAATATGCTCCAATCTGAGTGATCTGATTAAAATCTTTAAACTAAATATACATCATACCATGAACTCTATTTGACATCAATGATAATACGTTCAACAAACTTATCCATTGCCTTTGACATCAATGACAACATTTCCAACATTGCGCTTCTTGGAGTGTATGTGCTCAAACATACTCCAATTGTGCTCACAACCAGATGAATTGCCTGGCTGGCTCAATATACAAATGGCAATATTTTGCAGGTTCGATGTATTAGAACCAAACATCTTCCACCATCTATCTAAGATGAGAAAAAGAAACAAAATCAATCTCATTTCAAGTTTCAAGTTCAAGTTCAACATTTAATAATAAATTATAATATAAAAAGATGAAAATTATGCCCTTAAATATATTTTTACCTAGTAGTAATGTTGTCCTACTATCTTTGCACATTTGACGTGCAAAGAAGTCTCCTTGTGCCTTGGTGAAGGCATCTATCTCGTGCACTATTTGTGTAGTAACAGCGGGCAACATTTGCTCTATCGTCGAGTAGAGCCACTAAGAATTTCTCTATCTGCATGGAAATCATGGCGGAATTGGAAGGCCGGATTTAGGAAACATGCGGCTGCATGGATGGGCCTATGAAGTTGTTTTTGCCATCTCCTATCAATGATATCCCAAATGGGACGATACTTCTCCTCAACTCCACCATAGACTGATCTAATGGCCTCTTTGGCCCTATCCATGCCCTCATATATGTAGCCCATTGTGGGCTTCTCCCCATTTGCAACTCGTAGGAGAACTAGCAAGGGCTCAATAAACTGCAAAGTGCAAACATGTTTCACAAATAAGTGTGAACGAAAATAAAGAAATAAAAGTAAGATATGATTAAAAATTAAAACATAATAAAGAATTAAATTTTACCTTCACAATCTCGTCCGCTGGTGTCCAAAACCCTTGCTCATCAAAAATGCAATCAGCAACAACAATCCTTGCAGTGCTTGTAGAAAAGGATGAGGAAGACCACTCCTCATCAGCAAACATGTGCCTTATAGCTTCCTTTGATCGAATCAAGTATTGCAACATGATAAAATTTGTTGCAAACCTAGTGATGCCAGGACAAGACAACTCCCTCAACCCCATGTATTGCCTCATAAGGTTAAGCACCCATGTGTGATTGTATACAAATTTGCAAATGTTTTTTGTTGCATCCACACATGTTTTGATCCATGGGAGCTTGCCAAGATCCTCCATCATGAGGTCAATGCAATGGGCGACACATGGAGTCCAAAATATAGTAGGGTGCCTCTCCATCAATAATCTACTAGCAGCAACATAATTTGCTGCATTATCTGTCACCACTTGCACTACATTCTCTTCCCCCACATCAACTATCACCTCCTCTATAGCCTCACACAGGTATGTGGCATTTTTGAATTGGGCAGAAGCATCAATGGACTTCATGAAGATGGTGTCACCTGAAAAAATAAGCAAAACCAGTTATTCAATAAATTAAAAAACATAAATCAGCCATATTAAATTATTAATCACTAAATCAAATTCAAATTTCAATGCATTGAGGGAAGTACAATTACCTCCGGAGGAAATGAGAAAATTAAGCAGCGTCCTATTTCTCCTATCGGTCCAACCATTAGTCATGATGGTGCAACCAATCCTCCTCCCACTGCATGCTGCTCCTCTAATTGTGCTTTCACATCTGCCACCTTTTGAGTCAAAAGTGGGCCCTTTAATTCATCTTCAGTAGGGGCTTTGAACCCCGCCCCACATATGGTTATGGCATCAACCATGTTTTGCCAAAAAAGGTGACCTAAAACATGTCATAAATAAATTAATAAGTTACATAAGTGTTGTAAAATGAAATTTTTTAAGTTTTTAACTTTAAATTTGAATTCGATAATGAGATACATCTAGATTCTAAAATAATAAAATTTAAATATAAATTTTAAAACAATTAAACAAAAAAGAATTACCTAGCTACATGGAAGGGAATGGTGCAGTAGTACCAAAAGTCTGCAATTGTCTTTTTTGCTGCATCATGTGTGTCCTTGTTCCAACCCATGCTCTCAAGCGACGGTTGGGAACCAGGAGTAGTGCGTGGTACAAAATATGAGTCCACCCTAGATTTACGAACTCTAGGGCCAATGCTAATACTACCACTACCACTAGCAGTAGCAACACCACCAACACTAGGAGTACGCATAGGCATAGCTGGTGCAGAAGCAAAAGCACTAGCATAAGCACTAGCACTAGGACGATATGGAGGCATGGAAGAAGCATCTCCAACATTGCCAAGTCCTTGTCCAACTCCAACATTTGCCAACTCCTGCCTCTGTCTCTTTTTCATTTCTTTTTGCATTTCAAAAGTTTCTAATTGCACCCGCACTTCACGAACAACCTCAAGAGGTGCTATAGTGCAGCCAATTGCATCATGGATGGGTATGCGTGCAATATGGTATTTTAATCTATTTATGCCTCCATGATATATTGCTTTGCAGTATTTACATTTTGCTTCTCCTTTTTTCATTCCGGGAAAGATTTAAGCATGTTTCCAAGTAGGGTCTTTTCTACCTGGGGTTTGAGACATTGTGAAAATAATAATATGGTTGGATTTGCAAATGAATGTGGCTGCAATAACAAGGAGGGTTCTAAAATTATTTAAGTTGCAAGTAGGGTATGTAAAAAAAAAATGCAAACTAAAAAAACAATGATTTTACAAATTACAATGAATTATTTTATAAAAAAACACAAAATTTCCAATTAAAATCAAACTTACCTCTTAGATTTGGCTTGGAATGCAATGCAAACTCCTCCCAATCACTGGTAATGAGCTCTCAATGCACCTCCTTGCTGGTATGAAGCTTCCCAAATGATATATGACCTTGGATTTTTCTTTAACAGCTTGCTGGTTGCCCTCTTTTCTCCTCCTATTTTTCTTCACTACTCTCTCTTCTCCTCCTATTTTGCCAAATGAATGAAATGAGGTTGCTTTTAGGGTTGGGGAGATAATATAAGACAAAAAAAAAAAAACTTAAACTTTAATTTTATGGTTTTTTATTGGTTTTTTCATTTGCTGTTGCCGGC
>VDFB02193867.1:337433588-337460044 GCA_007258455.2 Sequoia sempervirens | reverse complement strand
GCAGAAGAGACTTGAGAAAACGCGACCGTATAAGGAGCTTAAAATCGCGCCCAGTTATGCAAAAAACAGCCCCAGATCTTTGCCAGAAGACTACCACGATTTTTCCAAAGGAGGGTTGAAATTTTTAGTGAGTAAATACTCACGAAAATCTCAGACAAAACCCTCGATTTTCACCTTAATAAAAAAAACGCGGTTTTTTGCACTACAGAAACCCTCGAACTTTTTTTCAGACAAAGAGCCACGAAATCTCACGTGAGTATTTTTCACGAATTACAGATTTTTTTTTGAAACTCGCCCAGAAACCCTAGACGGCTCTGATACCATGAAATGGTAAAAAACTTCTTTATTAACATTAAAAAGTTACATTATATAGAGCTTACAAGAAGCTGTAGATATTAAATGTATCTACCTACTAAAAGTTACTGTAGCAACAGTAACGACCTAAGCTAAAATAATACATTGACCATTAATAAACATAAGAATATAATTTATTCTAACAACTACGACAGATTTAATCTATTAGTATTTGCATCATCCATGCTGGTCACCACATTTGGAGGAGAAAAATTAGTAATTTGGCATTAACTCAGACATTCCTGCTGCTGTCCTATATCGATCCAATCATCATTAGCAGGTCAAAGTGGAGTGCTACCCTTGGGAGAAGGAAAAATAATTATTTTGAACATTTTGGAGAGGCTTCCATGTCAGATGTGAGTGATCAACACTCTAGGTGAAACCCTCCAGCTGTTGTACCTCATTGAAGTGAATAAAAAATTAAGAAATTAGAAATTAGAAATAGGCTGATGAGTGTCAGAATAGATCACTGATGAGAAGGGGACATTACTGTCTGCCCTCCTTGAGATTGCTTGTCCTCAAGCAACTAAAAAGATGGATGCAACAAAATCTGTTCTCCTTCCCACGTGGCATCTTCAATAGGAAAATTCCTCCATCTAACCAAGTATTCCTTGATTGTCCTCCTCAAGGAATGTCCTCTAGTATCAAGAATTTCTTCTGGAATCAACACCAACTGACCTTCCTCATCCAATGGATGTAATTCTGAAGTAGCCACAACGTTGTGTCCAAGTGCCTTTTTGAGGCGTGACACATGGAAGACGTTATGCACCTTGCTTTCAGCTGGAAGCTCCAACTTGTTGGTGTACGGTTTATCATCCACCGAACACACAAAATAAAATGTCCAAAGACACTCTATCCTCTCTTGAAAAACCACCGCGTATGCTAAGATTGCGAGAAGATCATATGGCGATTCCAAGGTTTCTTTTGTTGGGTCTCGACGTGTGGATAAGCTCATGGCTGTTGTGATTTGCTGGTAATAAACAAGGGGACTTACGTGTAATGTCCCCATTTTGGCCATACGCTCTTCTTTGACTGATAGCCTATTTCCGGAAATCCGTAGGTTGATCAAAAGTGAAATTAGGGTTTCCTTGCTTGGAGGTTTGTGGCATTTCTAGGTATTTACTATTTTTAGTAAATACTAATTTTGGCACTGGTTCAGTTGTCAGCTTTCATTAAGTCTAGCTTCATTTCGGTTACCGCTTCTGTTGGTTTAGGTAAACTTACTATTTTTTAGCGGTGGCTGTTTTAGTAAGTCTAATTTTGAGAGTGGCATCATCGTGATTCAACTCAAGTCATCTTGTTATCCATTAGTCTCGGTTTGGCTTTGGGTTTGGTTCTCTCCTTGGGTGAGTTTGAGACTTGATGATTTTCATGTCTTGAAGTTGTACCCCCACCCATGCCTAGGCTTGATGACTTCAAGTTGTTTTAAGAGGAGGACATAAAGGGGTCAAGTGAGCATTTAATTATTTAATAAATGCTTTATTGTTGCAATATATGGAAATGGATGCCTAAAGGGGAAGTTGAATGATATTTTATTATTTCGAAAAAAGTAAAAAGGCAAAAAGGTGGCGTCCCTTTTGGAAGTTGAAGTGATTCAACTTCTTGGAATTTGAAGAGTTCTTGTTGCTTCATTTGCCAACAAAAGCTTATATATTGCTGCTGTTTGAAGAGCTGATTATCTATGAATTTATGCTAATGTTATGCTGTCGAAATGACAATTTGGTTTTTACTTCGAGGGATGCTTACCTCCTAGTTTCAATCCAATTTCGTGTTTGAAATACAACACCTAGTTGGTTTTCATTGCTGCTTCTCATCCAGACTAGCAGATTGAGCTCAACAGTTGAAGTTTTTAATGATATTTCCAGTTTTGAAGTTGCTGATGAAGTCACAGCTGAAAGTGGTTTTTGCATACAGCTTTTTGTGTGAATTTAATTTGCTTGTGGGTACTTTTCCAATCCATTCCTACACCCAAGGCGACTATCTTTGGAGAGTTTCAGATTTTAATTTTGAGTTGTTGATTTTTACTTGTCAAAATCGCCCCTCATGAAGGCCGTACCATTCTTGCTGCATTGGGATTCGTGTAAGAATTAAATTACGAGTTTTTGTTGCTGTTTCTTCATCTAATGTTGGGTGCCTATCTTCCAGCAGCTCATTGGTTTTCGTTTCACACAAAACGGAGGTATTTTGAGTGAGTTGTGAATATTTCTTTGAATTTCACAGTTGCTGATCAGAATTTCCAGAATTGTTATTTTACATCATACTTGTTTAAGTTTGAATCTTCAGTCCTTTCTTCATCATTTATTGTTGATGTCTAACATGGAATCATCCAGTATCATGGTACATTGAATCTATTGTAATTTTCATGTAATTTGCAGCTCTTTTTCCATATTGTAAGACTGTAAACAGTAGTACTGTTCCAGTCCTTTATTGCTGCAATTCTTTCTTTAATTTCACATTAGTACCCCTGGATGGTTTACCGCCAGTGTGGATAATTGGATTTGTATTACTCTTGTACCCACTCTCAAGTGGTGAATCCCCACAACTCTGTGGATGCCCGCCGCAGCGGACGAATTGTTTTAATTGTAATCTTTTCCCCCCACTGTTTGGTGGTAGTGTGGAAATGCTCTTCATGGCTGGTTATCCGCCTATTCATTTCTAGTTTCAATTCAACACTCCGTCATATGTTAGCACCTCGCCCTCAGTGGGATCTTGAGTGCACATTCTTGACGTTGAGTAGTTTCTTTCAAGTATTTTTCATTTAGCTCCTCCACCATATGACAACACCTATTCCTCATTGGGATTGAGTGTGCATTCTTGGTGTGAGTTCTTTTCAAGTTTGGTTTTCTATTTGGAGCTAACGCTAATCAAGTTGGTTAAGTGCTGGTTATATTTTGTTACTTCATCGAAAAAATTGGTTAGCATATTTCATTACGTTAAGGAACTTTTCACAAGTGTGGGACTTAGGTGGATTTATCATTAAAAAGGCTTCTCAATTAGGACTTTCAATGTGGATCTCAAAAAAAATGGCAAAAGGATAAGAGTTTAGGAGGTCTATTCTATGCCTAAGAACTTAAGAGACAGTAAGGATTTGGTGAAGGGGATAAACCACACTTTGTTTCGCCTCCTGCGGGACAACATACGCAAAATGGGTTGAATCTTCAAGGGTTGTGATAATAATTTTCAAACCTCGAATGAGGCTGAAGTTAAGCTTCCACAATTAATAGCTCAGGCTAACTTTACACATCGAATGCAAATCATCCATTCAAAGAAAGTATGAGCTACACTTCACCATTGAATCAATACGATCAATCTCTCATTCAATTAACCAACTTTCAAAGCAAATTCTACTTTAATCTAATTTCTAACTTTAATCTATGGCGGAAGAAGATATGTCCTCGCTTACTATTTGACAATAAAAGTTATTCAAAGCAACCGCTGCATAAAGAGCTTCATTATTCTAAATAGTCTCAAGTAATGCAAATAATCTCATATACCTGCCTCCACACTTTTGGCAAAATGAGGGGCCTGCACCTTATAGGCCCTTAAATGGCGGGGTTCAGCCAAGATTGATTTCAAATCAACGGCCGAGATTACAAAATAAAACCCTAATTAGGGTTTGTCACTTTCGACCAATGAGAAAATTTCATTTGAGGACACTTGTCCTTTTGCTAAATATAAACCAACAATAAAATAGAAAGTTGTTGTATGTTGATTTGGAAGAATTTGATTGGTTGGAAGATGACGAGGCGCCACCTCAGCATGCTGGATGTCTTCCTTGGTTGCTTCGTTTTTCTTCCACGTGCTTGCCTTAGAATATTTTCCTTGCCAATGACTCTGTCCGTTGTGCTTATTCCTTCCTAGCTTTGATTTTGGATTCCTTTTGAGAGTTTGATTTCTTCTTCTTGCTTGTACTGGAATCTTTGAGGTCTGGAAGTCTCCCCTTGGAGCAGGTGTCTGGACTTGAAGTTGATTGCTTTGAACTTCCTCCTGCTTGAACTGGGTTGATGTTATTCCTTTGGATTTTCTCTTTGATTTCTCCAATTTGTGCCGAGAAATTGTCTAAATATGGAGATCTGTTTGGAACACTCTTATTGTCACCATCTGATTCTGATTGGAAGCTTGCCTTTAATTCTTCAGGAGATGAAATCCCTCAAGAAGTTGTCCTGATTGCTTCTTTCAAGTGCCTAGAATTTGGAGAAGAATGCCTCTGTGCTTTCGCCACAATGGAGGAAATTGGAATTTCCTCTGTGAAGTATTTCCCTGACTTAGCCAAATCTTCATCTGGACCACTCAACACTTAGCCAATTTTTTTGGCCATCTCCATGCTCGAGCGAACTTTGCCTGTGGATTTGCCTTCAATTTTGAATTTGGCTTGTGCTATGTAGGACAAATTCCATCCTTGGACAAGGATTTTATTCACTTCCTCTTTATTTTCCTCTTTATCCTTCCTGTTTTCTGTCCGACACTTAGTGAATTCTTCTCCCCAGGGTATCAACACTTAGCCAATCTTTTGAGTTTTAGCTAATTTTCTCATCCTCTCCTTGGGCGGACTTCACATGGGCTTGGACGTTTTTCTTCAATCAAAGTCGGACTTCATGATGCTCAAGACATTTTCTTATCCAGGTCAGACTTTATTTTGCCTTAAACATGCCTTACAAAGGTTTGGACATGCTATGCTTAGGCAAGGTTAACTTTCTCATGCTTGTGCCATCCTTTTTCCCTCGCTCCATTTGGCTTGAAGCAGACTTGCCACCATTCCATGCCATTGAAGATTCGCCTCATGTCGTCATCCACCTGCAAGAAATAAAATAAATAAATTCAGATTTTCTCTCTCCCAAATTCTAGCTCCGAAGTTAAATTTTTAACACTCTCTCTCCTGAAGTCACGGTGAATTTTGTGTCGAATTTATCATTTCAAAGCGAATTCCATACTCTCTTTGCAATTTTCATCTTGGCACGGGCATATTCATATTTAATTCTCCATTTTAATCTCCCAAAGTCGGAATTCTCACTGATTTGCCATACTCTCTCTCTAGAAGTCAAACTCTTTGAGACTTGTTTTATTTATTTTATCAAGGCAAACTTTCAAGACTTTGTCATTTATTTTTTATCCAATCTCCTCTTCATTTTCTTTGGCCAAAAGTTTATTTTCCAATTTTATTCCCCCATTCCGTCTAGCCAAACCAAAACTTAAGCCATTCCGTCGACAATTGTTATGCCAAATCCCTATTTTTCTTTGCCATGGCGAACTTTTAATAGCACTAAGCCTACTTTCTTCTGCCAAAGTAAAATTTTCTCTTGCTCAGTCGAATTTTCCTAGGCAAAATCCTTGTCTGGATGTCTTCATCAGGCGAACTTCCTTGATGCTTGACAAATTCTTATTCCTTCTGGCCAAGGACGATCTTTCCTTTCTCCTTGCCTTGCGCATTTTTCTCTGTGCCAAAAGTGTCAATTTTTCCTCTAGACATCCAAGACTTTAGGCAAAATTCAAATTTCTCCTCTTTTGTGCTAGGCACACTTCATTTTACTCCTTGCCATAGCCTAATCTCTTTAGCGCTTGTCCTTTCAAACTTAGCACTTAGCCTCTTGAAAACGTCATGATTCCTAGCCAAAATCCCCATTTTTTCATCCTTTGACCTCTATACTTAGGCTAATTTTCGGATTTGTCTTGGCTAGGCACCAAACACTTAGCAAAAATCATTATTTTCTCCCTTGATAGACCATGGCGGACTTTACAACCCTTTTGGACAAGCATCTTGGACGTCCCTCTTTTCTAGGGCGGACTTTAAAAGATTTTAGACTTCCTTCTTTGAACATGGCGGACTTCAAAAGATTTTGGCATTTGTCTTAACATTTTATCCTTTGGAAATAATTCTCCACCCTTTTAAGCTCTCACACTTAGCAAAATTTCGAAATTCTCCTTGGTAGGCATCAATACTTAGCAAAAATTTTGAGTTTTTTCCTCTCATGTGCCTAGGCGGACTTCCCAACCTCTTGGCATGTGCATGGCGGACTTTGGAGGGGGCTAGGATATTGAGGGCGGACTTCAAAATCTTTTGGCACCTTCTTCTTGAGTGGATGGCGGACTTTCCAACCCTTTTGGACATGCATGGTGGACTTTGGAGGATCTTAGGACAAGCATGGCAGACTTTCTATGTTCTTTGCCATTTTTCCTTAGTGCTGGGCGGACTTCACCAGCTTCCAGACATCTTCCTCTTACTGCTGGGCAGACTTCATGAGCTTCCAGACATCTTCCTCTTACTGCTGGGTGGACTTCATGAGCTTCCAGACATTCATACCTTCTTCCTCTTGACATTCTCCTTCTTGGAAATGGCGAATTTTCCAGACTTAACCAGATTTTTCATGAACTTCATCTTTTTTGAGTTAATTTTCTGTGATTTTACTTCAGATCTGATTGATTTTGAACTGGTTTTTCCAGAATCTGATGCTTTTAAGTCTGATTTTCTCATGCTTTTCACTGATTTTTCATGCTTTTTACTTGTTTTTCCTGATTTTTCAATGATTTTCCAATTTTCTTTTGATTTTCTGAGTGATTTTTCGATTTTTTTGAACTTCTGAGTGCATTTTTGGAATTCGAGACCTTTTTGAATATAGAAACTTTCCAAAAATAGAAACTTTCTAAAAATAGAAAAAGTAAAACCCTAAAAAATAGGGAACCCTACTTGGTCCAAAAATGCCAAAAAATGAAAAAGCGAAAAAGCAAAATTTCCTAAAAAGTAGGAAGTCTCAGAATTGGCCGAATTCACAGGCAATCTTCGTTTCCTGGGCCTTCTGAGCGCTTCCGTGACGTCTACGCACTGATTCAAGCATAGATTACTGACTTGGCTCGGGTAACTCTCGGCAAACTGACTGACTTGGAACCCTCAAAATGATGACCTCATTGTAAAAAGACAAGTGATAAGCAGTTGCAACACTGAGGCAAAAAGTGAAAACAGGGGGTCCCCATTTGCAATGGGGCGATGTGTGAAATGGTCACAACACAACTCATAAGCAACTTCACCAATCCTTTTGGTGACTTTAAAAGGACCATAAAATTGTGGCTTTAACTTTTCTGCACCACTCTTCTTAAGGGTAGATTGTCTATAGGGCTGAAGCCTCAAATAGACCATGTCTCCAACTTCAAAAGATCTCTCAATATGCTGCTGATCAGCATATAACTTCTGCTGATTCTAAGCTTGTTGCAGATTTTCCTTGAGAGATTTCAAGATGTCTTGGTTATGCTGAAGCAAATCCTTAGCCTGTGGAGCTCTACTATCACCAAACACCAAATCTACAAAGTTAGGAGCATCATAACCATAAAGGGCCATAAAGGAGACATCTTAATCGACATATGATAGGAAGAGTTGTAGCAGTACTCTCCCAAATGAAGCCACTTAACCCAAGCTCTTTGCTGCCCTGAAACATAATTTCTAAGGTAGCCCTCTAGCCACTTGTTGACAATCTCGGATTGCCCATCTGTTTGTGGATGATAACTAGTGCTTGGAGTAAGCACTGTACCACTCAGCCTGAAGATCTCTTGCCAAAAAGCACTTAGGAACTTGCTGTCCCTATCACTGACAATGGTTTTAAGCAAACCATGCAATCGAAAAACTTCTCTGAAGAATAACTCAGCCACTTGAGCTGCTGTAAATGAAGTTGTGATAGCATAAAAATGTGAAAACTTAGTCAATCTATCTACCACCACAAAAATACAATCACGTCCTTGTACCTTAGGCAACCCAATGATGAAGTCCATTGCAATACTTTCCCATTTCTGATTTGGGATTGGCAAGGGTTGCAACAACCCAACTGGAAAAGAATGTTCATTCTTATTCTTTTGGCAAATAGAACACTCTCTTATGTAATTCATTATCTCATCCTTCATCCCTTTCCAAGCAAACCTTTCTCTAATTTGCTTGTAAGTCTTGAACATGCCTTGATGACCAGCAAGGGGAACATCATGAAAAGACTGTAGAATCTTCTTTTTAAGCTTAGATTCATGCACTAAAAAGACCCTACCTTTATAGATAATTAACCCATCAACCAACTTATACCTTTCATCAACCAAATGACCTTCAAACAAGCTGGTTGCAAACTGATTTTTAGCATAATAAGCAACAATTAACTCCTTCCAATCTGCTGATAACTCACAAAGTGACTGCAAATGAGGCCTTCTGGAAAGAGGATCAGCCACTATGTTATTTTTCCTTTTGACATACTCAATGTCAAAGTCATACGCTTGGAGCTTACTTACCCATTTCTGTTGTCTTTCATTTAAATCTTTTTGGTGCATAAAGTGTTTAAGACTGTTATGATCAGTCGTAACAAAAAATTTACTTCCCACCAAATATTGACGAAACTTAGATAATGCATGCATTATAGCAAGCATCTCTTTGTCATATATTGAGTAAGATTTTTCTGCTCTCAACTTTCTGCTCTCAAAGACAATGGGGTGCTTGTCTTGCATAAGAATAGCTCCAACTCCCTCACCTGAAGCATCACATTGTAATTCAAAGGGCTTTGTGAAATTTGGTAGGGCCAACACTGGACATGAACTCATTATGTGCTTGAACTTGTCGAAGACTCCTTGTGCCCTATCTGTCCATAGGAAGGCTCCTTTCTTAGTAAGATCTGTAAGGGGGGCTGCCATATGAGAATAACCCTTAACAAATCTTCTGTATAATCCGCACAAACCCAAAAATCCTCTCAAGTGAGAAATATTCTTTGGAGGTGGCCAATCAAGGATGGCCTTAATCTTTTCTGGATTAACCTTTACACCCTTGGCACTAATGATGTGGCTGAGATACAACAGTTCCGTCATCCCGAACTCACACTTTGATTCTTTGGCAAACAAACATTCCGCCTCCAAAATGCTAAACACTTCTTCCAAGTGCTTGAGGTGCTCTTCCCAAGACTTACTGAAGATGAGAATATCGTCGAAGAAGATGAGCACAAACTTCCTCAACTGCTGTCTAAAAATCTTGTTCATACAAGATTGGAATGTAGCTGGAGCATTTGTCAAACCAAAAGGCATGACAAGAAATTCAAAGTGCCCAAAATGGCATCTAAAAGTTGTCTTTTCTATATCCGCCTCCCTCATTTTGATTTGATGATAGCCCGAACGAAGATCAATCTTCGAGAAAAAATAGCCCCATGGAGCTCATCAATAAGCTCATCAATCCTAGGGATAAGATATCTATTCTTGATGGTCTTCTGATTCAATGCACGGTAGTGAATACACATACGCATTGTGCCATCTCTCTTTTTGACCAGCACTACTGCAGAAGCAAAAGGACTCTTGCTTGGTCTAATGAAACCAGTCTCCAATAGCTCCTTGATGGCTTTTTCGATCTCATCTTTTTGCTTCTTTGGATAATGGTATGGTGTAGTCATGACAGGCTTTACTCCTTCTAATTCAATTACATGCTCATAACCTCTTTTAGGAGGTCGTCCAGGAGGTAAGCTTCCAAACACTTTGCTATTTTTTGAAAGGCTTGAATATCAGGATGATATTGCCTCTTCTCTTCCACTGGATCAGCTGGTAGAACCATACACTTAGTTGCCCACTCAACTTGATCATGATGGATCAGCCTTTCCATTCTTTTCAAGGACACGATTCGAGGGCCCCCATTTGACATCCCTCTCAAAACAACCTTCTTTCCATCAGCTTGAAATTTCAGCTCCATTGTTTGTAAATTCAAAGTGATCTCTCTAAGAGATTGCAGCCATTGTATTCCTAACACGGCATCGGTATCACCAATACCCACAACATAGAAGTCATCTTTTACTTCATAATTTCCTATCTGAATAGAAAGGTTAGGAATTTTCTTAGTGCATGACATGGTGAAACCATCAGCTACCATTACTTTGAATCCTTCAAACTCTTCAGTTTTCAAACCTCTCTTTGTCACCAATCCTCCTTCAATGAAGTTGTGAGTTGCTCGAGTATCAATTAGAGCAACTATTCTTTGAGACCCAATTACTCCACGAACCCGAAAGGACTCATTTTTCTGAAAACTTGATAGTTGTACGGAAGCACTACCATCTCCCACCTCATTGGACTTCTCTTCTGGAGCTTCCTCACCTTCACTACTTGCTGATTCATATTGCTGATCAGACGAATCAGATTCGGATCCAAAATTAGAATAGCCCTCCATTAGGTTTGCTTTGCCTCTTCCATAGCAATGGTGACCCTTAACCCAAGGTTCACGACAAGTGTAGCAAACTTCATCTTTTCTAAGCTATTCTTTGAGCTCTTCTGACAACCTTGGTGGAAACTTCTTTGGCAGATTTGAAGAATGTTTTTTATCCTTCTTATGGCTGAAAGGTTTCAAATGAAACTTAGGCCTTGGGGCTGCCAACTCTATGCTCCTTGCCTTCTTAATGGCTTCATCTAAAGTTGGTGGATCAAAGGCTTTGACCCATCCTTTCAAGGGCTCCATTAATCCTTCTGCAAAGAGTACCACAAGTCTTCTCTCAGTAATGTTAGGCACCAACCTTTGAAAATCAGCCACATAATTTTCTAAAGTTCCTGGCTGTTTCAATTGTGCCAATTCTCTGAATCTCAACTCTGGATCCGTGGTATCAAGTCTCTCGATCAGCTTGTTGGTAAACTCATCATAGGTACAAATGAGGTTATGGCCAAGAGTGACCAAACCATGAGTCCACCATTCGTGAGCTATCACATCCAAATGCAAAGTAGCAAATTTGATAGCATCTCCTTCTGGCATGGGTCTGAGAGAGAGATAATTATCTAGCTTCTGCACCCATGATCTGGCTGTGCACTTCTTACCACCATCAAAATGCTCCATAGTTATCTTTCCCAAAGCTTGGCAGAAATCATTTCTAGGCACCATAGGAGGACGTTGCTCATTCCTTCCCCCATTTCTTCGACTCCTTTGATTCATGAATTGATCAAAGGTCCACGTACCTCTCAAATCAAGAGGTAAAGAAACGTACTCCATGTAAGCTTGACGTGCATCATCAACAAAGGTTGGTGTAGCTTCAACCGGTTGTTGCTCTTCCATTGTCGTGAAGACGGGAAAAAGAGGTCTAGAGGATGACCCACTAGGAATTGCGGCATGCTGACCCCCAACTCTGCTACTGGTATTCACCTCAGGACTGCCATTATTGTTATTCCCATTAACTCCACTGCTTTCTCCAGTTGAGTTATTTTGGGGCTGAATGATATTCTGAGCTGCTTGCTGGTCCAACTTGGACAATAATCGGGACATCATGTCTATCATCCCATCAAACTTCTTCTCAACTCTGTCCCTCTCGTCATTAGCTTGCCTTACACTGTCTGACATTATTTCAACTATCTTTTCTGTAACTTCCACTGTTTTTCCAAGATCCCTTAAGGCAACAGGTGGAAACTGATGTTGAGTTTTGACCTGACTTCTGGTGAATTGCCTAATGTCTCTGTCACTCATCAGACAACCAACTGCAAAATTGCCATAGGATGGCAGGGTCTTCTGCTCTGATACCATTGAAATATGCTAACCAATTTTTTTGAAAGATTTACACAACATAAACTAGCACTAGCCAACTTGATTAGCGTTAGCTCCAAATTGAAAACCAAGCTTGAAAGAACTCACACCAAGAATGCACACTCAATCCCAAGGAAGGATAGGTGTTGTCATATGGCGGAGGAGCTAAAGAGCAGTACTTGAATTGAAACAATTTCAACGTAAAAAATGTGCACATATGACGGAGTGATTAATTGAAAACTTGAAACTATTAGGCGGATAACCAACCATGAAGCTACAACAATCTAATTCATCCGCTGCGGCGGGCATCCACTTGAGAGTGGGGATTCACCACTTTGAAAGTGGGTATAAAGAGAGATACAATCAATTATCCACACTAGCGGTAAGACCATCCAGTGGTACTTAATGTGAGAAGAAAGAAGAATTAATTGCAGCGATTAGGACTGGAACAGTACTACTGTTTACAGTCTTACAAATAAGAAAGAAAGCTGCAAATTACATATGAATTTCAATAGCTTCAAAGCACATGAGTAATAGATGATCTCATACAAATAATTATCTCTCTAACTACTGATAATGAATCAAAAATCAGAACTTCTAAAGTTTGATACAAAAATCAGTAAACTGAAAATGTCAACCAGCAACTGTGAAAACCAATGAATTGTTCATAACTCCATCAAATTACCTCCGTTTTGATTGAAATCAAATGCAGTGGATGACTAGAAGGTAGGCGCCCATGCTAGGATGAACAAACAGCAACAAAGATCCTCTGTGGATTTAACACGAATCCCAAGGAACTTCCAGAAAAGTACGACCCTCTTTGAAGGGGCAATTTCTCTTTAAAAATCAAACTCTCAACTAAAAATTCTCAAAATTGGCATGATGAATCGCCCATGGTAAACAAATGGAATGATGAAATACCCAGAACCAAATTCAAACTGGAAAATAAGCTATGAATCAAAATCTCACCTTCAGCTGTAGATGAACCAACAAACCAAAATTGCCAAAAACTCCAGAATTCTTCAATCAAATGAGCTCAATCTGCTAGTCTGATATTGAGAAGCAGCAATGTAGCCAACTAGGTGTTGTCTTGCAAACACGAAATTGGACGAAAGGGTAGGAGGTAGACATCCTCGAAGCAAAATATCAATTGTCATTCCAACAACATAACTTCAGCATAATTTTTATGAATTCCAATGCTGAAGCAAAGCATTCATTTTATAGAAGAGTAGGAGACTCTTCAATTCCTCAAGAAAGTACGCCAAGAGTCACATGAGACTCTTCAAATTTCCAGAAACCTTCCAATTTCACAAAAAGGCGTCCACTTTATCAAGGCACAAATAAACTTTATTTTTAAAAGAATATCTTCAAGAAAAGGCGTCCACTTTTTCCAAGGCATTAAAAGACTTTAAATATTAAATTTATCCTTCATGATGACGTCCCCCTTCATGACCACCTTTTAAGAACAACTTAAAGTTATTTTCCCTAGACCAAGGGGTCAACTGCAAATTTTAACATTAATGCCTTTAATCACCAAAATTAAACCTTTAGAAGCCAGACTTGAATTGCATTATATGCTCCAACTGAAAATGAAGACCTTGAAGACTGACAACTGCATACTACGACAAATAGAATTTACTATAAATAGTAAACTCCCTGAAAAGCCATAGAACCTCAGAACTGGAAACCCTAATTTTACCTCAAACGAGCCTACAGGCTTCCGGAATAGGTTGATGAGTGTCAGAACAAATCACTGATGAGAGGGGGACATTACAAAGGGAGAAAGAGATCTCCCGTCGCTACTTACATCAACACTCCCTCTTAGCTAGGGAGATATCTTTCTAGATATCCATGTCATAGAGTCTCTCAACATGACACCCACAATGGCTACACCCATTTGTGGAAAAGAGTTTATCACAGAGTCACTCAACGTGATATCATCATGGAGTCACTCAACATGATGTCCACCATGGCTACTCCCATGTGTGGAAAGGAACATGTGCACAAGTGCCCATCACAGAGTCACTCAACATGATGTTGTCATGGAGTCTCTCAACATGACGTCCACCATGGCTACTCCCATGTGTGGATAAACACAAATACAAAGGATTCATCATGAAGTCTCTCAACGTGATGTTGTCATGGAGTCTCTCAACATGACATCCACCATGGCTACTCCCAGAGGGTGGAAAGAACCACATCTTCGTCTCAAAGATGGATAAGGGCTTTCACCTCAAATTTCTCCATCTGAGAGAAAAATGCATTACAAGGGCATTCACCTCATACTTCTCCATCACAGAGAAATATACACTAACAAGGGCTTTCACCTCATACTTCTCCGTCACAGAGAAATATACACTAACAAGGGCTTTCACCACATACTTCTCCATCACAGAGAAATATACACTAACAAGCTCTTTCACCTCATACTTCTCCATCACAAAGAAGTATACACTAACAAGGGCTTTCACCTCATACTTCTCCGTCAAAGAGAAATATACATTACAACAAGTCTTCATGATGATGTGACTCCCTCTGAAGTTGACATCAACCTCTTGACCTCCTCGTGCAAGGTTGCCTCTGATGGAATCTCAGACTCCCTCTGAATGTTATTTCCTCCTCTTCGAAGAAATTCATTGGCTTTAGAAAAAGAAACCTTTTGAATTGACTTTAGAACTTGGCTCCTTCTGAGATGTCCCTATGTCAATTTCCGCAGAAGAAACAAGTTGAGTAGACCTGAATTTGTAATCTCGAGCAAAGTGACCATACTTGTCACACCTGTAACATTGAATGTGAGAGAAATCCTTCTTTTTCGGATCAGGGGCAGAATTTGGTTCTCTGTCTCTATTCCTCTTTCTTCCTTTGCCTCTCTCTCTAGAAGTATGTGTAGCAAAAACTTGATTTTCTACATCATGATGGTTCAGCCCAATTCCTCTTGCTGCCAACCTTAACTCTTCTTGAATACAATTAGCTCGAAGATGATCAAACTTGGGTAACTTAGATCTCCCACTGATGCTTTGAATAAAGGGTTCCCAAGTTTGAGGAAGACCATTTAGTGCCATCATAACAAGATCTTTGTCTGCAATTATATCCCCAATAGTGCTCAACTGATTTCTCAAATCAGTAATCTTCATAAAGAATGAGATGACTGAATCATCTTTATCCAGTTTTACATGGTGAAGTTGTTTCAAAGCAAGGGCTCTACTGGTGTTGTTGATCTCATACAATCCTTTTAGAGTATCAAACATTTCTTTAGTTGTCTTCAACTTAGAGATGATTGGTACTAGGTGATCCATCACAGAGTCTATAATGATCTTTCTAGCCTTCGTGCCATTTTTCTTCCACTGGATTTTCTCAATATCATCAGAAGGCTCGGGCATATTACTTTCCACAAAATCAAGAAGATCATTCTTCTCTAATGCAATAAGTACCCTAGGTTTCCAAGAGTTGAAGTTCGTGGCTCCATCAAGTCTATCTTCTACCTTGACACTGGTCACCATCTTCTTTTTCCACACAAAATTCACTTTCAAAGATCTGCCCTAAGGTCTGAAATAATTGACTTAACTCCTTAAACAAATTTGATTAGATCTTTTCTTTATCCCGCTCTGATACCATGTTAGTTTTAGGATAAGAAATGTAAGCAATAAAAATGCAACACAATGAACAATGAACACAACAAGATATCCTGGGAAAACCCTCCTCGAGGGAGAAAAACCCAGCCACAAATATATCACTTATATATTGAATGATAGAACAACAATTAGCTTTACAATTGGGCCAAAACTAGGCCGATCTGATGCAATGAATATAGCACCTCTCTTAGATGTAGGATATACACAATATGGATGAATTCTCCTTGATATAGATCTGCTCTCAGCAAATGAAGGACTGTTGTAGATGTCCTTGATATCGATCTGCACTAAAAATAATATGATTTGTTGTAGCTTGTTCGAATTCCTTGATAGCATGCGGGTGACTTTAGAATAATGATCGATCTGCTATAAGTGCGAATTCCTCCTATAGTGCAAACTTGTCTTCAATTGAAATTGAATGATCAAAGAATAGAAATCTCCTTATATTTATACATATCAAGGCACCTTTTCATGAAAGGTCGGCTTTGTCCGTTAACCAAGGTGTCTCTTGAATAAGTTGGCTTCAATAAAAATAAAATAATATATATAGCAAGTCGACCCCTTGCTTTTACTGTTTGAAATCATTTATTATTTTGAATGATATAAGGGAGAAAGAGATCTGCCGCCGCTACTTACATCAACAATCATAAATTCATAATAGTTATCAATTAACAACTGGCTATTGTATCCACCATCTGGCTTCGCATGATGATGTGATTTTGTAATCCATATGTATTCAAGAATCAAATTTAATAGAAAACATTTCCTTGTGGTTTTTAAAACTCATTTTATACATTTTGTGATTGAATTTTGCAAAACATGTGTTCTTTAAAAAGATTTAATTTTTTTTAAGTTGGCAAGATGTTTTCAAGTTTTAGCTGAGTTGAAAATTTTGGGCTTGCAGAGTACTTTGTGAGTCCAAGTATGCGAACTATGGTTTTAACATCACCTATCACATACCCAGTTTCCATTATTTAAATAAATTACATCAATTTGTTTAATTATTTTTCCATTTGCCTTTAATTAAATAAATTACAATAATTTATTTAATTATTCGCCAATTTTCCAAAGTCCTGAATGATTTATTTTTATATTTATTTATTTCTTTTGAGAATTGTGACTCAAATTTACTGACTTGATTGCTTCCTGGAGTAGTTCTGTTTTCCTCTTTCATCGGCCTGAGTTAAGTCGTTGGTTTTCTAGTTTATCTAACTGTAGTCGTGGGGTTCCAAAGTTTTATAACCTCCCGACTTAGCGACTGTGGAAGGAAGGCTACTTCTTTTGTTGTCGGCTCATCGTGGGTTTTGGGAACTTTGTAACGTCCGCCTTGGGGTTTGGAAGTTTAGTTTTTGTCAGCAAATTGTGGGTACTGAGAACTTTGTAATCTCCGACATGAGGTTCTGGAGTTCGGTTCTACAGCGATATAGCGACTTGGATGCTGACGGATGTGGGGACCACTTGGAGTTAATATTTAAGTCTTTTCCGTGAGACTTGTTGAGAATATTGTAGATTCCCTTTTGATGTTGCGAAATTGCACAAGTAGTGGATGCGTGTCTTGGTGGACCTCTCACCATGGCAAGCGGAATATGAAGGAGTGTTGACATTTGGAAAGCGATGGTTGGTTTCCAACTGCCGACGGATGTGGGACCCGATAGGATGGTGAATCGTGTTGAAGGCTGACAGGTGGCGATGATATGAAGGACAGATGGCATGTGGGCCCATGTGCTTGATGGATGACTCGGTGACTCTTGGAGAACCCTAACTTCTAATGAAGGAGATTTGTTCGACCGCCTATCCGACGGCCAGGTTTGAATGTTGGATGATAGCATGTGGCTTGAGGTGAACAGTTAACCCTAAAGGGGTGCGGTAGTTGAAGAGTTGGAGAAGTTAGAGCGGTTAACAGTTGGTCTGACTGTTGGAATACAGACTGATCTACAGAAGATGAACGGTTTCCTGTCTACTGAAGACGAATGTATATACGTTGGATGTTTTGCAGTAAAAAGACGAGAGAGATGAATCTCGCAGGAGGTGAAGGCTGAGCGGCTGTGCGACAGAGGCCGAGAGGCCGGTGGTCGAGTTGTGCAGCTGTGTAGCCGAGTGAGATGTCTCTCGCTGTGAGAGGAAGATTGAGGCAGGATTATGCTGCCGAAATCTCTCCAGATTAAGTGTCTTGGTTGATCTCTCATGTTAATCTGCACTGTATACTGTGTGAGAGTATTGCAACAATGCGAAGGTTGTATGGACTGAGAGGTTGATCAGTGAAATGTAAAAAGAAGAGACGGAAACAGAACAGGGTTGTTGCCAGTTTGTCTCTAGAATGAAACAAGGAGTAATCTCTGTGAAAAAAGGCTATGAGCCTGAGATTGTATTGTAACTTTATTTGTTGCTGAATAATACAATGGCTTGGATCTTTTGGAGTGTGGGGTTTTTTACCCGAAAGGGTTTTCCCCACATAAATCTGTGTGTTCTAATCTTTTGTACTATCTTTCATGTTTAATGGTTCTGTTTGTTGAATCTGTTTATGCAAGTTGTTGAAACTAAATTTACATGTGCTTCTCTCAAAAAGATTAATGTGGGAAATGAACTGTGTCTGATTTCGCTTTGTGACATAGTTGTAAGTATTTTTGAGGCAATCTATTTGAAATTAAAGTTACTGAAGGCACTACTGTTCTTGGAGGTTTCTTTGAGATGACAAATTTTTCCCAACAAGTGGTATCAGAGCCTTCTTTTGGTTGCTGGTTCTGTGTATTTCTCCTGTGGAGATTTCTTAGTTTGTCAGGCTTGAGGAAATCTGGAAGAATTGGCTGATGTATTGATCCTTTGGTGAGTGGAAGTCTTGTAGTATTCAGAGACAACACGTAGTTTGAAGGATGGTGAAGATGGAGTTGGTTATCTTGGCAGCGGTATAACCTTAATTTATGAGGTGGATTTCTTTGCTTCCTGGTTGAGTTGCAGTAAAGCTTTCATATTGGGTGTCTGTGTGAGAGGCTCCGTGGTGATATGGAGAAGCTTGGGTTGTGTCTCAGTCATTGAAGAGAGTGCTTATGCTGGGTGGTATTTCCTGGTGTTGGAAGGCATTGTATTCTGTTAACCTCGAATACTGAAGGCTATGGAGTTAATCATTAGATGGTTTGAAAGCTTCTGGAATAGCCTATCTCTTTCTCGGATGCATGTGCATATTGATGGTTTTGGAATTGGCTTGAAGGGGGCCTGGAGTTCTTGAACTGTTGTTTCCTTTTTTAAGGATGTATTGTACTTGCATGTTTTATGTGGTTTTGCAGGTTTTACACGTCAAGCAAAACTTGTGCTTATGTTGAGTTGCTGTCAAACTATTTTCTAGACCCTGGCTTTTGGGGCGTTGCTGGATGAGATGGTTGCAGTTCTACATGTGTGCTTCGACATGGTATGAGGAGGTGAGATGCTTTCTCTATATGAGAGTGTTGGTATGTGATTTGTCACTCAACATTCTTGTGGTGTTGCTTGTGGATTCCTTGACTATGGTGCTCGTTGTGGACGTGTTTGGCAAATCGGATCTGGTCATGATCTGGTGTTGGAGTCTTAGTGTCTACATGGTTATCTTCTTTGATATCTCGGTTTATGATTACTAATGTGATGATGGGTTTGCACGTTCGATGGAATTGATCTTCGAGTTATGTGGTTGGTGGTTTAGCTACCCATTGGCTGCAGTGAGATAACTCAGATGTGGACTATCTATATCCACGAGGTTGATGCAATGTTGGTGCAAATCTGTTTGTTGGCCTTGTTTGTGGTCACTTATGCATTGGTGTGGTTGCTTTGGGATGAGAAGATGGATGGTGCTGAGTACCTGAATAGTCAGTTATAGGGACCTATAGCATGTTGTATCACAATGTCATGGATAGCTTGGATACACTGCTTTGTGTAAGCTTTAGACAGTGATGGTAATCTCTGCTTGTTTTGGAGATCTTGGTGCTGCTTAGCATTGTTGTCAGATGGACATGTTGCTATGTGGACCTGAAGGATTTTCAGATTAGCAGATGTTGGGTCATGATGCTCGAGAAGCTCGGATGTTACGTTTCAGTTGGAGCTTTAGCGGTGACTGTGAGTTCATCACTAGGTGGTGAATGTTCGTCTTTAGTGTTGCAGATGTTACTAGGAGGAGCTCTTTGATCCTATTGCTGCAGAAGGGTTCTTCCGCATTTGCATGGACACTATTTGAAGATGTGCAACATCTTGGAACCATGGAGGACGTTTGGAGTCTTTGGCTGAGGTGTTGCCGATGCTTGACAGGTGATGTTGGTTTTGAGTTTGTTTGCTTTATGTCATGGTATACTCTTGTTTATGCACTGGAGTTTTGACATTGTGCATGGCACTTGAGACCATGGTGAAGTCACTTAGAGCATGGTATCTCCTAAGGGGGATGTGTAGATCATGGTGTCATGATAAGTTCCTGTTTCAGATGTTTGGAGCTTTGACAGTGGTCTTGAGTTTCTTTGTGTGTTGAGTACATTGGTTATATGCTTGAGAACTTCATGTTAACTGCAGTAATGCAGTTTGGAGTTCAACATGGAATGATGGTTTGCTGGTGCTCATGGATACATGGAGAATACAGTGAGGCTGTAATTCTCTTGAGATGAGAAAGGTATTGATTACAGTTGAAAGTCCGAGTAGCCTACACCTTGGTTGAACGCGAGTTCAATAGAGACCAATGAGGAGATTGCTCTTGGATGAGTCATGATGGCTTGTATATCTTGGAGGAGCATTCTCTTTTCCCACTCTTGGTCTACTCAGCAATTTATCTGAGAGGTATTTTCCCATTATATCTTTCAGGTGTGTTTTATGCTTTCTTTCATGATATGGATCTTGAATTGTTGTTAAATGGTTTTGGAGGATTCATAGTGGAAGGTGAACATCTCCTTGAGCTTTTGTGTTATATCATTTATTGATAAGAACTGGTAGGAGATAGTTATATGGGCTGATTTCCTGAAATGGGAAATGAAATAGTTTGGTCTTCTTTGAGAGACTTACATCCATGTTTGTTTACATGTTACATTTGTTATGCTTGATCTTGGTGATTGAACGGTTAGATGTTGTTATGGCGTCTCTTTGGGATGGGAAGGAGATCATACTTGACACAACTTGTTGTTAGAAGTGTATGTAGGAGGATGTTCTACAGGTATATGTTGTGCAGAATTTTCTCTTTGATCTTGGTGGTCTTCCTGATGTTCAGTTTCACATTACATTGGTCTGAGGTTTAGTCAGAGCTGTTGTGATTACTAGCTTGTGGTCATGTGTTTTCACTCATGATTCATGGGAGATGACATGGAGGTTCTTAATCTTTTTCCTTTGTTGGGTGTGGAGAACTTGGGAGAGCTGTGAAGACTTGTGGTGAGAGTTGTTTCTTGCAAGTTATTAATTTGCAGGTTGTGCATATCATTGTGGATCTTCCTTGGTACTACATGGTTACAGTTCTATGTGCTACTATTGGTAGATTTTCTATGCCTTTGATCTTTTAGATTTGGCGTTACCCATGCAGTGGGAGTTCCTGAATGTGTTTTGTCTTCTTCGACTGGTTGGCACATGGAACTTTCTTTTGGAGTTCATGGGTTGGTTATGTTGGTGGCATAAGTTTACTAATGTTTGATACCTTTAAAGTATGGATGATTGGATGTTCTAGCACTTGCTGTGGGTGCTATTTTTTCAGTCACGTGGGTTTATCAGTTGGATGGAAATAGTTGAAATATTCCCCTTAACTTTTTTCCCCAAAATTAGACACACAAACCATCGTCAAACCACTGATTAGCGTTAACTCCAAATGCAAATCAGCATGGAAAGTAACTCTAACCAAGAATGTTCACCAAGATCCCAATGTGGGCGAGGTGATAGCATATGGTCAGAGGATCATTAGGTATAAACTGAACTGAAAGTACAATTCATCTGCTGATGCAGACATCCACAAGCAATGGGAATACTCCACTTATTTAGTGGGTGAGATTATTACATTATTAAGGCGGCAAGCCAGCCATTAAATCCTCTCTTCCACTTATTTCGTGGGGGGAAAACAGTGCACACAACCACTTATTTTGTGGGGGGAATTTACAATGAAGAAAGATGTTTATTCTAAAACTCAACCACTCAATTGTGGGAGTGTAATCAAGTATAAATTGCAGCAATAAAATGAAATAGCCGTTAGTACTAATAACTAGCTTTACAATGAATAGAAATAGCTGCAAATAAGAGAGATAAGCTTCTAGAATGTTCTTTATCCACATTGGTAGTAAACCATCCAGGGGTTAAAGTGTTTGCATTAAAATTCACAAGTAAATGCAACAATTAAAATGACTAGATTAGTACTACTACTTCATAGCCTTACAATGAAATAAATCTGCAATTTACAAGTGTTACAATGATAAAATCAATGCAAATGTTTGAAGGATGATTTCTACAACTCTAAATCTTCTCAATCACCAAATTACAAGCCAAAATATGAACTGATATAAATCTGATATGACAAACAACAAACTGAAAGTATTGAACCAGCAACCCATGAAACATCAAAATGCTCAAATCTACCTCAAATCAACTTCAAAGCTCACCAAAACTCAGAGCAGCATTCAAGAAGGATAGATGACCAACAACCATGAGTTTGTAGGTGCCAAACAATCACCAAACAGCAAGTTCGAAACCCAATACAAGCTGATCATTAATGGTACGGCCCTAGAAAAGGTACGACCTTCCTAGAAAAATCCACACTTCATCATAAATTCTGATTTTCTGCAAATAGCATCGCCCTTAGCATAGAAATGGTTAGCTCAAATACCCATAATGAAATAAAATTTACTCAAGGAGCTGTATACAAAAATCATCTTCAGCTGTATGAAAATCAGCAACACAAAATACTGAAAACATCACCAAATTTCTTCACTTTGATGCTCAATATGCACTTCTGCATGAAGCACATCCCCAATAGACCATCTAGGGAACCATAGTTTCAGGCCTGAAGAATGGAGTAAATTTGCTAAGCTTTCCCTTAGCCGGATTCTGGATTTCAAACTAGCAGCATAACTTTGCTTTCCAAAACATAACATAATCGGCACTTCAAACAGGCAGCAATATATAAGCTTCAGGTTGGCAAATGAAGCAACAAGAACTCTTCAAATTCAAGAAGTTGAATCACTTCAACTTCCAAAAGGGACGCCACCTTTTGCATTTTACTCTTTGAAATAATAAAATATTACTCAACCTCCTTTAGGCGTCCAACTTCACTTTGCAACAATAAAGCATTTAATAAATCATTAAATGCACAATTGATTAATGGCCCCTCTTTTAAAACAACATGAAGTTATTACTCCTAGGCATGGGATACAATTGAAACATGAAATTTGACTAAGTATAAACTCAACTCATGAAGAAAACCAAACCCAAAGCCAAACTGAGACTGATGGATAACAAGATGACTTGAGTTGAACTGCTGATGATGCCACTGCCAAAATTAGACTTACTAAAAATAGCCACTGCCAAAAATAGTAAGTTTACCTCAAAACCAACAGAAAGCAGAACTGAGCTGGAAGCAAGACTTACTGAAAGTGGAAACCCTAAATTCGCACATCTGAGTAGCCTATGGATTTCCGGAAATAGGCTAAAACCAAACGAAGAGCGTATGGCCAAAATGGGGACATTACAGTAGTTAGGATGATTGTTGTTCTAGTTGATGTTCTATCTTGTTTTATGGAGTGATGGCGGTTTCTTGTTGATGATATCACTGGGATCCTTTGCTTGTGTTCGTTGGATTGGTGCTTATTCACCTTGGCTTGTACCTTTCTTCCATAGGTGGCATGTTGGAAGATGATAGGAAGTTTTGCCTGAATGGTGGACATCTTGGATGTTGGTGTAGAAGTATTGATGGAGCATGAGAGCATGTTTGAGATCTATGTGGTTTCATGGAAGACTGTGATTGGTTGCAATGTTGGACAGTTAATTGCAGTTGGATACTTGATTTTGTTGCAGATTGTCTGGTAGACTGTTATTTGTGGAAACTTGTTGATTGGGTGTCCTGAATGCTGTTGATCAGAGAATTGAACAAAATAGGGCTTTGAAGTTGATGTTGGGTTGCTTCTGCTTAGCTCATGAGCATAGGGGAGTGGTGGCTGTGTTGGTGCCTTTGCCGTCTGTAGGATCTAATGCTTGTGTTCTTGAGATTGATGCATATACGCCTTGGCTTGTTCCTTTTCTTGTGGTAGATGCCTGGAACTGTTGCCTAAGTTGGTGGACATCTTGGATGTCGTTGCAGGTGTCTTGGTTGGAGCATGAAAGCATTGTTTAAGATTTTGTGTTTGTGTTGCAAGAAGCCAGTAAGTTCTTCGTCAAGTGGGAGAATGTTGAGAATTGTGACTCAAATTTACTAACTTGATTGCTTCCTGGAGTAGTTCTGTTTTCCTCTTTCATCGGCCTGAGTTAAGTTGCTGGTTTTTTAGTTTATCTAACTGTAGTCATGGGGTTCCAAAGTTTCATAACCTCCCGACTTAGCGATTGTGGAAGGAAGGCTACTTCTTTTGTTGTCGGCTCATCACGGGTTTTGGGAACTTTGTAACCTCCGCCTTGGGGTTTGGAAGTTCAGTTTTTGTCGGCAAGTCGTGGGTACTGGGAACATTGTAATCTCCGACATGAGGTTCCGGAGTTCGGTTCTACAGCGATATAGCGACTTGGATGCCGACGGATGTGGGGACCACTTGGAGTTCATATTTAAGTCTTTTCCATGAGACTTGTTGAGAATATTGTAGATTCCCTTTTGATGCTGCGGAATTGCACAAGTAGTGGACGCGTGTCTTGGTGGACCTCTCACCACGGCAAGTGGAATATGAAGGAGTGTTGACATTTGGAAAGCGATGGTTGGTTTCCAACTGCCGACGGATGTGGGACGCGATAGGATGGTGAATCGTGTCGAAGGCCGACAGGTGGCGATGATATAAAGGACATATGGCATGTGGGCCCATGTGCTCGATGGATGACTCGGTGACTCTTGGAGAACCCTAACTTCTAATGAAGGAGATTTGTTCAACCGCCTATCCGACGGCCAGGTTTGAATGTTGGATGATAGCATGTGGCTTGAGGTGAATAGGTAACCCTAAAGGGGTGCGGTAGTTGAAGAGTTGGAGAAGTTAGAGCGGTTAACAGTTGGTCTGACTATTGGAATACGAACTGATCTACAGAAGATGAACGGTTTCCTGTCTACTGAAGACGAATGCATATACATTGGATGTTTTGCAGTACGAAGAGGAGAGAGAGATGAATCTCGCAAGAGGTGAAGGTTGAGCGCCTGTGCGACAAAGAGGCCGAGAGGCCGGTGGTTGAGTCGTGCGGTTGTGTAGCCGAGTGAGATGTCTCTCGCTGTGAGAGGAAGATTGAGGCAAGATTTTGCTGCCGAAATCTCTCCAGATTAAGTGTCTTGGTTGATCTCTCATATTAATTTGCACTGTATACTGTGTGAGAGTATTGTAACAGTGCGAAGGTTGTATGGACTGAGAGGTTGATCAGTGAAATGTAAAAAGAAGAGAGGGAAACAAAACAATGTTGTTGCCAATTTGTCTCCAGAATGAAACAAGGAGTAATCTCTGTGAAAAAGGCTATGAGCTTGAGATTGTATTGTAACTTTATTTGTTGCTGAATAATACAATGGCTCGGATCTTTTGGAGTGTGGGGTTTTTTTACCCGAAAGGGTTTTCCCCACGTAAATCTGTGTGTTCTAATCTTCTGTACTATCTTTCATGTTTAATGGTTCTGTTTGTTGAATCTGTTTATGCAAGTTGTTGAAATTGAATTTACATGTGCTTCTCTCAGAAAGATTAATGTGGGAAATGAACTGTGTCTGATTCCGCTTTGTGACATAGTTGTACGTGTTTTTAAGGCAATCTATTTGAAATTAAAGTTACCGAAGGCACTACTGTTCTTGGAGGTTTCTCTGAGATGACAAATTTTCCCAACAATTTCTGCATTTTAATAAATCTTATTTATTTGACCTGTCATCTGATCTTGACCATTGATCAATCCAATCTCAAGCCTATAAATCTATCCATGCCCAATCCATTTCCAAGGGTCCTCAATCTAAAATATACTATCATGAGAAACCACATCTTATTATTCTTTTAAAACAGCAAATCTTTGAGCACAACCACCATTCGTAGTGCAACAAGAACCGTTTGGTGAGGTCCTTTTTTGAATTTTTTTTATTTCATTCATATTTTACAGTTTCTTGCTCTATTGGAGGTGTTTGTTAGATTTGAAATAGGTTGTAATCTTTAATGTTTTAATTTGGATTTTATTTCAATTCTTTCTGTTTATATATATATATATATATATGCATATATATATATACATATACATATATATGTGTATTATATATATATCTATATATATATATTTTTTGGATTTTATTTCAATTCTTTCTATATATATATATATATAGATACATATACATATACACAATGTACAAATATATTATGTATACACATACGTACATATATGTGTATACACACACACACACACACATATATATATTATGTATGTGTATACATATATATGTGCATACGTACATGTGTAAATTTATACACAAACATTTAATCATTCATATTTACGGTTTCTCGCTCTATTGGAGGTGATTGTTAGATTTGAAATAGGTTGTAATATTTAATGTTTTAATTTTAATTTTATTTCAATTCTTTCTGTTTACATACATACATACATATTCTATATCCATATGCACAAATATATTATGTATACATATAGGTACATATATTTGTATATATACACATATATGTGTGTATGTGTACCATACATACATAAGTGTACACATATATATATAGTTATACATATTATGTGTGTTTACATATATATAGTATATATATACACATAAGTATATGTATATATATATATGTATGTATGTATAAATATATGTATAAATGTATACATACATACATACATACATATATATTCTATATCTATATGTA